>CM062201.1:16342500-17542500 GCA_031216445.1 Lateolabrax maculatus | reverse complement strand
TCATTCGGTTACCATGAAGCTACATCAAATTTTAACTCTTACACAAATACACAAAAATGTTAAAAATAAAACAAAAAAGATCCCTTAACATGAAAGAGAGCCATGTTCACTAGCAGCGTTCCTCTCTGCATCATGGTAACCTCACAATCCACACAGTACAGAAGTGAGTTTGAAACTCATTAAGGAGGAGAGAGAGAACCTGCTGATCTCAAACACTCGCTAACAAATAAACTGCACTCTGGCTTTGAATGCTCTGAAATGACACGAGACCAGGGGGACACGTCCTTTAAAGAACCGTTAACTAAACAACATCACCACTCTCACCTCACAGACAAGCTGCATGATGGATAATAGTTAAACATTTCCAGCAGACTTCCAATATCGAAGCTTGCCATGCATGGACACACATCTATTAGTGACAGTTTTTTTAATATCCAATCTTTTTTCCGTTAACATCTTTGAAAGTACTTTACTGTATCATAATCAATGGTTTCAGTCTAGAACAAACTAATTTTGCAACAACCAAAAAACACACAGAAACCACATTTCATTCTTTTTTTTTTTCTTACTCGATAGTAAATCAGTTACATTAATTTTTAGGTTATACATTTTTAGGCTTTCTCCATGAATATATAGGCTCCTACGTTAAAGCTTAGCATTACGACCAACATGATAGATTTAGCAAAACCAAATTCAAGAGAAAAAAAAAAGAGGATTAAGACAGAATGATGGTGAATGGACAAATACGTGAACCCTCCCCCATTTTGTGGAACAAAAATGCAAAAGCAACAATTCATTCAATGTAGTAGTTACATCATTACATAATTCTGATTATAAAACAATTTAAAATGGTGGATGCGACAATTCTCTCAGACTGGGTTGCGTACACAAGCAGAATCTCCTGATTAAACTTACAAAAAATCCCTTCAAGACAAACATCAAAAGAAAGCAAAGCAGAGGGGTGTGAAAGATGTCAATAGTACAATTTTTGACTTAAATGGTGAGAGTTCTGGTTGTGGAGGACACATCCGTTATTTCTTTCCCAGAGGCCTTTGCAATTCCTCCTCAGAAATGTCTCAAGTCCCGTGTGACTTCACACTATCCCTGATTTCTCCAGCAGTGTCACTGTTTGAGCAGTTCTTTTGAGAAGTCACCAATAATTAGAAAAAAAACATTAAGGCTCCAGAAAACAGGTTTCTGAAATGAAAATTGTCAGTAGTAAGCCAAAAAATAGAGATTTTGTCGATCTGAATGAAAAATAGATAAACCATTGAAGTTTTATTATCGCACAGCTCCAAGTCCTACATTGCCTTTGGGATCCTCCAACCCTGTTGGCACAGTTAAACCTCTGAAGCATGGCAATGTTGCCCCCAAATGGACAAATAGGGGCAGGACACAGCCGTTCCTGATTGTACTGAAATATAAAGTGGCAGATTTTTTTTCTCCATGGTGCAGTCAAACCCTGATTCAATTGGAAAGAGGGGGGGGTGGGGCAGGAGAGAGAAAACCAGTCTGGTGAGAGAAAAGTACGAGATGGAACGGGAAAAAAAATATATTAAAAAAAAACCTGAACTAAAGAGTGTGGTGGTGGTGGCTAGGTAATACATTAAATCAGCTTGTTATCCCTGCACAAGAAGTGGGTGGTACATGGGGCAAAAAAAGCACAAGTCTCGACAATGGCAGAGATTCACCAGGATTAAATAGAAAAAAAATGAAGGGCTTGGTTGCATTTTTATATTCTTCTGTCTCTTAAATCAAAAGTCCTAGTGTAACTGTTGATCAAGCCAAGGATAAATGTCTTCTATTGTTTATTCCTGTTTTGGCGCTCCTGTTTGGAAAAAGAACAAAAAAAAAACCCATTAGATGTACAAACATTACATAACAGTACAGTAAACCGCAGGACATTTTGATGAACAGAGGTCTACATTCATCTATTTAAAAAGCAGTGATCAAATATTAGATTATGTAAAATTTCATTTTCACTTTGTGAACAACACAATCAAGAGTAATCATCAATAGCCATCAGAAAATGCCCTTAATACTCATGGGATAGCCAGTGACACTAACACGAAAATATGACAGTTCTTTACCTGATCCAACCGAGAGCGGTTTTGTATCTGAGGAGGTTCAAAAGTCTGTCAAAAGGAGCAAACAAGCAGAAACGGAGAGAAGAAGAATTAGTGTCTCAAACACATCAAGTAAAAGGAAAACAGAATCTAGAAAAAAAATGAGCAAGAATACACATTCTAATCAAAGGTGCCAAAGACATATTTTTGGAGTATTTAAGGCAACACAGAGATGTCTGTGCCCACCTTGCGCACCTCCTCCTCTTCTTCCTGCCTCTTCTCATAATGGGAGAAGTCATCAAAGATGGAGGTGGTGTGTTTGTAGGTGGCGATTATCTTGAGCACCTGCTTGGCCTTCTCCAGAGGAACCTCCTGGGTGTCACGGGAGTTGGTCACTGGCTTGTTGTCGTTGTTCTCCAGGCGGATGTGGCGCAGTTGGCTATTAGGCACGTCCTTAACAAACAACCAGTCCACGTCAAACTTGCCCTTCCACTTGTCCTGTGCCCAAACACCAGCACTGGTGCCATAGTCCACTGGCGAACGCATCTCTGCCACGCCGCAGAAATGACCACTGCCGTTGACACTGAACAGAAGGTACACAGGGCCTTTAGCATTCATGGCCCGGAAGGCAGAGTCCAGCCGCTTGTTGCCGTGCTCCGTGCTGCACCAGATGGAATACTTGATGGAGCGATGGATATCGTCCTCGGAGTAGCTCTTAATGATGAAAACACGACCATTCTTCAGGTTCCATTCAAAGTCCTTGGGGTTGTAGCTATGGGAGGCACGTAGCTTGTCCAGCACTGGGTGGGACTCTGCACCAGGTCCCTGGCTGGCAGAAGTTTGGGGGCCATTGTTCCCACTACCAACCATACCCATCACACCACTACCATCTTGGCCAGGGCCACCTTGTCCATAGCCTTGGTTACGGTTGCGTGGGGCAACCCAGCGGGTCTGGGGTTGTGGGGGCTGGGTGTGGTTTTGGTAGGGCTGAGGTGGTGGCTGATGGTGCTGGTGATGGGGGGGCTGGGGCTGTAAGGCCATAGGCTGCATCTGGGGCTGCACCAAAGACTGGGGAGGGGGGGGCTGCATGTGTCCTTGCTGCATGGGTCCTTGAGGTGGCAATCCATGAGGCAGGCCAAGAGGCTGCTGTTGCTGCAGTGGAGCTGTGGCTACTTTAGTCACTGGGCCCTTATCCCAGGTCCCAATGTTCATGTTGTGTTTGATGGGTGGCGGGGGAAGAGCTCCCCCTGGATTGGGCATCCCTGGTTTCACCTTAGCTTTCAGCTGCTGCGGCTTGGCGGGCTTGCTGGCAATGGCAGCCCAAGAGGTGGGTTTGGGTGGAGGCATTCCAATAGGCGAGGCTCCGTTCCCCGCGGCTGCCACCGCAGGTCCACCAATCACAGATCCCACAGCTTTGACCCCTGACCCCTGGCCAGTGACATCCCCTCCGATCTTCAAGCCAACCATACCCTGCTCCAGGCTGTTCATACCAGGGGCTTTGTTGAGGGTGTCACTGTGAAAGCCCGTCTGACCATCAGGCACCAGGGTGCCCCCCAGGGAGCTGGGAGGATAGCTGTAGCTGCCACCGTAGGCCGAACTTTGAGTCTGCTGGCCCTGGGAGCCACTTGTGCCCCAAGCAGAGAAGGCAGGGTTTTCAGGGAAAAAGTTAAACCTGTGGGGGTAGATGCTGCTTCCCAGGCCCCCCGGCTGGCCAAACACAGTGTCTGGCATGAAGTGATGGTCTCCATTACTCAAGGGTCCATAGGGGGTCAGGTATGGAATAGGGGGGTCCCCACCTGTGGACCAAGGAGCCTCACTGAGGGGGTAAGGAAATCCAATGGAGGGGGCGTAGTAGCTGGACAGGTAGGGGTCGGTGATGGACTGGTAGCTGTTGTTCTGATGAGTGGCAGCAGAGCAATAACATTAGAAAGTGACTTAAAATCAGATTAAAATCAGATCTACAAAAGGTAAATAAATATAAAATAAGGCTATAATAAAAGCCCTTTTCTATAAACAGTTATCATTTTAAGTGGTTTTCTAAATACACTTCACTTGAGTGACTAATTCAATTTGCATCCATTCAACATAACTTAATGTCATGAGAATACAATTCTGCTGAAACAATTACATCATGTTATGTTTCTACAATGTTGTAAAAAACATAACTGGAGTTTTGTAATGCTTAACAGTGGTACACAGTTCAGTGCTTAGATCATCTGTTTGATTATTTTATAGGTGATTGTTCACCCATTTGCCATATTGGTAACGGATAGTTTAGTAAATGTATTTTTTAAAAACAAAGTCACAAAAATGTGATATTGATTTTAACCTTATGATCCAGTCCTAATCAGTCCATGCTATATTAGTTTATTAATTTGCGATCAATCATGAATAAAGATATTGAGCTTTACCTGAGTTGATTGACCAGTGAGGTATGGCTCAAAGTCATTGTCATGGACAGTCTCCTTCTGATGCAATGAACCATTTTGCACTGCAAGAAAACAAAATTACATTAACTTACACAGAGTTCTGTTTTTGAAGAAATGGACAAGCAATAGTAGTAGTAGTAGTAGTAGTAATAACAATAATAATAACAATAACAACAACAACAACAACAATAATAATAATAATAATAGTTGTTTAAGCTGTCAAGTTGTGTTGAGTTTGAATTGATGTGACCTAGGCTTAAATTCCATATGTATGCTTATCACTTGGTCATCTCCAACACAGCACACAACAGATTCAAAGAGAACCTTATGATGACACAATGTAATTTAATTATTTCAACCACTAATGCAGAAGTTTGCTTTTTAGTTTCACAATTATATTAGTGGTGTATTAAGATTTGCTGATACTCGTCTATCAATGGATATGAACAGCACACATGTTTAGTACTCAAATCTGTTTGTCCTTCTTGTATGGGCATCTGCTCCTCCAAGAAAACTGAAATCAGTGAGCCATGTCAGACAGCCCTGTGGCCCTTGAGACAAGCCTATCCTGAAGGTGAATCAGCCACTGGCCTGCTGCCAGCCAGGTCTGCAGGTAAAGAGTGAGTCAAGGCCTGCCTGTCACTCCACCTCATCCAGCAACTGCAGTAAATCAAAGATGACTTGAACATCATAAAAAAAAATACAATTACGAGGCCGTAACAACACCGCTGACAACACTAATGTTAGTGAGGAACTGACACCAATGAATTACCAGTAAATCATTGTGTACAACCAGAGTTAGTGGTGGGACTGAAGGAAGAGTGAGACCAGCAAAAAATATGGCTAAAGGAGCCTGTGTTTCAAGTAGTTTATATTACAATCAAGATAAGATTCAACAAATGGCAGTTTAGCATCTAACCATGAGAGCAAAAAGCAGCAGAGTATATATATATATATATATAGAGAGAGAGAGAGAGAGAGACAGTAATAGTGTGGGGTAGATATGGCTAAATGCTAAGATATATACAGTATGGGTAGTATTAACAGTATGAAATGAATACACCAAGAAATACAGTATGAGCATGTGAAGCAGTTACAGTAGCTAGAGCAGATTTAAGCATAAAAGTATAAAATATATAGTTTGTGTATATTAGAGCACCTGCCTGCCACTTTTCCAAGAGAAACCCTCTTTCCTTGTTCACTGACCACTTTGACTACTGTAGGAACAGGAGGACAGTCTAAAGTACAATAAACCCAATGTGCATGCCTTTACAGGGTGAGGATTGAGACAGAACTGTGTATTTATCCAAACATCCTTTTGCTCTGGGAAAACTTAGCCTAAGCATCATGGACATCTTATCATGGATACTATCAGTAAACAAAATAATAAAGTATTTCCCCCCATGAGTCACCTGCCATTTTAATGGCAGGGTGGACGTTCTGCTCCACTGTGTCTCAGAGTATGTGACACTGCACACATTTTTACCACTGGTGCCCCCACTCAATTATTAAACCCCTGACCCAGATATTGTTTGTGTCATCCTCAACTTCTGAAGAACATATTCACAACACAGACAGCCAACTCATTTAGGGAACATATATTTCCCCCTGAATGATGGTTAGTTGCGTGTAAAAGTGACAGATAATGGCAAATTAACTTATCATCCCCAGCAAAACCTAAAAGGATTTCATTTGTACCTTTCGTAGACACCACGCCAAGACCCAAAATATTATATCATGTTCCCAAAATACTGTGTAGCCTGGTCGTAGTGTATATCAGAGACAGTAAGACTACATGAAATGCTGGTGTATGTAATGCAGATTTAGTCGGACAAGGTAGGCCCAGACTAAACAGATGTCCAAACAAATTACCGTGATTTGGTCTTCTCTGATGCCACAACTCACCTTTAGATGCTTGTCCCTTTGATCTCTGCATCCATGTTGGATCATGAAAAGAAGAAGAGGGGAGGGGGAACAGGAAAAAAACGGTTATTTTGAGTTGATGTGAGTGAGATTTTTTTTTTTGCACAAAACCTTTAACGTTACCAATGTAAAGCTCAGGAGCTCCACATTAAGACTACTTCCTGAAGAGGTGCAACGTAAAACATGCACCTAACGTGTCTCTACAGTGAAAGCTGCAAAACACGCAAGACCGGCCACAACTCTTAATGTCATTTATCTGGCGTTGCAGCTCGTAACTTAAGTTTGCCACCGCCGGCTGTAAACCTTTAGGGTGGCCTCGACACCCAGGCGGACATTTGTGACACCTCCAACAAAAAAAGTTAAGACTCCCCGAGCGGCGTTAGCTTCTAGGTTTCACGTATC
Organism: Lateolabrax maculatus; assembly: GCA_031216445.1. Classification (NCBI taxonomy): domain Eukaryota; kingdom Metazoa; phylum Chordata; class Actinopteri; order Acropomatiformes; family Lateolabracidae; genus Lateolabrax; species Lateolabrax maculatus. The sequence goes on along the minus strand of CM062201.1, from coordinate 17,535,680 downwards.
CAGCCATAAGTGGGGAGTTTTTTTTTTTTTTTTTTTTAAATAAAGCTCCGCTGGGCTGCACGAAACACACGGTCTCAGCTAAAGATGACCGCGGCTTGCGTGCCAAAGCAGAAGAGTCTTTCTTAAAAAAAAAAAAAAAAAGCCCGTTAAAAAGAAGAAAACACGTTATTTAGCCGGTTCAACGGCGTGTAGCCGACGTGCTAGTTAGCGCTTCCGAGGAATAGCCGGGTCCCGGCGAGCCGCTAGCCGCGTTAGCAGGCGGGCTGAGCGGCCTTCCTACCTGAGGGTCAATGCTCGTGGCAGACATAATTCATGAAGCAAGTCCCCGGCTTCTCGCAGAGCCCCGTGCTTGTGACTGCTGGATCTCAGGCCCCGCGGGTTCGAAGAGCAAGTTCCCAGGCTCGGTTCCGGTTATCCGTGAGTGAGTGTGTGTGTGTGTGGGCCGGTGGCTGTAGCGCAGGCTCAGCTGTGCTTTTTCTTCTTCTTCTTCTTCTTCTTCTTCTTCTTCTTTCCGCTGTGTGCACGTATCCCAACTTCCACAGTTCAAGTCCGTCGCCTCGGATACTGCGCCCGGAAAAAAAAAAAAAAAAAAAAAAAAGGAGTCCGAGTCCCGGTGCGGGTTTATTTCAAGTCGACGCCGTGTCTCGCCGAGTGGACCTGTCGGGTCTTCGGTGTTTCGATCCTCGGTCGCCTTTTACTTTGTCTTTATTATTCCAGAGAGAGAGAGAGAGAGCCCTCCTCAGATACGTTAAAGCCCTGTTCACTTCCCCAATGGCTGCTCCATCCGGGCTTTGAGTGGCCGCTGCAGTTCACGTCGCTCCCCGCGGGGTGGCAAAAGTTTGGAGCATCCTTTCCCCCCCCCCCTCACACCGAAACCCGTGGCTGTGATTTAGGTGGTGCACAAATGACGAGTGAACCCAGCTCGTAAACGCGGAAACGGGACCTAAAAAAAAAAAAAAAGTTGTGGCTCACGTCGGTGCAGTTTGTTCGCAGCCCCTGCGGCCGCGGACACCGCAGGGGGGATGTCAGCAGACCTCAGGAGATCTGACGCAGCTCAGTCCTCGTGTGAGACTCACTGGAATGTAAAATGTGACGCTAGGTACAATGTAAGGCCAAAGTGGACGTAAGGATTGGGAAATTAAAAAGAAAAAGAAAGTCAGATCCCTGGTGTGGTTACAGTCCACCCTGCATCCAGCTCTTTTTAGCTCTGAGATACATGAGCCTTATAAGTGCAGGGTGACTCAGATGGTAATTTCACCATGGCTAGTAATTTAACATGAGCTGGTTAGGTTCTGGCCCGCAATAAATTACAGTAGTTATTACACTGTTTCACCACCAGGAGTTAGTAACGAGCCACCTAAAGTCTGACAAAGGTCAAACCTTTATTTGTTTATAGCCATTCATTTCCAAAATTCTTTTTTTTTAACTCATAAAACTGACAGTACATAGCCAAGAGCAGACCATTTCCCAACATGTGAGTTTTTGACTTGACTTTGACTGATTTTTCTATCAATAGTGGCTTATTGCCTGCAACCTTATTGCCTGGACTGAGTAATTTAATTCTTAAGGAGAGACATTTTATAATGTAGGTCTTCAAAAAGCCTTTGATGCACACAACAAATCCCACAAACAAGGGTAAAAGGGTTCACCCTGAACCTCTGAGTGTTGTAGCCTATGTAAGACTACACCGCTTATTATTTTGTGTTTAACCAACTCCTTCATCCTCACTATTAATCTTACAAATTCAAAGTGGAAAGGGAGGAGACATCCCATAGGCCCTTGAGGACACAAACACCCAATAGAGAGAATGATCAGAGTCAACATTTATTGGATATACAGGAAAAAGAACCACTTTGTTGCTTGTAATACTCTGAAAGGTCAAGTTTTCTTTCTTATATAAGAAGTCTGTGAGCTTTTGTTGAAATCCAGCATGTCCCTGATGGAAAAGAATCACAGCACTCTCTGTATTATTGTAGAGTTAAAAGTTTCAAATGGTTTTTTTTGTGTGTGTGTTTTATTTGTAAGCTTTTAAGTGACCTTCTGGTGCTTAATGGTATTTAATAACTAATAATAAAGTAATATTAAATCAGTTGCTAGGCCATGGTATGCTTCTGAAATGCTTTACATGGGTAGCCTTTTTCCTAAGAGGCGGAGCAACATGGCATGTTCAGGCTTTCATTCATTCAAGGATCAATGAGCATACATTCTGGCATTTGGTGGCTTTTCTGGAAAGCAGTCTCCTGTAGGCCGCTGTGCAGGCCCCCCGCAGCTGATCATATTATTTCAGCTGGTGTGCTGCACTCATCTTCAGTTCGCGCTCCACTATGGACCGCAAAAGGGATGACTGGCACAGGACAAGAAGAGAAAGGAAAACCTACAAGCCACAGAATGACGGATGACAGGAGTACTATGCTGCACATCCTTGAGGAGCCTCAGATGCGAGGAGAAGGGGAGAGGATTCGAACTTTTCAGAACTGGCCAGCAGATGCACCTGTCACATCTGGAGACCTGGCCAAGGCGGGCTTCTTCTTTCTAGGCCCTGGGGATAAAGTCCAATGTTTCTGCTGTGGAGGGATTTTAAGATGTTGGGTGCACGGGGACAGCCCGGCCGTCGAGCACAAGAGGCATTTCCCCACTTGCAGTTTTATACTGGGTCGAGCTGTGGGAAATATTCCTCTCCAAGTTGGATCTTCCGACTCTGTGGACGGCCAACTGTTGAGTCAACTCCAGAGGATGACTATGGATGACCAGGGGACAGCTGGACAAGCGGTCTACCCAGAGATGGAGGCGGAGGATTCCCGGCTCACCACTTTCCACAACTGGCCCACCGAGGCCTCAGTCCAGCCAGATGTTCTCGCCAGAGCAGGATTTTTCTACACAGGTGCTCATTGTCTCACTTTAAAGCCTAAAAACATTTATATCCTAATCGTCTGCTTTCTTTAATGTTTTATATGCATTGCACATATCTGTGGGTATATTTCAGTGACAGTTTCAGCACTCATCCAGTCACTGCTAGAGTGACCTTTCTTTGTGAGAGAGTTCATGGCACAATTGTCCTGCTGAGTCATGATGTTGTGGACAGAACAACCTGGACAAAGCTGGGGCTGCTAAAATAGTAGGTTTCCACAGCTTCAGGCAATACACGAGCGGTGGGCACAATATCATGAAAACCAATACAAAATGATGCAGTCAAATAAAGTCACCCCACAATGAGTAGTGTTTGTGTGTGTTAGCTTTCTTGGGTCAGAAAAGGGTTGACTCACCTTTAAGGTCATTTTTACATGTTTGAGATTGATTCCTTGTACAATTTGACCTATATAGCCAAATGTTGTTTTTTTTCATTAAGGACAAAAGGATTGTTCTGTGTTCAGTTGTACACATTCACAGACTTTCTGTCATTAGACTCTTCTCACAGTAGTCCTGTACACCCTGACAGGTCACGGTGACAACGTCAAATGCTTCTACTGTGATGGTGGGCTGAGGAACTGGGAGCCAGAAGACGACCCCTGGCAGGAACATGCCAAGTGGTTTCCACGGTAATGGCAGGACTTGTCACAAGGCAGATATAAAGACATCAGTTGAATACATCATGCCTACTTTTACAGTGGCAAATGAACATTTTTTTTTCAAGATATCTATACATACATACAGTGTCAAGTCTTTTTTTTATTTCTACATTCATGCTTCATAAAACAGCATTTTTGTATTTCTCAGATGTGAGTTTTTAATCCAGTCGAGAGGGCAGGAGTATATCAGCAACATACAGGATGCTCATTTCCATCTGGGTGAGACTGTGGTGAGAGCCTTTATCCCTCTTTTCTGCTCAGAATAAAATCTGTCTGGCATACATTGTATGCAGACATTGTTTGTAACCGTACACTGACAAATAACAGTTTGCCATTGCTGCATTTTAAAATCATTCATGACTTTCATTGTCATCTCAAAATATGATGATGACTTTTCTAGGGCGTATCACAGACCTCCACAGGCAGAGATGTTGGATCCAGAAATGGTAAGTCATACAAAATTGAAACAAGGCAGGGAACAATGGTTATGTACCAAGAACTTCAAGAAGTTTCATTCCTGCCAAGTACACCTGGATAACAAGATAACAGCTGGCTTTGATGCCAATAATTATCTTTGTGTACCCTGCAGTGCAAAGAATCAAAGTGTCAACATCCACTCTTGCTTGTTCACACAATAGGGGAAAAGTGGAGCAAACATTGTGTGTTGCATTGCAGGTTGTGCAAACAGGGAAAATAAAGGCTGCAACCAGTTGATTGAATTAGTCTTTTAACAACCTGGGCAAAGCACTTTGTTTGAAACATGGACTCGAAAGATAAAAGCATACCTTGTACCAGCACTACTTAAAATCTGAAATGAGACTATAAACAGATGCTCTTTGGAACAAAGCAAGTCCATTACTTTTCTTTGGGAGGCTGCTGAAAATGAAATAAACACACATTCAATTACCTGAGCTAATGTTTGCTATAGGATTGCAGTAATTAGGGAGCGCTATGGAAACCATTTGTTACCCATGGTTGCAGGGCAGTCATGAGCAATTATTCCATACAATGAAGGAATAACAATTATAATTAATTTCAGCAGATATACAAAAGAGGTCTGTGGTTTGAAATATTAATACATTGGCAGGCACAGGTAAGCTGCACAATTTGTGTTTTATTTCCCCACTTATTAAATAGATTCCCTATAGTTTATTTAACAATTAGTGGATATCTATCTGTGGCTGGTCACTGGTCTGGTCTTCCTCACTTCCCTCTTCTCATTTGTCAGATATGGTCGGAAGTCTGGGAGCTTCCTCTGCCATGCTTTCTCCTGTGGTGCAGACTGTGCTGCAGATGGGCTTTGAAGCCAGCGTGGTGGAGAGTCTGGTCCAGACCAAGTACCTTTTGACAGGCCAGCACTACACTTCTGCATCTGACCTGGTCACTGACGTACTGCAGGCGGAGCAGGAGGACCGACAGAGGGGGACACAGAGCAGAGGTAACAGCCATTGGTAGAAAGAAGCTACGTACATAAACTCAAGTATGGTACAATTTTGTGTTACTTTATTTTACTCCACTAAAATTCAGAAGGAAATATTATACTTTTTACTCTATTTTAAATTATTCAATATTTTACAAAAAGCTAAGTGAAGTTAGAATTTTGTAGAACTTTTATTTCTTTTCTTTCCTGCCTGACAATAATCTCACAACCCCTCAGATTCATGTTGTGACGTTTTACTAATGATACTTTTGTATTTTTAGTTAAGACTTAACATGCAGGACTTTTACTTTAACATATATTTTAAGAATGTGACATCACTTGTGATATGAGCAAAACTAGTGATATCCCAAATATCAGTGTTACAATGTCTAAGTACACAATATGTTTGACAGTCTTTTTTTTAATGTTTGTGTTCTTCAGAGCCAGAGATGAGGCAGGGCTCCAGTGCTGGAAATGTGAGGACACAAACACCCATCAGAGAAAAAGGTCAGAGGTCAACACCTATATGATTTGCAAGAAAAATAAGCTTTTGTGCTTGTAACACTTTTCGTAATCAATTACACCGTTGAGCACCTTCCATATGATTGCTCTATCCTGCAGCGATTCCACTTCAGACCCAACAGTTTGTTCATAGTAAGAGTGTGTGTGTGTGTGTTCATCTGTTTGTGGTTTTGCCAACAGTGAAGGACCCCAGCCCAGAAGAGCTGCTGAGGCAGCTGCAGGAGGAGAGGACCTGTAAGGTGTGCATGGACAAACTGGTGTCCATCGTCTTCATCCCCTGTGGTCATCTGGTGGTGTGCGGTGATTGCGCTGCAAGCCTGCGTCACTGCCCCATCTGCAGAGCCGTCATTAGAGGCAGCGTTCGTGCTTTCATGTCCTAAGGCTGAAGTGAGAAGCCACAGCTATACAGGTGTTGAATGAGTGGCCTTGAGTTTTTCTCTGTACTCATTTTCCCTTGTCATGATACAAATAAAGATTATTGCTTGTTTTGTCAAGAGTTTACAGATAATATATATTCTATAATAAACATTTTAAGCTGGTCCATGTGTGTATGGTCATTATAAATGTTTTTGCATTTCACAAAGACCACATATGACGACTCTGCTGAATGACACAAGATCATTAAAAGAGCACATTCTTTTATTAACAAACACCTATTTACATAACACAAAGCACAGTTTTGGATAAATAGGATTACACAATCAGGTCACATGGGGCTGGGGCAACACAGGACACAAAATAGAAGAGAGAAATACAAAAAAATGATCTTTTCCACTTTCTATACAAAGAAAAAGAATTACCTACAAACAGGTGGAATCTTTTTCTAGCACATACATACACAACCGTGACAGGTTTCAACTAATTCCAGTTATCAGTTTTTAGGAAGAGGCTGTATTGCACTGAGAGGAAGACTAGTTTTTACATAACGATTTTAGTAGCATTTACTGCTAATACTGATTATGTTACAATATGAGGTGCTTTGTGTTTGTACTAACCCACACACCAGTTAACCTACCAACTTTAAATTATATAAAGACAATAATTACATCAATTATTGCATCTTGCCAATAAAGAGATGACCAATCCAATCAAAATGGTTCACTCTCATCATTCTGAAATTAGCTGGCAGAAGTGGTCAGATAATTTTCAGAATCGTAACAGTTTCAGGACTGTCTACCTGGCAGTGAAGAACATCTAATATCACAGAGGAATCTGACACCCAGCAGGATATTTTTAGCTGACAATAGACGAAAAGAACTTAGAACAGAAAGCAGCGTCTTTGTTCACAACTCTAGATCTGTAGATTAATAAAAAATAAGCTAAGCAGACCATGTCAAATTTAGCACCAAGAAATACTCTAATCAAACAACTAACACACTGAAAATGTCCTGGATTCAAATGTAGTTGGCAAAAAACAATCTTAACCTATACAGTAAAGAAAAGAACAGAGTGTAACATTGAAACAACAAGGGCAAAGCGCCGACTCCCCCTACATGACAATTACCCAGCAAATACATACTATTTGAAGAGATACTGTTATCTGCAAACAAAAATATTGTTTTAAAGACAAACCATGGAGACTTACGGAGGACCATAACTGTAGCAGAAACTCAGTAGCCTTGCAACTTGTACATGAACACTTTGAACACCAGAGAGCAGTAGTGATTCACACAAACAGTAAGGCAACAGGGGATCTGACTCGAAGTGACAATAGCTCTAAGAGATCTAACACTAACAAAAAAAAAAGTGCTACCAATCAGTATAGGAGATAAGACCCACATGTGTGTACTATTCCCTAAATAAAGTTATGTTATGTTGCTGGGTCAGAATAAAATAAATCTGAGTAAGAAACTACTCAGCAGAAGCTTTCAGTTACTGTTTAACCAGCTCATATACAGCGAGTTGAAGACATCAGGTTTGCTATGTTGTCATTGCTTAATATGTTATCCACATAATTACAATACAAACCTTGTAAAAAACATGCTAGAAAACAATCACAACTGAGACTATCACCATTGAGAATCTAAACTGTTGAACAGGTTGGGGACAATGCTCTGGTTCCCCCAGGTATAGCCATACTACTTCTACACCAAAGACCATACCCATACAACTCAACACTGTTGTGTGCAAAATGAATAGAACAACAATTTCTATTGTTTTCTCAAAGTTAAAAATATGCTGTGTAACCTTTGCTTAAGTGTGTGTAATGATCACCCCTGTCAGCAGCCCGATGTGTCAGTAGTCAGAGGAGAAGATCTGAAGTGAAAAAACAAAGCTTTCAGCACATCTTTTAAGACAAACACCTGACACTTCAGAAGCACTGACTTGGCTGTTGGTGAAAACAGTCACAATAATAAGACTCCAGAAATAAAAGTAAGACTCACATGCTGTTCCTTGTGTTTGAACACCTTTTACACACCAACGCTCTTTTTCATTCTTGATAATTCACATTTCAAACCCTAAATCCAACCCCCCCCCCACCCACTTCATTATTTACATTTTCTATTTTTGATAGATGCCCCTGTAGGTTTGGTGCCTTTGTTCCCTCCCCTCCCTCTACCTCTCCAGTCCCCTGCCTCTTCCTGCTTTGCTTGTGTATTTATGCACACAGATCCTGGCCTAAAGTAAACAGGCAGCGCACAATAGCTCATTCCACAGGCTCCACTGTAATTCAGCCCTCCGGCCAAGATCTGAGCCAAACCAGCAATAACATGCTAAATCACTGAGTCCTCTAAGACACAGTACCACAGACTGGGAATGCTGGGCAGTCCCTGATTACATACACAATGTATTTATATGCTGTACATGTTCTATACAGTCATGTTCTTGGGGAATATTAAACCATTATGGGCAGGTCATAGCAATGGGACCTCAGCAGAGAACACTCAGTACAAAGAAAATGATTGATACTTCCCTAAGCACACAATATGAGGCTTTGTTACACTGTAATCCCCCCTTTCCCTGAACCCGTCATCCCTCCCTGGAAAACAATGGACCCTAACTGAGAAGTGTTGGCTTTTCTGGGCAGCACACCAGTAAATGACACGTTTAAAGAACTGAAATCAAGAAGAGGAGGAATGTCTGGCGTGCCCCCTGTGCACTGGGATGTTTGTGTCAAAACAGCCATTTTGTTTCCGTGGGAACTTGCTGTGTCACCTCCCTGCTGGACCTTCCTATTTACGTAGACCTGCAGAGAACAGAAACATGGACAGAAAGAGCGGAGGGTTAGCGGCAATTCACACACACATTTATACACACATATACACACACACGTCCCTGGATGAATTTCTCCAGGATATAACTCCCAGTAGATTGGGGAGACAAAAACTTCCTCCCTCCCATTAGAGACGGAGCTGATTAAACTGTCAAGAAGCTAATAAAATATTCATTTCATGTTGGCAGAGAATTATTACATGACTTCCCAGGCTTATTGTTATTAAGTTATCCGCACAACCTAATTGATTAATCACATTTTTGACACATTTTTGTATGTTTTTCTCAATGTGCTTTTTTTCAGTAACTGCCTGCGGCGTGGGGACACACATGTACACTACACACATACACACAACAGTGTCATGAAACGCCTCCGTATTCCCTGCAGCCCTCTGACAGGATGTAGCATGTTTCAGACAGAAGTTCACTCCCCAGACATGATTCAAACTTCCTCACAGATACTGAGTAAGCCACCGTCTGCACTACTAGTCTGTGTTGTTTTGTAACCTCCTGGATCCTGATCAAATACTAAGCAGCTCTGGAACACGCAAGTAAGTGGGGCCTTGAGTTGAGATTATTTTGTCAACTCAAAAAATAACTATAATAATAAATAATAATAATAATTTGTGAACAGTTATATGGAAAATAGGGAATGTCACCTTGAAGAAGAAAGAATTACATACAGGCAACAAATAGGTACAACCCAAATTATACATGACCACAAAATGGATAATGTGAATATCCACATGCACCTGCTCTTACAGTCACATTTAAAACATACAGGGACATATACACATATGGTGGCATGACAGCACATTCATACTTACAGGTACATGGGCTTTAAGAGGAGATGAGATGGTTTCTCATTGACATGGTAGAGTGGGAATGGGTCAAATCCACCAATAAAATCAACTGAAAACAAAGGATTAAACACATAAATTATGGAGTAAATCAAAAGACGGACAATAACAGAGTAAGACACAGAAGTAAACAAAAACACATGCATGATCAAAAAAAGATAAAAACACAAAGTAAATGAGAAATGAAATGGAAACAGAAGACACAGTGGGAACACATGCAATGTGGGTATGTTGAAAGTTCTTTTTTTAGTTTTAACTTTGACAAATAAAATAAAAGCATCTCCGCTTAAACTTTTTTCATCTGTGCATCTGCCTGGAGCCGGAGGGAAAGCTCGGGAACAGGTTATAGCTGGCCAGCTGTCAAAATAACGTAAGCCTTTTTATCGCTCAGAAACAGAGGTGACCTTTAGCCACCGACCGAATGCTCAACCCTTTCTGTTTATGTTCTCACTTTAGAGTTCAGACTCTAGGCGAAGTGCAGATGAGCAAACGAGTGCTGTGTCACGCAAGAAAGAGAGGGACATGCTGGTAACCAAAGTGCTGTGTATTTTTCACAGATGCAGGGAGATATTTCTGAGATGAAAGGAACGGCTTGCGGCTCAAGAGGGGACACAAAGGCTGAGCGGGGGAGAGAGGGGAGAAAAAGAGGGGAGGACGGGGCGTCACGCTTGTCGGGCTGACGGACAGGAGGCCAAAGAGATTAGGCTAAAGGAGTGCATGCGAAAACAGCCAGCATGTCCAGGAGCTCTCAGCCACCGTGAGGGGAGGAAAAGGAGAAACTGAGATTGAACCTGATTCAGTGGAAAAAAAACCACAAAACAAATAGCGGATGCTAGTTGAAGAAGATAATAATGAAAAAAAAAAAAAAAAAAGGCCAGATCTGTTACTGTCTGGGAACCAACAGCTGTGGGGGAAAAAACAGACACAAGCCATGGAAACTACTGTAAGGGCAAATCAGTTCCATCCTGATAAGAGGAGGCAGGGGTGGTCTGCCACATGATGATAGGTGGGCAGGATGAACGCAGAGAGCCACAGGGTGCTGTGGGGGGGTGGGGGGCTGTCCCTTTCCTGCCCTGGTTTCCTGGGATTCTCAATTTCATCTATATACACAGACACACACACACAGACACACACACCCCACCAACACACACAAAGACCTCTTCCCTGATCTTTTCTGTACCAGTGATTTTCTCATTATAAGCAGGTGGGGATCCATCCCCTGCCATGAAACTGTGCTGAGGAATACAGTTAAATGATAATGATGGTTGCCGTTTTTAGACACACTTGCAGCTCTAGAGATAGCAGCGTCGGTTGGTCCATCCATCAGTCTGTCAATCCACCACTTTGGACAACTATTGGATGGATTGCGGCGAAATGTAACTCAGATATTCAAGGTCCCCAGAGGATGAATTCTAATGACTTTGGTGATCTCCTGATTTTTCATCTAATACAACAAACAGGTCAAATTTTCAGTTCAGGACAGGATACCTTTGAATCAACAAACTCCAGTCATGCATCTTGTGCAGCATTCACAGGAAAGCCATTTAATAATTTAATAATTAGCACGAGAGACGGCCACGTATCGGCCTTCTTAAAGCTCAGAATCTGAGACTCAAAAGGTGCCACAACCTGCTCTTACTCTAATGAAGACATCCTATGTGCCAAAACATTAGTTGTTGCACCCTATTAAATTATTTTATAACCCTGTGCTCCATCCCTCCTACATATCGTACAGTGCGTGTCAGCCTGTTAATTGCATCTCCATCGTTGAACCCTTTTCCCATTAATCATTACAGGCACTGGTCTGACCCTGACCTTCAGGTGGATCTTCTATGCAGCTCACTAAACCCTAAAACTGAGCATTTTGAAAACATAAACATATGTTATAAACATAAGTTATTATCCCATTGTAATGTGCTCTAATTTTTGGGAATGTTTGGGACTGGAGCAATCTGTTTTTTATTCTTTGCTTTGCAAACAACACACAGCTGCTTAGATTAAATGGTGGAAAGCTGCATGCTCAAATTGCCTGTTTTCATTCTAAATAGATGATTCAAGTACTTTTCTAAGATTTTGTAATTTCATTATGGATGGCAAACTTTTAAAAACTCTTAAGATCTGAAAACACCTGTGAAGATGGAAAACGTTGAAACGGTATATTCAATCTGTCATCTCTAATGCACATGGAAACAGATCTCAGCAGGTGATCGGCACATATGATCCTGAAAGGATTGAGCTCAGGTTCTTCCAGCCTGATTTTCACTTGCGTGGACACAAGCAAAAAATGTAAACTATGTAGGTCAATAGTTAGGCATCTATGTGGTGCCCCTAAACAAGCAGGGAGTAATGTAAGATGATTATGTTTCTGTTAAAGTGGAAACTGGTTGAAATCAGAGGACCTGTACTGAACCAGGAGAGAAACAGACGGTCAATCTAGTTTAGTGCTGCATCTCCCACCGTGTGTGTATGTGTTTGTGTTAAGGTGCTGGCAAACTGACAGTGAAATGAAACACAGGCACGGAGATGAAAGGAAAGAGACCAAGAGGGGAAAAACAGGGCTGGTGAGAAAAAAAGAGCGGAGTGTAAAGATCGAGAAAAACCAGGAGAGACAGGGCAGTGACAAAAACAGAGAGAGAGATAAAGGGCAGACAGATAGTCCAAGACTTCAGAGCCTGTCTGTAAAGCTGTAAGTGGTGAGTTACAATACACAGTTGAGGTCTCTCTCTCTGTCTCTCTGTCTCTCTTTCTGTCTCACACACACTCTGTACTTAAGGGACCTTATAGTTGGCTCCATTCTGCAATACTACATCTCTGTCCTCACACACCATTACACAGCCATCATTGCTATACAGGCTACTCATTTACTTTAAAGACCGGTTTAGCAGTTTTATGGTTAGTTATTTTGCATATGAAAACTTCAGGTGTGTTTGATTGAGAGTGTATTTAAAGTTAATCATGCATTCAAAGAGGAGAAAGGATCCAGGCAAAGATAGACCAGGAGAGCCTCTGGAAAGTTTGTCTTGTGGGTTTATGTTTAAATGAAAATGAACCTTAATGTGACAAATACAGAAAATACTGCCACTGTGTTTATTTCTTTGTGCACTGTAAGTGACAGGGTGTTTGTGTTAAACCTTTTCATTATTTGTCTTGGTCACTGCAACTGCTAATTTCATATTTGTCATTTGTCCAGCACAACCTTTAATCATAATGTCCGTAATCCATACAAATTTATTGTGTTTCTGTTTATAACTGAACATAACTCCAACAACTACATATGGGCAACAAAAAGGAGAAAAGTCCTTGGACGTTACATTCACACATCCATTGCTTTAACGCACATATTTGGAATTTTTTTATCTTTGGACAGTGAAGAAATTCTTTAGACCTCATACTGTTTGCACATTCCCTTTCAATATCTTGCACATTCCTTCACAAACTGTACAGCTTTTTCTTTTTACAAACTGATTGATTGTACGTATTTGATAAAAGAAAAACATTCTGTATTGTAAATATTTCTATTCTATATTTTTCTATATATTTATGTTTCTTGACTTTTGCAGTACTTGTTTTTTTTCACTACTACATTCTAATATCTCTATGTTTATTGTACCAATACACCACAGCAAGTTCCCTGTATGTAAAAACCTACTACACCTGTGAGGCTTTCACTAAACAAAATTAACAATATTAATAAAAGTAATTATGTGGTGTAAAAGTCAAATAATTGTGTTAAGAAACTTTATTAATTTGCAAGCTGGGAATCATAGGATTCCTTCTCACTTTTCATTACATATCATGCATTTCTTATATCTTCTCATATCTTATATGTATTACTCATTTCAAGAAAAATTTCCTTTTTCTTTGATTGATTTACACTAGAAACAAATCACACTAAATTGGCATGCTATCTGATTAAAGAAAACACAATTTGTGAAACTAAATAATTAATAACAAAAAAAATTGATATTTTTTGCAGTATTATTTTAAAAAAGCAATTTGAAAAGGCCTTTTTCACACCAGACAAAGTGAGCCGGCAGGCGAAACACTAGGACCCTGAAACAGAAATGGAACTCAGCCGTCAATCATTCCATTATGTACACCTGTGCCTTTCCTACTGTGGCATGACAGAATCCAGTGAAAAACATTCAGACTCTATAAATGTTGTCCTTGTTTGACGTCAATCTGAATAACATTTTCAGACGGTTAACATAAAAACAGAGGGGGGGGAGGCTTTTCTGATGTTTCGACCTTTCCGCTCTTTTTTACAACCTGAGGATACGCCGCCACCTAGACGTCCACCCGTCCCTCCAGTTTGTCGTTCTGCTGTGGAGGATTTTCTGGGGATGTGACTCAGCACAGAGGGCGGCAGCATAATTAGCAGACGTGCTAAAGCGAGCTTATCCCGGCGCTGGGCTTCTAACTCCATGACCTACTTTACAAAGAGGATTTTCCCCGCCGCTCACTCTGTCGGTGTGTCTGCTCACCACAGATAACTCCGTGTAACAAATTTACACACAACTACACACAAACACCTGCAGTTAGTCAGTCACGGATAGTCAGCTAAACACACACACACACACACACACACACACACACACACAAATACTTGCGGTATATGTTGTAGGTACACGCGAGTGTACACACACACACGCACAATGTGAGTGACAGAGGGAGAGAGGAAGTCACATCAAAAAGGATCCCCCCCCCCCACACACACACACACACGTACACACACACGTACACACACACACAGTATAAGTATTAAAGCCTTGTCAAACTCTGAGCTGATGGTATATGATGCTGGTTATTCTGCCCATTGTGTCTTCTTGGCTTCTTGTGAGTGTGTGTGAATGTGTGTGTGTGTGTGTGTGTTTCATTCCGCTTTGCTTTACGCAAGCCTGAGCACTCGAATCTAACTCACCCGTTTCCCTGGAGAGTGAGAGAGTGCTCGGCGTGAGAGGAATTCCTGTCTCATCTCTTTATTCGTGAAAAGCTCATCTTGTCTCGTGTTGTTTCTTCCTGCATATTGCCCCAACTCCTTTTTCCCCTCCTCGCCTTCCCCCTGACAAACACCTCCCTCTGCACCCCTCATGTTCTCCTTTCCTGTCTGTCTCGCTCTCTCTCTCTCTCTCTCTCTCTCTTTCGGTTTCTCCTGAGGATTCATCTTACCTTTCTTCTCTTGGTGAGACGCAATCAACTGTGGAAGTTATTGACCAGCATGGCGCTTAATGAGGCGGATACAACGAGTGACCAGAGACCTCTAACATTTTACAAGCACACCTCATTAAAGCTCGAAAGCCAGAGATGAGAAAAGAGACTGGAGAGAGCGAAGATTCCTTAAACACACTAAAATTGGATTCTGATAAATTATTATTCCATCTACCTGTGAAGAAACCAGGGGAATAGAAATAAAGCATATGAGGAAGAAGAAAAGAGAAGGAAAAGTTTTGAGTGGGAGGAGAGATGCTGAGGCAGCCAGGGCGCTGAATGCAGAAACCTGCTTTAATCTACACATCAAATAAGAGAAGAAGATGAGAGCGGCAAAGTGCCTTAGCTGGTTTTTGTGTTGCTACAAATGTGTGTATGTGTGTTGGTGCACCTGTGCCTGCATGAATAAATGTGTGTGCATGTGTGTGTGTGTGTGTGTGTGTGTGTGTGTGTGTGTGCAGGCAAAGGGATGATTACAATAACAAAGAGATTGGAAGTTGGAAGAGATGTTTCACTCCAGCACAGCCCGGTCAGAGAAGAACCACCAGATAATTAAAACCAATAAAAGTAACGTTCTCACGTTCTGTTTCCACCACAAGCTTTTTTTAACCAGCCTCTCTTTATTCCCCTCGTTATGTTTATCTCCGCTTTTGAGTGTGGGTGACTGTCAGCGACGAGTTTAAACAAACACAATCTGTGGCAACAGTCCACACAGGGCATGAACAAAGCTCAGATGTCACAAAAACAAAAGGAAAAGTCATTGAGGTTGGAAAGTCTTTTTTTTTTTTTGAGTTGACTCGGCTCCTGCTGAAATGGTATTGCCCTCCAGGGATTACTTAGGGGTGACTGGTGATTAAGTGGTACTGCCCAGAGCTGGGAGCTGGGAGCTGGGGGGGGGGGGTTGGTTGGGGGGTGATGCTAACCGCTCACAGCCAGTGAATCTCTGGCATGTGACCATCAAAGAACTGCATGGACTTCCATACCGCTGGTCTACTGGAACATGCACAGAAAACACGTAACATACCCCAGATTACAAGAGTCTGCGGTTTAAGATGCAATTACTGCATGTAGTGCTTTGTGCACTTTGCTGTTTTCAACTCAAATTACAGTTGGGGCTTCTGACAATGGGGACTGACATGATTACAGCCGGGCCCCGTTTAATCTTAGCTAATCCTCACAGAGAGAGCTTGTTCATTCAGCAATTAGATTTCAAAGCTTTTGCTGAAATCTACAAGGCCAAAATATGTTAGAGTAGACTGTTACACATTGGCATCGCTATGCGTCCTGAAGAGTTACTGCAGCGCTAATCAGATATTTATGACTCCAGCTGACCTTTGGATCAAATGTTTCCTGCCCCCTGATTGGCTAACCTCCAGCAGGACCTCTGACCCGCTGCCTATGAGGTCACAGCAGTTGAGTCATTTATCACAAGTGTCCGTGTCTCTGGTTTCTCCCTCTCTTATGACTCATTTAATGATCCCCCGTCCTCTTGTCCCACGCCCTTTTCTAACTCTTCCTGCTTCATGAGTGACAGGGAAAGAACGAGAGTCAACTCTTGCCCTCATCTGACTCCATGTTAGAGTTTTTAACACGGACTAACGTACGCCGATACAGACGGGAGCTAGAGTGCTGAGATCACACACCGAGGAGCCACTTCACAGGAAGGGACGTACATGTTTGACTGGCTGTAAGAGAGAGACAGGCACGAGGAGGGAAGGTGTGTGTGTGTGTGTGTGTGTGTGTGTGTGTGCGCGTTTGTGAACAAGAGAGTGGGGGAGGTGCAATCCCGCGGCGTAAACACACCGACCCCAGCCAGGGAACAGACAGCTGGAGCGACAAACAAGAGGCACATGGAGAGAAGAAAGTGAGGAAAGTGAAAGCCAGAGTACATTAAAAAGGGAGGCGAGTAACAGGTTTACAACAGCAGCCAGGACCACACAGGCCGACGAGGAGGCGGCTAGCGCACACGTGAGAGAGAAAGGAAAGAATGGGCTGAAGGAGGTCTGGAGAGGGAACACATGGCTCCTTTGGTTCTGGAGGGAGAGAGGGAGAGGGCCCAGCTGGCGTGGGGGAGGAGAGAGGAGGGAGAAAGGGGCGAGCCGGAGCGGTGATAGTGTGGAGTGGGATAGGAGGAGAGGGAGATGAAGAAAGATGTAGTCCTGTTCTCCTCAGCTCGGGTGTTTTCCATCTCATCTGTGTGAGTGGGTCTGGGTGTGATTCAGGATTTGTTGCAATGCTCCGTTTCAAGAATGATTTTCTGTGTGTGTGTGTGCGTGTGTGTGTGCGTGTGTGTGTGTGTGTGTTTGTGTGTGTGTGTGTGTGTGTGTGTGTAAGGGTGAGGTTAAACGACTCACAGCTGTCCTCCTCCTCAGTGATGGCGCTGACAACATAACAGGCGTACACGAAGCCCAGGAGCTGTGAACACACAAGCAAACAAGAGAGGTTAGACTCCACGGAGCTGGCAGTGTGCAGCTGATAAACAGCTGTGTGTTTGCTTTGATTTACGAAAAGATAAAACTCAACATCTGGAAAAGAGCACGTTTCGTGGGGATGCAGCTTTGATCTGTGAGTTGGTGGCTGTGTGTTCTCTCAGGGATCCACCAGTGGGCAGATGATGCAACACTGTGTAAAGTGCAACACTTGAGCTGAAACGAAATGCTGATTATTTGTCATAAAATTGACTGTCAACAATTTTAATACTTTAGTAATCATTTCAGACATTTATCAATAATAATTTAAGGGTAACTATCAAGGGGAAAAAAATCTAAATTGACAATTTACAGGTTGTAAAGATTTTCTGCTTTGAGCCTGTGAATATTCTCATACATCCAGGTCATAGTTGTCTCAAGGAAATTGAATCGAACGCAACTGGACTTGGTTATATGTCTTTGAAGACGTTTCACCTCTCATCCAAGAGGCTTCATCAGTTCATGCTCGTCTGACTAGACTTTAATGTCAACCTGTGTTCTGGAAAATGTTCAGACATTTTATAGACTAAATTAATTAATTATTCAATCAATCATCAAAAAATAATAAACATTAATGATCAAAAATAAAAATAATTCTTAGTTGCAGCCTTAAAGCTGGTATAATGGAGTGAAAAGGGGTCGAATTATCACCTGATTATGCAGTTCTCCCTCAACTCTACAGAGCTTTATCACATCTTCAACTCGTTCTTTTGGTTTCCGGTTCCACAACTTTACTGCCTCACCACTCTCATCATCATCATCATCATCATTAGGGGCTGACACAGACATCGTCAAATTCAAGGAACGGCAAGAGACTTGGTTGTTTGTGACCAAATTACAAACCTGTGACAGTGTACTTTTTGCGTCATGTCTTCACCCAGGTGCCTCCCCTCGCCTAAACCAAACAGAGTATGTCCAGTAGGTAAGAACGCATCTGTCACGAACAATCTCCTGGTGTGTGCTACATGTGTGAAAGAGCAACTCTGGACAATGTCCAGAGTTCATAAGAGAAAACGGCTTATGGTACCTGCCCAGCACCACATGGCATGCACAAAAGTTATCAACTAGCTGGGGAAAATAGTGGAGCATTTAGATGCAAAAGGGTGAGATGTTTACCTCAAGAGTTGGCGGAGGCCAAAATCAGAGCTAAAAGGAGAGTAAATATTAGACTTAACATCAGGTTAAGAAACAAGGATGCTGAATGTGTAAAAACACAATTGTCAGCCATATCAACTTAAAGACAGAGTGGGCAATTTTTCTATTTATCTATCGAAGCATTTTTAAAAAAATATTTGTTGATATAGTCTCTTTACATCCCAACAGTAATTAATAAATCAAATGCTCTGACACGATAAAGAAAAACATCCAGTTTCCGTAGCTGTCACAGGGCTGTAAATAAGCCCGTCCAAGATTTCTATGGTTGGATACTTTTCAAATCTAGCTTCTTTTGCTGGTTTCTCCAATTTCTCACCAAGTATCAGGGCTGTGTTCTGCGCTTTACACACCTTCCTTGAAAAGAAGTTCCTGGGACTAAAAGTTCCAGGTACGTCGGGTGGAAACACAATTTTAAATGCACAAACAGACCAGAAAGCAACAGAGCACAGTGCTGAGAATAGCCTGTGGAACTGGCAGATGGCTGTCATCGACTCCGAAACAGACAGTGAGAGACAGTCTCTCTCCACCCAGCCATCCACCCATCATTTGGCGCTCTGCCATGCCAATTAAAACAGCGTCGGGCACGCTGCCCTCCTCACACACTGGGTACACAAACACAACACCCAAGAGGGGACTGACTGTGTGTGATGGCGGCTATTTATATAATATTCATTCAACCTATAACTTTACTTGGTCTATCCAATTATAAGAGGAACAAAGATGACGTGCAGTTTGCAGTTCTTTCATCTCTATCATTTTGGCTTTATTCAATTTTTTATGCAGAAAATATATGTGGCCTTTATTGAAGTTCATCTAGATGTAGATTAAATGTTTTATTTATGAATGGAACTCAGGTGTATGGTCTAGTAAAACAGGGAATGGCTCTGTCTCTGTGTGGGCTAGATAAGATACATAACTCTTCTCTCCGGTTCTCTCTCAGTCTGCTTTTTCTCTCCAGTATCTAATTGCTGGTCTCACCCCATCCATTACAGTGGTGGTGAAATGGAGGTGAATTAGCATATGTATAAAGCCAATGTCAAACACAAGATGGTGTTAACAGCAGGGGGCACACCCGGTTTTCAACTGCATTGTGCATATGTGTGTTTTTCCTGTAAAAGTGTGCACCATGTGTGTGCTTGTATGAGTTAATATCTATGCATGAGTGCACATTTGTTTAATTTTCATGAAGGGCTCTGTTGTGGTCTGGGATTGAGTCACAAATAGTATAGCCCACATGTTACAGCAGAGGAGGCTTGAGACTGAGAAAACTGAAGAGTGTTTTTGTAGCATATATACAGATGGTTGACAAATTAAAGGTAACCCCAACATCAAGTGCATTAATAAAGTGTTGGGCCGCCAAGAGCTGCCGGAACAGCTTCACTGTGTCTTGTCATAGATTTTCTAATTCTCTTGAACTCTACTGGATGGACGAACAACATTCTTCCAAAAGATATTCTCTCAATTGGTGTTTTGATGGTCGTGGTTATGGCCATGTCCAGACTAATACAAAAATAAAAATAAAAAAACACTATAACACCCCCCCTCCCCTCGTTCATTTCAATGAGACCACTGTGTTGATGCAGTGGAAGTGCAAATGCAGAGGGCTTTTATTGTTATTATAATAATAATGGGAGAGTTTCTTTTATTATTGAGTCACTTTAAGACACAAGTATGGTGTCTGTTTTGATGGATAGTATTTCACTGTTTCACCAGTCCCTTGCAATTGGGTCACCTGTCTGTATTTATGAACGTGTGTGAGAGAAAGAAAGATAGAAAGGACAGGAGGAAAGAGTGAAGCTCTGATTTCCTTCATCAAAGAAATGTAGTCAGGGAAACCACAAAGATGTTCGGGTGAAGATGACAAGAACAATATAAAGCTAATTTTAAATGTAAATATGTGCTATCGCCCCGAGGATAAAAACCACACAATGCGACTGACACACTGTAGCTACTTTTAGCCTCTCTGCATGCTCATAAATAGCAGTTGTGAATAGACAAATCCAACACACCAGAAATGTCATGAAATTGAGTACCTTTAATCAGTAAATGCCAGATCTGTGGAGTGCGCCTGTCACTGCTCAGTAATGGGAAATCACTACCACTTCTCACTCCTCGACTGATAACTGCTGACAGAGAGAAAGTCCCACCATGATCTGATCTGACCACTTTGTCTCCTAGTTTTCGTTTCTATGGCTTCAGTGCATTTTGTGTGATGTACAGGAAGCTAATAAGATCCGATAACTGAACACTTGTTGACTTTTTGCTGGAGGCATTGCTGTCCTTAGCCAATCAGGTCAGTGTCCTCAATAAAAAGTGACAATTTCACTTATATACCCTTGCATATTAAATGGCCTTAAATCACGCTCATAAATCCTCTCTCCCACACACAGACACACACACAGTCTCCCTAGCTTTCTTCTCTGACTTCCTCCTGTCACTTCTGGAGTTCAGGGATCATTTGAGAGTAATGTCAAATTAATTAAGCTCATAAAGCCCCTGCATGTCCTCTGAGGCTCAATCTCAGTCTGTCTGGGTGGACGCGCCACGCTAAAGCCAACTCATTTAGCTGTCAATCTTTTTTTTTTTCTTCTTTTCTTTGCACTCTGCACTTTTTTCTTTATGTTAGTCACTTTCCAAACAAAGGTCTCCCCGTCGCGGTCACTCCGCAATCAGCAAATCTCCTCTTTCATCTTTTCTCTCTACCTCTCTATATGTCCTTTTTTTAAATTGTTTGTCTAACAGTAAGTGCCGCCTTCCTCTCTGTTCTCTCTCCTACTCTGTTTCCTCAGCAGGTTTTTGAGCAGTGACCAGGGATCTGGACAACTGACAGAAGGAAGCAAGAATGCAGAAAACCTGGGCACAAAAGGTTCAGCACTAGATGTGGGAAAACATCAAAAGCAAGTCTGTCCTCCAGCGGGCCCCCATTTACTATTTACTATGTTGTAGAGGAAACTAAAGGAGTTATTTGTGATTGTTCAGCATTATCTGTGTTTCTTCTCTCAGATAATGAGGGGCGAAAAGAAGTTTGAGGCTCAGGCCTTCGTGTGTGTGTGTGTGTGTGTGTGTGTGTGTGTGTGTGTGTGTGTGGGTGGGTGGTGAGAAGAAGGCCAGCTGCTGAGATAGAAAAGAAGGTTACTTGTATTTGCATAGGCTAATGAAGGTCAGGTTTATACTGCATGTGCCAGTCCAGAAAAGACACATAACTACCTTTGACAATGCACACTCACTTATAAACATCATTCCACTAGACATTAATCTATTTCTAAGCAGGTTGGTGTTCATCAATTTAGTTCAGCTTGTTGGAATTTTAAAATAGAAATTTTTACCTGATGGTGGCACTAGATGAAAGGGCAGGGCATCACCAAAGTGATTACAATTAATTTGTAGAGGAACACGAATGCGTAAAGCAAATTTCACGACAATTAATACAATAATTACCAAGACATTTCACTTATCACGAATATCAACCCCTTGGTGGCGCTGTGGGAAAAGTCAGACGATCAGCAAAGTAATTAGGATAAATTGTCTGGGAACCCTGCCTGTCTGTATGAAATTTTGTGCCAATCCATCTGGTAGATCTTAAGATATTTCACAGGATAAGTGAAAATTTTGACCTGCGGTTGGCGCTAGAGGAAATGGTCAGGGGAACACCACAGTCTGCAGAATTCATCCTCTGAGGACTATGAATGAATGTACAAAATTTCCTTGCAGGTTGTTGATCGACCGACTGACAGACTGACATTGTTATCCCTAGAGCCATGCAGCACATTTGGCTGAAAATGCCAAGCTGTTTAATGAATTTTGCTCTGTTTCTCTGTTTTATATCATAGCAAAATTACTCTCTTTTTTCGTTTTTTGCCAGTTGGTTGGACTAACAATCAATTTGAAGAAATTTGATGAATTTCAGTATTTTCATAACTTTAATAAACGACTAAGGGATGATTAACACATTATTCAATAATGACAATAATTGTTGGTTGCAGCCCTATTTCTATATCTATATCTATTTTTTAAGCATTCTGAATTCATGTGAATTTAGAGATTCCTGTCCACAGCTGACTGGCCTGTGCATGTGTGTGTGCAGTGATGGTTATCGGAGTCGATCTACAAGCTAATTAACACACTATTGATTGTGGCTCAGTGTCAGGAGGAAATTCAGTGTAGTAAAATGAAAGGAACATGTAGGTAAAATATATCAAATAGGAGAGAGGAAGACCAGAAAGATGTCTTGTAGGTTAATTACACAGGACTTTCTGCCTGACAATAAGGCGCTGGCTTCTCTGCAGAAAATTAGATGTGTGTGTTTGTGTGTGGGCAGCTGCATGTTTAATGACAAAACATGATGAGATAGGGACTGCAGAGACCACATCCACCTGTTCTTTTCTGCCAGCCCCTCTCCAAATGTAAGCGCGCACACACACACACACACACACACACACCTTACATAGGACCACATGGGGTTGTTAAGTGTTTGTGGTGCTGATTTGCATCTTCCACATCAAATAACTGCTAATAACAGCATGGCGATGTCTAAAAACACGACACACAGACACAAGCGGCTGCCCATGCAGAAAAATACGCTGTATGAAGAGAAAAAAAAACACTGCTTGTTATTCGCATGCAGCCCCATACAGAAGATTTTATATGAGGTCTGACTTAGTGAAGGGGAGACAAGTGGGGCTCTCTGGAGCAAGAAACAAAACGGACAGAAGGTGAAAAAGGCAGGTAAATAAAACAACCAGCAACCAGCAACAAGCAAAAAGGAAAGCAAGCATGTCTAGAGAAGGGTAACTCCTTTAATCTTGCTTGTTTTTCACTTCCAAGTTCTCCTCTGTTCCCTGTTCATCTTCTTGCCTGCTCTCAGAAGTTTAAAAAAAACAAATATTAGAGTAAAATTAATCTGAGGAAAATCCATTTCGCTGCAAAACAGATTAACAATTAAAGCTCTTGGCAGAGACAGCCTTTGAAGTATAATGGCAGGCAGTGATGTTTTTATGATGTACTCCGAGTAGCCTGACACAGTATTCAGTGGCCCGCTGGAGACTAATTCTCTCCTCTGGTCTTGAGGTCTTTCTCTTCTCTTCTCTTTCTCCTGTTTGCCAGCAGACCTAATAGCTGCAAACTGCTAACTACTGCATCATAAGTCTTTTAATCCTGAGATCTTTATAATCCTTTGAAGCATATGCTGTAAAACTTACAGTGCAGTTACAATGCAATGTCAGCGCTGACATATTGCAGAGGTGCTTAATGCTATTATTATACTAGACAAAGCATGGCCATTTACTGATTCTGGACAAATTACGGGACTTCAAATACAAGCAAATCAAAGATCCCTCCAGTTGGCTCCCCATGCAGTGTACACACAAATAACAAGATTCATATTCACCACAGTGATGACGGTTGTTCGGCATCTCAGTTTTAAAACACAACATGGACTAATGGACTTATCAAAGGGAGCACCCTGACCTTCTGGATGAGTGAGGGGGCGGGCCATGCCGTTTCCATGCCACTGAACTGAGTGAACCTGAACAACCACAAAACACACACACACACCGGACTCTCTAGGGAGGCACAGCCCCGAGCGGTAATCACAGGGGTCAGCCCACGCCAGGCCTGCTGAGGGGACGCCTCTAATCAACCAGGGGCCGTTATTCGTCCCCCCACACTACCCTGACTACCCTAACAGAGACAGCAGACTGACGTGACAGAGCGATCTCAGCTCCAGAAAAAACGAGAGAAGGAGCTCAAGTGACAGTGAGTGAGAAATGCAGGGAAAGAGAGAAGTGCATTGTCATTTTTGTCAAATTGGTGGGAATTTGATCGACATGAAGGTCAAACACTGAGATCCGGGCAGGAAAAAGGAGACAGGAAGACAGACAGAGTGGAAAGATTGTGATGGGGGAAATAAATGAAAAAAAAGAGGAAATGAGTAACGGATTGAGAGAATGACGCAGGATGCCGTTCCTCCCATTATCAACTTCCACACAATCCTACCAATGCAAGTTCCCAGGGAATAGAGAGGCAACGGAAAAAAAGCGTTGCCTGTGGCAGCAATAACCTAGCTAAATGATATCTGTGTGTGTGTGTGTGTGTGTGTGTGTGTGTGAGCACTTTCTTTGGCTGTTTTATGAGAAGCTCGGCAGCTCTGACAACCCCTTGACATTTCTCACTACTCCCTTTAGCATGTAAGAGTTATGTCTACAGATGTAAACTGAATAGCACAATTTTTCTTCTTCTCTCTCATACGTTTCTTCCTAACTACCCTCCATCTCACCGGAGATGTTTTCTCAGGCTCGACTGTTTTATTTAACAGTGAAGGCTGTGCACCGGAGTTAAAGAAGACAGGATGATGCGAGGAAAGGCAGAGGGGGAAAAAAAGTGTGTGAATTTTCCGCTGACTACATTGACAGGGAAATCAGTCATTATTATGACAGTAGTAAAAAACCAAAGCCATTCAATAGCAATATGTCCTGTAGGATGGATGGGCGAGTTGGGTTTCAGTGAAGCCAACACAGAATAGGATAAAGGCAGAGATGGAGCACAACATTCCCCCCAGTGATGAGTCAATGAATAATACATTATTCCAGTTTAAAAAGGTTTCCTCCACTTCAAGCTCATCCTTTAAACCTTGAAGTTACTTTCTGGCTGAATATAGCCTGTAGCGGCAATAAGCAACAACACAGGGCTGACTTTACCAAATCTAAAGCTTCACTTCCGAATGGCTTCCTTCTAGCTCATGATGAATCTGAGCAGATAGATGACAGTGATGCCTCCATTAATGGCAAATAGATCCACATTTTTCATCTTAATGAAACATGCTCCTTGGAGCCCAAACTAAATATTTAATGGCCTCTCATGGCAACCTTGAAACCCCTCTAACAAAGACAAAGGGACACTCCACTTTCTTCTTATTCTTTTCATTCATCCCGTCAACTCTTTCTTTGTGTCTGGCCCTCTCTTCCACCAGAGAGGAAAAAGGACAAAACAGTGGGTATCTGAAAGGACTCTTCTTTCCTAAGCAGTGCTCTGCTTTTAGTCTGACAGGAAGTGAGGATATAAGGAAAATGATGCCATTTGTGACACTGGGATTTCAGTACCAATTTCCCTGCTCCTCTTGGGAGCTGTTCCCACGGAGATGCCGTTGAATACTTGGTTGGACAATACCATGTGAAAAATGGAGACAAAAAAAGTGTGGTCAGCTCGTACGGAGGAGTCCGTGCGAGGCGAGGACTAAACCAATTCACTACCTATAATGCAAGGGCTAATGAGGTTCAGTGAGAGAGGCGGGGCTATAAAGTGAGGTCAGCCATTTTATTACCTTTCTCCACGGGGGTGATGAGTAGAATGGTTCATTCCAGTGCTTCTCAACACTGGGTCCCTGTGCTAGTTTTCTCATCTACCATGTAGTTTACAGCATTCGTTTTTGCTCTCCCAGGTGTAAATTAGTTCAAGATTAGATGGTAAGAATGAAAACCACCAGGACTCAGAAACCCACTGGCGGCTGATGAAGCTGCTGTGTATTAGCGCTCTCTTTTACTCTGTCACCTACTGTAACCATTAAATCCACTCCACATGTATTGAAGTGACAATGAGCGTGAAAAAATAGGTGTGAGTGTGTTTATGTACATTGCAATGCGAGTCAAAGTGTACAGTAAGTGAACTCTACTGTGAGTAAATGTGTGTAATGTGCATGTCTGAACCCAAGTCCCTGCTGTGTTGGCAACTAAGAGTGTCCTGGCCCCCTTCCAATAGTCAGCCATACATGAGTGTGTGCAAATGTGCATGCTGGCAGGATGTGAGTTTCTGGTGTATTCATCCAAAGCTGTATAAAGAGGACAATAACAGTCCTTCCAGTGTTTGAGTAACCTGTTAGCAGCTGGCAGGTCTGAGTCTCAGCCAGACAAAAACAACAGATCAATTTTTAATTCAGCAACCCGGGACAGACGAGGGGAGGCTGTGATAGACAAAATAACAGACCGCCGTGAAACACTATTGAGAGAAGTGCCTGAAGGTAAACAAAAACATCAACTTCCTTTCTATCATGTTCACCTCTCACGTACATGAATCCCACGGTGAGCGAGCTTGCTGCTGGTGTTAACTTTGTAATATGGTGAGTTCCTGTGACTTGTTCACACATGTATGTGTCTGCATGTGAATATGTGAGTGCTACAGTCACATGGACATTGGCAACTTGTACTCACAGCAATAAGAATCTGCGTGCCGCTATGCACGACCTCGATGTACTGGTAGTCCATGAGGCAGCCCATGACAGTGATGTAGGAGTGGCTCTCTGTGGTGCGGACCCCTGGAGCCTGCGGCATCTCTCTCCTCACGCAGCCCGGCCCATGTTCGCTCCACCAGGAGTGATGGGCTGAGATGTTAAATGTCAGCAGGTCACTGTCCTGAAAGGAGAAGAAAAACAAAAAAGAAAAAACATGAGATTGTTTGCTTGGACTCTATTCATTACTTATGATGTACGTTCATTTATACTTTATGAGAAAACCAAAGCTGGATCGCAGGTGATGTTGTAATAGAGGCAGGGAACTCATCTCTGGAGACCTGCGGTAGATGTTGGAAGTTTTTTATGGCTGTTCGCTTTTGCTCAAATGGTTGGTTCATCCAATTACAAACAAGACTAAGAGTCTACTGCGAGGCAGTACTAAGGCACGGCGGTACTTAAATGCAAGTATTAAGTTTACCGCGTTCACCATCTTACATTACCGTGATAGCATGCTATCATTATGTTAAGTAGCACTAAACACGAGGTAAAGCTGAGGCTGATGGGAATATCATTAGTTTTGCAGGAATTTGGTCATACATCAAAGTGCTGGACAAACTGAATTTTTGACCTGATGGTGGCGCAACAGGAAAAGTTATTACAGTGTATCCCATTCGTGGCATTTAATAGTTGGATGAATGTTGAGGAGTTGTATTTACACGTGTGTATAGTTTTGGTTTTGATTTTACTGCCCAGCTTTTGAGATGATTGTCTTTAAAATTCAATGGAATGCTTATAGCGTTGAAAAATTACACTTAATTCAAAACAGCAATGCGCCTTTCCAGGAACAATGTGTCTGTTTCCTGGGACAATCCACAGACCTCACAGTCAACAGTTTTTTTGGAACTACTTTCTGGTGCTGACAGTGAAAAACTGTGTTTTGTGGTTTATCCAGAGTAACAGGCGCATTGTTTCAAGAAAGACAAGTTGCTATTGAATCTTTTTAGATGTAGTTTTTTTTTTTTTTTTTGGTGCTGTGAGCACTATAAATGAAACTCCATTCACCTACACTGTATTGGGGTGGAGGCAGAACTCTGACTGGATACCACTGTTGTTACAGTATGTGTGAATATTACTTAAGATATATATTTTTTTCAGCTTTTACTTGCCTAAAGCCCATGAGTCGTGCATACACAGGTTACGAGTGCATGAACCTTAGTCAGTCTGAGCCAACAAAACTTCAAAACTTTTTAAGCTGTACCATAGCTTTTAGATCCAGCATTTTATACATGAAGCACCCTGTACATCAAGGCGATGTTCAATTTGCACACAGCCATATGAGCCCACACATAAAGACGCTCACACCAATCAATACCCCAATACAGCAATCTAACCCTGCATCTGCCCCTCAGTGACAAGACATGCATTATTAACAGAGCCAAGTGCTGTCAGGAAAAATCTCTGATTCCTATCCACCCCCCGCTCACACTTACATGTACACATCAACAACACATACATATCACAACAGCTTTCAATAACAGATCTGTGGATATAACTGCAACAGGAGTCACAAAAAAAAAAAATTAAAATGATGCTACTGTACATCATTCCTCTCTTTCTCCATGTTGATCGCTCATCATCACCCTCTGTCTCTATTTTCTTTCTCTGTCGTTCTGTCGTTCTCTCACACAGGCACGAAAACAAGGGCGGCTGAAGGTCAATAGGTAGGATTGTTAAAACTAATGACTTGACAGATGCCATTGATTGAGCCTGCGAGCTAGGGAAACCATCTCTATCCAAGCTGTAGTCGCACACAGTATGTCAGCAGTCGATACTGAAGAAGCTTTTGGCAACTTACTATCAGAAGTGTTATTGTTATGCTCCCATGTACCCCAAAGAACAAATCAATCCCTCTATATTATAACCTATTCAAGGTCTACTGATACTGTTCAAACTATTTTCTTTAACAAAAGTCAATACATATTTGGAGACAATCCTGTAACTGGAATCACTAGAGACATGAGGCATTCTATAAAGGTAAACATCAAATGATTAGAATCTTATTTCTTATGATTTATTATTTCTGAAATACAGCACAGAGAAGTGAGTTTGCTTGTGTGATCACATTGGGCTGCAAACCAGAGTGGCTAACTAGGTGTTGTAGACTCTTCTGGCTATGATGACATTTACTTACAATTCAGAAAGGTGTGCCTGCACCGTGGTTGCATATTGATTCAGGAGCTACAGAGACTGTGAAGAGGGTTGTCTAATATCATATCTAAGATGAGGTTTGTAGTCATTGTGTGCGGGGGATATCGATCGATTGATAGATAGAGTAATAGATAGAGCGAGAGAGAGGGGAAAAGCTGGGGAGTGTTTAATACTACATCCACACTGAGGCAGATGAATCTGAAACTTCTTTTACATGTGAAAATGCCATTTGTCCATTACTGTTGACGCATGTTGTTGACAAATATCAAATATTTATTTGTTTCTATTGTCAGTCAAACGATCAAGTATAAAACTGGTTCATAAATGCTACCTTTTAACCCAGATAAAGCAGCTGAATTTCTGAGCTGTCCCTCAAATTGCTACTTTATGCTCACAAAGTGGTCTAACAACACAACACCACCGGTGTTGTGTGATCAGCTATATTGGCAATCGATGAGCAAAGAAAGATAGAAGCAGTGTATATGTAATGGTTTTAGCTTTAAACAATTATGGGTAACAAAACTCAGTGAGGCTGTCCTTATGCACAGCTGTGACTCAAGTTATAAATGTAAAAATGTTCCTAGTGACAGTGTTTACATGTAAGTTTAGCAGGTAATACAATACCATGTTAACTGCCTTAGTTTGGATATCTGTACCAATCCATACAATAGTTCAGACATTTCACTTTAAAACAAAAAATGTCAACCTCATGGTGGCGCTAGAGGAAAAGCCAAGGGATCACCAAATTCAGTTGTATGTTACATTTGTATGTTGGTCTTTGGAGAAAATGATTTTATGAGAGATTTGTTTGTCAGAGCTTAACATAGTACGTTTTTCGAAAAAGCTCAGTTACTCAGTATGAGATAGCACGATAGCGAGGGAAATAAGCTTTTTTCAAATTCAGACCGCTTCCTGCAGACATGTCCAAAGTATCTATGTCTGCAGTCACTGTGTGCAGAGTGTGAGGCGGAATGAATAAGAAGAGGCAGTGAATGACTGGGGACTGTTTAAAACAGAGGTGTGTGTAGAGTAGCAGGGGTCTGTCTGTCAGTCTGTCTTGCACCATGGGGGATGGGATAAAGGATCAATAGGAGGTGACAGAGCATGTGGCATATGACTCTGATAACCTGCCCCCTCACTTCAAGGGCCTTGTCATTTATATACACACACACACACACACACACTACTTACACACACATACATACAAACATACCCTCCAGAACAGTCCTGTCAACATCGGTCTAGTCAGGCCCGACAGAATTAGCTGACTCTGGTTTATGATAAAATGGGTTGGGGACCTCTCGGTAAGCTGTGTGCCAAGTTTGGTCGTGCATGTGTGCATGGGATGTGGGTGTAGGTGGGTGTGTGGGTGCACTCCATTAGCCAGCTCTCCTCCTGGCCACCATATGCAGAGCTGGGAGCCCAGGCTGGCTCCATCTGTCTGGTTAATGCCCAGACTCAGCCCCAAGCAGCTGGCCCCTACAAGCCTCATTATTCTAGCAGGAACCATGCAGGAACACACAACGCCACACACACACACACACACACACACACAGACACAGTGGACACACACGCAGACAGAGACAGACACACTTGATGGAGCCAAGGTCTATCACACAATGACAAAGTTGCCATTGCTCGGGAAGGTGTTTCTGGAATTAATTTTGGCTGTCTAAACTGGTGTGAGATGAACGTTGCCTACATGAATTGAATATTCTCAATGGTCAGGCAGGCAGTTGGGCAAGATACCCATTAATAGCTAGGAGAGGAGCGGAGAGGAAAAGAGAAGAGTACGCTGAAATGAAAAAGGCAAGATATGGAACTTGCAAGATAAATTAAAAGAGATCAAAGGAGCGGTGAACAAAGTGAAGAAAAATGTAAATTTAAGTATAAATAAAAATGTATGTGTGTGTGTGTGTGTGTGTGTGTGTGTGTGTGTGTGTGTGTGTGTTTGGTGGTTTTGTAAGGGAATTTTTTACCATTATTTAAATTGTGAGCTTCCACTTGAAACTCAACAGGAAGGTGACAAACAATTTAAAACGGACATAGACTTTCTTTAAGGCCACATTATACATCTCTGTTGAGGTGTTGCAGTTGGGGGTGTGTATGGCGCAGATTCCTAAAGCTTAGAGAGTAATTTATAATTCCCTGTAGGATTCATATTAGATGGCTAGTGTCAAGCATTCATTTTATACCAAAAGTGATCGTGTTTACTTGGGCCGCATTTGTTATTCATACCTGGGCGTTCAGGCTTGACATAGGAAAAAAGCATCTGGTAGCAGTGCATCATAAGTAATTATAGCTAAAATTTATGTTCAGTACCGATAAAGCTCAAGAATGCTCAATTATACTTTTATATTTTACAACAAGTCTTTTTGTGGTATGCCTGGTGTAATAAAACAGAAACATTGGCACAAGGTCAGAATTAAAGCTGAATAATTTGCAGGAGAGAATAACAAACTCATACTTGAGGCTTTTTCCTGGCAAAGACATGTGTGGTGTGTTTTCTTCCAGAGAACCGTCACTGCCCCTACCTGTCCCTGTTCTGCTGGAAATTGAAAACATTTTACATACTGAGGTGTCCTGATATACACAAATAACTGACTAAGTGGAGGAAAGAATACAATGTTTACTCCACTGCTATTTGTTATTTGTTTTTGTGCATCAGGACACATCAACATGCTTATGCCATGGCCACTTACCAAAAGCATAAAGAGAACCTGTGTTCAAATCATTTTTTAAAGTTTGCCTGTAGTCAGTTCAAACCCACCGTCCTTTTTACCTGCAAGAGTTAGTTTAACTGTTACAAGTTGCAACTATAGCTAGTATTGCTGCTATGGATATGTGCAAGTTCAGTGGAAGCAGAGATGTTTGGGGCAATCACAGTCAGCACTCACCCCCCTTCCCAAAAATAAAGGTAACCTGTGTGAATGTAGAAGTTATTCAGTTTCAAAACTCTAGTGTGAAATTGGTTATGACACAGGCTTAAGGAAATCTCATATTTCTTGGCAAAAGTGTTTAAAAAGTGAAATACTTTACATATATTAGTGTTATTGCACAGGTTTACAAGTGAGATGCCGCCCCAGTAATGGCAGCTTGTTTACTTCTGCCCTCAACGCGGATTTGTGTTTATTTCTTTAACAGAATATCTGCCAGCCAATCAGTCAGATGTATTTTCTTCGGCAATGGTATAAGTGTACATCAGCTATGACAAGGTTCTCATCACGCCTAATAAAACACATACAGTTTTGGTGGTACAACTCTTAGACAGAGGAATAAAAAAAACAGGCTTCACCCTCCCACCAGCCTGCATCCATGACCTTAGAAAGAAAAGAACATTCATCACAGGACAGACAAAGCCAACCGGCTTGACTGAAATTTCTCACCTTGGACAGGCCTCCTACGTCCAGGTAAAAACAGATGATGAAGACGTTCCAGGCCACCCACAGAGCGGCCCATACTGTATACTAGGGGGCAAAGACACAGACAGATTAGCTCCATGGAAACTAGATGAATTGAGCAGAACAGGACATGACAGCTACTGAATAAAATGGCAGGTTGAATGAATGAGCTATCCTAAACAAAGCATAGTTAGGGTTAGGGGTTAGTGTCCTGCAATGCACACTCCCACACACATATTCTAAGATACACATGCATTAATATATACACACACACGCTCTACACACATAGAAACACTATACACACAAATAACTTTGTATGTAAGACCTAACCCTTTTTTTTAAAAAAAAAAAAGCACCATAAAGTTCAACAAGTCTATTTGAGCCCTGAGGGAGCTGCAGATTTAAACTGCTGAGGCTGAATGATGTTCCCATCAACATCTTATAAAATTGTACAGTGAGACGACCAACTGTTGACAGACACGGACTGGTAGTCACTGACACAGAGAGGGAGTCATCATAGTCAAGGTTGTTAAATCTTCTGACTCAGGATGAATTGTGTGTTTAAAATGTCAGAGGTGTCGGAGGAAGAGCAGAGGGCAAAACAGCACCTTCATAAAAACGTACATGTTGAATCATGAAACCCCTTAGCTTGCTCTTTCCCATTTTCCACTTGGCATGAGACAATAGCTCTACTTTCCCTCCTTCCTCTCCTCTTCTCAATTCCCGCTTCCTCTGTTTCTTCATCTTATCCTGTGTGGCTCCCCTTCCACATCTCCCCTGTCTCCCTTTATTTACTCTCTTTTCCTCTATCTCTTTCTTGCTACCCCAATCATTTCCTGTCATTAACATCACCATCTGTGTTTCCACTGCTGCTGCTGCTCAAAATAGGCTTTTAATGCCTAAGATGAACGTTACGGTTTCAAATAAAAACTGAAGTGCATAAAAACACATTTATGAAGCTTCACAGTGGCTGCTTTCTAACAAAAGGAGTGAAACAACAGGCAGCACATGCTTTGCACCGTGTTTCAAAGAATGACCTTCTCTGTCCAGAAACTCAATGCAGAGTATAAATCTGATGAGCTCCTTAGTCCCCCCCAACACCCCCACCCCCTTTAATTAGCCCTAATTACCATGGGATTAGAGTGATTTAAGGGTGTCGCACAATGCACAAGAGAGTGCAGCACACTTTGCAATTAGAGAGGAAAGGCAACAACATGTCCAATCAGATGCACAGGCAGAGGACTAATGCAAAGTGATGTGACGCTGCTTAACAAAAACACGCGAGGAATAGGATTATGTGACAGACTGTAAAGAGTTTCAAGTGAACTACTAGTCTTCTGTTATGTGTACTCACCACCACGATGTAGCGCGGACGGTACTGGATGGTGCCAAAGAGCCCGAGGATGACGATGATGATGTGGAAGAAGTTGGCAAGGATTGGGGCCCACTGGTAACCCAGGAAGTCAAAGACCTGTCTTTCTAAAGCCAACACCTGAAGGGTGAGAGAAAAAAAGAAAGAAAGAGACAATTGTTATCAGGTTGAAGTGTTCTGGAAGCAAATGGTCTCTCCTGCTGTGACCGTGAACCGCGAGGAACGCTCTGAGGTTGCCAAAGCTACACAGTTCATGAAACAGCCCTAAAGAAGGAAAAAAAAAATGGCAGCCTGCACACATACACAGGCAACTTGGTCACGTACGGCTCATAGTTTATTGAGGACAACATCCATTCACCTCAAAGTAATGTCGACATGAACAGCTTGAGTGTTTAGCCTCCGACTGTGGGAGTGCCCAGGGGTGAAGACAGGAAGTTTTATAAAATAAACAATGACAGATTTATCGATTCAACCCCTGCTAAGCTAAAGAGGAGCTCAGCATTTCCAACCCTCCTGCCAATGGCCTCCAGGAATGAGAATGCTCTGGGAACTTTATGGGAGGCGAGGGCCTTCCTTAATAATACCACGGCAGTGACTTTAGGGCGCTTATTAAAATACGTGCTCGCAAACAACGTGTGTACGTCCACGTTAAACCCAAAGTTAAACCCTTTACAATGAAAAGATAAATTCCAGTTATCCCAGTTCCCTTACCCCCTCCACTCCTTCGTCAACAGTGGTTTCAGGCCAATTTTTTTTAATAAAGAAGAATTTCTTTTTTAGTTCTCTATCTCCCTTCCCTCTACCTAAGCTCTTTGCATCCAACATTTTTTGCAACAGCAAAAAAAACAAAACAAAGTAATTTGAACCTTTAGGACTGTGAGTCCCTATTTGCATCAACTCAATTAGCATGCCATTTGGGGGAAAAAAAATACAGGGAGGGGGGTGAGAACCATTTAATTAGAATTCCATTGCCAATCCAATTTCATTCCATTCCCAGTGTGTGTTTGTGTGTCTCAAGCAACGATGTGTTTCGTTGTGTGTCGACATGTCATTTCCAGCCAAGCGCTTGAAGATGGATGAGGGAGGGAGGAATCTCGTCTCTGCCGCAATGATAGGAACGCACCACCGAGCACATTCACGCAAACACACACACACACACACACACACACACACACACATCACACTCTCGATACACAGCCGTGGCTGCTCTCCCTAATGTAATGGAAATGTTACCAGCAACCCGATGAGACATTGTGACAGGCAGGGGAGGGAGATGATCAAATACTGAGTGATAATTAAAAATGAACACTCCTTCGCATTGAGGACGAGGGCAATAACTCTACAGACAGGGTGTGAAGTGACGGAGGGCGAGGTGAGTGAACTGCGACCTGCACCGAGCATTATCATACCAAAGTCGAGGTATAGCTCAGCAATTCCATGATAAAGCTTTCACTCTAGTGGAAGGATGAGGGAAAAAAAAAGAACGACTAATGTCTGAGAAACCAAATTGAGATGGATGGGGAGAATATTAGGGGAAAAAGATGGCAAAAAACAGATAAATGGAGAGATGAGAGAAAAAGCAGAGAAAATCACAAACGACATATGCTAACTTAGAACGACTGAGCTCCCTCCCTCTTAATAACCTCTGTCAATTCGCTGGATCGAGGGAGTGAAGGAAATGAATAAAGTCAAAAGAGTAATACATCTTCTGGTCGGCTGTGGGTCATGGTTAGAGAGCTCAATAAAACTCGTGCAGGACGTCAGCAAAGATGAGGTGCAGCTGGGCTGCAGTTAAATTGGTTGGGGAAGCTTACAGGACTGACCCTTTTGAAATGACATCTGTTGAGTTATTTAATCAGCTGTGGCTTATTAGGCTACGTTCAGACTGCAGGCAAAAGTGGCCAAATCGGAATTGGTGTGACCTCTACGTCACTCTACGGCCAAACCGACTGTCTAGCCGCAAGAGTCGTGTGGAGAGGGGCTGACTGATGTAGTTAAAAATAGCCCTTGCCTTGACATCCTGAATTTTTGGATGAAATCAGTTTCTGTAAAGTCATTCACGTCAGAATCCCACCACTCCTGGCTCCGACTCTGCATCCACACTCACCTCTGTACAGAAGTAGCATCCATTGCCCACAAAAAAGCCATAATTACTCGTTATCGTCTGCTTAAGGATTATGCTGGCTTCCACTACACATTCATTTATAAATAAACCATAAAAGCTGACTTCAGGGGCCTCAATGTTTACCTCCGTACGACAACATGCTGTGTGTCATGTCTTTGTTAATGTTCCTATTACGCATGTGGGTCAGTTCAGGGGCCGTTACCAGTTCACACTAGAATCTGATATTGGCCACATTTAAAAAATAATGTGAACAGCCAAACAAAAATGATCGGCTCTGAGTAATCAATTTGAATGGAGCCCGAAGACCTGCAACGTGAACATAGCCTTAGATTTTATGAAGACATCAGGCATACTGGTAATGAGAATCAAGTCCCATGTCCTGATACAATTGGGATTAAAGAAGGACAAATATGTGAAAAGGGTAATTTTACAACTGATCAATCTTCAGCTAATTGGAGGTGGACATTACCATTATGTAGGTAACCATCTGGCACCCCAGCACATAACGACACTTGAAGACATAAAGCTGTAACAGTTCACTGAAGATTTTCATCCACAATTATCTGAGCAGATCAGAGAAAAAACAAAAACAAAACAAAAAGATGAGCAAGATGCAATTTGCTGAACTGCAAAGGAAGCCTAAAGCTGCCAGTGTGCTTATCAGAACTGCTTATCGAATGGTCGAATAGGTTTGGAAACCCCATCCCCCCATGACTTTGCAATATTGAATTGTTTTCAACTTTTTAACTGAATCTTTAAAATGTGAGCATTTAGTATACTTTTTTTTCTTATTGATGAAATACAATAATCAATTCAACAGTGTAAACCTGACAGAAGCTCTGATTGTAAAGATAAAATGAGATAGAAAATGTGAGAACAGTAGGGTAGAGAGTCTCATACCTTGTCTGCCTTTCACCCATTCTATCCCTGCTTATGACAATTAAAAATGGTGAACTACGCCTAAAAGTAATACAAAGCATATTGTGTATTTGACCTCCTTTATCTATTTGTGAAGTCTGTTAAATTGTAGCTCCCTCCACACAATATCAGAGAGAAGATGAAGGGTGCAGTTTATCATCCTTTGCTGAAGATAGTGGAGCTGAGCTCTCTGAATGTCCTCTGATAATCCTGGTGGAAAAAAATCTGTTACACAGCTTTTATTTTGTTTGGCTGGATAAAGTGCAGATAGCCTTGGGGTCTTATCTGGGTGTACTTGAAGACAAAAAGAAAAAATAATGAAGAATTTTAATCAGTGTGGAATCCACATATTTTCTTCAACTAATCTTTAAAATAAAATTGTATTAAAGCGTTAAGGTTAACTGTACAACATGTTTGGCTTGAATGTAAATTGGATAAAAAAAAAAAGAACATTTCTGAGGTTTATTGTGACAAGTTTAAAATCTATTATTTGTCTCTTTCCCCACTTTTCGTCTAACACTCCACATTGCTCACTAGTATTCAAACATTGACAGAAACACACACTATGTCTTCTGCACACATGCATTCCTACATGGAGTGCTGCCCCAGTACAATAGTCACACTAATGAGCATGAACCTTTATCCATCCAACACACATACTTTATATCCCTTTGATGTATTCATTACACACAGCCATGGACCCTTTTCCATGAAATATTTCCACCAGTCATTGAATTAAAGCAGTGTATAGGCATGGGGGGGCGTGTGTGTATGTGTGTGTGCACGCGTATTCCCTCCTCTGAGATGCTGTAGTAAGCCTATCACGTTCGCTGCTAACTCAATAATCCACCAAGATGACAACCATCAATCAAGAATAGAAAGGTCTCTGCCCACCCAGATACACATGCAGGCGCACACACACACACACACACACACACACAATCACACAAACCCATATGGCACAATTAGCCCACAATTCATAGGAAGCAGGTTACTGGAGAGTGGGGTAGAATTTGATCAAAAGATACCAGTGCTCTTCCAGGAATAGTGAGCCGGCTACACAGTGGCCCGTAAAAGCCTCCCACCGACCTCCTGCAAGCACAAATGACTCCCTCTAGGGTGACGGAATCTCTTAGTGCGTATTTTGGTTTTGGGTGTGTATATGTGGAGAAGCATGTTGCCCACACATACCACTCCTCCCACCATAAATACTAAGCAATTAGGGGGTGGGTATGACAGCAGGATGGAACAAGCCCCTCTCTCACCCCCACCATGGCCTTTTGCTCCATCCTTCTCTTCCCTCTTCCCTTCTTTTGCTCTCCAAAACCATCAATTAATCTCTCCTTCAGCCATGTGGTACCAGATTATTAACAAGGATCGTAGACCTGAACCCTGCTGCTTCTGTTAAATGTTAGCTTGTGTATATTCTCTCAGTTTCTAGATGGAACACAGCCTTACACTATAATATAATTAATACAACAATATAATCCCTTGTTGACTCAACATCCAAATTGAGAATATCAGAGTCTCAAAACATTTCTATCATCACCACCTTCTTTAACATGCCATGAAGAAGAAGCGAGGGACGTAAACTACACATAAGAGTGATGAGAGGATCAGAGTGAACGCATCTGAGAGGGAAAAAAAACGTTTGATCTGCATCATTTGATAGCTAATTAAGATGTGCATGTGTGATCGAGATAAGTGGCTGAAATGCATGAAAAGTTGTTTGCTTTCCTATGCGTCCACCTGGGATTTCAAACAGAGACCAAAACATGTGGCAGTGTGGCTTAACAGTTGTTGACAGTGATAATTAACTCAACTGTGTTGTCACACGTGAGTGATATGTAGTAATAGGACACACTTCGGATGAGGAGAGAGGATGATGTAGGCCTGGGCAATAAATGGATAATGAAAATTAATTATTATAATATAATTTTCCGTGATATTAATATAACAAATGTCGAATATAATTCAACCACCCATACATCTGGAGAGGGCGGGGTGCTAATACGGAAACAGAAAAAGAAGACAACGCTACTTCAAGGCCGCACTCCTGGCGGGGATGGACGGAGGTCTGAATTATGCTGCTGAACGGAGGGGACTGCCGACAGAATTGTCCAGCCAGGCAGAGAGAGGGCGGCAGAGCCGCACCCATGCCGGGTGATAGTCTGTGAGCGGCGGGGTGATGGGATTGGCGGGGAGATTTATAATCAGTACCGACCATCCCATCTCAGTAGGGAGTGCATGTAGGACGGTGGGGAAAATTTCATTCCAGGACTACACAAGGCTCCCGTCACTTGCTTAGGTCTGCTGTGCACACTCTGTAATGAAAGAAACACTCACCTGCAGGGTGTTTTGTCTGTAATGCCGCTCCGCTGCTGTGTTGTTTGAATGATTTTACATTATTTTGATTATAACTATTTTGAGTTTACCTCATATTTGTGAAATGTTCAGCTGTTTGACATGTATATAAAGAATAGTTTAAACCACAATTAAGAATCTGGTTTCTTCAACTTAAACTCAGGAGCAAAAATCAGCCTTTAAATTTGAAATTTACGTTTATTGTGATAATTATTAATATCTGCTGATATAAAAAAAGTTTTCATCATGACAACATTTTTGTCCATTTCGCCCAGCCCTAGGCTGATGACACTCCCCCATAGTGAGAGGATCGAGGTGACTGGTGACACTCTCATTTCTACCTTAGCCTCCAGATACTATAAATCACATCAGTGTTTCTCTTTCTGTGTGTGACCTCTGTGAAGTGTCCTCTGATAACATGTTTCTGAATGTGTCATCAGGTCTGTGGCTTTGAAAAGCAGGTCTCTGTATGTGTGTGTGTGTTTCTGTATGACTTTAGGCTGGATGAGTCAGTCTCCTCTATGTTCAAGTATATAACTGACTCACACAGTCAGGCAGAAGGACGACATTGAGGAGTGCCAGGATATGTGAGGATTGAATTTCAGAGAATTCCTTTTACCACGTTATCTCCTGTTTTTTTTTTTTCTTCCTCAATGGCTTTGCTAATGGGTTGTTTTTTACTTAGACACAGAAACACACATTAGCCAATGATGCCGAGACAAAACGATAGGATTCAGAG
This sequence comes from Lateolabrax maculatus, assembly GCA_031216445.1. Taxonomy (NCBI): domain Eukaryota; kingdom Metazoa; phylum Chordata; class Actinopteri; order Acropomatiformes; family Lateolabracidae; genus Lateolabrax; species Lateolabrax maculatus. The sequence goes on along the minus strand of CM062201.1, from coordinate 17,495,920 downwards.
CACCAATTTGTATGCAATACTCAAATTACCTGTTCTGTTTCATACATGTTTCACACTCCAACTGGCAGACATATTTTATTGCCTGCTGGGAGTCACTGGCAAAACATGACACATTACAAAAAGCCAGCGAGCCTCTGATTCACAGCTTGCCTCTTTTTGTGTCTTTCTATTCATATAGTTTTGACACTGAACAGTTGTTTTGATTTTCCTCACAAATATGTAAATTGCCTGATAGTAACTACAGTTGTATGAGTGCCTGCATATCAGTGTACATCAGCAAATTTGGCTGTTCATGTCCCACCAGGGGAGCGCAACACAAGTCTGACGGGTCGGGAGATGGTTAACAGGATAGAAAATCTGAAAAACTCATCTCGGATACAAAAAAATCTGGTTAGTTTTTTAGACTTTCTTGTTTGCATTTTTTTTTTGTGAATTACTTAATGAATGACAGAATCAGAAGAAATTTATAAATTTAAGATAACAGAGGAGGACAGAATCACCTTTTGAATGAAAAATCTGTAGAAATATCATATATATGGCTTCACTCGGTTCTAAGTAACTGAGGCCAGGGTCCAAATTATACTCTAAATAATTTGGACCCTGTCAGGTCACTTAGGGTCTCATTTTACTGCCACGGCTCTCAGGTCTGCGTGTCAATATGTCTAGCACCCGAGAGTACTCAGCATCAGCTCTGCTCATGTGGTATGTTATAATACTGCATGAGCAAATATTTTAGAAAGAAATTATGAAGAATATGCTAATTATGCTAATAAATGACTAGTTGGATACAGAATTTTTTATCGCTGGTGCAGGAGGTAAAATATGTTCAATTATTTCTATAAATTAGTCTTTGAAGCACATAAATGGATTATTTTCAGACTGGGTCCAACATTTTGGACAAGGGGTCGCCAGCCAAAAGGGTTGGGAACCACCGCTCTAACTATCACACCAAGCAGGTTAATCTAAGTAACTATCAAAACAACTGTTCTATTCCAAATCTAAATAGAGAGAAAAACAGTCCCAGGGACAAGCCATGATACAGAGGCAGGCAGACTTTTTTTTTTTCATGTGCCCTGCTTTGCCCTGGCTTGTCTTTACTCTTTGACTCCCAGTAGGCAGCAAAGTACTTCTCAAAAACTTTCTCCAATCCAATTTTTCACCTCTCGCCTGGGTAAAGTCATTAAGCTCTGGTGCCTGACTGGTCCTTGTGTAACTAATGGTGCCAATCACAGCATGTGTGAGATGGAGAGTGTGTGTGGCTTTCATTGGGTACGTCGAGGGTTGGATAGATAGACAGCCCTTGGTGGTGCCTGGTCTAGCAGAGCCGAGACAGGGATTAAGAGGTGGGGTGCCTTCATAAGCCACTTTCTTCTTCACTGTTTGAAATATGGTCTGCGCGGTTAAACACAGCAGTCCCTTTGTACTCCCCTAAGTACCACTTGTTTTAGGTAGTAGTGCTAAACAGACACTGAGTGAAGTGCATATTGTAGCTCTGGTTTTCCCAAAAAAGGGGCTACTGAAAGCCTATGAATCAAAAGGGCTCTTTATTTAAGATTAAATATGTACTTCCAATGCTCTTAGTGCTAATAACGTGCTAATCTCTCGGCGCTATTGGGAACACACAACGCACAAATCCATCCCAATGAAAGAAACACGATAAAAGCCAGCGCTTTGAACCGAGTCTCCCTCTGGACATTGGCAAACTACTTGAAACTTTTCACTTTTGCAATCTGTCGTGCTGTACTGTTCTCTCTGTTACTTTGGCTCACTTTAAGATTAAGCTATAGACATTTTTCTGGACTAGAGGCCACAATCATGAATGTGTTCAGTTCAATACAGTTCAATCCAGTTGAGTTTGGTTCACTTGAGCTTTATCAGTGCAGCTGAATAAAGTTCTACTTTCTCTGTATACCGTCCATGTTCAGACAAAATGAGAGTCCTTGCCCTGCTTGGTCTGTCGACTATCGACTACACTTGTTAGTGGATAATGTTGTCTAACTCTAAAATGCTCTTTCTATTTCTCCATCAGCTACCCGGTCTCCTCATCCCACATCTCATCTCCTTTGCCCTGTTTACTTGCTTGACTTGATGTTGAAAAATCATGATCTACTCAGGACAATCTTTCAGATGGACATTACATGTGATTTCCCTCAGATAAGAGTAAAGCTAGAGTACAGACAAATCAGTCCTTCAAATGCACAATTACTATCCCCATACATATCACACTATGATAGGACGTAAAAATGCTCATTAATAAATTAATATGAAGAAAGACGTCATTGTGGGCCTGGCCTGGTTGCTTTTTCCACTGAGTGCTCCGCAAACTTGGTTTTGCAATTAAGCCCTCAACTAGAAATAATACACATGCATGAGCGTCTGTCGGCATTACAGTTCTATACTGCAATGTGTAAAGAAGAAAACAAGTTTAACTTTTATCATATTATTACAAAAGTAAGAGGCGTTTTTTTCACAAAAGACATTATGACATGTCCCAGTAGGCAAAGCACAGCTGAAAATCAATAAATTAATGAAGGCTGAATAGCATTCAGCTGCTTCAGTTTCAGGGTCACTACATAGTGCATTCTGCCACACTTAATGTTATTAGTAACACCTGTACGTTTACATGCACATTGCACACAAATATTCCACTATTACTTCAAATTTATGTAGCATTTACCAATTAAGACGTGTGATATGCCAAAGTTTTTCGGGTGTTAGGAACATTCTTTGGACATGTATACAACGCATTCAGACAATGCGTCTCAATTGGGGTTTTTAACCACAGTTTGCATGGATTTGCATGTGTTTGTATATTAAGTTAATATCATGGCCACTGCCTATTAAGTAGCTCAAGTTAAGCTGTGAATGCCACTTGCACATGTAAGGCTTTCCTGTGTTAACAGTGTTGTTTAGAGGCTGAAGATCAGAGAGGATAATGACTACATGTGTAAAAGAGCATTCCATGAATTCCGACAAGGGGATCATTAAATCTAGTTTGCATGTCGGCCATAGCTAATCATCGGCTTGAAGAAACATAGCATTTTTAACAGTTAATGTGTCCCGCATGTGCTATTGTCTAAACTGCTTTCATTCTCACTTTCTCAATAAAAACAGCAAACATAAAACTGGCTAGGCAGCGTTTCAAGGATTTTAGCACAAAAATCAACAAGCTGACTTGATGATGAAGCAAGGTTAGCTGAGATTTGACCCAAATTCGTACACAGACAGCAAACATCCTTCCTCACATGGCTGGTATCTCTTGTAAAACGCTTATCTCACTCTCTCTTCCTCCCTTTATCTCTATGCCTCCCCTTTGCCGTCAGCCAATATTTCTTTTAAGTTTATCTGCAAAGGTGGAAGCAATGTTTGGATTATTAGAGGCTAATTTAGATTTGAAGAGGAATGCAGTAGGACTGGTTGTTATGAGTTCAGCCTCAACCCAAGGTATTAATGTCACTTGTGAGGTTCTGGATCCAAATTTGTTGTGTGGGTGTCATATAAAAAATGAGAGATGAGACAGTAGACTGCCACACACACACACACACACACACACACTCTTTGATTTTTTTCAGAGGAGCTGACAGCAGAAAAGCAGGACAAGAATACAGCGATAGATAAAACCCAAACACACTTACAATGGATAGGATGGAAGGGAAAGTGACGAAATGAGAGCAGCTTAAACCAGCCAATCCCCTCTCCCTTTCTGCCTCCCCATGTCCTAGATCTAACAAAAACTGTTTAGGTTTCGCCCCAATTAACAAGTAGGCAATTTAGCTGCGACAAAGGAAATTCTCATCAAGTACACGCAGTCAAGAACGGCAAACAGCTGTCAGCAGTTTGTACCCTCTAGCTCTACTTTCCATAATTGAGTCAGTAATGTTGCTCTTTTCATCATAATACCATCACTCTTAATCTTTCATCCACCAGTAGAGGAAGTTATGCTTTGTGCATCTCTGGCGTCCAACCGCTGGATCACACAACACAATTAAAGCAAAAACATCCGTGAAGTCATCAGCCGCTTGTAAAACAAGGACTGAATGCCCAAAACAGTAGGGGGATTTGAGTGAGACGAATATACTTTTTCAGAGTGTGATCTGTCAAGATAGTCATCCCAGCTGCAGTGCTCCCAAAGCAATTTATTCGATGCCACACTATAACAAATGACACCACTGGAACCGTTGGAATGGAAAGAGAGAAATGGGCTTGCAAATGGTTCTACTTTTATCTCCATTATAGCTTAATATTGCAGTGTCATTGACGTGGAACAAACACACACACACACTCACACAAGTCTCTGCATGAATGACTGCATGCACACTCTCACATTTGCCAGCCTAAGGTTTTCACTATGACCACATAATTAATGGTCTGTTAAATTGAAGACATTAAAATGGCGAACAGTTGTAAAAAGGGCCACCAGGGACAAAGAGGAGATGGCTTTTTCAAGAACACACATATTATTATAAACCAACAGGCATACAGCAAGGGCGGTGACTCCAAACTCCAGGGAAGGTCGGGAAACAAGAGGAAGGTCAGCACCTCTTCTCAATTAGCATAAAATGTGGCTGCTTTAATCTCTGTTTAACAAGCAACCCCGGACAAAAGTAAAAAATAAGCACATTTCAGATAAAGTCGGTCCCAAGGCAACCACTCAGCTGTATCTGATTGGAATGTTGCATTTTGGGTGGGTCGTTTTTTGTGGTGAGGTTAAAGGCTACATATGTAAGTAGAGCTATCTTTAGAGTGACAGTTGTCCTGAGAGCAGGATGTGTACTGAGCCCCACATTTTATGCAGCCCAACCCCCCGAGGTCCTCTACCAGCACTCGTCTCTCCTCAGCACGCTGGCTCAGATTTGCATCATGCATTCCCGTGTCTCCTTTTGACAGGTCGGTTTTTTATTTCCTGCAGGCTTTTCAGCATCTTATTGTGTACCTAAAGGTTTCCGTGGTAACAGCGCACCAGAAAGAGGGAGGGAGACGGAAAGAAAACGAAAGAGAGGGGAAAAGGAAAGCTAAACATAGAGATCTCAGGTCTCTGGGGTCATGCTCATAATTGGCCCAGAGTGAGAGGTCGAACGACCACCCATCCCCCCTTTCTCTCGGTTTCTCTCCACCTTTCCATCTGCATCTCCCCCAAATCTCCAGTGGCTCCGGCCCCAATGATAAATCAGATGGTAATCAATAATTCAAACATATTCACAGGAAGGGGAGAAAATGGGGAAGAGGATCGGAGTAAAAAAAAAAAATGGTTAAGGGAGATAACACAAAGCATTGTTGTGTTTTAACAAAGACACATATTAGGACCGAAGCATGAACATTCATTACACATTCAAGCAGTGCTTCTCATCCGTGAGTACCCAGGTTGCATTAGGCTCTCAGGTGAGATGATGACACACTGGAGGAAGCTCCAAAAGTCTGATGTGTGAATTTATTATGCAGTCACCTTGTCTTGTGACCTCCAACACACACACACACACACACACACACACACACACACACACACACATTTTCTCAAACACTGTAGGCTGTTGTTTAATCAACTTTTTTGATGGGGCTGGTACTTGCAGCTAAGGCCAGGTCAGGATCTGTCAGGATCTGCTTTTCTGTGGATGAGGGCTGTTCGGGATCGCAATCAACACAGCCTGGGTCAAGACCACAATCAGCACTAAACACCAGGGGTCCATTTGACAGCACAGGCACAGCCCTAACACACATACACAATCACACACACCTATTGTACCATATTATGGCGACGTGCATGACCTTCAAAAAGAAAAGAATAAGGGCCCAGAGACAATGTAAGACAGGGTTAGGGCCTTTTGCCCTCCAACTTCCACAACAGCCCTTTTTACACGGAGATCCCACAATAATGCCGTAAAGAAAACCATTACCGTCATTATGGCGGCTCTGCTTTTTTACACTGAACCAAACAGGAAGCAAAAAAAGTAGGCATGGCGTGTATTACAACAATCTGCATCTAGTGTGACGTATAACATATGCGTAGTTGTGCACATTCTAAAAACGCAAGGAGAGTTGCACAACATGATGCAAACAATGGCTGCTAGCAGCTTCTTAAATCCCCCGGTGGTGGGTCGCACACATGTCATCAAAAGTCACACCCTGTCCCCCTGTCACTTTTTTACACAGACGTCTATTCAGCATTGTTGATACCCCTGCTGCCGGATTAAAGGTGGAACAACAATGCCCCCCATTCCGTGTTCGTACGTTTATACAGAAGGCGAGGCGGAATAACGGTGCAACAGTCCCGCCTTGAACAGGCTGTGTAAAAGAGGCTTACGTCAAGAAAACAAATAGGCCACCACATGAACCTCTTTTAAAAGGATTAGGAAAGTAAAATATGTACTGTCTAGAGATTAGATTAGTTATAATTTTATTTAATGATCTGAGATACTGCTAAATTCTACAAAATAGGAACTAGAGCTGTAACTTTTTATTTGAATATTTGAAATGTAATGACCTTTTTTTGATAATAATGACAGAAATGGGGCAATGACATAAAATTCTAAGTTGCACCACAATCGCAAGACACATAGTGCAGTTTCATGACACCACATGGGTAAATAGACGATACTGAAGCGTAAGACACTCTGACCACTGACACTGTGCAACACAAAAAGTTACAGCCCTAATAACAACATGCTTTGTAAAAATGTCATTATCAACATTGGCAAACACTGTAGCTTTGATTGCTCTTGCTTTTTTTTTTTTGTCAAAGCCAGTGACATGAGGGCAGTTTAAGCCAAAACTTGGGCTTCATAGTGTTGCTCCAGATAATTGACTTACCATAGGCTTAGTGTAGTAGATTACAAACCACATCCCCAGTCCACATCTGACAAATAGTCAGTGTGTATAAATTGTATGTTAATAGTAATAACTGTCTTCAGAACCCTAAGCACACATTGGTACAGCTCCATTTAAAACCACTTTCCAAATTAAGAAATTAACCAAGAAGCCAACAAATATTGCTGTTGGCATCGCCTGGCATTTGGCGAATACACCTAGTTTATGGGCAGCCCGTCCCTGTATAGCAAGCTGTGTCTAACACACACAGACAGCACATTTTGTATGTGCATGGATAATTCAGATAGGGATGCTATCTTATTCTGCTGCCATCTGTGCAAGCCAAAACAAATAGTAAAAAAAAAAAATGTGTTTCTGCTCACAATGATATGAATCAGAGTCCAGTGAGGCTTCATGGGGACTTAATAGCAGACCCAGAGAGGCGAAGATGAAGGGAAAGAAACAGCGAGATAAAAGAGCGGTGACCGTCCACTCTATTCCCGCTGGCCTATCTCCTCCATCAACCTGGCAGTGCCAAGGAAATATAGTTCATTATCATTGATCACACCAGACTCCACAGACACTCTAAATAAGTAACACACATACACTCACAACAAAAGACCCACCAAACGAGATGCCCTAAACAGATGTCTGTAGCATCTGTAACTGATAAAATTGAAATCTTCTCCTTCTTGCCAAGAACAGCTTTCATATTTCACTAGTTACCAGGTTTTGAGATATCACCTTCTCCTAGGAACTGGCAAGACAGAACAGGATTATACAGTAGCAGTAACGCTCACACCCAGGTCTGTTTGCCTCAAAGCATACTTTTTTATTTTTTTTATTGCCACGCAATTTGCCCCAGCTGCAGTAATTATTCTTAATTACAGCTGTGTGGTGCATTAATATCACAGCTATGGGCCAAGACCTTTTGTGTATGTGTTTGTCTGTCAGCACACATGCACGTGTAGTTTGGTGAGGTGGGGGAGACGGTATGCTGATAGACATCCAGCATATCTAAATTCATGAATATTCAACAGGAAATTTGAATGTTGGTGTTTCCACAAAACAAATAACTTAGCAGTGAGAGCAGGGGAAAAAAAAACCTAGCCTAAATCCTTTGTAATGTGTGGGAGATGACGTGATGCCTGCCAAGGGATAATGTCATGCCTTTAGAGATAACACTCTTCAAGAGGAGGCGCTCTGCTTCTCCGCTAAAACTTTCTTGGAAGCACTTTGGTTGAACCCCGTCTTCTTCTCTGAAGCGCTCACTACAAAGTTAGTATATTCTCTAGCTATGTAATCAAACGAGTAGAAGAAAAGTGGGCAGTGTGATGCAAGATATTACACACATACACACTCACATAGTGCTTCTGGGTAGTTTGACTGTAGTTTTGAAGTGTGAAAATGAGGCAAAACTTGTGGATCTCTGCTGCCTTTTAGCACTTTGTCCGACATAGGCACAAGTGAAGCCACTTTCTGTGACGACGTGGACACCTTTTTCGTCACCTCGCACGTGATCAAATAAAACCTCCTCCAAGTTTTTCCTTCATTTCTTTCACCTATTCAGAAATTGAATAGGCCCTCAAAGCTGCACTTCCTCTCCTCATACAAAGGCTGTCTTTACCCAACACTAGATCTACTAAGCCATAACTCACAGTTCAGAATACGCAGCTGTGTCTGTGGGTGTGTCTGAGGGTGAACAAGGGTGTGCGAAACAGCGTCCGCGTCCTGGTTGAGGATGCGTCCGTCAGTGCTGCCTGCGCAGTTAAGGCCGGGCAATTTCAGGGTCAATGTTCAGCTCTGAGCTCATTACCCTTGTTCAGTGGGATTATGTCAGTGTTGCACGCGTGTCTGCCCGTCTGCCCTTTCCTAGCAAAACCACCACGACCAAAGGGGAGGCCTCCCTCATCAATCACCCGCAGCATCGGCTCCATTCAGAGCAACGTCCCTCCTCATGGCCAGTCGCTGACATCCACAATATGTCTGGACCAGGTCCCGTGTCTGACCAATCAAAACGCTTCCGCGCCAGGTCAGCTTTAGGTCAGCACCTCAAACAACCAACCCGCTGAGACAAAAACAAGCTTGCCTGTGTCTCCGAGTACAAACAAATCATTACACAGACAGGGCTTCCTGCCAACGCTTGCCATTCTCTGGGGCTGATCGGGGTTCTGACAACGATCCAGCCCTACTGTCTGGAATAGTTAGGCTGCAGAGGAAAGAGGGAACAGAGGCGTTTCGATCAATATAGGCTCATTATCGGTTGCCTTCTGTCCCAGAGAGATGAGTCCCACCGCTCGGCCTGTTGACGAGGAAAGCGCACCACAATTCAATTAAGGGAGGCCGAGATGCCAAAAGAGGTTTGATCAAAGCACTCTGCCTGGCTAATTAGCGCACACAGCGGTTCACAGAGGCTATTTTTACATCTGAGCAGCAGAGTATGTTGTTTTGTTAATGGTAGTTTTACCCTGTAATGGACTGGGACTAACCTGGCTCATTGTCAATGCATAGGTTTCAGCCAGGGGAGAGTGGGGGCCCCTTGTGCTGCTCCGCACACATGCTCGCATGTATATTCATGTGGACATGCACACATATACACTCGTGCACGCACAAACACTTACGCCCACAACCTGATGACCTTTCGAAAGGTCACGCAGGGTTTAATGCAACCCCTCTTTGCAGGTTAAACTCAGCAGAAGTGTGCAGGTGTGCATGTGTGCGCGTGTGTGCTTCTGCAGACAGGAAGTGTCAGGTCACCCAGAAATAGTGCCAGGGGAAAATAAAGCTGTTTCCAGGAGTCTTCAGGGACTTTTTAGGCAGCCCGCTGACAGCTTTATAAACCTCTTAACAAATGGTCGACCTCCTCCTCTCTAATGAGGCAAAAAGGTCCGAAGTCTGGGAAGGGAAAACAGGTGTGTCCCTCAAGGTGGCTTCACATCCCTCCATTTTTGAGTGTGTGTGAGTGCCTGTGTGTGTCGTCAGGGAGCGAGACACGTTTTTACTAAGGGGAGCGATCCTGAGGCCATTGTGACCGGAGCTGTATACACACAAGCGGACTCTCGCTTTGTCTGAATCTTTTTCCTCTGAAAACACAAACTCAGTGGCAGTTGTTCATGAAATCTGGAACAGCCTCTCATATTTGTATGTGTGTAAACTTGAGACCGAGTGTACCCACCCAAGCAGTAGCCAGAAACCTGTAACTCTGAGGGAGGACTCTGCAGTCTTGTGATGTTGGCTTGGTAAATTACAGCTTTAATTAAATGGGAAGGGTCGGCATTAACACGAAGAGGTACGACACTTCTTCAACACAGATATATCAACTGCCACTTCCCATCATGTGCTTTCCTTTTGTTCTGTGTTCCATTTTTCTTTGTTTTTGGATTTCCTCATGCATGACACAATATATCACAGGTTTCCCATTTGACTCTTTGTCTGGAGAAGACTTTACTGCTCCCTTAGCTGTTAAAAGCGACATTTACTCGGGGGCTTGTGGTGTGAGCAAGCTCAGTTTTAATACCACCATAAATAACCTTGTCACACCCTGTCAAGTAAACTCTACTCAGGGATAGTGGCAAAGGCAGGCTGGCCTGTGAGTCAATGGAAAGCATCCTCTGAGACGATACATGGCTACCATCGGTAAAGTTCACTGATCAGAAACCAAAATGCTCCAGCATCCGCCGTGTTTTGTGGATTAACACTTCAGAAGACGGTTTGAGTTCTTGATGAAGAAATTCCTCAAAGCTTTCGATCAGAGAGGAAATTTATGTATTAGCAGACGTCTTGAGATGTTTAACATCACGAGGCAGCAGCTGGATATCAGTCTGAAATACATACATACAGAACTACATGCTGGTGACTTCAGCTGACACTCTGTATTAGAATACATATTAGGTCATCGCTGCAATATTCAAAAGAGCAAATCCATGCATTTGTCGATGCACTTTCATCACGCATCACACAGCTTAGTTACCCCAATACTGTCCATCACTGTGCCACTACTAGGGGCTACTAGTGTTGAGAAGAGCTGAAGACCTAACACCAACAGCAACATACGCAAAAACATATGTTTTCTGTCACAACAATGAAGTTCCTCATGTAAGTAAATAAAAAACACTATTAATGACTTAGAATGGGTCATGATTTCTATTCAAACAGGATTTCAGTAATTATCAACACAAGCGAGTGTAAGAGAAAATATTAAAACATGGAGACTTGTTTGTAGTGTGCCTCTGGCACTAAAAGTGAGTTGCAGAACTTTGAGGATGCACTGATGTTTCTGTAACATATCCTGTTATCAGATTTCAACATGTGACACACAGCCTCCGACTGAACATGTGCCTCTGCAGAGTTAAAACAGACATCTAACCTCCCACTACGTTTGTCTCGTTCAAGACGACACTGCGCTCACACTGAAGCCGTCCCCCCCTCGCACAGTTCAAACTTGTGAAAGCGGAGCGAGGCTCCTCAACTCACCAGCTGCAGGGTGCAAATAAAGATGAGGGTGCACCGTCCGCTGCAGCAGCCCATCGTGTCGGCGGCCAGGAAACGCGGCTCCGAGCCGGGAGAAGGACGACTTGGAGGCGGGTCGCAGGGAGCTCTCACACTCTCAGTCCTGATCCGAGCAGCGGCGTCCCATGCTCCTCCTCTGCCCCCCCCACCACCACCTCCACCACCTCCACCCCGGCGTGTCTCTGATGAGCCAGAAGAACAAAAAAAAAGAACAAAAAAAAAAAGAAAGAAATAAAAAACACGCAGGATCGGTGTGGGTCTGGGGTTTTTTTGGGGGGTTTTGTTGCCTCCGCTCCTGCTGGCCGGTCGCACTTGAGGTGACTGGCGGAGTGTGAGGCAGGGAGCCGGTGTGAGGAGGAGGAGGAGGATGAGGAGGAGGAGGAGGCGGGGGGGGGGTTGTGGCTGGCTGAGGGCGTGAACTGGTTTTCCGGAGGCTGAGTGCGGTGAGGGGCGAGCGCTTCAGAAGGAGCCGATCAAACAATCCATCGTCGCGGTGACCGGATATGTTTGCGTGGCCAATTTAAAAAAAAAAATTAAAAAAAAAGTCTTAGAATTAGAATTTACAGATTAAAAGTGATCGACCTGAACCTGAAGCTCGGGGCGTTTATTGGCGGAAAGACTGTTTGACTACAGTATCTCCAGCATCTGACGGGGACGTGTGAGGGTGTGAGGTGTTGAAGGAGGGGCGGCTGTCTCTCCAACGAGCTGCCGCAAACAGGACGCAGCTGCTGCCGCCGCCGATGGAGGACAGGCGCCATCTTGTGTCTGTAGGAGGAAACACGCGTGGACGAGTTTCCAAAAAGAAAAAAAAAAAAAAGAAAAAAGCACCGCACATCCACAGTAGTTACAGGGTCACGATTATTCAAAATGGAAGCCAGTGGCTTTCCCTCCCATGTTTAACTAAACTTTTGTCTGTTTTAGGGCTTTTACAGTTTCTAAAATAATAATTAAAGCAAATTGAAATCCCCCTTATCTTGGACTCTCCAAATACACTTTTAATCACTTTTTAAGCCAAAAATATTGATTTTATTTTATTGCATACCGACTTTCTCTTCACACATTCACTCTTTACCTCTTTCTATACCTCTTTTGACCCCCCACATACATCCACGCCCCCCACCTCTTCTCTCCAAACCCTCCTGGCAGACCTTTTGTCTGGATTCTCCATGTGCCTTCTGGGTAGCCACTGCTGGGTATGATTTATAATAGAAAAGATCTTAAAAGCAACTCTCTCAGTCACCCTCCTCCTCCTCCTCCTCCTCCTCTCTGGGAGTGCATGGAGGGAGGCAGGTCCCACCTCTCTCCTCGCCAGCTCGATGAATCTTTTACGCGTCTGCGGGCTGAGCGAGGGAACACTTCACATCTGATTCCATCACAAACTCCTCCGCTCTGCTCCTTTAAAGTGCCGCTGCTCTCCTCCTCTCCTCTCCTCTCTTCTCTCCTCTCTTCTCCTCTCCTCTCCTCTCTCCTCTCTTCTCTCTTCTCCTCTCCTCTCCTCTCTTCTCTCCTCTCTCCTCTCTTCTCCTCTCCTCTCCTTTCTCCTCTTTTCTCTCCTCTCTTCTTCTCTCCTCTCCTCTCTCCTCTCTTCTCCTCTCCTCTTTCCTCTCCTCTCCTCTCTTCTCCTCTCCTCTCCTCTCCTCTCTTCTCCTCTCTTCTCCTCCTCTCCTCTCTTCTCCTCTCTCCTCTCCTTTCCTCTCCTCTCTTCTCCTCTCTCCTCTCTTCTCTCCTCTCCCCTCCTCTCTTCTCCTCTCCTCTCCACCGTCCCACACCGCCTTGCCCACCTGCGTCCAGCCGGGCCCAGGAGGAGCCCCCCCCCCACCACCACCATCGCCTAAAAATAACCTCAGGGTATTTATGGTAGCCAGCGAGCAGGCACGAATTGAGCATTTTTTGAAGGAAAACAGCTTTTCTTTCATCATGAGGGCTCACAAACTGGAAAAAAAATACTGTGATCAATGTGAAGCAGCTGGAGCATCACACCAGTTGCCCATGCAGGTACCCCCCCACCTGCACCTGGTCTCTGAGGGTCTTGATGACTGATGGTCTGTCTGTGCCACAGTCTTTTGATTCTTGTCATATCTTCTTGTCTCAGATAAGCACACACATCGTTGTGTTACGTAATCTGTGCACAGTCAGGCGGTGCATCCTGCTGAGTATTTTACTACATGTGGGTCTGTGCATATGACCTGAAGATGGGATGCATGGAAAGCTACAGACTGTAGTTTAATATATACGGGCTATATTCTTTCTGACAAAAACAATCACAACTCAGTAGTCACTTTTTAACCGTATCACAACGTCTTCATCAGCAGATGGAGTTTGCTCAGTTATCCGCTCAAGGTCCCCTTCCTTCCTGTAAACCAACAAGGATGAGACATTCTTAAAATGCAATAGATTAAATCATAACAGCTACAGATCTCGCATGTTAACAACATGGGGAAGGACCATGTTATACGGTTTAAAGTTCAAGAAAAAAACTAGTAAGTGGACCTTAAGTTGGGATTTCTTTACCAATGTATTATTTTCAAGGTCAAGAGCGAACTTTCATGCTTACTCTTGCATTCTGCTTGTTTCAACAACGATGCTTATATTGTGTGAAATATTTAAACCCAGAACAATGTCTTGTTCATCTTTCTCTACACATATACACTATCTTTGGAAATGTTTTAATCCTAGTTTCAATTAATTTAGCTGGTAAAGATTGCCACACCAGCGGTTCTAACATGTTATTAAACGTTGGAACTATTTTCTTGTATGTAGTCAAGTGGCATTAACCAATTTGTAACAGATCAGTTTTACTGTTACACATCAAGCCAGTAAGTGCAAGACTTACTAGTAGAATACATTAGTGGCTGTCCTGCACTTCTTGCATGCATGAAACTGCATTTCTTATGAGAACATGTTTTCCAAATGTGTGCCATAAAAATGTCTGCGTGCGCATGTGTGTTGGTGGCAGAGCGTGCGACTGAAGAAAGTAGAACCAAGGCTGAAATAAGGTCACTGTTATAGTTCTATTAGAAGCCCTGATAGAGGTTCTCCTTGTGTTCCCATTTTGCCCAACACCTCCTTATCGACTCACTCTGTGTGTGTGTGTGTGTGTGTGTGTGTGTCCAGAACACTTCTTTCATGACAAGTGTGTCCAAGCCCTCAGGGGCTGCTGTTCTCCACAAAGACACTAATGTGAAGTGACAGGACAGCCAGTGGTACGCTGCTCTGAGGGGACCTGCATTGTGGAGGAGACCCAAGAGTCTGGCTCGTAGTGGACAACAATAGAAAAAAGACCTCAAAAGGACAAGGCCTTTTCTCTCTTTGAAAGCTTCTTAGGCTGTCGCTTCTAGTTCCCACTCCCTCTTTCTTCTCTCTGTTTCTCTTTTGCCCTCTGTGTTTTCCTTGTCACACGTTTTGGTGCTCAAATACCCCGGCAAAAATTCCTCGTGCGGACACACACTCAAGATAAGTCTGTTTCAATATTACCTAACAGCCAATTCCTCATTTGTGAGGCGGACGGAGACGGGAACGCAAAGATTGGTTTGTTTCCTTTCTTACACGCACAGCAGCCTGAGTGACTTGATACCCCCAAATGATTGCGGTGAAACAGTAGTTTGCTTATACCACAGGCTTACAAAAAGTGCCATTATTCAGGCTGAAATACCGTATGCCACCTGGGGAACTGCTGCGGGTAACAGAAACAACACAGACTGTTTTGCATTGGTGCAACCAACACCCACTGTGGCAAATAATACATCATAACCTAACCTTAAATCAGCTAAATGAGCAGCTCCCTTCAGCTCTACAGGACATTCATCAACACAAACTACCCTACATAGCTGAAAATTACAGCCACCACTGGCTGTCTGACAAGCATATGAATGCTTTCTTTATTTAGGCACATGCTCATAAAAGTTTAAGATTATGCATGTGCCCTTGGAGGCTGAGTCTCATCTTATTTTTCTTCACTATTTTGCCATTAAAGTTCCAGACTCAATGAAGAATAAATTCAGAGGCTATTATGAGGAGCATGTCAATAATTTATTATGCTTTGGTGAAGAAATAATGGTCCCCAGAATCATTTTTGAACAGTTGATGTTGTTCTACAGCTGGCCGCTGGGAGGCACTCCTCTGTGAGGTCGGTTTTAATTGAATGGGGGCATCACTGGTGCGTCAAGTCAGACACAAGCTGCAAAAACACAGGAAGCGAATGTAGCTTTCCTTCAAAATAAAAGCATACCTCTACTGCACATATAACCTAGTATAAAAGCTTCCTTCTTTACTGTATTTGATCAAAATAATGGCATAACCTTAACACTATCTAGGTTGTATATAGTCTATGGTCTGGATACATAGTTGGATAGAAAAAAAGCATGGTGAAATCAGAGCAGGAAACATTACGAACCAGAGAAGCTGGAAGGTTTGGGGCATGTATGAGGTGGAGATGTTGATGAAGGTCAGAGTTTAAAGTGGAGAGTTTGATCATGTGTAGGAGTAACATGAGGCCATGAGCATGAAAACAGCTGACGACCTTAATGGTCTGATATATGGAACAGGTTGTTTGGAAAATTTGGACAAGCAATTCCTTGCAAATAAAATGCTATTTAAAAATAACCTCCACATTCTATTATGAGTCTTTTGGCATAAACTGTTGTCACTAACATGTTGGCAAACAAATAGCCAGAGCTAATTTAAACACATTTGACACTAATATTAAATATTACCACATGTAAATGCAGAATGGAAGTCCAGTTTTCACACGTGTTTCAGTCTACAAAATGTTGTAGACTTTAAGATGTCTGTCTTCGCTGTTGAATCCTTTACTTCAGGGCTGTTACATGCTGGATTAGTATCCTAGTAGCCTCAGCAGTTTCTGAGAGCACTCAGCCTAACTGAAGCGAACTAAAACACACTTCACTGCTTTGAAATCTCATTGTTTTATGCAATTTTATATACATAGAAATATTGTGAAAAAAAAAGCAATATCAGAACAAATTCTTTTTTATATTGTGATATTGATTTAATCCATATTAGCCTTAATATTAGCCCTATCTGAAAGGGGGTGAAAGCCGCCTGAGGGATGCTCTTTAACTGGTATTTACAGTAGCTGGATATTAATTCAGTGCTAATAATAATACTGTTAAAATAAATAAAATATTGTTATAGTACAAGTTTTTCTCAGTTGCATATGTCAGTGTTACAAATTGCTCATTTATAGATCCATTTCTGTTTTTGAAATGGGCAATCAGTAGACAGTTTTTTTATTAATTTGTTTTAACTTTACTTCCTCATTTGCTTTTTTTTTTTTTTTTTTTTTTTTTTTGGTTTACACCTAATTTTTAACTCGCTGTTATCGAGGTATCCTTCATTAGATTTTTCCAGACCTCTTGGCCAAACGTGAACAACCTCTCATTTTTCTTCTTAGCGAAAGCTTTTATTTCGAAAGCTCCCGCCGGAAACCACCGCTGCGAGCGTGTGCGCGCTGACAGCGGTTTCAGTCACATGGTCGCTGCCTCTCCGAGGGCTGATGGAGCCGGATGAGAGCAGGCAGGAGGCGAGCCCCTCCGCTTGCGCGTCAGCATCCCCTCAAATAGGAATCCGCCGCTGTCACTTGCGCCCCACACACCGAGGCGCGGACCGCCCTCAGCCCCGAAACAACAGTTAAAGGCGAATTTCGCGCGGCATGCGGCGGTTTCTTTCTTTTTTCTTTTTTTCTTTTTTTTTTTCACCCCCCCCCCCTCCATGTGATGTCAAAGAAGAAGAGTGAGGGGAGGCAGTGAGGAGGCTGGAGCTGTGCGGAGAATGGTAGTGAGGATCCCGGCGCGCTGTCCCAGGAGAACTCATCTGAAGAGCGTCTGGCCCCGAGAGACCGGGATGCTGCTCTAACGCACCGGGGGGGCCGAGTGAGTACAATCCGTCCGATCTCTCGTGTTGGTGGCACTTTTTTTTTAAAAATTTTTTTTTGGGGGGGGTGGGCATCTGTTCAGCGTCGGCCCGTCTCTCTCTCTCTCTCTCTCTCTCTCTATCGCCTCTGAATTATTTCCTGCTCGATCCCACCTGTCTGATCAATCATTCATAGGTAGAGTGCAGCATGACCGGTCGGCCAGCGATGTGTGAAAGTTGCCTCGCTAATTTGGAAATGGTGCACTTCCACCCCCCCCCCCCCACCACCACCATCCCCTCCTCCCCGCACACACCCATAACTTAATGCATTGCGCGCATCAAGGTTTAATATCATGCAGTGCATTACAGCGGGTGTTTGGTGGTGGTGGTGGTGGTGGTGGGGGGGGTCGATCGTGTTCCTTTGAAAGTTTTGATTAGAGGGAACATGTGTTGCACACTGCGGCCGCGGCGTCGGTGCAGGGCTAATTAATAAAGGCTTTGTGAGGGGCTTCTCCTATCACGGGCGCTCATCGCTAATCCGCTGGCGGCCCGGAGGGCGTGGGCTGCCGTGCGCGATGATAAGAGAGAGGCACCAGTCCCACTTATTAACTGTGGACTGATGAACTCAGAGACTGCTAGGTGCACGAGGGGAGATGCACACACGCTGAACGGAAACACTGGCTTTTAATATCAGTTCAGTGTGAACACTGAAGATGAACTTCTGTCAGTTATAAGAGTCTCGATTGGCTTAAATTTGGGCCGTCTACCTTGAAATGAGGTGATTGCTCAGTATAGAGAGCGGTGTTAATCCTTGCCACTACTGTGCATCTAAAATCAGTCTGTAATGGTGTTCTCACCTGTAACAAGCTGCGGAGTGAGGTGCCTGGTGTGCTGCTGAATGTGTGGGTGTGAGGAGAACTTCTACAGGAGGCTCAGTGCATGTAGATGAATGAAATCCACTTACTATGCAGCGAGGGTTCCCATCTCCAGTGTGTGTTTTTGTGTGTGCCTATGCGTGTGTGTGTGTATCCCACCTCATTACACTCATTGTGTTGACTTAAGCAGGAGGGTCACCCCTGAGGCCCGTTCTCCTGCCTTATTGAGGAGTGATGGCCTGAATTACACCACACTCATGCTGATTGCTGGGAGAAGCATTTCAGTCGACGTGATGAGTTCACCGCTGTTGTTTTGACTGAAACATCATGCATGAATTCGATGTATATTTCCCGACGCGGATATGTCAGCGCGTTACACAATCGCCGGTATTAAACCGCCCCCCACTCACTACGAGTGCGTTTTGTTGAGAGGTGCTTAACTCTTGGATCTCGTATATTTCAAATTTGTGATGGAGCTCCAGCTTTGGTTCGAATTCCGGGCAATTATGTTCATAGCCTGCCCACGCACACTTTGTACAGGAGCTCCTCTATTCTTGGTTGTTCTACAAACTGACAAAAAAAAAAAAACTGTCTCCCTTACAGTCTCTGTACTGCATGTCTCCTGAGGCGTTCTCAATATTCTCCCTGTGTATGTATTAAACATCAAGCATGTCGAACTGCAGGCGCAGGGCCGAGCACTTTAAGGCAGAGTCAGCCTTCTGTGGAGGGTGACAGAACAGTCAGATGGCCCCCACAGGGCAGAGAACAATTCCTGCTGCTGATGCACCCAAGGCGACAGGACTGGAGCGCTCCTTCCACCTCCCTCCTTCCTCCCTCCTCCTCTCATCCACCCCTCCATCCCATCTCCTCTTTCCACCTTCATCTCATAGAAATAAACACGCTCTCCCCGGGTTCACTTGCACACCTGCACCTCGTCCTCTGTGCTCTGTCATTCTCCCTTTTATCTCCTACGCACGCATGCATACACATGTGAAGCTATATTCTCTCTTTCATGAACGCACATGCAGATATGCACCTAAAAGAGTGATATTTATGAGTGGCCGTTATGGTCATAAATCATACTTGCTCTTACACACAGCATCACCATACTTTACCATACACACTAGCATACCATCTTACATCCACAGTCATGATGTCTTGGCTCAATATCGTAATCTACATACCCTCCTATTCTCTAGCACACACATACAGTACACCCAGTTGCCCTTTTATTAGGTACACCTGTACAATCTAATGCAATCCATCTCAATTGTTCTGCCATAAAGTCCACTTTGATGACGCCTATAATGTTAAGGTTTCAGATACCTGGTAATTAAACTTACGTTTTACCACTGAGGTTGTAGTAAGTGGTGGTGTTGTAATTTAAACCTCCCAATATATTAGGAGGTGTTTCTAATATTCTGCCCCCACCATGTATTTAATTAGCAAGGACAAAACATTAGAAACACCTCTCAATATAATTTAGTCCAGTACAGTACTGCCTCTAACCATGACCTCAATAATAAACATATAATGGAAGTTACACATTTCCAACAATTTCAACAAAAACTGAACATTATAAACTTTGTAAAGGCAGAATTTATGTTAGAGGTGTTATATTGAATTGAACAGACTGTAGTGTATTGTCCACATACACTGAACTATCAGACATATCTTCAGACAAACAATGAAATTCTTTCTTATACAAACAACCATTCTATCTCATATACTCATACATAGAGTGAGTGTATGATGGTGTGAGTGAGAATTATAGTATTTATAAGAGAACAGAAAGCACAGTGGCTCACAGTTATTTAGGGTTTTGAAAATGTCAGTCTCATTGTCTGCGGCCTTTGGTTGTTTGAAAAAGGTGCAAAAGTGTGATGTGAGCTTTACAGATCACAGCGTAAATGGTCCGTGAATCCTCAAAGTGTGTATGCGCACGTGTGTGTGCATGTCAGCTGTGTGCATAATAGCTCAGGGATCGGGGGGCCGTAGATTGGCCAGTCAGCCAGACAGATGTGCCCTAGCCTGGACTTGGAGTGTGGGGCCTCAAACTGGCCTGCCACCCAGCATTAGTGCCATGGATCCGTGACCAAAGAGCTCAGGGCACCAAAACTCACTGTCTGCATAAAATGCTCTCAATTATTAATGCTGTGTATAGGGCAATAAGAGGCATTGCAGAGGCCAAGGGAGGCATCAAGGAAATTGGCACCGAAGAAAGAGAGAAAGAAAGAGTGAGAATGAGTCAACAAGGGATGACAAGCAGATAGAAGTGGATTAAATTAATTGAAAGAATAGTTTTTGAATACTTTTATTTTTTTTAATTCTGTGCCATCCAATGGGGTACAGAGCAAGGACAATGACCACATATAATACCACATTTAATAAGATCACCATAGCAACCAAAGATCAAGAAAGTGATGGTACATCGTTGATACTCTCAAATACACTCCTCTTAGAAACATGAAAAGAAAAATGATGTTGACTGGTTAGACCTTCATCTTATTCACACTACAGTACATTGTATCTCAAGATTCTCACCATATTATGCTATTGTGTCACGTGTCCTGATTTTTCAATTAATGCATTAAACATATCATTGTACAGAATCCTCCTCATTAGTGTTAAGTGCATGGGTAGTTTAGTATCCGTCATCTCAGTATGCACTAAATACATTTCAGGCTAGGTACAGCATTGCAGTAGCTTGCCATTAGAGTAGGAGTACTGTAATTCATAAGTATTGATTCATGTCTCAGCAGCTTTACAGCATAATGTCCCTGAACATGACTATGTACAACAGCAAACACAATAAATGAAGCAGGAAAGAAAAAGCAATGATTTAAATAGATATTCTGTTAACTCCCCATTATGTCTAATGTGAAACAATCATAATGCAAGAACATGAAATAATATGCTTGTTCTGAACATTACAGTTCCATTATTACATGTAGATAATATACCCCAT
This sequence comes from Lateolabrax maculatus, assembly GCA_031216445.1. Lineage (NCBI taxonomy): Eukaryota > Metazoa > Chordata > Actinopteri > Acropomatiformes > Lateolabracidae > Lateolabrax > Lateolabrax maculatus. Next base: position 17,474,896 of record CM062201.1, on the reverse strand, counting down.
CCTCTGTTCCCATTTGGCAGCCAACCATATCAGGGCCACCTGTATATCAGGGCCACTCTCTGCTATGCCCCTTCTCTTCACTTCCAAGCATGTGTAGGTGCCACTTCAGCCCCTGGTTGTGCCTCTTGTGTATTACCATTACATTTGAACTACAACAAATTACATTGTTATACAACATAATATATATTATATATAACATATTATACCAACAAAACAACACTTTAATTCCTTCATTCACATTTTGCTATTACATTACGTAATTTCCGGCTGCCTGGATCCGAAAATACAGGTGCAACTTGGGAAAGGGATTAAAAATCTTTTTTATTGTGCAACAGACATGTACGTATACCAGATATTTTTTCATCCATATGGTTAGAAGAGTCTTTGATGCCAGAACAGAGGTAAGTGTTGGTAAACACCTTCTGTTTTTTAAATTTTTTATTTAAAAAGCACTCATTTATTATTTGGAAATCAGATACTTAGCCCTATGATTCAAATGTGATGGTAATACACGAGAGGCACAAACTTGCACAATCTGGAGCTTGTATGCCACTACAGTTTAAAAGCATGTGGGGGAGTTATAAGCAAAATATTATATATATTTTAGTTAAAAGAGACGGAGAGCACAACTTTGCCGCTTCCTCTCCTTGTGGTTGGACAAAGTGTGGAAAGTCACAGTTTTAAATATTTTCAAATCGGTCTTACTTTTTTTATTGACCTAAGGAAATTTGACTTAGCGTGACCTTTTTCAGCACTGTGAATACACAACACTGTGATCTCAGTTTTCTGCTGTTGGACTGCTCCACTCAGTGCTCAGTGCCTCACTGAAAAAGCCTTACAGCTACAGTACAGCAGGGTAATCTGTATCTGTGCTGAAATTACGAGGAGACAGTGTTGTTTTTCATTCTTAAAGTTTGAGTTTGTCACTTCTTGTGGGCGGAGAAGTGTTTATACCAACAACAGTTTAATCTGCACAAACAGAGGGAATCATCTGGGTCTCATTAGCGGAGACAGGATGCACTTCTGCTTTATGCTTTATTCTGTTAGATCGGCATACTTTAACATGAAAAATATTGCCTGCTCTTGCTTTAAGAGTGTTACATAACCACTTTTCATGCTCTGATTTGGGCTGAGTGTCAAACCAGCGACTCGCTGGCTACAGGTGTGTTTCTTCAGACTTTGCCTCACACTTTTCCCCAGCAAATTTAATGTCAGAGTCTACAGACCAGACAGTAGTATGAGTATGTAGTACTCATAATGCAACTAAAACTCAGATAATCAGCCAGCAAACACAACTGCAGTTAGTAATGGGCGTATTGCATCAGCACATGGAGATAATTTAATGATGTCATCATATGCTGCAGCTAGATTGCAGTATGAAAAACCTCTTGTGAGTGAATATCTCATCAAGAAACAATACAAAAATACAAAATAGTAAAAGGTAACTTTCTACTTACAGATAAGTAGCCTAAATGTTATAAGGGAATAATTATCAACAATTTGTCTGGCAATTTATGCTTTTCTTTTAGTAAATGTTCTAATACATCATTTTGTTTAGTTGAGGAACATGATACATAAGAGGACGTAATGTTGTGTGTATGAGAGCGTTTATTTGCATATTAACAGTATGCTTGTATGTTTTGCTCTAATTGGCAACAGTTATGGTGTTAACATGAATGTGAGGTGTGTCGCTCTGCCAGAAATTTCTCTTCCTGTTCGAGACACAGACAGCCAGTGTTACCACGGTGTGCGCTGGTGGGCGAGTTCACCTTTGCAACAGTAGCTGTTTATTGATTCCTCAGACAGTCACACAGGTGTAAGCGATGGAAGATCAGCCTCTGCACTCAAAGAGCGTGAGGACAGCGGGGCATTCATGCTGACTGCTGTGTTTATTTATTCATTAATAGGCGGTTTGCTCCTCAGCTCTGCCTCGGCGGACCGCTTTCACCTGTTTCACCTCCTGAGGGTTTGGGATGGCGCTGCATTTGGTATCAGATCTGTCCGGGGTGTGCAGGATCACACAAATGCACACAGTAGCATCCGACTCTCCCTCATGCCCGCCGTGAATGAATGAGACTGTAGGGACAGTGGAAGCTGGAGGAAGAATGAAGGGTGGAGTCAAGGGCTCCGGGGACCATGGCAAGGCAGATCATATATTGATTGGTTTAGTAAGAGAATCCTCCGGCTTTTAGTGGTGCTGCTTAATAAGAGTGGCTTGTGGAAAGAGAGATCGCATCAGCTGAACTCCACTCCAGAGGTTCCCTTCGGCTTAGAATAAAGAATAGTCCACTGCAAAACCAAAACATAAGAAAAAAGGGGGGTATTCCATTTAGGTTATGGTTTTTACACAAGGACTAGCTTCAAACCCGCTGGCTTGACATTTTCTCTGTGAGGTCAGTTATACTGTTCAGGTTTTCAAAAGTGAAATAAAGGTCATCAACTTTTGTTCCAGGGCCAGATGTCGATGTGATCTCCTCATATTGAAATTTAAGCCTAAACTTTGTGTGTACCTATCACATAACACATAGCAAGATCACAAAAATTAACCTCCATATCTTGCAGTGGGTTTGTGTGCTTGTCGCAGCGTGGATGTTGTGGTTTTTTGCATTGACATAGTCTCTTTTGCTGTACATATCCTATCTGTTTTGGTGTTAAGTCAAGAGCTGGGCTTCAGAGAAACACTGAGCTATTTTAGGAGGCAGCGGATTGTGTAAAGCGAGGAGGGGAAGTGACACAACTGGGGTTGCGATTTCTCCGTGTCTGAAAACCTTGAAAATATCTTTATTTAGTACTTTGCTCCCCCGACACCTTGCAGATTGCACCTAGCTACCATCAGATAACAGGTAGCTACAGAAGGAAGCAGCACATCAAAGCTTGAAGATACACAATCAAATTACTGACTTTTTATTGTAAAATTACATTTTCACTGAAAGACTGTTATCTCTCTGCCTAGGTTATTTTAATTCTTGTGTAACTGGTGCAAAACTATATTTTTGTCACCATTTTGACATTTAATACATGGATTATTAAATTTGAAGACTGTTACCAACTAATATAACTTTGAAGAATGTGGAACGTATGATATTTTGTGTGTGTATATTAGTGAGAAAAGAGCTGGGACTATTTTGGGCTGTTTTTGATGATTTAATTTTATTATTTATGCATTCACCTCCACATGAAAGAGAGCTGAGGTCCCAAGTGGTCTCTGTCTTTTTCTCTTTCACACACTTTCGTTCTCTTTCATGCAAACACACACACACACACACACACACACACACACAAACACACAAATCCATATTTATTTAGCAATTTGCTACCATTTTTGTAAATACCCGTCATCACTTTCAGCACTTTTTGCATTTTATTTGATGGGATCTATACACCTACACCCCCCCCCCCCCCCCCCCCCGCCCCCGTCAGAATTGAGCTGATGCAGTAAGTTCCAGTGTAATCTGACACATTTGTGCGTATGTGTATGTGCAGTTCATTGTGTTTGCATGTGCTTACACTTGTTTAATGAAAGCACCTGCTGTGTTTGTCCCCTTCATTCACCCATCTGATCGATAGCAAGCTGGGTCTGTCAGCGTGGTAGCTGTCATGGAATCTCTGCTAACCCAATTAACCAGACCGTGCACTAACCCAATTAGCAGAACCCCTGCACTATATTAACCCGATTCAGACTGTCACACACATACATCTCAGTGGCATCAAACCTGCAAGGCCAGCAGGTCAAACACCAAGTGAAATCACTACAGATAGGATTAGCTTCTTCCATACTGAGCAGCAATGCCTGTAAAATATTAATGTAATGTAATTTATGTCCCTTTTATGTTTTCCTCATTGAAATCAAAACAGTGTTGAGTGCACTATATACAGATATATCCTATTTTGATCATCAAATAATCGTTTTTGCAATTTTTCAAGCAAAAACATTTTGTGGTTCTAGCTTATCAAATGTGAGGATTGGATGACATTTTTTAGATGTTAAATTGCACTGTTGGAAATTATCCTTTTCCCGACATTTTTCTAAACAAACCAATTAATCTTTTATTGCAGCCCTAAATCCATGTATACATGCATGTATAATACATATGTACAAGGGCATGTAGCTAGTGAGTTTAATGCAAGACCATTTGTATGAACAGGTAGTTGCTGATACGTGACCAAAAGAAGCAACATGGTTCAACATGGTTTTGTAGGTGGTTGGTAGTAGGTAGTTGTTTCCACTGTGGCTTCTTGTTTAATGTTTTTTTTTTTTTTTTTTTTGTCTTGTGGTGAAAATTATGTTGAAACCTGTGTAGTTGAATAGACTGTTAAAAACATGTTTGCTTTGCCGTTGAGTTCAACAAAAAAATGCATCTATCATTGCTTGGTGAATGCGGACAGTTTTTAACTGGAACTAGCATTTTCAATCAGAAATACTGACCGATAACAAACTACGAGGAGCAATGAGACTGAATAGCATCACATTGACCGTCAGTCCGCCCACAGTAAATAGGCCACTCTTAACATCACTCAAAAAGGGAAATGACATAAAATACTGATATTCTAACTAATACAAGTTATGGCTTTTGGCTTTAAACACCACATATCATTTGTCAGTGCACCAGCAGGCATTTCAGCTGGATCAAATTAGTCATTTGTGACTTTTCTACAGTGTCAGAGGCTGTGAGTAGTGTAATGGATGAGCAGGCGTAGTAACTTGGCAGTTGCTGTGCTGGAGTGGAGGTGTAAGGTAGGTGGCCTTGGACAAGAATTGTAAAGAAAGGCAGCATGACTCACCTAGAGAGAAGCCTGCATACTCCATTGAGAAGCAACCCACAGAGCTCTCTCTCTCTCTCCTGTCTCCGCTCCATCTGTGGTGCTGTGTAGGATAGTCAGAGAGAGAGAGAGAGAGAGAGAGAGAGAGAGAGAGAGAGAGAGAGAGGGAGAGTGATGGCAAACATGCATGTAGGTTAGCGTTTCAGAATTCACCTGGGGTAATGGCTTTTTCCATAAGCCGCCATTGTCGAGGCTGACCTGGCTTTTAAGACTGAATCAAATCGATGGCTTCTCCGTCTGAGGCTGGGAGGAGCAGGGCGGCCTCCCTCTGTCTGCACAGCCACGATAACGCCGCTCAATGGGCACTAACCACCTTTCAAATGGAAATGGAATATCCAGCGAAAATTAGACACAGTCATCTGGATGGTACTTGGTACTGGGCCCGTGAATGGGGGACGGCAGCGTGACGGTTGAGGGGTGTGCCGCGCTTCGGCTTTGTTGTGTCAGAGCTTAGCGTTTTACAGAGCAATCGAGGTTCATGTTGCGCTTTCTTTTCGGGCTCTGCCTAATTCTGCACAGCCAAACTCACACTTACAGAAACCGTGTTGCATATTGAGGCATGTAAGACTGGATGCAAGCTTGCAAGCGCAGAGAGTGACTCACCCAAAACCATGGGGGCGTGTGCTACAGACAGTATACTAACTTACAGTATACACTCATCACGGTGCCAGCTCCTGTGTCTTCCCCTCTCTCCCTCTCACACCTCCCCTTCCCACCTCTCTCTCTATCCCTCATTAGCTGGCTTGCAAACACACATGTACACCCAGACAATCCCAGTCTAAGGGGGAGGATTCATAAATTGCTGACACAGAACGCGAATGCTGTGATCAGATTGAGTGCTGGCTCAGTCCCGTAAAACCCCCTGGGGAACGGTTTAAAATAAATCACCCATAGATTCTGCCTGCCCTAAAGATTAAAGTTGAGGGGAGTGTGTGTGAACGCATGTGTGCGCGTACAATGAGACAGCTAAGTTTGTGCGCGTGTGTCCCTGCGTGTCTGTGAATTTACAGCATATGTGCATGCAGTCCATGTGTCTGTGCGAAGAGTTACAGGCTGTAAGGCTGATGAAAAGAGCCACTGGGCGGGTGTGCTGTGGTAAATGGTTGCATGGAAGTGTCGACGTGTGTAACTGCTCCAATTGGCTCTCCGGAGCTGTCCTCAGGGAAATAAGCGCAGCAGCACAAGCAGAGATAGGCTGCCACTGACAAAGAGTTATGTGTCTGTCCTATATGTGCACATTTTCACTTGTTTTAAGTCAAAGATTGATGTGAGGAGACACAAAAAATGTGCAGATAAGGAAAGAAAATCTTCATATACTTTCTTGTATGGCACATGGTCTGTGCGTGTAACTGGGTCTCCCATCTAATAGTTTGTTTGTGAAGATTTGTCTTCGTCTGTGTAGTTGTCCATGTTTACATGTAGAGTGTGTGCATATGTTGACATGTGTTCGTGACCATAGGCTATGTGTGTGCAGTGTGTTTGTTCAGGACTTCCTAGGACTCCATATGGTGTCAGGGGTGATAAATGTGCTCTAGGGGCAGCAGTCTAGCAGCTGTTTGTGGACTCGCAGCAGCACACACCGAGCCATGGCTTTTACCCACTTCTGTGGCTAAGTGGGCGTCTCTCCGCAAACCCAACACGTATTGTACGTGTACCCACTATGTTGTATGTTTGAATTCACCCTGGTCACCACATCATTTACATATTGTGCCTATTCTATCTTTTTTCCTTTTATCTCTTTCTCTTTCTTATCTCTTCTCTTTCTGTACGTACTGAAACAATGACTGGCAAAAAGGTCATGAGAAAAACAGTGTGTGATGTGTGGAAATTATAATAAGTCCGTGGTCTCAATAACAATAATGTTATGCTTTAGTCACAGACCACAGGAGCAAGACTGCACAAGATGCTTTAAAAGCCCTCTTGTGCAGAAAGGTTGAGCGCTACAGTAGCTGAGTTTCAGTTTTGCTGGTAATTCAAAAAGTATTTTTCTTTGTAACCATTTATTGAGCTAGAGAGGATTGGAAGGTGCGCAGTTGGCTTAGAGAGAAGATAAGAGAACTAATTCCTTCCCTCTTCTCCTTCTGCTCTTTGATCCTCACCTCCCGCTTCATATCTCTGTGATTGCCATGTTTATGACAGCTCCTTTTCCTTTTCTCCTCTTGCCTCTTTTCTCTCCTACTGTGTGGTGTGGCATGTCAGCAGTTCATCTTCTGTTAGAGGTCTTTACTCGCACACATGCATAGACATGCACACGTGGAACGCACACTCCTCGCAAGACACACCCGCTCCCTTCCTTATAGAGGTAAAGTGAGTGCACCAGCATCCGTGATGAATAATTGAGTTATCTGGCTCCGTGCAGAAATAGCAATCTCCCCACACAAGTGTGAAAACATCACTCGCCACCCGAGACCTGGAAACTGCCGCTGCCATGTGGGTCTACACGTGCATGTGTGTGTTTCTCTTTGCACTCATGCTTGTCTGACTTTTGTGTTTCTGTTTTATGTGAACATTTAAGAGGGGATGTAATCCTAAAGTCAGTAGATGTTGTACTGAGTTTGTAACGTTTGTGGATCTAAGCTACAAACTGAAAACTTAACAAGGCCATGACACAAAAATAATACCCCTGGAAACGGAAAAACAAAAATATTTGCGAATGAAAAATAAGGGGACATAAACTGCATCACCCTGTCATATAGTTTTTTCATGATGAGTTGAGTTGTGATTGTGATCCCTGTGGGCCGACATAAATGATTTGTGGAGCATGTGACTCTGGGATGTTTTCAAGTCTATCTTGAGCAAGAGAAATATATTGGGATTTTTATCACAAAAAACTGTGCACACACGCACAGAAAATGTGTCTTATATATGTTGCGTTAGTTTATTATGTACAGCTGTACAATATAATACAATCCAACACAATAGGCCTACAATATATCCTACCTTTGTGAAACTTATAACATACATTTTGACAGTGTTAGGGTAGCGTGGAATGGTGTGATTATTTTTGAAGCCATAGTTAGTGGAGCTACTGTATTGCGTTACTTAAATATGTCTCAAATATTTGCTCATTTAAATTGCATTTTGTGTATGTAACTGTACAGTATATTAAGCTTTAAAAAAAAACAGTTGACAAATTGACGATTTTTCTGCAAATTTGTAGCATCCCTAGTTTTAAAGCGTTTAAAATAAATTGTCAGTGCTATAAGAAGGGTGAGACCTATTTTTACAAGCCCAGTTTGATTGTGAAGAGAGCACCTCGGGAGATTATCATAGCTGCTTAAATCCTCATAACTAGTGTTATTGGTAGAGCTTAAGCATTCCGTCTGTCTCAGTAAAGACTGACCCGATGTAAATCAGTTTCGAGGCCTGGCATATACCCTCCATGTGAGCAGCTCCCAGGAGCCCTCTGAAGCAATCCGAACGGTGACACGACAAAGCTGAGGGAGCAGAATCACAGCAAACTGACAAATAAGGCCAAATCTGACAGGCGAATCCTCAGAGCAGCTCCGCAGTTTGACAGATCCTTCAGCAGAGGAGCGCGAGCCAACGCCCTTCACAGCAGCACCATTCATTAATGCTATTTCGTAACACTACAGTAGCAATGAACACATAGTAGCAAAGCTGCGTGAAATAGTGAACCCAGCGCCACATGTCAGATATGATACAGATAGGTATTACTGTACAGTATTAGTGTAAAGTGAGGTTAGTGGGTGTCCACAGTCAAAGGTAGCCTGTTAGTCCTGTATGTAGTGCAGTAATGTGGGCTTGGTGGTAGACACAACCAGCTGTTAGGTATAAAAGCTCAGAGCTCCGTTATGGGGAGACGGCGGCAGATTAAACAGCAATCCTACTGATCCAGCCCACACACTTACCCTCCCCACACCCCTTCCCCCTCACACACACACACGCACACACACACACACATCCATCATGGTGAAGAGGTGCTTCTGTGAGGGACCACTCTATCTTCTGCCTGGCTGTGATGTTAAAGAGGATCTGGTCTGTACGTGTGACAGCCTGCTGCCATAATAGGTAACAAACCTGGATAGAGGGCGAGGACGAGACAGAGGCTGAATGTGTGGGGTTAAATCTGGGGCAGGCTGTCCCAGGATGGACAGCTTCAACAGCTGCCAGCGTGGATGTGGTTGACTGGGAGGGATGCTGGTATGATCCTATCAAGACACTTGAGATGGTGAAAGATGGTGACAGAGCGTGCTATGAACAAAAATGGTAGTTCCCGGCGTCATCATACAGTTACGGAAGTGTTTTGCATACGTGCTTGCATTCACAGTGCGGCATGTGTGACTGAGATTTAGCAACTGTGGGCCGTTGGGTTTCAGGCTAAAAGAAGTGAGCATCAGGCCCGTGGTCTTTGCTCCCTCTGTGTTTTTGACGGGGTTAAGAGTCTTTAGCGTGGAAATCGTCATTAATCTGCTCTGGCAGACAAGTCAGGCAGGGCTGGGAATATCAAAACATATAGGGAGAAGTCTCCCTGGATCATTTGAAATCCTGTTTGGATGTTTCACAACATTGCAGCTGAGAGATTGAGCCGTTCCTGCTCCCGCTTTCCTGCGTCTGTCTCACTTATTCTTTTGTTCTGGTGTTTTCCTCTCCCTCTCCTCTCTCCTTCTCTGCCTTTCTCTTTTTCTGACATTCTCGCTGTGACTTCGTTCTCTCCAGTCATCCTGTCTCTCTCTCGCTTCTCCTCTTTTTGGTGCTAGCTGGGGGATTGGGAGGGTTCCTCCAAATTGGCACACAGATGAATAATGCATCTAAAGCAAAAGCAGAGCGCTGGGCTTGGATATATCTGTCTGTCAGGCTCTTTCTCTGTATTACAGTTATGTTGGAAGTTAGGCTGATACTTCAGAGGAGAAAAAAGATGTTCGTTGCTCTTTACCCAGCTTCCCATTTACTTTTCCTTCTGTCATTAACTCTCATTTTCAGTGTGCATGCATGGTCACAGAGCACTGTGGGTGTCATACAACTTGCACACTGATACGTGCTGTGAAAGATTCTTGGATTTTGGAAGTTTTTCGACAAGGCTCCGAGTTTTTTTTTAACCCCACACATACATAATGTATGTGTGGGGTTTTGATTTCATTTGATTCTCTGTCGCTGTATGCATGAGTCTGTGCGTGTCGGTGTGTGTATTTCTTGCTATTCCCAAACTGCAGTGTTAAAAAGCAAACTGCACTCGTGAGCATAAGCTCACAGTAGCGCCATCATTAAAGTAATGAGCAGGAAGTTAGCACTGAAGTCAACCATAAACAGAGAGATAGAGAACGAGAGCAGGAAAGAGAGAGAGAGAGAGAGAGTTCCCCAATCCCATAAGGATAAATCTTAAATCCTGAATGTTGCTTCTGACTCATTCTGGTTAATTAAGTCGAGTCAAGTGAGAGGAAAATGGGGTCCTTCCTTGCCAGAGTCTGTAGGATCAGCACTATACTGTATTCACGGCTTATGAAGTCTCCCACTGGAACTGTCCTCTGTGCACTCGGAAAGCAGATAGAACAAACTGTATCTAGTCTATTCCTCCTATTTTTATTAAGTTGACCAATGCATCCTCTTTACACATGGAAACTCTCACACACACACTACCCCATCAGGTTTTAAATTTACATACACACCAAAAGTAAATGTTCCCATTTAGCATTGGGTGTACGTTAACAGAGTTTTATTTATCTCACTATATCATTTAGCCCCCATTTATGGTAGATTTTGCTTTGCACATCCTCCACTCAGCAGTTAAAACACACACACATCCACCCCCAAACTCAGAGAAACAAAGAAATCTGTTGAGCAACCTTTGGGATTTTCTTTGTTGTTCTATGGTGGAAAGATTTCGCCATGCGACACAGGATGAGGCAAAGGAGTGAAATGTCAAAATCCTGTGTAACTCTAAAAATAAAACAACACAAGGGTTGCCATTTGAGGACATCACAGACACACAATCGGGTGTGGAACAGATAAACAGTGCTTTATACTCAACAGCAACCAGAGTGGAGCTGCCAACTGTCCTCTGCTGAGAATAGAAGAGAACAGATTTTACAAATGTTTATGTATTTAACATTTTAAGATTATAAATCTTTTTTCCTTCCCTATCGTCAAGCAAGATACAAATGTGGCAGACGGACAAGAAGTTTTTGCATCAGCAAAAATAGCATCACTATCACATGTCCAGGTGCAGTCATGTAATATAATATAATATAATATTAATAATATACAGCATGTCATTTATTTGTATCCAAATTACATAATATTTTTTGACAATGTAGTACTGATGAACAAAGTGCAAATGTTACTCTTTTAGATTTTGGGCATTTTTGCTTTTATTTTGACATGATAGGCAGGGGAGAGAGATGACATGCATCAAAGGACCTCGGACCAGACTCAAAGCCAGGACACTACATTAAAGACTCAGCCTTGACACGGGGTACGTGCTCTTCCTGGTGAGCTACTGGGTTACCCCCCAAATGTTACTCTTGATAAAATCAACCAGATCGTTAATAAATATTTGCTTCTGCAATCCATTTTGATTAAAAAGACTAAAACCAACAATACGTTACATGATGTAAATATAGAGTAAATTTAAAAAAGAATAAAGCTCAGTCATTTCCTAAAACAGTTGGAAACTGTAGTTGTAAATATTACATTTGTTGTGAACTACTTTCTACCGAAGATTAATACATATTTGGTGGCTTTAGTGAGTATTAACTGTGTATGTGGGATTGACTCCAAATAAACAACAGTCAGTGTTTATGGTAATGAAGGAACATGTCACCCAGTGCAACAGATTCATTTATTTTTTAAGTTTTTGGACAACAATAGAGGTCTATGGTAAAAGGGACTATATGCTATATCAGACTTTGGTCTTTTCATGGCATTTAATAGCAATAAAAATATAGCATATGAACCAACTTTGTCTTTGAAAAACTAAAAAGTACATATGATATAGTAACAGAAGCCATGATCACGTTTAACACTCTTGTTTAGCGATAACCCCACACTTGTCACTGAGGCTAATACGCTCACTCATTAAGAGAACGATGTTGCCAAAAGCTTTGAGCAGACTCCAGATCATGTTTGTTCTTTCTTATGAGATCAGAATGTTAGTCCAGGACAAATAGCTCAGCAGGTTATGTTCACTGGATATGTTATGTGACCGCTCGTAATAACAGGTCACTTTGGGATAGGCACTAAATTGCAAACTGAATTTCCAAGTGCCGGTACAAGGTCTTAGTCCTCAGTGGGTGTGTGTGAGGCTTAGAGATAGGCATTGCAGCTGATGGCAAAAATGTCAGAGGGTTAAGCTGTAACCCCCCCTTCCACTGCTGCCTCCCACTGACTCTCTGCCTCCCTCTCTCTCCCTTTTTTCTTCTCTGTCTCCCCATCACTCCATGTTGTTATGCACAGTGCAGCGGTGTCCCGCGGGGCTAGAGATTGCCATGGACATGATGTGATTTCTCGTCTCCTCTCAGACGTAATGTGCTGTAGTCCAGGCCTCTGATGAACTTCCCTCACAATGTTTGGAAGACATGTTGTCCTCTACACTCCCCTCTCTCTTTTTATCATTGCCATTTATTTCTGTACATCACAGATTATGTGTGCATTGATGCCTGATCTTCAGATAGCGTGATAGATTGATTTGAAGGTGGGGCATATAGAGGACAGTCTGCTTTACAGGTTGATGTCCAGTTAGTGATTGGTGCTGAAGAGGTGATGTAATTGAAAATATTTCATAGTGCCTGATGAGGCTTGTTAGCCTGAAACTGATGTCTTGGTTGTGTAAAGCCTATGAAGTAGCATGTGCTTAGTTAATTTAACTCATTTATTGAGCAAGAGGCATGCTTTATACTCCCCCATAGACACACACACACACACACCCTCATATGCAGCAATCCTCATATCTCGGGGGTTTACTCTATTGTTGCCCTTGATAATAATCACTTAGTTGGATTTGTCCTAATGTGATGACAGAGACTGAAAGCTGCGCTCAGGAACATGACGGGAACATATCGCCCTTGTGAATCTCTGGCTACAATTAGGAAAATTGCATGGATGCTGGCTTTGTTAATCCAACGTGGAGAGGGAAAAGAGGCTTTTTTCGGAGTCTTTATGTGATAAGTACAGGCAGCTTTCGGTGGGAGACACGAGGGGCAGTGACCAGCGAAGTGTGAAGCCGAATTGGAAGAAGTTTGCTGTTCTCAGGTGAGGAGGAGCACAAGGTCATATGGGTCATATTCTAACAGCCGTCACCAGTAAAAGTACTAATACCACACTGTAAAAATACTGTGTTACAAGTAAAAGTATAATAAAGTATTATCAGGAATATGTACTTAAAATAATACAAATAAAAGTAATCAATGCACAAAAATGCACCCTGTGACTGTTATACTATTATATATTGTAGCGTTTCATTATTATTACAATATTATTAAAAAAAGCTGTAGTATGAATATGTTAAAAATGTCAACTTAAAACATTGTCTCAGTGTATGAATGCAAAATTAAAACCTCCACTACAGTTACCTTAAAACTCTTGTCATGACTCGTGTTATGTGACCACACTAGAGATGACGTACTTCTCTGGAAATTCTAGAAACATTAGTCAAATACTATAGTTCATGAATTCAGAGAAACAGTTTTACGTTTTGGAGGTTCTCTAATGAATTGATAGTCGAAACTGAAAAGGTGCCAGTTCACCCAAATCACAAAAAAAAAACACTAAAAGCTATGCAGACATGATGCAGATAGTTTCACTTTTGTGTGATAAGGTTTTGAGATATCCATCAAAAAATATCTGACACTACCCTAATACAAAGGAGATTAATAGAAGTTAATTTGTTTTGTTTTTTATTTTTATTGTTTTAATTTCAGTTCATTCATGCTGCTCAATGTTGTGAAAAACAACAGCATGTCTTTACAGAAACAAAATCCTTATTGTCAACAGTTTCTGATATTGAGTTATAAAAGCACATGTCCGACATGTGCCTGCTGATCCCAGAAGAAGTTGCAAAGTAACTTTGGTAATTTTAGTACCCTCAGAACATTCGTTTTTTTTAATTTTTACTCCTGTTTTTGTTAAGAACTCAATTATTATCATTACATTTGAGTGATGAGGGTTTTGAATACGACATATGTTAAAATATTACTTGACTAAGAAAACTTAAACACGTGATATTTCTCAGGCAAATTTTGGCGTTATGAGGAGCATCTTTTCTCTATGATTTGTACGCAGAGTATCCTCAGAAGTTTTCCCTTCATATTCCCTGATATACTCTAATAGGTTTTTGCTTCCATATGCTTCAGTATGGTAACAACCATGCACTTGGTATTCCAAAAAATCTCTTTAATGCTGTTTGTCAATCAGAGGTCAGAGCAACAGTGAATGTGAATTGTTATAAGAGAGCCTCCCAATACACAAGAATGAGAACAGCAGCTGCACAGGTTTCTTTAATTTTAGATGACTGTAGGGAATCACCTAAGAAATGCTGAGGTTAAGCTTAATATACTTTATATACACACAGCCGCCCAAAAGCTGCCCAGTTTATGCTTTGTACAGCATTTGGCTCTGTTGTTATTGAAGTCAGTTCTATTATGTCATCCTGATCTTTCAATAAAAGCTATTCTACATAGAAAGCTGAACCATCTCTAAACTACTAAGAGCATTAACAATTTATAACAACTTGTGATGTAATTCAAAATGTAACTGTAAATGTAAATGTCATCCCTGAAATACAACTGAAATCAGGTTACGCTTATTTTTAAACCTAAAAGAATGTCCCACTTTTAAAGTAGTGAAGCGCTCTAAGAGACCAAAGTAAGATATTTTATTAGTCAAAAGCATTGTTCAGAAAACAGCCTCGTGGTAATTAATCATTACCAATTACATCATTTAAAAACCTAATTAGACAGATGACACATTAAAAACACTGTCATATGCATTCATTTGCACAAGAAAACCAGCATTATGTTATCAGGGTCTGTTGAATCCTTTTACTAGAAAAATGTTAACCGTTTTTTGTATTTAACCGACATGCGACGAGGTGTGACAGAACTGTAAATGATAGAGACACCCCTCAAAGAAACTGTTAGAGACACAAAACATTTAAAGGAAATGAGGTCTGCTTAAGCCGAGAGCTGGAAATGAAGGATGTAAACCTCTGATTGTCTCAAAAACGGTTTTTAGGGCACATGAAAATGTAGCTGATTTTCTTCTCAAGAAATTTATTTTAAGCATAACTGGAAGTAGGAAATGCAATTAGCTTTTGTTGAGCAGATATTGCATAATGAGAAGGCTGCAGAGTCTGTTAGACCACAGTTGAACATCTGAGGGTTAAACACTAAGTTGGTTCGACTGTTTCATTTCAAAGTGATTGTGTAAGCCAAAGGTTGTAGTTAGATTTGCAACGCAGCAATGTAGTGTTTTATGCTGGCGTGCGTGTGTGTCGCTCTGTGCTGTGTGCGTGTGTGATGATCTCAGAGACACAGAGGAAACCTTCCACCCTGTGGTTGCGCTGCACTGCTGCATCCTGCTCGCTGCTCTGCCAGTTCTGTTGCCTGCATCCGCCCCTCAGCGCGTCTTCACAGCTCTCAGTTTGACCTCATTATCGCAATCATTACCATCAGCGTTAGTAGCTGCACCCTTCTTCATCATCGTCGCTGACATCTTTATTATAATCATCACCAGCAGCAGCCATCAATAGGGCTATCACCACCATCGTCATCCTTCTCAATATGCTGTTATTACCATTGTCATCATTTTAGTCATAATGTTCTGAAATGAAGACAGATGCTGGTATAAACATTCTTGCACCCTAACTGTGTGTCGTTGTCGAGCGTGGTGCAGGGGCGTTGTGCGTCGTACAGAAACTGCCTCTCCTCCTCCAGAGTCTTGTTTGCCACTTGTGAGCTTCACATACTGTTAAGTATGCTGCTAGACATGTGCTCCCATCCTGCATTGTGTTCCCTGGCAGTTCAGAAAAGCACCCCCTTGTATGTGTTTCTCCTCTGAATATTTCAGAGGGGGGCTGACAAAATGCAGGCAGAAACAGACCGCTGATGACCTCCTTCTCATCGCCTCCTCCTTTTTTTCTCTCTCTCTCTCTGTTTCCCCCTCCCTGCGCTCATCGCACATTCTCCCAGGCTTCCCCGCTATTTCTCTCACTGTCTTCATCTTCTTCGTCTCATCACTCTCTTTTCTCTCTTCCCTCCCCCACTGTTTATCACACCCTCCCCTCCTCGTTCCTGCTTCGCGTTTTAAGTGTGCTCCCTTCTTTCTCTGTCTTCCCCCCGGTTTCTTGCATCTGCTCCCACCTGTCTGTCCTTTCATCCCACTCCTTTGCTCCTGTGTCTCATCACCTCTCTCTTACCTTTCCCTTTCATTCACTCTCTCCCTCTCATTTTTTTCGCTCTCCACGGTGTTGTACTCGGTCTGCCCGCCTGCCTGTCTGTCTGTTCCATAAAGGGCTGTCTGAGGCCTCTGCTCTGCTAATTCATTCGCTGTGCATCGCCTCACATATCTGCAGGGTCAGGCAGACAGTCAGAGGAAAGAGAGAGGAGGAGAGAGGGAGAGGAGATCTGGAGGAAGAGAGAGGGAGAGGGACCAAGAAAAGAGGACATGGAGAAAAAAAAAGATGCAGTTTTATCTCCAAGAAACAGAAACCAGAGCCAGATCCTGTGGTGGTATCTTCCTCTCTCTCACACACAGACACACACAATATATATACAGTTGGTAGCTTGCAGTGACCTCTTTCTGCTCACTGCTTGCTTTGTCATTGGGATCCCTAATGTTCAGCTTTCTCTCTAATCTAATACTTAAACCACATTGCTGCCATTGTCTCTGTTTATAAAGGAATATGCAGCATATACAGTGTATGCATGTGTGTTGCTGTGCCCCCGGGAAATGTGCAGAGCAGTGAGTGCAAGTATTGACAAGTGATCCAAATTCCAAACATCTTGTGCTGATAGGTCAGTAATTGTGAACATATTTGTACCTGAAACTGAACATATTCTCTACTCGAGTGACATTTTGGCCGGTGTCACCAGCTCTTTGTAAGTTTAAACTTATACTACTTACCTACTTATAAAGTAGATGATTACTGTATATGTATACTGTATAATGGCAATTTACGCATCACTAAATTAAAACACAAACTAGTTCTTATGCAGAGATTAGTTACTAAATATTTACACCCAGTTAACGCCAGGTGTAGCTCCAACTAACTGAAATAACTGACAAAACTAACATTAGCTTGTAAATATATGACCTGTTTATATTGAAGGTTAAATGGACTATGGTCAAAATATCTGATCAAAATGCTTGGTTCACATTTTGGGTAATACACTTATTTTCTTTATTTCTCAGTGTGACCATAAGAAGATTGTAACTCAAAAGAAGATGATAAAAAATTGTCATTTTTACATTTCTGTTCTTGTACAGATAAAAAAAAAAAAAAAAAAATAGAATATTGTGTAAATAAGAATAAGCTTAGAGATCTTGGTAGGTGTATTTTTTTGCTTTGCATAGAGCCAGCCTGGCTATCGCCCCCTGAAATGTAGGGGAATGAAAAGTATGCAGTCGTGCAAAATGCAAATACTCACAAAAATAGTACTTAAGTAAATATATGTAGTTATCATACACCCACTCATCTTAACTACCTACACAGTTTATGTAGAACCCTACAAAGTTTTTACTCTCACGATGCTTTGAATTTGTTTGAAGAAGAGCCTTTCAGTGAAGTCTACAAATCTGTCTAAACTAATCCAGTAGTGTAGGAACTTCATGCAAATCGCCTCATAATTTTGTCTGACAGCAGTGTGTGTGTGTGTGTGTGTGTGTGTGTGGAGTGGGTGTTTGTGGAGGGTTTATTTGCCCTTGTGTGTCAGAGAGGTAGAAGAGAGGTGAGGTATAAGAGAGGTGAAAGCGCTACATTGTTTGTAGTACAACACTCTACACTACAATATGTACCACTGTTTAAAAAATTGAAAATCTTGTTGGGAGCGTTTGAGCCACTGTTGATTAGAGAAAAAAGAAAGTGTTCTGCCAGGAAATGAAGTGTAGCAGCAGTGGATCTGGTCCTTCCGTCAGTGAGACACTCCTCTGGGGAGCTCAGTTGGTTTTTCTTGTTAAACTAACACAAGAATCTCTCTGGCTAGTCAAATGAATGTTACGGTATCATTTGATCTTTTTTTAACAACAAAAAGAAAGAGTGTGATGAAACCTTTTTTTTTTTTTTTGGCATGCTCATACTGGCTGCCTTGTAAGGTGTTCTATTTTCTGTGCATTATTCTCCTAGTGAGTCAAAAATAGAAACTGATGTCAGAAAGAGACAGTGACAAAAAGCCAGAGGCAAACCAAGCACACACACCAACACACACACACACACACACACACACACACACACAAACACACACCATTTCTCACCTAGCTCTCTGCAGCATTCCTTCAGTTTCTTCGTATCTCTCATGTCAGTCATATGTTGTATCTTTTTCTTTTTCTTTTTTCCGCCACTCTTATCTCTGCAGGTTTTTCCTGAGCAGACGGTCTGTGTGAGTTTGAGCTCGAGTGAAAGTGAGTGAGTAAGCGAGAGGGAGTGGGTGTCATGGATGACAATGGAGAGTCAAATTTCGACAACCCCACCTACCAAAACTTGCTGCTCCTGGGAGCCATCGCGGCAGCATCCGCCTTTGTGGTCACCATCCTTATTGTCCTCGTCTGCGTTGGCTGCCAAAGGTAAGAGGACACTCACATGATTTAAAATGTGGAAAAAAGGAGGGGGTGGACTGAAATAAAAAGAGAACAGCCAGAGTTTTATCATCTCTGCTGCCAGCTTTCTGTGCCCTCTCAGATCATTCTCATCATCCACTCTTTCTTTTATGTGTCTCTACTTCTTCTGAACACTTCCCCTCCCTTCTTTCTCCTCCCTTCCTCCATCCTCTCCATTTCTTTTTATCCCCCCGCTCTGAGCAGAGTGGCAGTAATGAATGTTAATGGCTGCAAGTGTCAGATCAGATGAAAATATGTTTACAGGACACTGAGGAGATAGGGCCAGAGTCAGAGCAGCCTCACGTCACCCTTCTTAAGCAGACTTCTCAGGAGGCAAAAGCAATGGAGCACCCCGCGGTTTAAAGAGGATCAGATTCCTGAGCCAGGCGAGAGCAATGGAACAGCCTTTGGTTTTTTTCAGAACCCTCGGGGACCAATCAGAGGCTGCACTGTGGCTTTGTTGCCATGGGATACACAGATAAAGATGTAGAGAAATGTCAAAAAATAAAACCACACTATTGTTAAGATCTAAAGAATAAGATATTTGTTCCCCTCTGAATGTCGGTAATGTTGAGGGGCAAAGTGTTCAGCAGTTCACCAGTTCAAATTCAGTTTGTCATGTTCCAATACCATAGATACAAAAAAGAGAGTGTGAACTATGACAATTGATTTTCTACTATTGATTTAAAAATACCACTCCTGCACTGGTTCTTTTTGATTCCAAAGATTACAGTCACAGCTTTTAAGATCTTAGTCTAAAACTTGCCAAATAATTGTTTTCATTCTTTATACGTCTTTATACCTTCAAGAAATGTTTTACTTTAACCCCCCTCCTGTGCCATGTTATGAAAATCTCCAAGGGGAGCTCTCTGTGTCTTCTCATGGTCCCCTTGGGGTATGATGGCCATATGTTTGTATGAATAGGCTTGAGTTCCAGCTCACTGGAGGAGACAATAGCTTGTTCTAGTAACATGGATCTAACACAACTAACCGAGGTACTATTTATATTCAGTTATATTTAAAGCACCTTGTATAATTAGATGATATTCGTATAATTCCTGCACCTGTCTGCAAACCAGAAATGCTATTTATTGCTACACTGTGTTTTGCAGCACAGCAGTAAGATCTCACATTAAATGAGATGCAGATCCTCAATCTCAAAGTGAGAGAATGGGGAAGGGGTAGAACAGTTCTCACATTCACACCTGCACCCAGGAGCTTTTGTCTTCTTGCTTCATTTCATCACTCTCTCACCATATCAACAGTTTCCAATAGCTACAGCCACCTCCAGTGACCCACTATGATGAGTTGCACTACTCTAGATACATTTGTTGCACAAGGGCAATACCAGAGGATAATAAAGTAAAACGGCAAAGACAGTTAGCGTGAAAGAAACTACGAAACAATAAGTTTGTAGTTTGAGTTTGTTTGTTCTTATTGTGAAAAGAGTTTTTCAGCGAAGGACATCCTCTGCTTTGGCAAAAACCTGAGTCACGCTCCACTCACAGTTTGACTGGGCTCTTGTTATTAACCAAGGACTTTTATGCCCTAACCAGAGTTGGATGCTGATAGTATCTATCTGCTCTGAGTGTGTGTATGTTCTCTCTCTGTCCACCGGCTGCGGTTGACCTTCCTCACTATGATGTTGTGTCAGAAAAAGCAAGAGCAAGCACCCCCCAGCCGGAGAGAAAGGGACATCTGTAAATATGGTGAGACATGCTTCCATTTTACTCCCTCTCTCCCTCCAATATACATCTCCTTCTGCTATTTTCCATGTATCCTTTTTCCCTGAAAAGCGGATTGTATATACAGATGCACATACATGTTTTATGTTTGCATGTTTTATGCCTGTATTAACCTGTGCGTGTGTGACAGCAGGGTACCCTTCGAAATCCAAAAATGAACTCCATGAGCAAATCTGACACCAGGCTGCATGAGATAAATCGCTTTCCCTGCAATGGAAACTGTAAGTTATGGGTGACAGTGTGTATGTGACAATATGTTAAACAACCCTGAGCTGTTATATTATTTCAGACTTGCCCCCTCCATGGCTTTTCTTTCTCCCCCTCCTCCTCCCTCTCTGCAGCTGTTAGTAAAAGCCGTCCAGCTAGTATGGACCTCCTGCTCCTCCACAGTCGGCGCTCCCAGACAGACCTGAGGCCCTCCCATGGGCGCCAGCTTCCCCAGATCCCCACCAGTCCCCAGGCATCTGGCCAGGGGGGAGGAGGGGAAGCAGGAGGAGATGGGGGAGGAGGAGGAGGAGGAGGAGGGGGAGGTGGAGGAGGAGGAGGAGGGGAAGTCAGAGACCACACCTACACTGAGGTGGGTCTACGGAACAACCCCACCCCAACCCACTGCCTGGATGACGGCCTTTATGAAAGTGTCGGAATCCGGGAAGGTGACACGGGCCTCAAGGTACCCTCCGCCCCACCACCCACATCAGCCAACACCCCGGCTACAATCAGAGCTGCCCAAAGCCCCCAAGCTCAGGCCAACGGAGCTCGCAGTGGGAACGGGAACGGGAATGTACGTATATACACACAGGTCCAAAACTGTAACCTTTTTTATGATTTAAATGTGAAGCACCCCATGGGACTGGTTTGCCACTCACACACCCAGTGATTCACATTTATCAGACTTAAAAACTCTGAAAAAGGTGGAGCTATGCCTAACTAAATGAGCTCTACACATGCTAACCTCTGCTGCCTACAGGAAAGGGAAATAATAATGTGGCAGCATTTTACACCTGCAGATATAGATGTGTGATGTCACAAAAAAAGTTACACTTACCTGCATGCAATTACAACAGCTATAACATTTGTTTGCCTGTAGATTACATGCATCATCAGCTTGTGTATGTAGGTCTGAAGTGCTGGAGGTGCAGCTGTGCAGTTTCAGTGACGTTGGCCAGGCCTTGTTTAGGGTTTCAAATTCTGTGTTTTCAGATTTGTGGACGATAATTTGTTTGTAACTGACATCTCTGCTAGTGCAAAAATGTGTGCGTTTCTTTGCCTTTTTTTCTCAAAGGGGGGCAGAGGGAATGGCAGGGGGAATGGCACCATTAACGGACCAATGACAGGAAGAGGTAATGGTGCGAATGGGGTCAACAGGTCCCCTCTGTCTTCTGTCAACTCCCTGGCCATCCAAGAGCCAACTGTAGCTGAGTATGCTTCTATACGGAAGTTCAGAAAGGTAACAATATAGTACATACATTTTTATCAGGGTTGTTGTTATCGAAGAGGGGAAGATTTTCTTGTTGATTCGGTAAATGAGTAGTTTGGTTTCATGTAAATTGTATTACGTTTTTTTTCTAAACCAGACTTGGATCAACTCGTATCTTCCTTAATTATGTTGTAGGGCTGTACACTGCAACAGTACTGTAGGATTTCCAACAAGAAGTCCGATGTGTGCTAATACAAAAACAGAGAGGTTGCTGTGCTCTACAGCTGTCACAGGACACCATCAAACAAAGAATCACAGATAACCTCCTGTGATCACCTGTTTTGTCATTTCTTAAAGTAGTGTGATTTGACATGATGGAATGCTATGTGTGCTGAGGTGACCGGTGATGTTTATTTCTCATGTCATTTGACATATCTATTGCTACCAAAGTAAGTGTTTGTGTGATGTTAAAAGCAATGTAATTAGCCAATATCAGCTTGTCCTGCTAATAGGTCTAAAATATCTATATATCCAAGTCCAAATAAACTTGATCATGTGGACTTTTTGCCGTGTTTTTTGGACTAAAAGTGTTGTATGTAACGTTTTCATTGGTGACTCAATACCTCAAGGTTGACAAGACCAACAGGAAGGAAAATAATGGGGCTGACAGCCAGTCTGACAGCCAATCGAGTGTGAGTGATTCACCCTCTGCAGCTCCTCCTCCGCTACATCGCAGTCAGGAGTTTCCGCGCAAACCACTTGAGCCGTTTCACCTCCACTCCTTCCCAAAGGTACAAGAATCACTCGATCAATATGCTCTGTATCAACCTCATTACCCAACCAGCCACCCTACCAAACTGTAAGTCTGACTATTTACCACCAGAGGGCACTGTCCACAAACAAACAGCTCTTTATGTTCAGATTCGACATTGATGTTGTTTTAGTCAAGAGGTTGGATTTTACCACACATTTATACTGTATCACTATCATTAAAAATGTGTGAAACAAAATCATGATTGATTCAATAAACAAACTTACTAACTAACCAACCTTAGTAACTCATGTTTTTAAAAAATCTTCTGTCTTTTATTTTAATGTTTTAACCACAGAATAGAGCTGTATGTACCAGCTGGGATGTGTTTATAAACAGTCAAGGCCACAGCTTAGGGCAGTTCTGAGAGGGAAATAGAGGAACAATGATCGGATGGTGATCAGCCTTTCCCTTAGGTTTTCTGGCACTCATATCCATTTTTCGTGAATGTGTGTATGGTAATGTTTGTGTGTTTGTGTGTGTGTGTGTGTGTGTGTGTGTGTGTGTGCTTGGCAGAGCATAAAACAAGTGACTTTTGTGTTAGTGATTTAAGGAGCTTGATAATGTTGTTTAAAAAATGTTGTCTTAGCTCTGGATGTTAGCCCAGTTGTTGACCTGCACTTTTAATCTGGGTTTGCTAAATCCTTGATTGTGTGAGTGTATGTGCATGTTTTTGTGCGCGCGTGTGTGTTTCTTCCGCCCCTTTGGCCCTTTGCGCTGTGCTGCACAGCACAGTATTAGAGTGGCCAGAGTAAAGAGTGGAAGGATAGATTATGTAAGAGCTTGGCAGGCTGCCAAGCTGCCTTTGTGTGTGTGTGTGTTTTTTTTGTGTGTGTGTGTGTGTGTGTGTGTGTGTGTGTGTGTGTGCATGTGTTCCCGTTGAATCTATCAGCAAGTTTATCTAGAAACGGCTAACAGGTAGCCAGCAGAGCCAGTGTGGGGATAAATAATGTTCACATATTGAAGCCATTTACTCTGCCCCAGCTTCTATTACTCACTCTCACTGCACAGGAGGAGCATATAAAAGTTTAATCATCCTTGGTTGCATGTGCACACACCACTACATTCTTTCTAATTGGTTTCTAATTGGTTTTGATCACCAGCACTGATAAAATTTTAACAAGAGCAGTTACTCATTTGGTTATTTTAAAAAGATCACAAATACCTACTACTAAGAAAATAGAAAAAGCACATACAATACAAAAAAAGTAAATGGTAAAATGTAACTGACTATTTGGTGTCTGAGAATGTGTTATCATTTTGTTGAACAAAGATTTATATTTTCTTCCCCTAAACATTACCTCCACTAGTAGAGTTAAATGGGAGGTTATGCTTTTGCAGCATTGTCTGTCTGTCTGTCATCAGGTTATCTTTGACTGAATAGATTTGCATAAAACCTTGTGGAAAAGTTGGTCACGGAGCGAGGAGGAACTGATTAACTATGAGCGCTGAAATTCGACTGCGCAAGGCATTCCTTGACACTTGCATAGTACGAGCCATCTAGTAATTAGTTTGTATAGTTGTTTGTGTATGTTGAAAAGACACAGACTTCATTTTGAAAGAAAATTCTAAATATTAACACAAAGGAATGTAATAAGATGTCAGTTTAATTTAATTGCAGTTAGGAACTATTCTCAGAGCAGCTGCCAGCTCAAGGGATCATGTCCAACTCCCACTCACTTTTTGACAGTGCCACTGGCTGATTCATTTGTTTGGATTGACCTGAAAGCTACCCTTTGAGAGCAAAAAAGAAGTAAAAAGCTAGAAAATTTAACATAGGTGGATATTTTAGAAGAGACATCTAGTTTCTGACCATAACCTTGTTTGATCACTATTTTTGATTACAGCAGTACTGACTAAATTTGATAAAAGCAGTCCACATTAGTCTCATAGTGCAAGTGTTTCACCCCTCCATGAAATGATGACCTCTGACCTTCAAAACAAATACACTGTCCAAATCTTTCTCTTTCTCTCTCTCTCTTTCTTTCACCCACACACATGCACATTCGCCCACGCTGTGCAACATGGTCGCTCTTTACCTATTGAGCAGACACAGCAAATGAAAACTAAACACACACACACACACACACACACACACACACACACACACACACAGGCACAGAGCAACACAAATTTCCATAAATATAAAAACATGTTTTAAAAATTGATGCACACCATTCCTGTTTAATTGTGTGATTTACTTCTGCACAAAGACTTCCAGATCTTAATTGCAATACTTGCCTGAGCTCCTCAATTGATTTTGTTCTCCAGGAAGCAGTGTTCATGGGTAATGGGGAGCAGTACATCTGGAAGCCTCCAGAGGAAGATGACATCATCACCTTGCACCCACCTCCACTCCAGGGAGAGAACGGACAGGGGCACCCATTGCCCCCAACTGCAAAGGAGGTAGTGTGCGTGCGTGCGTGTGTGTGTGTGTGTGTGTGCAGGAGAGACCACTCCACAGGGGACTGGAAAGACTACAGGCAGACAGACAGATGGACAGGTCTCTGATTTGTAACTGCTGTGTTTACCAATGTGGGCGCCCATTTGATTGGGCACGCCGTCATAACACCGCTGCACTGTGACCTGCCTGTCAGGTTTCTGCTTACAGCCAGAGGTTACGTTACATGGGTTTAGCGCCCCCAACCCCCTGCCTGAACTCTGACCCCAATCTCTCAGCCCCCTACTCATCTATCTGTTTCCAACGCACAACTCACCAGACGGATCGGACATCAGTATCACCTACTGCTGAATCATTGAGTATCACTTTGCATTCATAGAGATGTTTATAACAGGTTAGCTGCTGTGCCTCATCAGAATGTGAGCAACCCTGACTGGGATGTGAGCTACGAACTGACCTACATATACATATAGTATATATATGGCGGAGTATGTCTGGTGGTGAGAGGGGGTGGTGTGCACTCAATCATGTCACACACCCCACCGCATGTGCTTCCAGACACAGAAACTCCATTCCCACTCCCCTGCTTCAGTCCCCCTTTCTTCGCTCTCCACTGGACACTTTATGACATACTGAGAGTTACAAGCGCTTGGGGAACTCTTGTCTTGCCTGAGGGGCTGGGGACAGTTAATCTGAGTCAATGGAGGTGTGTCCCAGAAATAGACCACTTTCTATTATTAGTCTGTGTTTGAGGAGCTTCTCTTCTTCATTATCATGTTCATCAGCTCAGGGAAGTCTTTTTCGCCAAGTCGATAACTTTGTTGGGATATTTATGCTTGAAGAGTAAGTCAGAATTGACACTGCAACCTAACTCATGCAGCTTGCGATTTATAAGTCAGAGAATTGATATATATTGCTCACAGGATGTAATAGAAGATAGCAGGCGTCAGTAGTTTTGACAAGTTTTAATCTGTTGGTAAATTTCTTGTCTAAACCAGTGTTGAGCAAAAGAGTTTGGATGCTGTATGTGGAGATTAAGGGGTTAAGTTTGGCTCATGAGTTAAACCCCTCCTCTGCAAATCAGACTGGTAAACAGAGCAGCTGGCCTTGACTGCATTCTGCAATCTCTCTCTCAATTTCTTTTTCATTCTTTGTGAACTGAACTTTATTTCCTGTTTCTTTTTTTTTTTCTCATTTCCAAACTTTTTCTCTCCCTTAGCGGCTGTTTTTTTCCATTTGAGAGTTTGTTGTTGCCCTAACATGCCTGTATACTTTGTATCCTCTGGAGTTTGTCAGTTGCAGCCGTCAGAAGGTGTTGAGTTTCCACTCCCATTTAAATGTCCTCCTCTCCTCTGGCGCTCCTTCCTTCTGCTCCACTCCCTTCTTATTAGAAGGCGTTGCCCTCCCCAACCAATCACCTTGCACAAAGCATGACCTGCCAAATGAATATCGACTGCTAGCAGACTGTTTGGAAACGTGTGCCATATTTGCTATTCATAAAGTTGATCACACACAGATGCATCAGTCATGCATACTGTTGTGTTTCCATGGATAACCAGTGTAAGCTGAAATTGAATGTGACTTCTCAAAGCCTCGGTCGGAGCAGAGAGCTAAAGCAGTATCAGAGGAGACATAACAGAGAGGAGCACAAGCAGAGGGGAGGAGAAAAGAAAACATACAATGCACAGGCTTCCTCAACAGCTGCAGCCCAGTTTTGAAATCCCCATCATCTTGTGACTTCCTTCCTCTGCTGCACAGAGCTGCAAATTCTGTGTGCACAAATGCACACACAGACAGTACACACACTTCGCACATACACACACACTGCACTTTTTGTGCACACACTTGTAACCAGGGTCTTTGTTTATCCAAAAAGGTCACACAAGAGATTTGTGGGGGCAGGGTATGTTTGTCGCTTGAGGTCTGTCAGCGACAGAAAGAGAGAGAGAGAAAGAATGAGAGAGATATTCAAAGTCACAGTGGTTTGCTCTTGAATTATATTTCCCCACTTTAACCGATGTTATATTTTAAGACAAGGTAAGACATGGAATGTAAAGGTACCATGAAAGTAACGGCTAGGTGAGCACACATGCAGAAAACAAGAGTCTTTCTCATTGTCTCTATGCTCTCAGGTTTCAGTTTTTTAGGAGTGGAACAAAAACAAGGCTAATCTGTGAGTGTGTGTGGGAGAGAGAGTTTGCATAGCCAGTGTTACTCAGGGCCACTAGAGCAGAGCTGCTGGTCTGGGTGTGAACACTGAAGGTAAACATTGCCATGTCCCACAATCCTCTGCTCTTGTGCTCCCCTTTTTTGACACAAATGCCAAAGGTCACAGCACTGATTATCTGAATTCCCCACAAGACCTCACTGATGCCTTTCAGTTGTGAGCACAAAGTGTCAAATCTTACATGCTTCACTGTAAGCACACACATACAATAAACACACATGCAGAGGCTGTATTTTTATGCATTAAAATACATACACTTGCAGTAAATGCAGTCTCAAAAACAAGTACATACGCCTCACTCAAAGCAAATGAGATGTGAGCAAAGTCCATTAGTGAACACCACTTAGCAGTTGTT
The DNA here is from genome assembly GCA_031216445.1 of Lateolabrax maculatus. Lineage (NCBI taxonomy): Eukaryota > Metazoa > Chordata > Actinopteri > Acropomatiformes > Lateolabracidae > Lateolabrax > Lateolabrax maculatus. The sequence continues at coordinate 17,447,352 of CM062201.1, read as the reverse complement.
GTTTTTTTTCTTTTTTTTCTGTGCGAGTTGGCTGTCATCCAGATCTTTCACACCATACCCCGCTGTTCTGTTGCCAAAGCAGTTGTGGTGAAATTTTAACAGGTCCATCCACTGCAAAGCTAACCCTGTCTCTCTGCCTAGACCTTAACAGACTGATAACATAGTTTACTTTGTCTTATCCTACCCCGTCAAAATAGGTCAGGTTACGAACAGAGCGAGGTTTCTGTCAACACATGCGCAAAGTACTGTGCACACACCTGCACAATTCATAGTCACATATTAATTTGCACACACCAAATTAGCAGTATTATATGTTTACTCTCATATTCACATATTGTACCTTTATGTCAGGCCTACAGGCAGACAGAAATACATACATACAGTAAATATAGGAAGTCAGCATGTTAACTCAGGAACTTGAGACTTAAATGTGGGAAACACGTGATACAGTGACTGTTCATTTAAATCCCAGCCAGTGTAGGTTATGTGTCAGCTGTGGTTGTAGATATTCACTTATAGAAACAACGCTGTGAATAAAGCATAATTACAGTCACCTCCTATTTCAGGAGCTGTCACCCATACACTGTAGGATAGAGTCATACTCTTGTCCAGTGTCATCAACTGACACCATAACGTGCTCTCCTCCTGTGTGTGCTCTCAGATTGCAGACACTTACTCCATCGTGTGTAAAAGCCAGAAGAAGAAACCTCCTATGGAAAACAATGGAGCAAAGACCCTCCCCCGCTCCTTTGGTGGAGATCGAGGAAACGCGGGTTCCCGGGGCCGAGGTCGGGGAGTCCAGGGCCAGGCGCGGTCCCAGGAGGAGCCCTGCTATGAGCCAGTAGGAGACAGGTCCTGGTCCACATGTGCAATGGCCGAGTCTGACCCTGCGTACGCTACCATCGACAGCCACCGGAAACGTGACCAGGCGGGAACCAATAACACCACAGCTGGGGGCAATGCCACTCTGAAGAGGAAGAAGCAGACGCCGCAGCAACAGGCAGCAACGGCGGCACCTCAGGGCTCAGGACCCACCGCCCCGCCTGCTAGAGGCCTGCCTGGTGGGGAAAACTTCTATGAGACCATCAGCGATGTGAAACAAGGGGCCAACAGCTCCAGCACCACCACCATCTTCACCTTCAATGATGGGATGGAGATGTATGTCACTGGCCTGTAGTTGGCTGACAGGCAGAAAGGGCCCAGAACCCACTGGTACAGAGTCATTAAAGGGACCCTCCTGTTCACTCGCCAACAGGTTGCTGTACATACATACAAGGCCCTCTATAGACAAACAACATGAGGATCCATTTTGTGATGACATCAGGTACAAACAGGGTCTTAATCCAGGTTCAGACTTTCCTTGATTGGTCTGTACTTCAGAACCAGCCTAAGTCTAGTCCAGCCCAAATATGGACCAAATATGTTTTAACAAAAAAAAAAAGATAAGAAAAACTGGAATATACATCTTCAACCTACTGTGTCACTGACCATATTTACCTGTTTGTGCTTCATTTTCCATAATATCTTTATTTTTATATGAACACTGTACTCTTTAAAGAGTATGTGGTGTAACTCACAACCTTTAATATATATAAAAAATAAATGTGCATGCATTGTGCAAACACCTGAACACCTGAAAATAAACTGTAGTAGTAAGGAATCTGGGTATATTAGGAATATGAGGCACACTGTTAGCTATTGTCACCCATATACACACAGGCGTGCACACACATATGCCTCTTCTTGGGGGGACTTATGTAATATAAGCAGATGGATGTCACAGAGATTTGCGGTGCTTAGCTCTCCCTAAGCAAACATCTGAAACAGGTTCTCTGTGCGCACTGGGCTGTTGCCTGGCAGACTGCATTGTGGTGCTTTGTTGAATCACAGGCCTAGAATTTGTAGGCCTGCTTAAACAGAAATAGTTGAAGGCTATAGTCCCCCTTGCACAAATTACCATCAATGTGCCCTAAACTTATTTGCTGTTATCAATAACTGCCTTTGTGATAATTATAAAAAGCTTTGATCAGTACGCGTCACATGAAGTATGAGATGAGTTAACAATCCACACTCAGATTTGACAAACATCTGTAGCCAGAGGCATGATGACACACCCCAACTCACCCCCGCGCACACATACTTGGCAGAGTCATTTAGGGCAAAGCGATCAGGTCAGGGGCATTGAGTGGATTGTGCAGGAATTTCCCCAGACATGGGTGACATATTTCATAATGCGAAACCTTTTCTGTATTACTATAAATAAATATAAATATAATAAATGAGAGAAGAATATTTTCAAAAATAAGGAACTGAAAGAGTGTCCAAAAAAATGGAGGATGCTTCATCCTGTGCGGTTAGTATGTCATGTCGTGGCGCTGTAAACATCTGATTTCATGACCATTGTAATTTTGCATGGACAAATGCAGGACTGGTTGGTTTAATTGCGCATTAAGATGCTGTAAAGGGCATTTCTGAGCACAATTCTGATTCGTTCTCAGGTCTCAAGTCAAAGCCAGAGCTCCCCATAGATCACTAGACTTAAGTCTGGTGTTTGAAATAGCAACAGCAGGCTTGGACTCCAAGGAAAATAAAGAGCTGGGCATAAAAATTATCAGCGAGTGTTCTTTTGGAAGGTTGCCCCTCGCCGTTTCCCCACCCTTGTCTCCAGCCTCTGCACTGAGTTCTCTTCCATTATAAACAGTGTCTTTCCCATGTAGCATTGGGGAACATAAAAAAAAGAACAGAGGAAGAAAACAAAACATTAGAGGCTTAATAAATGGGCATAAAGATAAGAGGTGAAGAGGGATACAAACTGCTCACAGGCTGAGAGATGAAGAATGCATTAGAATGATCTCACTGTGAGACGACCCTGAAATACAAGACGGGTTTAGAAAGGTTAGTAATATGAATTTATAAATGCTACTGTCTCAGAAAGTATGTAAAAACAAATGCACTCTGTATTTGAATGCACTGTTTATTTTTTCTTACCTACTGACAATACCATTGGTTGAATAGCTCATGCCACTGCCATGAAAACAATATGTTTATGTTGTTGGTGCAATTTTTTCCTGCTTGATCAAAAAAGTGCATGCTTTGATATATGGAGATGAAAACAAATATTGTGGTACTTAATTGATCTATTGTTTGTTCTGTTGTACTTTTTTCCATGTGATGCAAAGCGGCATTCAGTTTTTCCAAAGCAACAATTTGGAGGAGGAGGGGAGAAAAATAAAAAGATAGAGTGAAGCCACTGGGAGTTTAGGCAAGAGCATTGTTTATCCTCTGGGGGGCAAGAAAGAGTGATAGAGGTGAAGAGGGAGAAGAAGAACAGCTAGTATAAAGCTGGATGAGGATCACTGCAAATGAACACGGACCCAAAGGACCCTCCTCCTTCCAATATGTGTTTGCGTGCGTGTACACACACACACGCACACACACACACACACACACACCCACACACACACACACACACCATTACAGGCACATACACGCTGCAACATTGAGCCATGTGCGTTTCCAGTTTAGGGGATGAAGTTTGTTGTTGCCCTAAGTACATTTTGCTTCCACATGGTCAGCCCTTGCATATATTCCCTCTCACAGCTGTGCTCATCCTCCAGTTACCCACACAGACGTCTCTTTTCACTGTTTCACCCCTTCTCTCTCGCTGTGCAGGGGAGGGGCCTTTGATGTCCAGTTCTGAGGGACTCAGGGAGTGATATGAGGGGAGGAGGGGGGAGGGCAGAGTCTGTGGGTCAGGCCAACCCCAGTCTGATATCAACAATGCACCAACGGCTCAACTACTGCCTGATATGAGAAATGGCTAACAGCTGAGACGCTTAACAAGCTCTGTTGAGGCTTCCCTCAGACAATGCTGGCTGGAAATCGCTATCACACTTAATCCTTTTTCTCTGGCTGTCACTTTATGTGTCACATTTTCTTTATCCTGAGAGAAAGCACTGATCTGATATATTTTGTTGAACACTGTTATACACTGATCGAAACAGATGTTCATTGCACAAACAAATACAGTATGATGATGTAAATGTGTAAAATACTCTGTTGCTGTTCTGATATTGTTCCAATGTAACATACAGTATACAGTATATTTGTTGAAAAAAAAAGGTGGTTATCACAGACACATTGTACTTTGTGGATGCAAAGTGTTTCATGCTTTCCATGCAGATACAGATGCTGTTTGTTAATTGTCTTCAGATATAATTATGGGCCAATACTGCTGTGACAGCTGTAGCCAATGTTGTATGTTCTTAAAGCACAGGGTTTAGTTTAAAATAATGAATATAATAAAATATAGTGTGACAGTGCAGATATGCAAAAGATTGTAATGTTTTATATTAACCTTCATAAAATATTAAAGTGAGTTTTTACTTTTCTAATAAAGTGGCACATTATAACGCGTGTTTGTCTTTTGCCGTGGTCGTATTGCTTTCTACAAGGTATCAAACTAGGCAGCACTACAGTGTTGGTTGTTCAGGCTCTGTAGCAGCATCATATTAATAACTGTAGCTTGCAATAAATGCAGCCTGCAATAAAATGTGTTTGTGTTGCAATAAACCAGTGTCTGAACTCTGCAGGCCTTTTAGAATATGTTAGATAAAGAGTAATTCATGGACCTCGAACAACTGAAATACGAAGAAAATATATAATTTATGACATATATATTGACAATAACAGTTCTTTGATCATGTTTATGAACTCACCAGGCACTCCATTACATTTAAATTACATTTTACTTACATTTTACAGTATGACTAAACCCTCAAGTGTATTTTATATACATTCAGTGGACACATGAACACCATGGCAAAAAAAGAGAGAAATATGAAAAATATTACCTTTGTGAAGCTTCTAATGCAATTGCTTCAACAATGCAATGCAGTACACAGGCAAGGTGTCTCTGCTATTTTGTCCACCTAATAATGCAGCCAAGTCAATGTAACAAACGGACCTCAATATTATCATAGATGTAAATCAAGCACACTTCTGTGACAGTCATAAACCTGAGGTATTTACTGCTGGGCTGTTTTCTTGGATTGCATTATGCAATCTGCTGGGCTGTTTTCTTGGATTGCATTACGCTGCGCATGGGTTCATGTTATTGTGTCTAGACACTATTGTCATTAATTTAACATTTTGACAACTGTTGGCGATACCTAACACTTGCCGACAAAATATAATGCTTCACAACTTCTGGGGGGGGAGGAAACAAGGTGACCAAATACGCTCATTTAATCGCCGACAACCACCGTGTGCGTGACGATCCGCTAAATCTCCATTTGATTGGCAAAAAAAAGCAAAAAAATATATATATATAAATGCGCAGTTTGCAGCCGAGGCCTGCAGGATATCCTCCCTCCGCTCTCGCCTCGCAGGACCGGCTCCTCGCCGTCGACGACAAACACCGGCCGGTACACTGTGGGACACGCCCCCCCCCCCCCCCTCCACCCACATTGCTTGGATTGAAAAAAAAAAAAAAAAAAAGTGATTGACGGGGCGAAACCGGCCAATCAGAGGCCGCCTCGCCGTGGACGCGTGCCAGAGTGTAATGTTTATGTGCGCAGCGGACCAATGGGAGCGAGGCGGGGGGGGCGTGGCATGCTTTTGGAGGAAAGAGGCAAAACAATCTTTTATCCTCCTGACCGGGCGGCTTTTTGGATGTCCTGGGTAGCTGTGGTGACGGCGGTGGCGGCGCTGGGAAACTTTACATGTAGACTAGAAAAAAACAAACAACAAAAAAAAAGAAGTTCAGACACAGGATAGCAACCGTCAAGCTCGCGACAATCCTGATAAATGTATCCAACTCCAGCAATTTGCACTAAAATCTATAGAAAGCTGGTACTCTTTCTTTAGTCCTCCCCCCCCAACACACACGCGTCTGAATATGGACTCCAGGTGTGTTTTGGAGGAGTCGTCGGTCGGGACGAGAGTCGGCGGCGCGGACTTTAACTGCCGGGTAGGCCGCTCCGTGCTCCGCGACAGCCGGGTCCCCACGGCGGAGAGAAGCGGCCCCGCGCCGGCGTACGCCACCGGCGCCGTCCTCTACAAATTCGTGATGAACGGCGGCTCCGTGGCGGAGGTCAGAGGCGACAGAAGCTCTTCAAAAGGGAACGGACTTTCTCCGGGCGGCCGATTATTGCACGACGTGGAAAAAGTAAGTGCCGCCCACCCGCGTTAACTGTGTGTGTGTGTGTGTGTGTGTGTGTGTGTGTGTGTGTGTGTGTGTGTGTGTGCGCGACTCCATTAGCCGGTAAAGTCGACCGCGCAAGTTACAGCACGGATAATATCAGGCGTGTGAAGCGCGCCCTCCGTTATTACGTGCGGGCCGTGAAGCCCGCACGGAGGCTGCAGCCGCCGCGCACTGTGTCTCCAACTCTCCTGACACACTTTTGAAAAGTGTCAGTAATTTCGCCACCAGCTGTCACCGGGCTCGCGGCGGTGTCAAACCCGCTTTTAAATGGCGGCTCATTTTGTGCGCAAAGTTTACAGGAAAAAAAAAAAAAAAAAAAAGAAGGGGGGCAGGGACTTCCAACTACTAGCCATCCCCCCTCCCCCATAACTGTAGGGTGGAGCGACAGACAGGGCTTCCTGGCTGCACGGCGCGGCCCGGCCCCTCTCACACCACTGAACTAGTGATAATACTTGTTAGTAGACATGTGAGATGTTTTTTTTTTTTTTTGCATTGTGTTTTGACTTGCATGTATGTTTTTGCATTGCATTTTCAGCCTTTTGTGGCCCATGTGGGTTTCCCCTTTGCAGGGGTCAGTAATTTAATCATGTCATATAGTTACTAATTGACACTGCCACATCAAATATGCATAGATGGCGAATTGCCACACCTTCTTTTGAGATGGATCAGGTGGCATTTTATTCAAATAAGTTAAGTGAATTGCTTTGTCAGTTTTATCATGGCAGTGTGATAATGTCAGTTAGGTATGAACCTAAGCTTTGATGTAGGATTGTGAATGAATATTTTTGCAACGATTAGTTGATCAGTTGAATGAGAAGATTTACTCCTTTTCTTTATTTGTCCTATGTGACAGCAAATAAACAATCTTAAGCTTTTGGACTGTTGGTGAGAAAAAAATAAAGCAAACTGAAGAAATCACAGTGGGCAGTCATTCAATCAAAATACAAGAAAGTTCATGTGGAGTTCAACATTCAACAACCGTAACCTCAGCGTTATTAAAGGAGAGGAAGTTGCTGTCTTTTTCTAGTATAGTTTGTTCAAGACAAATAGTTTAAAAACCATCAAGAAAGTCATGCAAAGTCATCTTATTTCACTAGCGGAGGTGTTGAAGCTGTTTTCTCAAATATCACATAATGCTTCTGTATGCTGATAATTGGCTTAAAAATGATATATTGACTTTAATCTATTTCTGCTTGATTTTTTTTAGACTGGCCTGGGGGATCAAAAAGACACCGGTTCCACTGGGATCCTGAAGAGGGCCAGTCCTACTCACTGCCCAGGCATAAACGGGCAGTTGCCAGGCTTCATGCACTTGGACATCAGGAACCCAGGGAAACAGGCAGAGCTGGCCAACAACTTCAGGGCAGCGCAGGGGCGGAACGTACCACCAACAGAGAGACAACCTCTCCCCTCCTCCCACATCCCTGTCCCCAGAAACAGGTACAGATGATGAACTCCTGTTGTATATTAATATCTGGTTTAGTTTATAGGGTTGAGTGAAGGGGACATCGCTTGCAAGTAGGGCTGCACGATATTGGGAAAAACTGACATTGCAATCTTTTTTTCTGCTGTGTGTGTGTGTGTGTGTGTGTGTATTGCAGTATGAAAAGAAAAAACAGGAAATTTCACCAGATACATGCAGTGTGTTATTCATGTACAGAAATACAATTAACAATCAGAATTTTCATTATTTGGGTACTTTTAATAGTTAACCATCTTCTTACAAAACAAAACAAAAAATCATTATAAACTTTACAAATGGATTTGTGTGTCGCAGTTTGTATTTTACATGTAATCTACAGTGACAGTAACTTTTTAACTTTTAACCAGCTCTGGGACGAGGTGCCGCTGATAACGGGGATACACACACTCAATAAGCGCCTTGCGTAACTGAAACCTGCCTCTAGCATCCAGGCGACATTATCTTTGACAGTAGCCGTGTCGCATGCATGTTTATAGGCAGATGATTTGCAGACTCAGCATGTGATTAGTTCGCTGTGTGCTCTGGTGAAGAGGTGCACTTGATCAGTTTACACACACACTGCACCTTTTGTGCACACACTTGTTACCAGGGTCTTTGTCAGACAGAAGGAGAGAGAGAAAGAGAGATATTCAAAGTCACAGTGGTTTGCTCTTGAATTATATTTCCTCACTTTAACTGATGTTATATTTTAAGACAAGTTAAGACATATAATGTAAAGGTACCATGAAATTAACGGCTAGGTGAGCACACAACCAAAACAGGCAGCGCTCATTTTCAGGATGTGGTAGGCAACTAGTGGAGCCTGCTTTGGTTGTTTGATTAATTCATGAAGTGAACACCTTCACCAGAACACATTGGGATCTGATCGAACTCTGTGTATCCAGGAACCCCCTTAAATCGGACCGAATTATGTAATATTAGATGGACTTTTCTTAGAGAAAAAATGGGAACCGTGCAAGTTTTCCTTTTGGATGAAAAACCGAAAAAGTTGTAGCATGATGTGTTTGAGTTAATTTGCCTTGGTTTGCATCATGCTTCCTGTGCACATCACAGTATATCAATGCTGAAATGATATATATCGTGCAACCATACTTCCAAGCAATACGGTGATTTGAGGTGATTCAAACTTTGCATTGGCATCTAAACATGAACTTTGGACAGCCGTAGGTTCAACCCCATAGGATTCTGGAGCACACTGATAACTATCAGACCTATTTGTGTGTGCATGGCTCTTGTTACTATTCAGCCCAGTGCAGGAGTTAATTTGACAGTGAATTGTGATGTTAAAAATAATCAACAACCATTTTCATACTCAAACTCCAAACTTGTGTTCCTTAACAAAGTCTTGACTAGAAGTGGAATTCACCCTCTGGCTACAGCTGTACAGTGGTTTGGGCATGAATGGTGTGGGGGCGTACTGGTCAACTGACCACATGTTTGGTGTTCCATCCAGAATAGTTTTGAAATATGCCCGAAGAGAGCCAGAGCTGTAGATGAGGGCAGGGATTGCCCAATCACTTGACAGAAGGAAAAGAGAGAGAATGAGATAGTTACATTATGTTGGTGTTGTTTACTGAAAAATCAGTTAACTACATTTGGAAACATTTTTACTAATCAGGCGTCTCAATGTCTTCCTTGACTGTTTCGAAGCCCAATTATCCCTGTTGACCCTCTTTTGACAGGCCAGGCTAGTGAGTGTATCCGTCTGATGTGCTGGCTGTGCGTCAGGCAGGAAGATGAGCTTTGTTGTTTGCAAGTGTGTTTTGTTTGATGTTTCATGTGCAGAGTTTTTAGCTTAGTTTCAGCTTTAGTTTTTTTTCAAACACATGCACGTACATAGGTGCTCAGGGCATTCTTTGATAGTCCTTAGGCAAACATACATGCACAAACAGAGTGTTTCACACAGAAGAAGCAGAAATTGCATCCAGGGACAAGCCTAGTGCACTGATAAGTGATTATGAAACAGTAAAGAGGACTGGGAGAGGCTGTAGGCGGCGCCTAAGCACTCTCTTCTTCATATTACACAGCTATTGGTTACTGTCTTTGTCAAGATGCTGTCTGTCTGTCAGACGGCGCTTACACATTAACAAAATGCCTGGTGGCAGTGCAGTGCAGTACAGTCTAAAAACTGAGCAGCTCTTCATTAAATCTGCATAGGAACATGATGACTTTTTTTGTAAGCCTCTGTATGGACATTTTTAGAAATGTTAGGATATTCAATTTTTTAAACAGACAGATTGTTATTATAGTCCATCAATAAAATAAGTTTCAACAGCCGAGAGTGTGCTCGATAGAAGGTGGGGTGTGTAGTGGGTCAGGGTTTTAAACCGCACACTTACTTCTTTCCTTCCTTCTCTCATCATCACATGAACTTCACGTGCTGCTGGTCATGTATGATGTGAGTTAGTGTCCCCGGGGAGCATGCAAGACTGAACATGCTGTTAAACCAGAGGGATGTTGTGCCTACTTCTTTTGTGAGTGCATGTTCGAGTGTGTATGCCCACGACAGAAAACAAAGCGGCTGTCCTCACCTCTTGATCCGGGTCTTGAGCCAGATTTGAAACATCTCTTTTCCACAGCGTTAACGGCCATCTCAGCACACTGCTCCCCCAATAACACACTCTGAGTTGACACTACACAGCCGCTGAAAGAGGTTGCATAACATTATATAACTGTGTGGTCATATTAGCCAGGCCTCTTTGTTGTTCCGTTGACCTTTCAGATAAACTCCCTGTCTTTACCCTGCTCAAATTGGCTTTTGTTTTGCAGTTGATGACGAGAGGCTTTCCTCTGCCCTGTCATGCACTGAAACAAGCAACTTTCTCAGCCTTATTGACATTTTGGTTTAAAGCGATTTAGTATCGTCTGTTTGGTAAATTGATGATGCTTAAATTGCTTACATTTTATGAAGCTCATCCCAGCTCTGTCTGCTATCCAGATGTGTGTGTATGTGGTATTCATCACAAACGTATAAGCGCAGTTTGAAAATTGATTGGTTTCCATGTATTCCCACTGACGGTAATTCAGTGTGATCAAGGATTTCACCAAGTTCCATAGTTACTTCACTCAAACACTTCGAGTAGCGCCTTTTGGAGGAAGCTATTTTTCTCCAAGGAATGGTCACAGTGGCGAGGTTGTGCTTGACATCCCAGTATGTGTGTGCACATCTGTGTCTGTGGGTGTGACCCATTGTGCATTTTGCTGCACTGCTCTGGATAATGTCAACAAAACCATTTATTTTCATTTGTTCCCCACTGGCTTCGATAATACTGTCATTGTGTTCCAGGATAAAATATGTTTAAAGAGAACTTAGCTACAAAGCTATTGCTCACCTCTGTGTGTTTTACATCAACCACTGTATCAGCTGCGTATTGTTTCTCATGTACAGCATAGTGCTTTCACACCTTGTCTTGTCAGTTTGCAAAGGCTGAAAAGTATGTCACAACCCTTTAGACAAGCCTGGGCAAGGACCTTGCAGAAAAAAATTGGAGGAACCAATATATTCATTGGCTCTCACATGTGCATATTCATCTAAACACATTCAAACCTACAATGTATATTTAAACAATCCCACCCGTCTTGTCAACCTTCCCTCTGTGTGTGTGTGTGTGTGTGTCTCTCTCTCTCTTTTGCTTGTTCCTTCTCTGATTAAGTCACTCGCGCCCTAAAGCAGAGCTCGTTTTACCTGTCAATACTCATCAGTGTGGGATCCACTGATAATGGAACAAAGACCAGTTTGAATGAACAACAAAAAAGAGGTCTGATGAAATGAAGAGGGGAGGGGGCATTTAGTTTAGATGTGAAAAGCTTTTCTTTCTTATCTGTCCTTGGTCAGGTACACTGTCACCACAGTGGGTAGCATGAATAGAAAACACTGAGTCTGCATAAACAAGACACCAGAGCCACCAACTGCAGTGAGGGGGGGGTCGGGGTCGGTGGTGGAGGGAAAGAGACGGCTCTGTTTTTAAACGTAATTACCACCCAGTCTTTGACTCAGTCTGGTAAGAGTCGTTAGGAGGGTTTAGGCTAGGCAGGCAGGGAAGCCGGAGCAGAGTTCACTACCTCTCCATCCCCCTCCGACCACCCCACCACCAACCCCCTTCTCCCAAAGGAGACATTACAGCTGGTTGTTAGAAGGTCAGGGTCAGAGGAACAGCTACCCACCCCCAGTCTGGGTTGTCTAACCCACATCCAGACTGCTGACATGGCATCCCAAGTGGAGCAGCCCGCTTCTTCTCAGGTGGTTGTTTTCCATATAAACCATATTTGCATACAATATGTGATGCGACATTATCGTTCTTCCCTGGAGCCCTTTTTTCTCCCTTCCAGACTACAAGAGGTTAAAACTCTTGCACTGACACAGGCAGGGGTGGAAGGTCATCCTCAGTGAATGGAGTCATGGGAGAGGGGAGGGTCAGATAAGGACGTGAGCAGGCATCTGGCACGTCCACTAGGTCAGCCTCAGGATCCTGGTTATGTGCTGCATAGACAATTTATAACCGCACAATATTGAAGCAGACAGCTCATCATCTAACCCTGCAACTTTACTGTCTCCTGACCTAGAGGTGTATGGAGGAGTGACGATCTAGTATCAAAGAAAACAATAATTTAATTTGTGTTATCAGGGTGCAGCTCTGCTGCTTGCTCTGAATCATTCATTCTTTAACACTAATGAGACCCTGTGGATGACGCTCCAGCTAATGGGTGAAATGTGTGTGTGTGTGTGTGTGTGTGCGCGTGCGTGTGTGTGTATGTGTACAATGCCATAATGAGACATAAATCATCTGCTGTTATGCAGTGGAGAAGAGAGGCAAAATCAATTTGATAAGTGAGGAGGAGAGTAGGAGGCATGAAGGAATGTTTTCTGCAAACAGTCTGCTCTGTTGCAAGACAAATGTTTCGCAGACAAAGTTAGAAGTGGCTCCAAAACATATTATATATTACATTATAAATGTTCACATACTTTTTCATGTCTGATAGTGTATATGTGAGTTGTGCACTGTACACCTGTCCTCCAGCAGGATGTCTTTTTGACAGAGGGAGAAAGAAACATTTATCAAGAGGGAAGGAACCTCCTGTTGCACAGCTCTGGCACCGCTGCAGTAAAATACTTTATCGCTTGCTCACCCACACTAATAGACACTTACATAAGGCCTCCTGTTCTGCCTCAGTAGCATTTTAGCATTTAGAGATGCCATAGTCAACTGTCTTGCCTCTCTTTTCAATCAGTCTTTCTGTCGTTCTACCCCGCTCCTCATACCAGCCAGCAGCTGCTCTGTGGCTTTCCCCTCCGTCTACCAGCCTCTCCCACCTTTCATCTTATCCCTCCCACAACGTTTCTTGATCTTTCATACAACTATTATCACTCCCTTGATATCCTTCCCTCTCTGTCTGTGAGTCATTGACATGCTTATAAAAATACCTAAAAAGGTCATCGCAGTGAGTTTAATTAGTAGTGATGTTGAGCTCCAGCAGTTAGATATTCTTTTTAGATTAAACGTTGATACCAGAGTATATACAGCGTGAGACAAAATTGCTCCATGGTTACAAGGTTTTTGCCTTTGCCTTGGTTTCTGACTTTTTCTGTCAGTAACGTCCCCGCCTACCTTTTTTATGTGTTTTATCCGTTCCATACATCCTATTTTCCGTTTCTCTTGGCCTTTTGCCCTCTGCCCCTTTGTCTCAAGGATGACCGGCTAAATCCTACTCAAATCCAGAGGAGATAAAGCCCTCCGAACAATGCCGAGTCTCTCTCTGCCAGGAAAGATTAGTCCATACTCTTATAGAAAAAAGATGTCAGTTCGAATCTGTCCATCATGTGTTTGTCTTTTCCTTTTCTCTCTTATTTAAATTTTCTCCCCACATAAACACACATCTTCAGCGTATGATATTGTTTTCATTTTCATTACTTTTCAGTGACTATCCATTCATAAGGTTGGAAAATGATAGCATACTCATCACTGGAAGGTTCACAATATTTCTGTTGGCACTCGCAGATCGCAGACATTACACTCACGAGCCAAGGGTTGATTTTGGTTATAAATATTTCTTCACTGTTTAGTAAGTTTAAAGCTGAATGAAAAAATAACTGATACTGATTAGATGATAACATTTTACATTTAAACTGTAGATTATACCGATAACGCTAATCTTGCTGGTTTTATTACCTCTTAATGTGGCAGATTAATTGCCACAACACAATACGAAAATTTTCTGAATGTACTGTGTAATACTCCAGTGAATGTGCAAATAACTTCCAAAACCAGAGTCTTGGTGGCTGAGAGTAAGCCTTTTAGAGTCTCAAGTAATAGTTTTCAAAATGTTTTGTAAGCCCCTAGCTCATGAGTTTTTCTTTCTCCTGCTCTCAATCACTTATAAATATCCTCACATACAAACACACGCAGTGTCTTGCGCAACTTTGTCATACTGTAAATCATCCAGTCTGCTGATGACAAGCACTGAAATTCAGTCCAGACTGCAGACAGAGAGAAGTCTGAAACACGCTTAACACTTTGTACTGCGCAGAGTTGAATGGCTTACTACTGCTTCAACGTCTTTGCTTTTTAATCAAGCTCAGCATGTAGTTTGGTATTCTTTCTCTTCACTTTTTCTGGTAGTGAACTTATTTTAGATTTTTTTCTCTGTTGCTTCAGGCTGCTTTTTCCAATAAATATTTAGCCGTTGTTTAGTTTTATGTAGTTTATATATTTAGCATTTTTTAATATGAAAACAATCTGAGTGCCGCACTCCTCTCCTCCACCATCTCCTTTTCTCTCCCTTTTGCTGTGTCAGTAACCATTTAAACATCAACTATGGCAGTATGTACTGTAAGACATGGAAAATACAGTGCTAGTTTCTGACTGCATCCTGAGGAACGTCAATGTCCGTGATCTCAGTTGTAATTAAAGGATTATCGACAGCCCTGTCTTTTAGTTTAGTTGTGGAAGAGAGCTGTACTGAACTTCTGGCACTCCAATTGATTTTGTGTTGACACAGTTAAGTAATGTGAGCATTGACCTTTCAAAATGCCTGCGCCTGCAAGGGATTGGGTGAATCAAAGTGTGAATAAAATCCCAAAGCACGGCATAGATTGAATGGCTACTATACAGCTAGCAGCTTCATTCAAATACATTTCAAAGAGCCAGCTTAAATAAAAAAACAGCGTGCCACACCCTAGTAGTAGAACCAGTGGGCCAAGTTCTTTGTAAGCTCCGTGAAACCCCCTATGCTCTGTGTGTGTACTAAAGTGTGTGTGTGTGTATATGTGTGTGTGTGTGTGTGTGTGTGTGGACATGCATGTCCTTAACAATAGGGAGGACAAGGCAATCGATCAAGCAGCTCTACAAGTGAACGGATTTGTCTGTTTTCCTTTTATTTTTCCCTTTCTCTGTCATACATACAGTACTCGCTCACTTTCATTCGTTACCCGTAGTGGGGTGGTCAGGTTTCATTTAACACAGCTCTGCTAAAAACGCTGTTCTCCTGTCACCTCCTGATATTGCATCATGCAAGTATTTGCTGTGTCTTGCTGGGTCTATATACACAGAGTCACACCCCCACGATTACGTACTTTAGATGTGCATGGCTAAATCTGATGGCCATGAGCCCTCTTTGTGGAGTAATACAGAGGGGAGGGGGAAGAAGTTGACAGCTTCTTGCTCTATGTGCACAATGTTTATTTTTTCGCCCATTAACTTTGGGATCTGTGGTCTCCTCCTTGTATCCATAAGCCTGTTTATAAAGATTAAAGACTTTTTCACATAACTTCTCTCTTTTGGATAGCTAAACCTCAACAATCCTGTTGTTTTGTTCCTATGCGGGGTATCCACAGGGCCATAAAAGACTGAGGAGAGATGTTGAAATTCAAATAATCTAAAAACCGTAATTGTGATTGAGATTGTGAAAACGTGTTAAAGGGTGTTTTTTCGGCAAGAGAGTTTTTTTTTTTTTTTAGGCAGAGTAGTCTCTTTAAACAGGAGCAGACACTCACCCCTGGACTCCTTTGATTGCTGCCAAAGTAACGTGGAGATTTCAGGCCTGGGGGGAGGTAGGAAGTATCCCCGCTTAATCTTAGTGGTGGTGGCTTCCAGCACCAACATGCCACTGCACAAAGCATTGAGTGTATGAGGCTGTCCAGTCAGGTGCAGAGCAGAGCCCCGATCACTGCCCAAATAACCCCAGAAACTATCATAGCTGTTCCAGGGCATGGGAATACTGAGAGGTTTTCCCAATGTGGTAGTTCTCACTGTTTTTATTTTTCATCCAAAGATGGACATGTGCAATTTTTTTACATGTTGTTTGGTTGACATACAGTAGACTTGATGTAGTCCCTTGGACCCTGACATATTTCATGAGATTTGTCTTGTTGTGATTTATGCAGAGGGAAAGGCTGAACTCCAGTGTCTTGTCGAACAGCATTGCTCCCGTCCGATCTGCCCCAATCCGGTTTGGACCAAGAATCAACAACATGGTCACAATATATAGCTTGTGTTTACACTGTGTTTTGTTCACCATAATTACACCATGAGGAAAGGATGGAGGAGCAAGGGTGGGAAGGACACAGAGACAAAGAGAAAGAGAGAGAAGAGGAAGGGCATAGACAACCTAAAGGATAATACCAGTAATTAAGAAATTTGACGGTCATCTCCTTCAAAGTATTACAGCTGGTGTAGCATCAAGATATCAGAGCTTGCTGTCCTACTTTCAAAAGAATCCATTCGCACAGACTTGGGAATTGCCCGATCCAGATAGTCCATCATGAAGAAAACATGCAACTTAATTTGGAAGACTTTAGATTTACTTCATATTAGTGGTTCTATCACTTTACGGTCTGCCTGCTGTCAGTCATGTGACATCCAAAGACTAGAATAAATCTCTCATAAACATGTTGCCCTAAAGATGTAATCGTCAAATCCATGTATTTTTATTAGTGGTCTTATTTGGGTCTATAGCTCCCCTTTCGTCTTAGGTTAAACACTGTAGAAATATTTTTTTGTATTTCCCAATCAAAAGTGACCATTGAAATATCTATTAACATATGACATGTATTGTACAATTGCAGGAATTGAAACCAATATGTAGTAGCCAATGGGCTATAACTGAGTGACAACAATATTGTCCTTTAAAACTGTCAGATTAAAAGAGGAAAAAGGGGAAGTGAAACAGAAAAGTAAGGGCATCTCTGTACCTATAAGAGTATAGGGGGGCCAGGGAGTGTTATACATTTTATAGGCATGCAGAGCAGCTGTTTCTGTCTCTGGTTTCACTTCAGCTCTACTTAATGGGGGGCTCAGGTAGGCTCCCTTACATTAGACCAGATTTTACTAGAGAATGTAGATGCACCAAAGGGGACTTGAGATGCCAACGACGTGCATGTCTGGTGTGTGTAAATGAATGAGGTGTAGTAGTATGTTGGTATATCTGAAGTGAGATCTGTTATAAGCCTCTGAAGCCTCACTAGCTTTATGCAAGGCCTTTAAATCTGCCTAACTACTGTAGCTGCCTTAATTAGCTACTGTTGATGTTTGACATTAATAACGATCAAATATCAATGTAATTAATCAGGTTGCCACTTTATCCAACAATGTATTGCATGACATTTAAATAGACACTTTGTAACACTGAGTTTGACAGTTAATGTATGACCTCTGGAACAGCAGTTGACAAACATCCCCAACTAAAGGTCCACTTACTCAAATGTTCTGCAGTTTTTCACCATGTCACACAGTCCTCATCTGCGGATTGAACTTGCTCAGCTGCCATGGAACTGTAGGTGTTCAAACATACATGCTACAAACCTTGCCAATGTGTGTCATTAATACACAACTGCTTTAATATCTAAATATCTAATATCTAATATAACTAAATCAGCAATTTAAGTTTTTGCAATAGTCAGTCATCTGAATCTCTGTGTATTTGATTGTGTGTGTGTGTGTATGAGTCTGAGAGTGATGAGTCTTCGCTGTAGAGGGGTCTGACTGTTAAACAGAAACAGAAAAACACTTGATTCTCACAAGGCATGGCTTTCCCTGGGTCAGGGCTGCTAGCTGTGTCTGGCAAGCTCTCCCATCTGTCTGTTTGTCTGTTCAGGAGAAGGAGTCTGCCCTAATCTGACCATGCCCGGGTTTTGCCCTTGTTAGAAAATGCACAATTCTCTCAGGGAGACTGGCCAGTGGCATCCAACAAGCAGTCATTCTCATCTTGGTTTGTGAAACCCAGCCATCGTATTTCAACATGTTTGTAAACGGTAAAAAAAAAAATAGCCGTCTGGTCTCACATGTCTCATGGAGGAGCAGCTTTCTGTCTCCGCTGTCTGTAGGTAGACGCTCAGTTTTATCATCATCATCTCTCTAGTGTTTCCACGATGTGCTCTAATTGCCTCCATTTGTCTTATTAACTATCCTACTGCTGGCATTGCAGGGTGATAGAGGGGCCATTTTCCTTTCCTCATTCCCAACAGTGTCACAGCCTCCTCCTGTAGGATGTTGAAACACTGATAATTTGGAGACAGGGGAATGGCTTTTGTTGGCACGCCAGAGGATCTACTGAGAGACTTACATTTATAAAGACGTGGTTTATCTGTTTTGCTATCTCAGTCAGTATCAGCTAAAGGGCCAGTGGGGGGCCACGGATGGGGTGATACACCAGGGCTATACAGGGGGCCACATCATAAAATGACTAAGAAATATAGTCCTCTATCAAATTGATTTACTTTTTAATACACCGATACTGCACAACAACTACATGTAGAGAAGTTATTAATATTGACTGATACTTTAAATATATAAATGTGTGTGTATATATGTATTGTGTGTGTGTGTGTGTGTGTGCGTGTGTATATATGTATATATGTATATGTGTATATGTGTATGTATATGTGTGTATATATGTATATATATATGTATATGTACATGTGTGTATATATGTATATATATATGTATATGTACATGTGTGTATGTATGTATATATATGTGTGTGTGTGTGTGTGTGTGTGTGTATGTATAATATGGATTTGTGCTGTTAGGCATCCAAATAAAAGGCAGTAATAACCAGCTTGAATTTGTAGGCATCATTCCACTGGAAAAGCTGTGTCAAAGTTTGAGTGTGTTGTTTTGAGACGTGTCCTTGGACTCCAAACACAGGTTTGCTCTAAATGCAGAATTAACTTGCAGGCTTTTGGACCAACAGGCACACACTGTTACACACAGTACACTCACTTTTAAATGCCTGCTTCAAATTCCTTTTATACATTTTGTTAATAGTAGAGTGCATCACTTCAACATCCTGGTTTTGGTTTGGTTAGTGTAGCTTCCAAGAAATGCAGAGAAAGTGGACATATGACCTCACCACAGTCTTTGTAAATTACATCTACTGTATGAGATTAAAATAAGTTATCAAGACATGAATTTCGTGTCAACTTTGCATTTAATGTGATATTATTTACCACATGACTCATAATGACAACAGTGATCAGTTTTCATTATGTATTATAGTATACAGTATATTATTTATGATATATTATTGTTCTAGTAAAGTTTTCAAACTGGGTTAAAACTGAGATGTTGTGTGTACGTGATACGTACGTCAGACCTTTGACACACTAAAAGTGCTAGATGGACAGATCAGTTTTTGTTAATAGCTTGTGATAATGCATCTCAGTCATCAGATATTTAAGTTAAAGTAATAGTGCAAGCTGGTTTATTTGCACATGACTGAAAATCAAACAATTTAAGTGCTTGCACTCTTTTTACCCTTTTTGTTAGCATTATTCTACACAGCTTTTTGTATTAGGAGAGGTATCGACATGCAGCCTTTGAGGGTTAAAAAGGTCCACTCAAGACCTATTTGTTCAGTTCAGTTTTTCTTAAATTACTTTCATCTTTGTTTTTTTGGCACAGTTTACTATTATATCTCGAGGCACGGGAGAGCACTTGGTTCTCACTCTGTCTTTCTAGTTTGCAAACAAAAAGATACTAGCTGATGAATATTTACGTTTACTTTTGGCACTGCATGTCTGGGTGGGAGGAGTCTGAGAAGATTCAGCTCTTCCACATGCCTCATCTCACTCCCCGTAAAGTCTGCAGCCGTCCGTCCACCAACTGCTCTTTTTCCATTTTAAGCACTTTCTTCATCCCGCTCCCTCACTTTCTCTGTCTAGAAAAAGATACTGATCAGTTTATTTTACTGGCTGGAGTCTTTGTCTGTCTGATGCTGCCCTGCAGATATTTGGCTCACTGGGAGTAAGTAGAGCAGAGTGGCTTTGGCACAGCATTGGTTTGCTTTCGCAAAACACAGGAAACCAGGCAAAGGCCTGCTCTGGCTTGTGATGGCAGAAGGGCAGATCTCAAGAGCAGGCGAAAGAGGGAGTGGAGAGTGAAGAATGAGGAACAAAATAAGAGTATGTGTACTGCAGAAAGAGAACTGACCGCTCTGTTCAGGGCTCTCCGCCATTTTAATCTGTGTTCCAAGTTTCAAGACATGTTTATTTCGGTTAACGTCTGTCTTGCCTGTTTTTACTGCTGAATTGTATTTCAAAGTCTGGGCTGTGACTTTGTCCCTGTCTTCTCCCTTTTTCTTGTTTTAGCCAGTGAGACGCAGACTCAGTTGATGACATGCAGTTTGAACTTTTCCTACTTGATTTGATCTGGTTTCGCTTAACATCCACAGAACAAATAGGTAGCACAGTTGTTCGTACGGCTCAGGAGATAAGTGGTTTGGATTATTTAAATATATCAGGGTATGATTTGAACGGATGATGGACAGGAATAAAAGTATTTTTCAGTGGGAATGCATAAAAATAACAACCCCCTCGGCTGACTTCTCCGGCTCACCGCGTCAGCTCATGACTCATCGGAAAAATGACAAGCGTTTTGATAAGGAGCAGTGTTTTCAGGCATCTTGTTTGCTTCCTTCTGTAGAAGTCCACTACTCAGGAAAGACTGGCCTAAATTCCCCAGGAAACAACATTGTCATTGGAGGGGACTGACAGAAGTTGTGAGGGAAGTTGCTATAGCTACAAGTTAATCTTGTTGTGTAGTCTGAAGTGGCAGTGGGGTAATAAAGTAAGGTACTGCTACTTTTTAGCCATTTTGCCCAGAGACATGAACATTAGAGGCGTTGCATATTAGCATATTGTCAAACTATGCACTGAAAGCTCTGTCTATAGAAATGACTAATTCTAATTTTCTCTGACATATTGTGATCAGTTTTGAATAGGATTAGGTAACGAATATTTTAAGGATTTAATGTCTTAAAGTGGGGTGGAACTACAATAAAAGTTTAGGCCTGACTTCACCCTAACATATGCAACTTTTCAAACCAAAGACTTGCTGGAGGATTTTTATGGGGTACAGCCCAGAGAAGGCTTGTCTCTGTGTGTGCACCTATCTATTATCTGATTTACACCAACCACCATCCCATGTTCAAACTGTGTTTGCCGACACCGGACTGGCTTGCGTGAGGCTGACACTGCAAGCGTAATGACCCACAATATCCCCATGTCTAGCTGTTTCCAAAAGGTGTGGGCATGGCATGTCAGGTAGTGCGTCATCATCTAACTTGCCGTCAGCCGGTTAATTGCTTGTGCTGTGTCAAGATTTTTTCTCTCCGGAACATGAGTTACAAGCATCGCTCTGATCTTGAGGAGGGATGTCTGTGCAGGTTGCTGCACATGCAACAACCCTTTTTTCACTGACGTATAACCTGCGAGTTTGCTGTTAAATGTGTATATGATCCTGTGTCGTTTATGACACATGTACACAGTGCAGAAGTGGGGAGTCGGACACCATAGAGGGAATCATGCCATTTGCTCTGTGTCTATCCTATATTATTTTGCCAGAACAAAGGCATCCGTTGTTTGTGCTTGGCCCTAAGGCTACAGATTGCATTCAAGGATCAAGAGACAGCAAGAGAGGGCTTTTTGTCCTGGGACTGAATAGCCAATACATTCACAGCCCACATTTAAGAGACATGGCTCCTGCCTAACAGCCTCTCCCTCTCCAGGGGGTTCTGAGCCTAGGGACTTACATAAGGGGCAATATGTAATCCGCACTATAATGGTTAGGGGTTTAACGGTGCACAGAATTCACGTGTCACCATTTGGTATGTTCATAAGAAAAATAAGAAAATAACATTTTTGTCATTTATTTTCAAAATTGTAAACATTCAACAGTTGGCCACAATTCTGATTGTAACAATTAAGGCACTCAAATATTTGTCTTTTGTCATATTGTCATTAAGAAAAAATAAACGCACACAACAAAAACAAATGTCAGTAACGCTCCATTGTAAGCATCCTCTGACCTGTTGATAATTCCTGAACAACTGCAGCTTGTGTTTATACAGGGCAGGCACAACGGACTGACTGAAATGCACAGGTGTGGGCCCACTGTAGCAGGACTCAAGCACTTTGACCACATGCTTAAATCCTGTTTTTTCTCTGCGACCGAGTACGGTTGCATATCGGCAGTGATAAACACTCCTGTAGCATTAGTTATTGCTTTGGCACAGTCTGAATCTGCAGTGACACATTCGGGTGATGCCGTTGTCAGTGACATTATAGAAGTGTATCCACAGACATACCCAACTTTGTTTGGGTCTCAGGGCATACCAAACCAGACATCCTGTACCAAACAGTTCGGGGCGAATTCATGTACTGTTACACCCTTAATAATGGGTGAATACACATGCACGTATAGATGGTGACAACACAGTCTGATGCTGACCGACACATTTATCAGTTTATCTGTATTCATTTTGTATTTACAATACATGCTGCGTTATGCAATGATATTACAGAAATACAAAACAGGAAAAATAGAGTGAGCGATCAGGATAGAGGCAGGGGATCGCAGTTGTAAACATGGGGGGCACAGGCTTGTGTTGGGTTGGGGGTAGACTGTTTACCGCCAATCCTGACCATCTGCCTGCAGAGTGGGCAAGGAAATGAGAGAGAGAGAGAGCGAGAGAGAGAGAGAGACGAAGGACATTACGTAATACAGTGAAGTCGAGGCAGGAAGATGGGGGACGGAGGGACTGCGGGATTGAGAGCAGTGGGTGTGCTATTTATAGTGGGTAGGGTTGGGGCAGCTGTCGGGGCTGCACAGCGGGCAGGCGATCATCAACACTAGCCTGGTTGGTTATAATGGCCTCAGATATCACTACTTTACCCCATTAAACAGGATATACCAGTTCGACTACATCAGACCATTCCCTGTACTGTTTTTCTTTTTAAAACTTTATACATACAGGTGTGCACTGATGAGTCACATTTTCAAAAGCCTTCATTTACATCTTCAACTATGATTTCTTATGCTTAGGATAAATCGCACTGGCTCATCTACATAAACAGTGCACAGCCAAAATTCCCTTTAGAGCCAATCAGGATCCTTTGAGCCTTAAACAGGCTGACAGGAAAAAGGAGGGAGAGAGGCATATCAGAACTCGTGACAGAATAATGTATGGGAACAATGCTGTTGTGGTTTTGTGGTTCCCATCACTTTCAGCCTCCCTCACATTCGTTCCCCCTGAGTGCGTGTGAGGATGAGCGATGTGAACATATGGTTTAAAGATGAATAAATGAAAAGCTTTGCCTAAGGAAAAGTCCACCTCATAACTGGAAACATTCCTCCTATTTTTGGTGTGCATATCTCTACAGCTGTGTGCATTTGCATTTGTTTGTGTTTGAGAGAGACACAGACAAAAATCAATATGGAACATGGTCTGTGTGTGTTGAGTGTGTACCCTATCACGACTCAAACCGAGTCGTGTTTGAAAGCTGAACTTGTATCCATGTGTTTGCGTGACAGTGTTTTTTTTGACTCTTTAACTGCCAAAGTTACTCACCAGTCTCCATGCCAATCTGAGGCACACACAGCTGCTTTGAATATGAAGAAGCCGGCACACGTGCATGCGCATACAGTACATACAGAGACACACAAATACACCCTGATGCCTGTCTTGGGGATCATTTCAATCACATGATCACATTGGATGGATAAGTGCTATTTAAAGCTACCACCACTGGGGCTGAGAGGGAGATCAGAGTGTCAGCAGTGTACAACCCCAGTGAAATCTAGACCCACCATACTAAACTCCACACAGCTTTAAGTCATCCTGATACAAAACGGATAAGCTTTGTGGTCAGCCAAATTTAAAACAATGAAATCTGCTGATACTGCCCAACCCCTTCTTCCTCTTTTCTTTTGACCTTCTAAGACGGGTTACTTCCAAGCAGTCTGTGTGACACACAGTATTTTATCCTGGTAAACAAGATAAATCTTTTATTAAATCTTGTAAACAACCACCACCTGTACCTGTACTCTTGAGTTGCTGCAAAATGTTCAAAGATTGCTCCCTCACAGACAGCAAAAGCTGTGTGTAAGAGGAGGGATTGTGGGAAGTCATGTTCTGGTGAACTGAGTCTACCTGTTTGGTAGGGTACACATGCAGGTATGGAGAGTGATTAGATTAGGTTAGGCAGAAAATCTGAGGTGAAAAATACACCTTAGGAAGTTGAATAGATCACTGATAAAAACATCACATTTTTAGCCATGTATGGCCTATTTGTTGGTTTTCAAAGTTAAAAAACCTGGCAGATACTGGGGATTTCTGCTGGTATCTGGAGTAAAGGTGCTGTGTTAAATATAGTGGGAAGGCCCAGTAGTCTCCCCAACAACAGCAGAGAGCCCGCTATAGTATTAGATGGGGGTGGGAGCAACATAACCGCATCAAATCACCATTTGCAGTATCAAAGTCCAATTGCCTCTTCGGACCTGGTGTGGAAATCTACTGTGTTTGAAGTTTTCTTTAAAGTGTATCCCGCTAATAAAAACTGAACCTTGAAAAATATCCCACAAAAATAGTCTGAGACTTGAGTCATTGTTACTGCACCTTGGATGAGATGATCTCATCCACAAAACGTATCTGTTCATTGCACACAATACGCAGATACACACATGCTTGGACACTTACAGTTACTCTCCCCCTTTCTGCACTCTGAGCTTGTTGTTGCTACTTGTGCCTTGGCTGAAAGCGGTAGTCTGTCTTGCTTTCTCGCTCTCTCTCTCTCTCTCTCTCTCTCTCTCTCTCTCTCTCTCTCTGTATGTGCCTAGGCCTGGCTTGTTGACTTTAGCTGGCCCATGTGTTGTGCCGCTGCCAGATGGGAGGGTTTTTGGCCCAGCAAAGGCCAATACAAGTTGAGGGAGGAAGGAGGGTAAGAGGATGTTGTGTATCTGTGTGTTTGTGGGTGTGAGAGAGTGAGTGTATGATTTTGTTAGTGCGTGTCCTTAAGTGTGCCAAATGCTCCAACCAGAAACACACACACACACACACACATACATATATATATGCAGGTACAGTAATATGGTTAAGACTTCCCCGTGAGGCATAGTATCTATCTCCATAAAGCAAATGCTTGTAAGTGACAGGGCTCGTAAATTCTACAGCACTATGAATATTGTCAGTCAGTTACTGTACCAGTTATGTGCCTACACATGTTTATCCGCGTATGTGGGGGAGGACTGTTATGTTTATCATGTCATCATTAAATTTACTGCACTCCATAAATGTACCATGGTTGGCTCTTGTAAACATCCAGATTTGGGGAATCAAAAACCAAAAACCCCAAAACACCCTTCCCCCCCGCAAACACGCACATACATATATATACCACATACACAGACACACACAGCCCAACTTTGTTGACACCAATCTCTGCTTTTCAATCAACTCCTTCTGAGTACTAAATAAAGGCATTCCCAGTTTAACTTGCTCCAAAATAAAGCCTCTCATAAGAAGATGCAGACAGATTTACTGTTGCGTCAGTGCAGTCTCTCTTTAGCCTGTCCTCCACTCCCACCAAGTTTAATGGCTCCATAGTTATTTCACACACAGACGAGGAGTTAGAGAAAGCGTAGCGGACCGGATCTACAGGTGCTGATGTGTTCGTCAGAGTAAGCGATGAACAGCAATGTTATGCGTACAAACTGTTTTTTATAATGGCCGAATGTGGCAGCCATCTGCTTCTAACTTGGTGTAAACATTGATATCAAAGTCAGTTTGATAGCAACCGTAGATTAGCTTCACCACTGTCAGCATGAATAAAAGTCAACCGGCAGTTGGCCCTCTGAGAAAGCATTTCTGAAAACATGCCATTAGCGTTGTTAATCGCCAAACACATGCACACACAGACACACACAAACACTCACACCAGATGTAATGAAACTGCGGTGGAGTGTCATGGTTCTGCCGGGAAGACGGGGAAGGAAAAAGCTCAATGTCAGGAAAACCGAAACGGGGGGTGTGTATTAATGGGGTATCGTGTGTGTTTCCTCTGTGTGTGGGGGTGTGTGTGTATCTGCACACATGTGTATGAGAGAAAGGTTTTCAAAGTTTGAATTAGATACTAATATATATCAGTCCTTCCAGTTTGTGTTTTTTTTTCCAAATCAGTTTCACTAATTCTCACACACACACGCGCACGCGCACATGCGCGCACACACACACACCAAAAAACAGACATGCACGACTGTCAGTGGTATGCTATTAGTATACCACTTTTCCACAACATAGGCAGGCCAAATGGGACTTTACCAGGAGTCCAAAAATTACATTTTGCAGGATTGAAAGCACCATTTCTTTAACACCAGAGTCAAACTGACACCATGTTGTCCGTGTTTACAACAAAATGAGGAAAACAGCACAGAAATGTTATTAAGAAAGAGACAGAGGCCCATAAATCAAAAGCGTGTCCCTGGTTGGCCCTGTTTAGTGCTGAAAACAAGGCTAATGACTGAAACAGGACACGGCTAATCTTGTTATCTCTTTATCTCTCATCCAGACTGTGTGTGTGTTTACGCATGTGTATGTGTGTTGTGCATATGTTTGTTACCCGCCCTCCTCTGGCTGTGAATTCTGTTTTAGCTGTGGTATGGATATTATTCTATGCATACTGTAATTCTCTCCATGTTGGTATTTTTTAATTATACACAACTGTTTTCCCAACTGCCCACATTGAAATCACAAACACTCTTACACACAAATACACACTTAACCCATGTATTTAGATGTTAAATAGTAAAACCAGCATTTTCTGTTTGAACGTCGCTGTTCAGTGTTTAAACTTCTTCTGAAAGAGTCTTTCATATCTGGTAAATTCCTCTGCGATCTGTTTGCTCCCCATCCAGCACATTCTCATCAGTGTGGAAGCTGAGACACTTTCTCAACTTTTTCTGTGTCCATAAAACGTCTTAAAGTCTTCTTACTTCTAAGAGTGTGTGTGTGAGCAGGTGCACGTATGCTTGCTGATTTACAGCATACTTTTGTACGTACTTGTGGACTCGAGAGAAGTTTTTGCGTTGAGTATGTGTGTGTGAGACTCAGAGTGGATCTCTGCCAGGGCTTAGGGCTTGGCTGAGAGAAAGCCTCAAACCAGTTTACTCTGGTTGTGTAGTGGAGAAGTCTGGGGGCGGGACAAGGACCTCTTAAAGCTGCAGACCATGTCTATCCCTGCCTGTCTCTCTTTGTGTGTGGGTGTGTGTGTCTGTTTTGTGTCGGTACATTTGTGTTAATGTGCGTGTTCATATGTTAACAATATACAGCCTTTGGATTTGCATGTTACATACATAGCAGCACATAGCGGATAGATTCACCTCATTGGATTGGCTCTGGCAGCTCACTTTTTTCAGGATTTTACATGAGAATTTAAATAGGTTTATGTGTGTTTGCAAGTGTGCAACACTGTGTGAGTAAGTCTTGGCCCTGCCTTAAATAATTTTCCCCGCATTTTGCTTTCAAGGCCAGCAAGAACAAAGGTGAAGAGTGCAAAATATAATAGATTAAGTGAATAAGTTTGTGCGAAGCAGAGAAGTTTGTGCTTCATTTCAGGGCGACACAAATAACTGTCGTGCTCTGTCACATTTTCATTAGAATACATGATGCCAAAGCACACTCTTTGGGCACACTGTGCATGCGCATGTGTTTGTGAATGTGTACTGTGTGTGTACACTGCTAGTTCAAGTGGGCAGTATAAATAAGGTTTAAACTGAGGGTGGACTGCTCAGCATGGGGTGTACAGGAAGGGAGGAACAAGCATCTCTCTCCCTCTCTCTAAGCAAGGTTGCACAAGCTGTGCAAAAACCCACCACAAAACCCTTTCACTCTAGAGGCGCTCCATTACATCCCTTTATGTACAGACACATGCACGTGCTCAAACACACTAACAGTAAGCTCCCCAAGATTTACTGTACGGTATAATCACGTGACTCTCTGCTCTGGCTTCACAGAGATTTGTAGTTTTCTCTGGGGACAAGGCCAGGCCTTTTCTTCTAAAATAATTTTCCATTACTCAGTCAAAACAACAAACTGGTTTACAGAGTATGGCTGAAAATTGATTTGTTCAAACATATCCTGGGTTCCAGGTTGAAGTGGAGGCATGAGCAACATTGATTATCTACACCTGACTTTTTCCTGTGTGATCAATCCATATTTGTGTGTTTTGCAGGAAGCCCTCAGGTCATGCTGATAAGGAGGTGATGGCTGCCACCGTCCTGACCTCGCTGTCCACATCCCCTTTGGTGCTCTACCCTTCCACTGCAACCACAGGTAACATCACTACCTCAGCATCAGCTACCTTCTGCCATACCTTCAGTGGAAACTACTCCATCAAATACTGACTCATCCACTGTATTAAACTAATCAAGGTCATTCATTTTAAATCATGCCGAGGATTACTCACTCTCGGTCAGGTGAAGCGGGGGGACAGTGTTATTCACTTGATGTTAGTTTACCCTGACACCGACTGGTTTGATTTGAGTTGTTTTTGTATTAATCTATATTCATCTAATGGAAGGGAGTCTTACAGTATTAAAGCACTATTCCCTTATCTTTAATAGCATGCATTCTTACCCAAGCCCAGCCCTCACTGCCAACTGTTCAGCCTTGACCCTATCACCACAGCTCCTTTTGCTGTTTCCAGCACTACTGTGGTTGCCATCACCAAGCCAACCCTGCCAGACGGTCAAAGTCCTCTTGGCTTTTTTATTTATTTATTTATTTTTAGCTCTGTATTAAACCAAGGCTACTGTGTTTCCTCTCAGTAAGGCTACATGTAGAAGTTCATTTTGACACTGCTGTACCAATTTGGCCAAGTAGAGATAAAAAATAGTTGAAAATACTGCAATCCATTTTTCATATTTCAGCTGTTATTAGATCTTGTCAGCGGATGTTGTGCGTTTGGGAGGAATTACGCCCGATGACAAGCGTACTTAACACAAAGTTTTGCAGAGAGGGGATGTTGGTTGATATTTTTGATTTATCACAGTTTGGTCAAGCCTCATAAAAATGTCTGTGCATGTGTTCTAGTTAGGAATTTCGATAAATCCTCCATTATGTAGCCCAACTCCCAACACCACTCACTCCACACCACCTGCGACACTCCTTATAATGGTAGCTTAAACATTAAAATCATCAATCACTTTGTAAGATTTATGTAGCTTGACATTAGAAAATATTTTTCGTGATAGCACACAATTTCACCATATTGTACCTTTTAGGAGTAGAAATAGGACTAGCTATGCTGTGATTTGTTTCTTTCCTATGGGGTGACACAGGGTTCACCCCAGGGCCTTAGTAAATCTGTGGAATAGTGCAGTAATCCTTATACACATATTGATCTATACTACATATTCATATAAATTGGGATTCAGCTCAATATATTCTATAGGAGAGAGTTATTGGTTGGTATAAATTAATCCCCAACATACATGATTCATGATTAAGCTTTGCTCTATGTTGGGGTTTAGGTTTTGTTTTTTTACTATGTTTTGCCACAGTGAAAGTCAGATCAAGCCGGTGCGATTATCAAGTCCCATAGGTTCAAGCATTATGGAATTGGTCAAAAGACCAAAGTGTATAGAAAGGGTTTGTGGGACAAGACTTAGAGAAATAATAAAGTACCATGTCCAGGGAATTAAAGCTGTGTTGGGCTTAATTGGTAGAGTCCAGTATATCTAAATGAAAAATGTTAGTACAGTAAAGTATCTACTATATAAAAGAGATTAACGACATGGCTGTCATGGTATAGGGATTTTGAGAGATTTTACATTCCATTACAGAGTTAAGATTTGAGTCAGGATTGTTATGCATACTTTCCCAACATTATGCTGCCAAATTGTTTTTATTTCACATATTTTAAAGTAGTGTACACTTACACTCTGAAATTTGAAACATCCTCTTTTTAGCTATGTCTTGCCATTAATCTGCAGTTAACTGTGTGTATTTTTTAAACTTCAGCCCCAGAGCCAGCCAGCAGGGCTTGGAAAGAGGTGCTGTCAGCCAGCTACAGCAGCTCGACCAGTGGCAACTGGAGCTGGGATGCCAGCGACCAGTCAGTGCCCTCCACACCGTCCCCACCTCTTTCCAACGATACCAACAAGAACTTCCTGCTCTCGTCCCAGGGTGATGATGTCAATGAGGATGTCACAGAGAGCACGCACTTCATGTTTGAGGACCCCATACCTCGGAAGCGAAAGGTAAAGATGGATGTTCATGTCCTGCTGCGAGAAGCAGAATAAAGTTCACGTGTTTAATGTCATACCCCATTAAGGGGAGTTCTGTAATACAAGTAGGGTCAGTAGTATTTTTAACTGATTTATTTTCAGATATTGGAGAATATAAACCATTTTCATGTTTCCTGCTTGTTTTCTGCTTCCCATGGGAAGCTAATTTGAACAATTTTGTTCCTAGTCAACAGCTCCTATTTATTGTTAATCCAACATGCTATGAAGCAACAAAATTAATATATCACTTTTCACTGGTCAACCTTGTTTTTTTGAATGATTACTAATTACTTATTCTTGCAATAAGGTATGATTACAAAGCATTGCAATACCTGTGCCATTTTGCTTAGTGTATTAAGTATATTTTTTGGTTAGCATCAGCAATATTGAACTAATGTCAGCCCAATTGAGCACTGTCAATGCCTTTCAATATCATATTTATGCTTTATTAGATTTTGTTTGATTTGATTGGCTTTAAAAATGAAAAGTAGTTTTTGGCTAAAGAATTGATTATGACTCCTGAACAGCAGGAAGGCTTTTATTGTGAAATACCTGCAGAAGTGTTTGCGGTTTGATGGCAAGGCACAGGAGCATATCAGAAAACACATCTCCTTTTTTTCGAGATTATATTTAACACACTTCTCATAAGACTAACTATATATCACAAATATAGTAAATTAAACTCTAAAAAATAAATTGACATCCAAAATCAATACAGTTTCTTTACTCTGCTAGTTGCTTGAGACAGCTGTGGTTTTGTGGTTTTCACAGCCCCAGATGCCGTCCACTTAATTTTTAACTCAAACCAAAAATGTACGCATGCTGAAATAATGCTTCAGGGCCACAGTTTGTTTGGCTTTTGTTATTTCTATAAAATGGTAGTAGGGAGAGACCTTGGAAAGTAGAAACATTTAATAGAAAACTTTACCATGCAGTTAAACAGCCTCTAACATATGCCCTGTTGCTTTCTGTTTGTGTGAATGATGGATTATGTTCTCTTTCACTTCCCTCTCAGTTTTGAAATATAAAAATAGTCTAGAAAAAAGGCTTTCAATGTGGAGAAGCTTTCTATCCCCTTTTCAGTTGTTGCAGGGGGAGAGGTGGGAAGGTTTAATAATCATGAAGGAGAGTGGAGGGATGAACAAGCAGTAACAAAAGGTTCAAGGGATGCATAAAAATGAGGACAGTCAGACTCAGAGGGTGTAGGGGAGGAGGGGTGAATTGAGGCTCAAGGTAGCAACAGGAGGAGAAATTAAATTTTTCTCTGTCCATACAGTGACCATATAATGTACAATATGTGGGAGTTTGCAATTTAACCTCCCTGGAGTGGGGCAGCAGGGAAGACTATTGAGCTGCCGAATATATAAAACCATAAAGAGTCCAAGGATGATGCTACCAGAGATCCGTGCCGGTACCATAGATAAGCAGACAGGAAATTAAGTAGGATGATGCTGGGAGGAATATAGACACACACGTTGTGTGGAAGAGGGCTTAAACATGAGCTAACCTGCTGGCTAGCTTTGTGTTGCTTTATAGCTGACTCCAACACCAGAGGTCTAAACCTTCTATGCGCAGCTGCCCCTTGGATTGTAGGCTGTTTGATTTCCTGCAGGCAGTGGGTTAAGAGGATTATTAAACATGGCAATCACCACTCTTACTGTAACAGTGTTAAGATGCAAGAAAAAACGTTTAAGGAATTAAGTGATTTGTGAATATTTGTTGGAGGAAATACTAGATTTTCTGTCCTTTTTATCAGGAGGGTTGTTTTATAGAGCATGGTAAGCAACATGCATATAGCCAGCACCACATGAACAGTTTAATGGCACGTTGCTGTTGAATAGAATGAAAGGGAGTGACAGTCAATGAGAAATTGTTCAGAGGGATAGTAGTGCAGGAGAGAGTTAACATAACCATTGATAAAAATCTGTTCTACTCTCAGTTCTCTCGCTCAGTTTTCCTTTCTCTCTGTCTTTCCTGCTCCCTCCCTCCCTTCTTTTCTTGCCCTTCTTTTTCCAGAGGCTGTTTAAAGGTAATGAGAGTACACACCCACTGTCTTTCATTAACGGTGATGCAGGTCCCTGCCTGCTCAAGGGACAGCTGCCAGCCCCTGATATGCGAGAGAGAAAATGAATTGAAATAAAAACACCCACTCCATCCATCCATCTCCTCATGGCTTGCTTATGAACCAAGGGGAGTTATCCTGGGCTTAATGTACAATCAGATTTGAGGAGGATCAGATATGACAAGCATTTTTAAAATGCTACTTTTGATGCTCAGAGGTTAAAAAGAGGTCAGTTTGGTTTGAACTTATCCATGTATAAATGGGAAAGTAATTGTACATATATCTATATTTCGTTGTATTTTTCTGAAAGGGGCCCTTGAATGTTGTGTTAAGCCTTAGGGGCTCCCCCTGGCTGCACCCTAACACCAGACTATTTCTGGTAAAACAGATTTTCAACCCCACCCACAACACACACAGACAGCAGGAAGAGATCAAAATAGTACGTTTGTTCTGCTCATGAATCTGTCAGTGAACATGAAAGTACCGTGAGGTAGACAGAAAAGGGTACCGTTTCATTGTCCTTTCTCTGTCCCTGTCTTTTTTTTTTATCTCTCTGTTTCTCTTTTACTCTGTATGTGTCTGAACTTGTCACATATCGGGTTTCTATTTTTAAAGGCTTGGTGCTCTAATAGCTCTGTAATGAGGTGTAGTGTTTTGCCCCTTGTAGAGTGGCTCTCAATCCCCCACGAAGACCTTTCTATTGAGACTGCCAATGAGATCCACACAGAGGAACGTGACAATACATGAAGCATAAACCTCTATTTCCCATGAAATACGTATTTAAGTGTTTAGTTTTACCAGTTCCCACCATGGCTGGCAGCTGGTGTTTTTCCATTGTTAAGAAAATGATTCACAGCCAAAGGGCTCCAAATAAATTATTAAATAAATAAACCATAGAAAGACGTAATGGCCTAAATGCACATATATCAAAGATCATATCATATCATCCCATCAGTTATTTCCTGATTTATTTATTCCGTTAAATTTTGTGACACTGTTTCTGTGAGCCACTATGTTGTGTTAATTGTGACACTTAAAGGTCCAAATCAGCTGTCTTCTGACCCATGTTGGTTTTGTGGTGAACGTCTCTTCCAGAACTCCATGAAGGTGATGTTCAAGTGCTTGTGGAAGAACTGTGAAAAGGTCCTCAGCACCTCCTCAGGGATCCAGCGACACATCCGCACCGTCCACCTGGGGTGAGTTGCTGGTCATCACAGGAAAACCAAACACACACAGTGCTCGTTTACTGTCTCGTGGATTTCAGCAATCCCATTAACAGGGATTTCTGACCAACTATTAGCTATCTCTTATAGATAGTGTTTCCTTTCTCCGTAAAGTCTCACAAACTGCCTACTTGTATGTATTATGCACCCAAGTGAACCACTACACACACACCCACACACACATGCACTGCCACCAGGCACTGTGATGAGTCACACTGATGATCTTCATTGTGACACTGACAGTGTTTGTATTCATATTTAGTTTTTTTACTCAGAATTAATTCTATAAATGTGGACATTGATACTGATGATTATTTGTTTAATAGAACTGCAGGCTTTGTTTTTCACTTTAACAATGACCTTCACTATGTAGGCGTCACTTAAGTATTGGTTCTCCGCAGCTTTCAGGTGTTAAACTGATTTATATAATGTGGTAAGACAAGAAAAAAGTCACACATCTGACTTGTCACAGCTTGGATTCTGTCCAGCTGCCTGCATTTACATCTGACTAGCTGAGCTTGTGTATTGCCGCTTCTTCACACATGTGCCTTGTGCTTATAGACATATTGTCTAATAAAGAAGAATTGAACTATTAACATGTATCAATGCATACCAGTAATGCATATGTTAATCTATTACTAGAAGCAAGGAGAGAGAGTGAAAGAGATTCTTTTATTTGTATTATTATTAATTGTATTATCTGTGATGCTTTGGCAATATTGTTAACCCAACATTCGTGCCAATAAAGCAAATTGAACTGAAGAAAAAGAGCGGGAGAGAGAGAGAGAGAGAGAGAGAGAGAGAGAGAGAGAGAGAGAGAGCTACTGCTACTCCCATCAAATAGGAGAGAGGAATCCTCAAGAACCTCTGCAGCACATTGGCTTTTACTGCCCCCTGCTGCTGGGAAAAGTAACCACTTGCTGTACTTTTGGTCATATAGCTGACTGCTGTGCATGTTTATTGATGCGGTATTTTAGTAAAATGTAATGTCATAGGCTAAAAAACATTTGCATCTTTCATGACCACTATGATCCCAAGTCAGTATTTTTAAAAAGGTTCCTAAATGTTTTGAGAATGTGTTCATTATTCTCTTCTTCTCAACAGTTTAAAATAAAAATAATCATAAATATGGGCATAGCGTGCAAAAATATGCAAAATATGCCCTAGGCAAAAATGTTTTAACTATAATGAAAACGTGGTAAAGATGCATTGATCAGTGCAATTATGAAGTACAAGTACACAAAGTGAGAGGCTGCGTTATAGCTTTAAAGCTTGAATTAGCTGTGTCTTCAAAAGGTGCTTGATCCACAGTATAAGAGGTCCAATGCTGTCTATTATCGCTTCAAAGCTGAAACTGAAATTAAAATGCAGGTATAACACAACCTTAATTTCCAGAAGAGAGAAAAGATATCCAGAAGAGTTTCTAAGTAGTTGCTGTTCCTCTCCTGCAGCCGGAACAGCGACTCGGACTACAGTGACGGAGAGGAGGACTTTTACTACTCAGAGATAGAGGTCAACATGGACAGCCTAACAGAGGGCTTGTCCAGCCTCACACCCACCTCCCCGACCACGGCTGGTCCTCCGCCCGTCTTCCCCCCACCCCTCGCCGATGTCCCTCACTCTAAACACATCAGTATGAACGGTTCACAGTGCCCTGCCCCGACACTGCTCAGTCAGTCAGCACCCTCCACGCTCTGCCACATCCGCACTGACCACGCCTACCAGGTAATTCACACACACCACAAGACAGACTTTGGACGCGCACACACACACAAAACACACACATTGCTAAGTGTATATTGACGCTTCTGCAATGCCACTGAAAACAAGATAAAAGATTAAGCAGTCGGTATGTTGCCAAGCCACAAAGTTTCAGATTTCAATCACATGGGCTCTGCAGAGGCAGTTTTTGAGATCAATGTGGAAAAAAACTATCTGAGGTCAGGTTGAATTACTTAACTCCTACACCAGTGTGGGAGTATATATCAGGGAGAGAAATTAAAAGAAGTTTCTTGCAAACATTGACATAAGGTCACATGAAGAGTGTGGTCCAAATGTTCAGAAAAGTTTAAGTCATGAGATTTAATTATGCTTAAATCCCAGCTTGCGACACTTTATTTAAACTGTTTTGTAGCAACTTTGGGTATCCATGCCTCCTCCTCCTCCTTCTCCTCGTCCTTCCTCTTTCTATTTTTCTCCCTCTTAACTATACAAATTCATGTGCACTCTTCACTTATATGCCCGTGGAGGTGAAAAGGAAATGGTTTCAGCTGAAAGAACACAATTGGTTATGACACTAATCTTTAAAATATTCAATATTGAATTCAGTTCTTCGCAGTGGTTCGAGGTAGTATTGAACTTTCAGTTGCCATGACAACACAAAATGCTCATAAAAATAGACTTACAGTATGCATACGCAGTGCAACTGCAATTGACTATTTCTCATTTTACATTTTTTCTGTATTGTACCGTATTCATACTCTTCTATTCAATACTGCTGACTTCATGTTCTTTCTGCTATTCTTTCTGCTGTTTTGTGCCGTATTTTATAAGTGCCTGCCAGTATTGTTTAAATGTGATTATAAAACTCTCACTTTTTCTGTTTATGTAAAATACAACATTTTTGTGGTAGGCATGTTCTTGATCAGAGCTGATAATATGAAGGCATATTTCAGATGTACAGGTGGAGAAATGCCTTCCCCACTCCTTATATGATTTTTTCTGTATTGTCCTCCTCTCTGTTTCTATCTGCACTTTTCCTGTCCCTCCTCCTTTCCGTCGTGTCCTCTCCTGGCTATGGTGGGGTGGTTATCCCTGTTCCAGGCCACTGCTCCAGTGAGTATCCCAGTGGGTCCTGAGCTGGCTGGGTTAGGCAATGGTAATGGGACCGGGCCTGGAATTGGGACTGGGAATGGCATCAGTGTGTCGTGGCAGTCCCCTCCTGTCATTTTCAAAGGCGTCCCGGTGAGTGAGGCTTTGTCTCACGCCTTTTTATCGTCATCTTAACTTCTCTCCTGCTGTTTCCACCTGTTGCCATATTTTTTTTGTCACTCTGGTTTTTCACTGTCCCTGCTTCATAATACTATCATCTTTTTATATAAGAGGCATCCGGCTTTCTTTATACGGCACAATTCATCCAAAAATGCTATTGAAAAGATTTCATTAACACATAATCAAGATAGGACACATAAAGCCAAATGTGCATGCAGTTATGTTTCCAACATTATACTGTATGTGTCTCATTGCTATTATGTAAGATTTATGCAATTAAATAGAAATAGAAAACGGAGTAAAAGATTAGGATTAAAAGCAATTAAACTACTACAATACAGGTAAAATGTTTAAAATGCACTCTCTAACATCCACTGGGCCTGTAGTAGGCTGTTTCAAAGGCAAGGGGCGATAATGGCTGAAAGAAACATTTCCATGAATCAAGAGTCTGGGCTCATGGGATAGCCAGGAGACAGTCAGAGGACCTGAGGGATCTGGGGGTAACATATTGTATCTTTAAAGCACATCAGACGTCCTCAGGCACAAAACTGTTTAAAGATTTACAAACCAATAAAAGGATCTTAAAATCAATAATAAAACTGTCAGGAAACCACTGCAGGGACACAAAAATGGTGTAATGTGACATCTCCCCGTTGTAGATAAAACATGTACAGATGAATTTAATATGAAGTGATTCTGAACTGAAAGGATTATATAAAGATAGTGTAGCCAGCTTGTGTTACATAAAACTTTAAGCCATTCTTGTGCCAATGTCTGAAACACACTCATGCAGAGTACTAAAGCAGCTTCTGTCATCAGGAGCTACAGCAATAGAAAATTGAATATCATCCGTGTAATTGTGATAACTTGTGCCTGTCTCCTGATGACACATGAAACCTACAGAGGTTCCACAGTACAGCGATGCTCCACAGGGTGATATTGTGGCTCTTGTTAATCAAAGGCAATGAAGAATGTTTGTGTAGCAGCACATAAATGAACAAAAATCGGCTGGGTGAAGGTGAATATAGATCCGGCAGTATGGTGATTATTAAATACACTCTCTTCCAATCACATCACTCTGAAATGGTATGAAATGGCTGTACCAATCACAGTGACACATGATGACAGTAACCCAACAAATGAAGTACATAATATGAGAAATTCACTGCTCATCACATAAAGGCTTGGTGAAGGTGCTTGAGCTAAGAAACAATGTATGATAATGAATTAAGATTGCGTCTTCCTGTATATCTGTCATAGTCATGTGGAATATAGTATACGGTTGATCTTTACTCTAATCAGTATAATGAACAATGCACTTATGATGTCTTTTCAAATTTGTAGGGGCCTGTGACTCATGTTCGGACAGTTAGCATCGGTGAAAAGCGGCAGCCAGCAGCCAGCACACACACCACTGTTATCAAGAACCATGCTTTAATAACGCCTGCCCCTAAATCAACACCAGGAACCAGGTATGTAGCAGAGTGCGTGTGATTGTGTGACTGTGTTAGGAGTGTTAAATTATTCTGGTTAAATCAAGGAAGTGGGACTAGTTTTTCCACAAAAGTTCTTATGGGACTGGGTTTAAGATAAAATTGTAAAGGGCATTCTTTACTACTGGTATTCTCTCATCAATAGTGAAAACAATCATTAGTTGCAGCCTTAAAGTGGTCATGCGTTCAAAGCAGTTAGAGGCCATCAAATGCTGTGATTGTAGTTCTGTTTCATTTAACCCCACAGTGATGCAGGTTGGATGCATTGTAAGTATGAATTATCCCAATCCTTTAATTTCTATTTAAAGGACACTATGAACTGCCAAAACCCTGAACTGCTCTTTGTGGTGCTGAATCATATCACATCAGATATCAGATCACGTAAAAAGAACAGTTGTGTCAAATCATCGGCCTCTTCAAAGATGGCTCCCCTGTATTGAATCGCCTTTTATATTGGCTTGTTCAAAGGAAAGACTTGTGTGATTGTATGTGTATGTGTGCCTGATCCTGTCCCTACATGTCCATGTACACATTTATGTCCCTTTGAGCGCACTGTACAGACAGTATATGTGTGTTTTTATGCCCATGTGGGCGTCTGGATGTCTGTGTGCGTGTCCTTATGCTGTCACATCTGCTGTTACCAAGGAAACCCCGTGGGGAGGCGAAGAAGTGCCGAAAGGTGTACGGCATGGAGAAGAGAGACATGTGGTGCACAGCCTGTCGCTGGAAAAAAGCCTGTCAGAGATTCACTGACTAATCCGGTCCCCTCCGTGTGTCCGTGAGATGAGCTCTTCCTCACTGGGAGCGACAGCTAGGTGGACTCTTCCACCGAGGATATGAGGGGAGATTTCTTCATGATGGAGCTCTCAGTGCTGCTTGCTCCAGCCCAGCAGGGGGGTTCGCCTTCTCTCTTTTCCGTTTCCAAACTCAAAGAGAAAATAAAACTGATGGGTAAAAACAAACAAAAAAAAAAAAAAATCAGCAAGAAAAAAGAACTTTATGCAGGTTTCCAGACTTTTTCTAAGACTCAAGCTTTTTCACTTTGTTGATGAATGAGGAAAAAAGAAACATTTAAATTGGATTCTGAACCTTCTGATTTGATTTTTTGTTTTTCGTTTGGCATTTTTCACGGCCTCAGCTCAAGGCGATGTTGACTACAGATAAGCTTTTTGGTATACTCTGTTGTTCATTATAGGATCATCATGTTATCTGCTGTTTATGTGGTGGATCATGACTCTTTTTGGAAGTTCAAGGGTTGACACCAGATTTGCTCGGTAAGACCTCTGTAGCATATCCATTTTTTATTGTCACTGTTTAAGGGAATTCAAACCTACCAAAGGCAACAAGCCTGATCACTTACAACCAACCAACCAACCAATAAACAACAGTTTAGGTGTAAAACTAATCCCCAATCCAGCATCACTGTCTTCTGCAGCCTTACGTGATATTGACTGTATGTTTAAGTACGTATTATTCAATATCTACCACCCGTTCATTAAGCAAATTCAGCACAGCCAGCTATACTTCTTGTCATTTTTGCAAAGATGCACAAAACCATTGCCCAAGTGGTACAAAAAGTTTTCCCTTGACTTTCTCAAAATATTTTTTGAGAGATGTACACAATATATGAAATATATTTCCCCTCTCTTCTTCTCTGTACTTACCTTGCACCTTGAAGAAATAAGTAGACTTTTAGAATATCACTGTAACCACAGCGTATGTCTGAGAGAGTGGATATCTATTTCTTATACAGAGTTTATTTTCAGCAATGACTTGCTGAAGCAACTAGCAGTTGCACTGTGCAATCAGTAGAATTACAGCATTTAATATTGTCTTCTTTCTTGCTTTGTGGTTGTCATTGTTATTAAGGTGAGTTGAGGCAAAAAGGCTCAGTTTTTTTCTTTTGACAACTGATGTTCTTATAGAGATTGTTTACCACAGCAAACGATGCATGAATGGTAACTGCCCTTTTAAACTTTAACTTACGATCTAACTGATGTTATTTGTGTATGTAGGTGAATAACAGAGATTGTAACCCAAACATGGCTACCTGATAATAAGTCAGGCATTCTAACTAATTAATTTCTTAAAGTTTTAAATGGAGAGGTTACTCAATCTTTAGTCTCTGGAATATCATTTTGGATCAATAACCAGCATTGCAACGCGTAATAACAAACTTTGTAGGAACCAAGTCATTTTCCAATGTTTTTAGTAGATGTTGTGTTTAATCGTTTATGATCTTTACTCGGGTCTGACATTTTAGAATCAAATCAGGTCAGTGCAGAGCAACGATGAAGGTGGCCGACTTTATGAGCAAGAGTTTAAATATTTACATGAAATATAGGTGGTAGATTTTTACGTGGTTAAAAATTGTAATCTCTTTCATCTGTACTTTTTTAAAATATTGGCTGACTTAAGAACATGGCACCCTTTAATTTTATAGCCCATACTGTTCTATATTTGTTATATTTCAATTATTTATACAAGATTTACAGCAAGGAAATAAAAAAGGACCGTGAGAAGCTTGGATTTTTCTTAAAGAAGTATTTTGAAAAGATACTCTCTTGCAACACAGGAGTGTTTCTACAAAAGACAAATACTGTGAAATAAGTTAACTAGTTGTTCTTTAAAGGGTACCAGCCTTAAGCTGTACACCTGCAGGGAGAATTGTATTTGTTACTGGCTTCCTGCATTTAAAGAGAAGAATTAAACTTTTTGTAACCTATGTTCATTAACTTGCTCTGAGTCGACTGAGTACATTTTTAGATTTAAATGACTGATGAAGACGATACTGATCCTTTCAAGATGATAATCTGCTTCCCGTAAACCATAGTCCAGTCAGTGTATTTATTTATATAGCCCAAAATCACAATTTGGCCTCAAAGGGCTTCACAGCATGTACAACATGTTCACCCTCTATCCTTAGTAAAAAAACGCCACACACATAAAAAAAACCACCCGTTATCAGGTATTTTTCTGATCTGCTCTCAGAGGCGCAGTCATGACAGCAGATGCATATCTTTGGAGACATTCACGCTTGTGCTGTTTGTTAGCAGCTTGTTGAATGTAGATTCTTCCGTGTATTCTCTGCTCTCTAAGCGTTCCTGACACTGACCTGCCCTGATCACCATAGCGATGTATGACAAACACACACAAACACAGTGCCTTTCCTCTCCTATATCAGCTGGCCGTCGAGCATCTGAGCAGACTCCTTGACTGAGGTACAGTGCGACTTCAGACCTCTGTCGCCATAGAAACACCTGTGCTGTCCCCTGTTGCCACAAGGTCACTTGTCTCGCTGTCTGCCGGTGGCTGATACCACGTTATAGGCCACCAGTTATCAGTTCTCGATTAAAGCTAGGGGGCAGATGCTTGACTGTTAATTGGTGGCTTGAAGTCAGTGGGCAAAAACATATTAAGCACACATGTTAGCCGTAATAGTAATTAATAATCGCTCATCCAGTTCCAGTTAAAAACCACCATTTTGTTTTGAAAATGAATGATCCTGCCTGTAAATTGCTTATTCCAGTGGCATCCCAGATAAGCTAGGTCTCCCTCTCCTTCAGCTTGTGAGAGTGGTCTGCAGGCCTCTTCCAGTCAGAAACTTCACAAAGTGCCAATAAAAAGAACAGAAAAAGGAAAAAAAAAGTATATACCTAATAAAATTGCACTACGTTGCACTGCGCAAATACATGTTTTTATACATGGACGTTTTATATACAAACATTTTGAAGTGAAAGGATTTTCTTTTTTTTTTTCCCGAGGTCGTTGGGATGGGTGTCGTCACTGCCCGATGAAATAAATGGGGTGTCAGGGATAGGGGTTCTGTACCTCTGGGGTCCCCCATTATTAGCAAGTGATCTTGAGAGTTAATGTCAGATTTGTTGTACTAAACATAGAGGTGCTGGCCATTTTAGAAGTTGTGGTACTGGTAAGTA
Organism: Lateolabrax maculatus; assembly: GCA_031216445.1. NCBI lineage: Eukaryota > Metazoa > Chordata > Actinopteri > Acropomatiformes > Lateolabracidae > Lateolabrax > Lateolabrax maculatus. The sequence continues at coordinate 17,405,401 of CM062201.1, read as the reverse complement.
CAGTGTGGTACTTAGGTACTCAATCACTTTGCCTTTTCTTGGAGGAGTGCCAAGGGCCGAAAGCAGCACCTGCCTTTTCTCAGTGATGGGAAGACACCGGTCTCACACATTATCGTCTTGATAACCGATGCTTTTACAGTGTTTTATTCGCTGGGGTTTTTTTCACAATACTCACACACTTTTTATCCATAAAACTCATCTATGTGCTTCCTTTCCTTAATTAAAGACAGGTTCCTGCTTATTTACATTTTACTGAGCTAAGGTAGTAACTGTGTAGATAATGTTATTAGTGCTGGATACCACTTTTAATTCTGTTATCTCTGGTTTTGGTCGTTGATGGAGTGTCAAATGTAACCCGTCAGGTCTCTCTCCATCCTCAGTGTAAGCACTTTCAAATCCCACCAGCAGGGTAAGAGGCCGATGCGTTTGCTGGCAGTGAATGGGACTGTTAAACTAACAGGTTCCTGTTGTTGCTGGCCACTATTCCACCTTTTTTCGAGTTGCACTAAACTGGCCTGTGACGATCAAGGCCCAAGTCCTATCATTAAGAGCTCGGCTCAAGGACTGCGGCCATTATATGGGTCATTATGGCCAGAAAGAACTGTGGGTGCAAAGTTGCTCTTGTGCACAGATCTTGGACACGAGAACTTTATTGGTAATTTTTTTGCAAGCTAGATTCAATTTAAAACTTTCATCTAGAAAATGGGAGATGGAGATTGAAGTCGACTGTTATTGGGTGTCCATGGAAATTTGTCGAGATTCACAGTTGATGGAAAGCAGACACAAGACACGCAGTGACGATATAGATGGATTTGCAGTTTCAGGGCTTTCTTGTACATATGCAACATAAAGAGAATCGTGAGGCTTTTTCATATAATGTTGTTTTTCTTCTTTTTTGTTGTATCTTGTTGTATGAAAAGTAAACTTTTTTACAGTATAGTTGCTCAGAATATGTTCTTTCTTTTTTTTTTTTAAGTCGATTGAGAAGCTATAGTGAACATAACACCTAAAGATTCAATGTATATTGTAGCTTAAAGGCAAAGGTGAGAAAAACAAAACTTGTTGAATGTAAAACCTAAAAAAAGAAAAGTCTTTTTTGATGTTATTTTTGCTGGCTAGTTTGTACTGCCTGTAGTGAAACTGTAGCGCGTCCTGATTTTGGTATCCAAATCTTTTAACACCTGTCACCACACTGCTATGTCATATCAAATAACACAACCATGCAGTATTGCTTTACTATCGTACTTTGTGCAATGAGATGCTTTATAATAGAACAAGAACTAACTTCAGCTTTTTGGTGACACTTGGGCTACTCGCTCACACTGTTGCAGTTCGTCTTTTGTCTTTCTCCCTGCCAAACAGTAATTTTTCTGAATATGTGTGGTTATCGTTATCGTGGATGTTGTTTGTGGTCGTGACGTTACGTTGTTGTTAGGCAGGATAACTTTGGACCCTTGGTCACGGATGAAAATGTTAACCTTGTGGGAATCTTTATCCTGCCCTGCACATTCCAACAGACAGCACGCTTTTAGTGTCTTCCACTTGTTTCCTAATAGACATATCCTTCCCATTTCCTTTTCACTACAGCAATTCTTCTTCTGATCACTTTGTCCTTTTCCATTTCCTGTTCTTGTGCTATCCAGCTTTACTGTGGTCCCACCCAAGCCTTTACCCAGTATATTAAGCTAAACTAAACCCTTGAAATGTGCATCAAAAAAGCCTTCATTTTTTTCTCCACGTCAAAATTTATGTGCTGCTTTCTTGAATGTCAGTTTTCATTTGTGTGTAAACCAGCAGCAGCGAAGCCAATAGATCTCCTTCCAAATCAAATGTAATGTAATGCATTGCAATGGCAGCTCCACTCAGTTCTCTGCTTCTTTTTCTGTGCTCTTATTGTTTGTCCAGGCTTTTATCCTTTTGTCTGTCAGATCTCTTATTTGATGACCATTTTTTTTCTCCTGTTGTGTTTTTACTGAGCCTTACACAGGCTAGTGTGAAAACAAAACTGACTTTTGCTTTTTTTTTCTCATTGATTGATTGATTGATTGATTGATTGATTGTTGGTTGTTTTGCATGTCTAGCATCGCTCATTTTTCCTGTTCTTTTTTTTTTGTTAGGAGATACAACACTGAAGGGTTTTATGTGTTAAATTTCCCCTTTCAGTAACTGATAACCCAAAGCTGATGTAGTTGTTTTCCTCTAAATGCTCATTGCAGCCTCACACAAACACACACACACACACACACACACACACAAACTGACAGACACACACAAACAGACACACACAGAGCTAAAAGCATTTGGAAGGAAACGTGACGTCAGCCTTGGGTCTTCACTGGAGGGCAAAATTTCTCCTGTGTGTGGGCTCGGCCTCTGGTCTTCATCAGCAGTCCCACGCTCATGGAGAAAGCACTTTCTGAGGAGTGGTGCACTCAAGGAGTATTTGTGTGAATGTCAGGCCTATGACTAGTGCTTGAAAAGATGGATGACCATGTATGATGCTGATAATGTGATCTATGTGATGTAATGTGATGGAAAGAAAATAAACCTGAATGGAGGAAGTGTGGCGTTAGATTCTTTATTGATCTTGTATGTGTAGATGAATAAAAATCTCTGTGGATAAATGACCGCAGGACCGTATAATGCCGTATAACACTTCTAAAGAAGGAAATGTAAGATGGATAGACAGGACTCATTCCTTTGTGTCTACACTCTTTGACTTGTCTATTCTGCCCCCTTGTGGACAGCAGGTGGCTATGACAACACTAGTCCCATTATCCCTCCACCAGGCATAGGAAAACAAAAGGCACGGCACACATTGGTCACTTCTTTACAGCAGCAATTTCAAAATTTATTGAGACTGATTGGTTTTTGCAAATAATAGTCAAGCTAATTCTTCCACTAAACATGAAGTTAGAAAGAGGTTTGGACGGCCGTTGGGCCAGCCCCAACATCAAAACAGGAGGCTCATGGTTGGCTGTAAAAATGTTTTGTGATCCGTACTATCAACCGAAAAATATCTGCACAAGAGCACTTAAATCTGCCCGAAACAAAACAGGTGTAAAAACAGGACAGGTTTTTTTGATTATTTAACACATTTTGTTACAAACACAGGTTTATGATAATCATCAATATAAAGTCAGTATCATATTGAACAATATTCCCAATGAAAATAAACAAACCTCAAGCTTCAAGTGCGACCTTTTACAAATGAAAGACCCTCTGAAACTTGAGAGAAAATAAATAATATATAATAGTAATATAAATTCATATATATGAAGGTATACACACATCACTCTTAGTAGAAGAACAAAATCTAAAGTAAAAAGCGCCGATTTTGAAATATAGTATAATATAGATATACCCATATCTATGGCTTCATGATTTGCACGTGTGAATCAAGCTATACAGGCTAAATGAGGATTGCAATTTGTACACGTCTAAGAATACCCATATTCATCTGCAATAGAGCAAACGGTTCCAGTTTTGCATCGTGTGGAATGAGACAGTTGTGTGCAGATGCCGAAGACGTCGCTTTGGTATGACAAAATTAGCACAGGCATGCAGTTAAGACCACAGAATCAGGGCACAAAAGGTCATCAACACACGGTGGGAAGGAGAATCTAGTCGCCCATCATGATTTGTCTCTTTGAAGTTTTGTCCACAAAAAAAAAAAAAAAAAAAAAAAAAAACATTTTGCACCTCTAATCTGATCAGTCGCATTTTAGTAATCTCTATCCATCGACACAAACATATATTCATCTCTCGGAAACAAACACTCTCACAAGCACACAGGTGAAATGTCATTGAGGCACATATTGAGGGGTTGATGGCAGACGTTTTCCTGAAGTACAACCCAGTATGAGGAAGAAGACATACAGCACAGGTCGTGAGAAGAGCGCAGGGCTGGGGAGTCACACATACATCCAGATTTCTCTCAGTGGCCACAACAGCACCACGGGACAGAGATTTGTTACCGATCAGGGGCTCCTTCCACACCCACCATTGACATTCATAAAAATCCTACCCCGTTTGTCTTTCTTCTTTTTTTCACCCAAAAAAATTACAACTATTTGATATATGGGTAAAAAAAAAACAAACAAAAAAAAACAATAAATAATACAAATTAAAATAAAGACAGTTGCCAGACATGAAGAAAGCATCACAAATCGCATTGCACTGAGAGCTTCTCAGTGGGGATAAATGGAAAGTGCAGTCCATGGCACCTGTAGCAGAGAGGCCTGATGTGTGCAACCAGCACTGGCAACAAAAAGTTTCCCAGAGTTACTGCTGCAGTGCTCACTTTCCCTTTATGTAAATGAACCAGAGTCAGGCCAGTAAAACACTGGCAGATAGAAATACAGCATGAAGACTCAACACTCCACTGTCTGAGACGAGCGTTTTGTCTGAATGCCGCATTTCTACTTGATTGTGTGGCATGCGAGGCGTGGGACAGTAGAAAATAGACAAAATAAAATCAGCTTGCTTTTTAAGATGCGGTCTTCTAAATCTAGCTGGTCCTTTCACACAGCCCTTCATATTCACAATAATACCATAACATGTGCACTTTTTTCAAACTATGACAAATAGTGACAGGTTCAAAAATAAAAACAACCCAACAACAAAACTGTTAACCACAACAATAAATCCAAAAGCACCTGCACACACGGACTGTGAAACAAAAGCACTTCATGTATACAAGGTACTAGATTGTTTTTGGTTCGATATTAATCAATTAGTGTACATTAGTGATGCAAAAGCGTGTGCTGAATATATGTTTCAATCAATATCTAACAGAGAAGTTTGACAGTGACGTTGTTTTTCCCCTTGGTAAAAAACCAAATACGACAGAAAAAGCGTAAACTGGCACAATAAAAGGTTGATAAAAGCCCCATGGCTTGCTGTCCACAACAAGGCAAAGTATAAAAGCTTTTCTCTTATACAAGATATAAAATATCAAAAAAAGAACACACAATAAAGCTTAGCATCCAGCACTTAATAATAATTAATAATAGTAACATCAACAACAGTAATCATAGTTCTGATAATCATAATAATAAGACATGTCATCTGCCTCACTTGAATTGTCAACAACATGGAAATAATCTTAAGAAATCAATATAGACTTTTTTTTGGACACTGGACACTCAAACATTCTTGCATACAAACACCCATCCTGTTCTACCCAACACAGAGAGAGGAGGGAATGACTTCTCAAAAATCAGGAATCCACAAACAGGTTTTCAATAAATAGCTGTTAAACAAAACAAATTAATATTACACTCTCTACGAATATCAAACTCTGAATTTCAAGCTCCATTTTGATCCTCTTCTTTTTAACCTTACAAAGCCGGAGAAAATAAATCACCAAAAGAAAGAAATCTGTGGAAAGAGTCTGCATATTCTGTATTGAGAAACTGGAATTACATGATTGACCAAGAAACAAAAAAATTGAAAATACAGAAAAATAAAAATAGTTTTTAAACAAAGGCAGCTCCTCCGTAGGTGTGAGAGATGTGGCTCTCAGGTCCTATTATCACAACCTCCATTGTGAGAGAAACTGAACCAGAGACAATGAGAGAGACAGAAAGAGTTAATAGTGTAGCTCTTGTAGATCCATTGTGTGCTTGTGTTGATTTTCCAAACAGGGAAGCAGAAACTGACGTCCACTTTGTGTATAAAGAGGGTTCAAACTTTTCCATATACTGTAAAAGTCTTTTTAAATCTTTCTCTGTCTCTCTCTGTCTTACACACACTTCACTCCCCTTTTCGAATTTCAAAAATTGTATGTACATCAGTCAAATCTCCAGTATTTGTTGGAATTGATTGATAGAAACCGTGTGGTAAACTTAAGTGAAGAAAAGATTAAGGTCCCCACTGAAAGGCATAGGCTATATAAACAGCAATCTGCACAAAGATTCAGTGATTTCTATCTCGTGATAACAGTCAAGAGGACATAACGTATATCCTTAAAGGTAGGTGCGGTCACCGAGTTGTTTAGGTAAGTAAAGATCAGATCAAAAATGTAAACCATGGGTTCAGGGCTTTGATAGGAGTCAGTTGTCATTAAAGTGCAAGTCTGTGGCAGTAGGACTCTGCATCAACAGTGTGCCATCGGGCTGCCCGGTCCTCCGACACATGTAGCTTTGCAATAGATTTAGATGATCCCTTCACTCGAAACACTTTCCCAGGAAACATTACAGCGATGGGACCAAGACACCCCCACCCCCCACCCCCCCCCCCCAACCCCCCACCCCCTCCTGGCTATTACCCTACACTGTCAGTGATCCTTGGTTTCCATGGTGATTGTGGTGGCAAACATACAAAGTTGCAGTCCTGCCATGTCCTTGGCAGCGTCTTCGTTGATTCCTGTTGTGACAGAGTAGAAAACTACTGGACTCTAGCCTGAACCCTCAAGAAAAAGAAACACAAAAACACTGCATCAGAAGTAAAGGAGGTAAGCAGAAAAAGCCTTGCACTCGAGCCATCTCTTGACCACTCTTCTTCTACTATGGCAGTCAAGGTTGAGAATAGCCTAAGTGTGTGTGTGTCTGTGTGTGTGTGTGTGTTTGAGTGTGTTACTCATAATGGTTTTAGATCATTGTCGCGCATCACCCTACAGCATTTCCATTCAAAGGAAGGCTTGCCCACGGTGGGACGAATGGGTAAAGAGAGCAGAGGATTCTACCCGAGAGATCGCAAGAGATCTTCAGAGATTGGTCGACGAGCCACTGAGAGGAGCCTGACAGATTCTAGGAGATCCAGGCGAAGTCCCTCTCACTCCCGTTCTGCTGCTCCCCCTCCTGTGCCGAGGAGTCGCTCTCCTCCTTCTCATTGTCCAGTGCTCCATGTGCCTCAGCGGTCATCCCTGAGTCCTTCCACTTCCCTCCTTCCTCCTCCCCTTCTCCCATCATCTCCCCGTCCCCTTCGACCATCATCTCCTCCTCCCCTTCTCCATCGCCATCGCACTCCGCCTGGTCGTCGTGGAAACGATCGCCGGGATACAGCTCCTCCTCCGGAGAGATGTCTCCGCCCACCTCCCCGTTGTGGTCCAGCAGGGCGGCCATGCCCCGGCCAGAGCAGTCGGCACAGACGCCGTGACGCCGCGAGCCGTGTTTGATTCCAACACTGGCTGCTGACATGAAGACTCGGCTGCACACTTTACACACATACTTCTTGTCTTTGCTGTGGACCTGTTGGACGGAAACACATTCAAAATGACGCTGACGCTTCGTGTTTGAGGCGTGATTTACTGCCCCCTACTGGTGATCATATCGCTGCACTCACCAGTGTGTGCCTCTTCATGTGCTCCCTTCTAGTGAACTTCTTGCCACAGATTTCACAGGGGTAGGGCCTCTCACCGGTGTGGGAGCGCATGTGCCTCTTTAGGATGCACTGGTGCATAGCAGAGAAACTGCAGTAGGGGCACTTGAACTTTTTACGGATCACCGTGAAGTCATTCACTGTAGAGACAGAAAGAGGGAGGGAGGGACGGTGGAGGGACAAAAGAAGGGGGAAAAAAGAGATTAAGAGTTGAATGAAGCTCTTTTAAATAAACCGAGACGTCACTTTTCAGTTATTACATTTAATTAGCAGCATGGTCTAGAAATGTATCATCAATTCCCATGGCCACCCCAATCCCAGTCAAAGCTACAGTTGCCCTGGCAACAGCTCTTCCTCCATACTAAAGCAATAAAGGCAAAGAGATACTATAAACACGACACAACAGTCAGTCTGCCTTAGTTGCTCTAGAAGGTCTCTGCTATGGACAGCAAAAACACAGACAGAAAGACAAACACAGACAGTGACAAGAGGGCTGAAGGTTGGGAAATAAAACACACAAAGGGAGGCTTCAGCGGCGAAAATAAAAAGATAAAAACAACTAATGTTAATACCATGTTCCAATCTCGTGAAAAGGTCTAGTAAGTCAATTATCTTGAGCTCTAGACTTAAATGGCAGTTAAGCTAGGTGAAGGGCATCCAAGTAAACAGATTGTGTGTGTGTGTGTGTGTGTGTGTGTGTGTGTGTGTGTTTGTGCGTGATGCGTGTATGTGTGCGAGAAACTCTACAGTCAAGGCATACGGTAAACAACCAAAAGAGATCAGGACTAGACTTATGAGTACACAAGCACAACACACACTACTGTACACATCTACTGTTCATAAAGGAGGGGATCAAACACACAGTTCAGGGTTATAAGCTTTGAGTCATACAATATAGTTACCTCCATCTGCAAATCGACTTCTGCTCTGATTAAACGCTCGACAGCAAAAAAACATGCAAGTTCATATCAACTGCACAACAAGATCTGAGCATCTTATACACATTTTTTAGAGCGGCAAGTTACTGTAAAATGCAAAGACAAAGAAAGGAATGCTGTGATTGTGTGAATATGTAGCCTGGGAACCAGACGAATCTGCGAGATCGTGTTTTATTTGCTCTGGCAGATACATCTGCCCCTTCTCCCATTCAAACTGATTTCCTTGGTATGTGATCAGGCGAGCCAATCACAAGCGTTTGTCTAGTATGAGGCGGGTTTAATACGATGACTGACAGAGAAGAACGCTGTTGAAGCATGTCTGTAAATATCCAAGATTGCGGCTGCCGATACGAAGTGTTCCACAGCGGCAGTTTTAAACGGACTGGACGGTAAATTTTCTCTATAAGAAGAACAAACAACTGCACTCAGACTTTATGTTGATAAGAAATATGTGTTTGCCGAACTTCTGACAGGACGTACCGTCCGACAGGACGGCGTTTTGTTGCTCTGATTGGTTGTCTCCGCATATCCATAACACCCCCCCGGAAATCAAAAATGAACTGAGAGGTTCCAGACTAATACGCATTTGCAAATTAGTCTGCCGATGCCAGGCTATTTAATATGCCCATGACACAGACTCAATAAAAACATAAAAACTACAGAGAAGTTTTAACATTTTCCATCACAGTTTAATTACAGCATAAAAGCTACAAGCAGAATCTCATTCAGTTTAGAAAAGTACATATTTGTGTACAGTAGGGTTTTTTTTATTAGAAAGTTCATAATCTAAAATTAATATATCTTTCAATATTCAAGCTAAAAAATGCCACCCAACAGCCATAAGGTATTTGCCATTTTGTCTTCAATGGCTGGCTCTGCAGAGTTCCTGGTTAATTCCTGACTTCTGAGCCTGCCAGTCTGTTTCAACTGCTGGCTAGGACAGGTGCTACCTGAGAAATGGGATTTTATATTAGAAAGGATTTGGCATTAGGGAGTTCCCTGTGTACATATACACAGCAAGGAGATACAGTACAGACACCACTTCTGCTTCTGTTGAACACATATAAATTCTAGTTCTATGTGTTGGGAGTGACCTTGCAATATTACAGGGAAACACAGGGAGATGTCTTCCCTTTGTGTATTATATTCACAGTATAGGTGTACACAATAAACATTTATAACTGGTCTTTATCAGTAAAATATCTTGGTTGATAGTTGCCGGGGAAAATCTTGCTGTAAACTCAAAGGAGACCATTTTGGCAGAAATTGGTGTGAATTTACATTAGCAATGATTCTGAAGCCAGTGTCCATGCTGATTCCAATATCCTGCCACTGTGCTCCGGCTCTACAACACCATCGGCCTAACTGTGTCTTCACCATCTCCCGTATTTCTCTCCTGCATTTTTCCACTTGTCTCCCTTGATCCCCCATTTTCTGACCTGTACTCACAACCACACCACTATCTGTCTGCAGCAGTGACATCACTAGGCTCATCTGGTTTAAAGAGCAATCTGCCCTCATTCCCCACTTCCTCTTCAGATGAAGGGTCAGGGGTTAAGAAGGGCCGGAGCCGTGACGGACCAATTAATGTCCAGATCCAGTCACACTCACAGCCACTAGGAGACTTACAGATCTGGGACAGAGGAGATGGACAGACAGAGAGAAAATGACACCACCCAACCCCCATCTGAGCTGGGACGGATCTATTGTTTTAGCTGGCTTTGTCTCGTTGGGCACATCCCTTCCATCTGCACTGATCGGACTGAAGGTAATCACGTCAGACTGATAACTGAGAACAAGCTTCTACGTGTCCAGTGGAGGTGGATCTGTGACAGAAATACTTTTCTGTAATACGTTTTTTCTTTTTTAATGAAGTTTGAAGAAAAATAACCACAGTGTTTTTTTAATATATATATATATATATATATTCCATTAAATTTTATGCTAATTGTTTTAAATTTGTTGAGGTGCACTGCGACTGGCAAAAGAAATACTCTGATCTGGGTCTTTATTCTCCTCTCATGCTGCAATTCTACAAAGTTCCTGCAGGTGGTGTGGTTGTGTGTGCTGTGAGCCGGTAGATATGAACTGTGTCTAAGTGTCTTTGTGTCCGTAATGCAGGGTTGGACACAAAGATAAAGATCTCTCTGCCTAAAAAGGAGAGAAGAGTTTAGTCAGACCGGTGACTGGCGACAGAGAACCAGACAAGTGGTTTAGGTCTAGCAGGCGGAAAGACGCCCCCCGTCTCTCCACCCAGCACCACAATGGAAAGTAATTCACCTGTTTGTGAGTCCACTCAGTGCACACTCAAACTATCCACAGACCTAAATACAATTTAAAAAAACTATTACTACATATATTTTCAGTCAGTTGTTTAAACAGATCAGCTTGCATAGCAGTTGTGCATTGTTGACACGTAAGCTGTCAATTTATGTTAAATCACCTGTTAAAAAAATAATGACATAAAATTCAACAAGTTGTAAAAAGGTGACATTTGATGTAAAAAGGAATGCTTCCCTTCTCAGTGCAATGACACCACAGAGCATTTTTGGCATGAACGTACGACACGGGGGATACGCTGCTAATTGATCTATATGAATGTGTGCACATAAGCCTGCAGCCCCTAGGTCCGGTCTCAATTTTCCACATCGATACTGAGATTACGACTGTCAACTTCCATCTCTTGAGAAAGCCGCCACAGTGAATCTATAACCCCACCCTGAGACATTTCCATCCCAGTGCTACCTCCCAGTATGGCTCCTGGCATTGACCCCACCTGGCAGCACACTTTAACATGTGTCGCCAGGTTTTTCTGGGTGCTAAAAGCCTTGGCACAGGCCGGGCAGGTGTGCCCTCTCTCTTTGGAGTGCACGGAGGACAGGTGCCTGTGCAGGTCTGTGCGGTCTCTGAAGTGTTTAAAACAGTACACACACTGCATCAGCTTCTTCTTGAAGTGGATGGTCTTCTCGTGTCGGTCTGCGTTGGATTTGAGGGTGAAGCTGGCAGGGCACTGGGAGCAGAGGTAGCGCGCCGGAACAGGCTCGGCCACTGCAGGGCGGTAGAGAGACTGGTGGAAGAGTAGAGGCGTGGACTGTGGCTGGTGATGGGGCTGGGCAGGTTGGTGGTGCGAACCCTGCATGCTCGGCCAGTCTAGGGACAAGGCCATCAGAGACAGGGTGTGGCGGTACTCGTGTTCCCTGAGATGCTCCAGGCTGCTGAACAGCCGTTTGCACAGGGAGCAAGCGAACCCTGGTGAGGGCCAGGCACCGGGCTCTGGCAGAAATCTTATCCCTGACCCAACCTCTTCGCCCAGCACCATCAGCCCTTTAGTCCCTCTGCCAGCCATGGACACTGACGCAGGCACAGTCAAGCCACCAGCACAGCCCTCCTCGCCCATCTGATCCCTCTCGACAGGACACTGGTCACCTTCCAAGGCTGAGATAGTGAGAGGGAAAACGAGTGTGAAAGTGAGAGAAATATATGAGGTAGAAAAGGTACAAACTCTTTTTTTAAGTTATCTATGCATGACGTAGCCTAAACCATACCTGTAATGTATTGTTTCATGTCTTCTTTGTCTTTTACAGCCTCCTGTAAGCACAAAACATCCCGTTATGTCACACGCACATATTTATACAATCTGTATGGAATGTTGTCTGGGCATGCAGGAGGCAGGCAGGTGAGACAAGCTGTGAAGACAAGCTTTTTTCACACATAAAAAAAAAAAAAAACAAACATATAAACAGAGAAGTAGAAAAAGAAGAGAAACAACGGATCAGAATGATTTAAGGACACAGATACATTGTTAACGATTAGCAAGCAAACACAGAAAAAGTCTTATAAATAGCTGACAGTTCCTGGACGCTACAGCTGTCCTACGAGACACAAAATGAGCAGTTCGGTTGATCTACAGTATTCATAATATCACCCGCCTGATACCCAACCCCCTGGGTGTTAGCAAGGTGCACCAAACACCTGTCCTCTCTCTTTTCTCTCATCTATATCCCATCTAAACTGAATCTTTCCTACATTTACTCCAGGCTCCTGCTATTCCTTCACCCCCACCCATTTCCTTGGCCCCTACACTCCACCTCCTCCTCCTCCTCTCTAAGAACAGAACACCATGCACTGGGCAAACAGATGGCTTGTCCGTAGAGATAGGGAGGCTTGTTGGGAGGCAGGTCCACCGAAATCAAATGCTGCTCCTAAATGCTCACCCGCACACACAGTGTGCACACACAGACTGGCACAAAACTCACATCCACGCGCTCATACTGCCATGCTCACACACACACGCCCACACTCACACACACATACCGAACAGAACAAACAATTTCCTGGGCTGCGAGAGCAAACCTCTCATTGTCTACTTGTATTGATTCTACTCAGTCTCATCTCACTACCTCTCCCGTTATCTGCCATCTCTAAGCACACGCTACCATTGTGACTAGATGTGTCATCTCTAATGTAACCACTATAAACTACATTACCGCTAATGCTGAGCAAAGACTCTTGGCTTAACAGTGAATTCGGGTCTCTCTATATTAAAAAAGATAATATGAAAAGGGAGACAAGGGTGAAGAATTGGAAATCTAAAAGGCAGAGAAAGCAAAAAAAAGCATACAAAAAAGAAAGACAAACAAAAGAAAACAGACAGCGTTTCTTCTCCTGTGTATAAGAAAATATGCCACACAGAGGAGGAGACACAGAGAGGGGTTGAGCGATGATGTGCTTGTGTGTAAAAAAGACTTTCCAATGATGAAAAACAACCCCATTAACCTCCACTTCTCCTCATAAACACCCATAGCCCCACCCTCCCACAATATCACCGGTCACTTTCTATTCTCCATCACCTCAACCCCCCCCCCCCCCCCCCCCCCCCGAGTGTGTTTGCAGAAACAGGGTGAAGCTGCCCCCTGGATTCTTCTCTCCTCTCACTCTTACAAACTTTTATCTGACTGGAGGAGCGGTACTCAGAGAACAGCTTCCGCCCTGGAGATGAGCCAGGCTCTTTGTGCTTACCTCAGGCAAGGTGGAGGGCTCCGGGCCCTCGGGGGCCTCTTCCACTTCCATGTCCAACCCTTCTGAGCGCAGCAGAGGTGCCCCAGCCCGCAGACCGGGGGCCTCCAGGGGCCGAGGCTCAGAGGGGTGCAGTGGCGTGGGTGGGCAGTATGCCGATGTTGAGGATGAGGATGAGGAGGATGACGGTGGTTGTGGTAGTGGTGGTGACGGTGGAAGATGAGGAGGAGGAAGAGGAAGAGGAGGAGAGGAGCCAGTCCCCTGTTTGTTATGAATTGTGGCCCCTGTGGCCCCTGTGGCCCCTGGCCGGAGCGTGCTGCAGTAGTTGCTGGAGCGGAGCCCTGAGGAGCACAGGAAACGAGTCTCACCCACCCACTCACGTACAACTGCAACTCTGCTAGCAGCTGGCCACCAGAACACAACGGGAGAGAGTGGGCAGGGGGGCACACAGAGGCTGCCAGTGCTACACTATCAAACACTATGGAGAGGGGGAGGAAGAAAAACTCTGAAGTTTCACTTTCCACCAGCCGAGGGGAAAGGGCTAGGGCTTCTCTTCTCTCTTTCTCTCTCTTTTTTTTTCTTTCGCTCCTCTGCTCTCCTTCTCCTTCCACCCACATGCTTGCGCAGAGGATGGCAGTGTGTGTGTGCTTTGTGAGAGGGTGTGCATGTGCTGTGTTAGCGAGGCAAAATGCATATAAGGAGAGGGCTTGAGGATCCTCTGTAGCGTGGAGAGAGATTGTTTTGGAGAGGAGCCATCTTGCAGCTCAAGTGAAGACTTTTTGCACACGCAGGGTAAAGGACGACTACATCGACCATCTAAGATGTTTACTAGCAACAAGTTAAGGCACGCTGGATAAAGAATTTAAAAATTTCTCACAGAGAATTCAGCTCTCTGTGTCTGTTCACACAGAAGCTTGTTCTGCAACATTAATATCACCATTAGCTGGTACTGAGAGTGCACCTCTTTTTCTTATAGTGCATGTGAATCAGAGTATCATGTGCAGGTTATTCTGGATAGAGTGTGTGTGCGTATACGAGTATGTGCAAGTGTGGGCAGCATTTTGGGGAATGTCTCCAGAGTTATGCAGTGGGTTAGCCATTCATTGCCCTCCTCTGCACAACGGACAGAATCACACAACCATGAGGCTCGACCATGGACGGATTCCTGGAATGTTAAACTACCGCGCCCGACACTCCCCACTCCCACTTACTGAGAACGCACACACAAGCTTGGCTCCCCATCTCCTCTTCCCTACCCCCGGCAGTGACGGGAGGAACAACTTGAGGGAAATGGAGACAGAGAGTAAAGGGAGGCGCTACAGGTGAGAGGGAGCCCGCTCATTGACAAATGGTGCTCTGGCAGTGGACACTTTGTAGGAAAGGATTATTACAGAATAACTATGTAGACTGGGTTGAATAGTCTTGGTTCAAGCCTCCTGAGGAATTCAAACATACGACTGTAATCTCTGCAATCTTGGCTCACTTGGATTAATATTGCAGTCGTGTCTGGCAAGCTGTAAAGAATACTTATAACCGCAGGCTGACTCACTGCACAGCGACAAGAGTTAAAGAAATTTGAAATAAGAAAAATACATGAATGTACAGTAGCTGAATTACTTAAACACAGAATGACTGTAGAGGAACTCAAATACAACCAGCGTCCTCTCCTCCACCTGCCATCCGAATGGGGCCAAGACCTATTAGCTCTGTCAGGCTTTAGGGAAGCCATTACTGTAAAGTGACTGACTGCCATTAGCTAATCAGTTAAAATTTGATAAGTTTGTTAGGAGGAAATAGCCAAATAGGATTGGGGTTCTCCATGGCGAGGAGGCTTACTGAAAGTTTATTATTAGTTTAAAATCACTCTACCAAATTGAAAATTATTACCATCTTCTGTATCTATAACTACCTATACATTGAACCTTCTTGTTCTTCCCCTCCTCTTGCATTTAAAAGGGCAGAAGGTATGGTGTTGGATTCAAATATTTAATTCAAAAAGTATCTTGCACCACATTGACAAAATTTGTGCCACAATCATAAATAAAAATCATAAAACCTCTGGAGAGTAGCTATGGAGCCACTGTGAGCTACTATACAAGGTGAGTCAATTTTCAAAAGTAGATGTGAAGTGATGAGAGCAGGCAGTGGAGAGAAAAGTTCAATAATGTCAGTATGATCCCTATAGTTAATTGGATGTTCTTTAGAGCCGGTACATGGTGGCAGTGTGGACAGGTGTGCAGGGATGGTCCGGCAAAATCCATTGTCTGGCATTGATTGTCTGACGCACAAAGGGGTAGTAGGGCCAAATCCCAATGATCTTAATTGGATTCAGGAGGCTGATTGACATACAAGCTGGTTCCACTGTAGTTTGGCATTCCACATCCTAGGAAGATGTAGTCTGTGACCCATGCAAAGGATAGTAAAGAGAGGAACTGTGCATTTCAATCTCAAGCACTGTCAACAAAGTGGAAGTCGGATCAGTTTGAATTGCTAAATGTAAAGAGAGAGAAGTATTCAGTGGTTAAACTGCAGAGCATTGATTCTCAGTTTGGGCTGATTTTGGATGCATGAATCTTTAGGAGAAACATGTTTTATTAAACAGTCAATTATACAGAAAAGAGAGAACGAGAGAGAGAGGAAGAGGGAGACAGAAGCTCTCAAGTCAAGGCCTTTTGCTGATATTCAGTGGTCTCTCTTGAATTGGGCCAGGTGACCTTGCTCTACCTACTCGCTACCTAGATCAATACTTTCCCAGGATTTTAAACCAACATACTTTGATGCTCCACAGCTGAAGTAAAAGAGGGGGAAAGAGACAGGAGTGAGACAAATAAGGAGGAACTGCAGGAGCCGGCCAGAAGGGGAGGGAGTGAGGGAGAGTGTGAGGGATGAGTGTTAAGGAGGGGTGAAGGAGAAATAGATGGAGGGAAAGAGGGAGGGATGGATGGCATGAGGGGGAGTACAGGAGGGAAATAAAGGACAGGAAGGATGTTAAGCAGGGGTGAAGGAGAAGCTGGGAGGAGAACAGGAGGAGGGGGAAATAGAGCTGAATGGAGGGAGGGAGGGAGGGAGGCAGGGCGCAGCGATCTGTCAAACCAGGCAGACTTATCCTCCGCCCAGTAATCTGAGGTACAGTGTTTGTTTATTTTCTGTCCTCATTTAGACACAGGGACAGACCCGGGGAGGGAGGGGAGGTTGTTGGCCATCTCGACAAGCCCATTTCCCCAACCCCTATTGTGTAGGGAATTCAAAATAGGGTTTGGCTAACCAAAAACCTCCCAGAGGTTTTTTTGGTGACAACTGAAATACAGCTATAAGACTCATTCAACATGTTTTTTTTTTTTTTTCCCTTGTAGGGAGCAAATGATTAACATTTTCTGAATTCTCCAAATCTCTTATTCATATAGTCAAGGCTGGGTGTATCTGTAGAGTGTGACTGTGTATCCAAAAGCCTCTTCTTCTCTTTTCTGGAGCTTGTGAAGCTGTCTATCTGTGCTGTGACAGCATCTGATTCTCCTCTTTAAGCCAAAAGAAACATCTCAATCCCACACACTTAACACTTACACAAAAGGGGTGATGTGATGTGACGTGTGTTTGCGAGTGCGAATGTGCAACTGTGAATGTGTGTTTTGGTCTATTCAGTCTTGGCCCTGTCTTTTATTTTGTAGGTGAGTGGGGCTCAACTCAAAAGGCATGACTAGGCTCGGAGTTGTACCCTTCCTTTGCTTTTCTTCCACTCACAAAGACAGGTAGAACTCGGGACAAAAGATCCAATTACTAGCCAGTAAAAGCGAAGAAACACAAACACACGAGTTGCACACACAAATGTGCCCACGCGGAGAAGGACTGAAGCAAATATACGCTCACGCTGGCACACACACGGAGATACACACATGTAGACACACTGACAGTTTAACACCCTCACTTGAAGGCAAAACTGACTGAATAAGGAAAAAAATCTCTTGTTAATGTCGACAAATTAAGCACAAATAAGAATGTTTATTGATCTAATATTGATGTGATTAGAAAATGATTTATTCTAAAGTAAGTAGAGGCTTTAAGTGAAAAATTGCGGCTGACATAGGAATTATTTTACTACTTATGCAGTGAGATATTCAGACATTCAAAGAAGGGAGGAATGTTGTTGCAGGCTTAATACACATAAACCTAAAACTATTCACATATAGGTTTCTCATAGGTGATGCATAATCCCAAAAACAGAAATGTGATGGTAAACAAACATTTGAATATATTACTTAATTTGCTGTGGTTTGCTGTTATCTATTTTACCTCACATGACATCACATTTCACTTATCATAATTTTCATACGTTTCACTGGGATACAATTTTAAGAAATTTTTTCATGCTTTTTACAGGTGCTTTAAAAGGGATGTACAGGTTTGTGCCGTAGCTGAGTACAGCAAATAGCTGCATCATTTTTGCTGGTGAAATACAGTCAGTAAATAATATCTGAACAGTTGCTGCAGTTCTGTTGTGTTATTTTGCGGCTGTGAAATACAGCCGCGGACCCACTGATACGCACAAAGAAACTGTCACATAAAACCAAACAAATTTTCTCACGACAGCGAGAGCGATCCCAGCAAAATGTTCTCTCACTGAGTCACCGCAGACTAGTCATCACTGGCATTGCCACACAAACTCTTTACACACTCAAGTGGCACCACACACATGCATGCATTCCAAATACAGTGGCTGATGAGGGAAAATACTCTGCAGAGGAAGAGGATACTCATGTCAAAAGCGGTCAAGCCTGTATGTTTTATGTCTCCCAGGTGACCACATGAGCAGGTACTCAAAAATACACTTGTACATTCGAAGCAGTTTGTTTGTATAAGTTATAATGAAATGTGTAGTCGGTTGGGTGTGAGTGTGTGAGTGTGTGTGTGTGTGTGTGTGTGTGTGTGTGAGTGTGTAGGTGTGTGTGTTTGTGTGTGTATAACAATCAGTGTGAGCACATTGTTAGTAAATAGTAACTTACAAGACAGGGAGTGTGCTCCTTTGGGCAGGTACTCATACAGCAAGGGGTTATCATCTCCCATCATCTCAGCCCGCAGTGACAGCAGGCTGTTCTTACTCATCAGCGCCGCCTTCAGATTGGCTACAGATGAGATTGTTCCACCCCCGGCTCCTCCCCCTGCCTCCTCTGATTCACTGGGACCCAGGTAGCTGGGCTCTGTGGTGAGAGCTTCTTCCTGTTTGAGAAAGAAGTCGAGGCGTTCGCCGCGGCTGTCTGAGCTGTTGGGTTCGGTCACGTCTGCTCCTGAGGACAGATGAAGTAAAAAAAAAAAAGAAAAGAAAAAAGATGGGTGAGGCTCTGCTGTCCTTCTGCAGACATCACTGAGTGACATTCATTATAATGTTTTTTTTTTTTTTTTTAAAGCAACACAAACTAGAGCAGGGCATTTTAAGTAGGTGGTAAGGGACTATGCCTCAAAACATTTCTCACAGAACTGTTTTAACTTCATTTGAGGGATTACATGCTTCTGTATAGGCTGAAAATCCTGGATTTGTGAAACCCTTTTAAAGGGGCTAAAAAGGGATGGTGGCCAAACAAAAAGCCCTAACATTGTACTTGAATAGTTGTCACTTAGTCAATTCAAAGATTTGAGTGAAAAAAAAAAGAAGAAAGAAAACACACCATATTAAACCAATTTTTTCAAACCTCTCAGCCAAGTCATCGCTTACACCCAGTGTTTTCGGTAGCAACTACGACACGTCACTGCTCTGAATCATCTCTCTCTCCTCAACTCCCTAACATACCTCATCATCACCAGTCAACAAAAATACAGGGAGATCATAAGGAGGCAGTGAGAAAGAGAAAGGCAGACACAGACGTGGTGTGTGTGTGTGTGTGTGTGTGTGCGCGCGCGTTATGTCTGCGTGACTGAGTGTGTTTAGCCGTCAGTGTCGTTGAAAGCAGAGTGTGTGGAGAAGCTGTCAGCAGTAGACATGTCGCTGGAGGTTCCACTGTAGATCTACAAGACTGTCAGACCACACTGCTGACGACAGCTCCGCTCAACAGACACACACATACAAACGCACACACGCAAATGGGACACAAAACACACTTTCATTGCCTCCTAATTGACATTTAACTGATGACAGGTTGCTTTATATACAAAAATACACACCATGCACATCAAAAACATGTCTATACTTAAAACAAACACATACAGACTCCTGAGTACAGACTCGGAAGTTGCCTTAAGGGTGTTTGTGCATAATTATGTGTGATTGTTCTGGACAGAAACCTTCTGACATCCCAATATATAAGTCTACTGTTCGACAAAGCCCATGCAGTGACAACTGAAATCACACTTAAAGCTAATGGGGAATAAAAAGTGAAGTCACAAACAGGGGTGAAGCGGGGGCGGGCGGAACAGAAACGAAAGAGGAGAAAGAAAGAGTGAACAAATAAAATGGAAGCAAGAGAACAAAATAGCCCTATTGTCCATTTTAACTACAGTCAGGTAGTGCTAAGTGTTTCCTGTGCAGCCCAGTGCTCATGTGCTGCAGGGGGAGTCAAGGTGACAGAGACAGTAGTTTGCCTCCACGTCTGGAATACCGATGGGTATGCAGCCTCTTCACAGCCTACTGGGTCAATGTTGACCACTCTGTCTCCCTCTCTCTCACATACACACACACACACACACACACACACACACACACCATACACTGTCAGTCATTTTTCATGCTCAGTATAGATAAATGATCAGATGGATGGATACACGCTTTGTATGCACAGTTGCACATACACACATAGATCTGAAAGGTGTAGCGATACGAGTGAGATATTGAGGACGGGCGAAGGAGATGGGGCGCGACAGATAAGAGTGACATACATACGAAGTAATCAGCGGCCATCAAACTACTAGCCGACGCAGGCGAGGATATAAAAAGAGGAGATAAAGTGGGAGGAATCAAGAAAGAAGAGAGGAGGCACGGACAGAAAGAAAAAAGAGAGAGAGAAAGGAAAAAAAAGGCAGGGGAGTGTAGAAGCGGGGGTGTTGAGCTGTGGAGGAAGCACAGAAGATACACACAAAAACACACATGTGTGCATCCACGCACACCCCCGCCCCACCCGCACACACACAAACACACACAAAGTTAATTAAGGAGGGGGTGTAGGGGTTGGCGCAAGGGGCATGAGGTGCAGGAATTCATTAGAGCTCTGCCCCCTCCTTCAGTGGGCAGCCCAGCAGCCACAGGAGTCAATCAATAACATAGATCTGCTGTGGGCCAACAACAAACACACACACATGCACAAACACACACACGTACACGTATATGGAGAAAGGAGAGGCAGACGAATGGAAGGAGAGGAAGCGAAGGGGAGAGAGAGAAAGGAGGGTCACCTCTGACCCCCATCTCCCTCCACTCATCTGTTCATTGGACGAATGAATGACCCCTGACCACTTTTCCCAGCATCCCCTGGACACGTGCATCTACAGATGGAACATGTCCGCCCTCCTCACAGTCATACAGTAACAGTGCTTCAGTCACACACAGCAGATTAAATGGAAGAGTTATGGAAAAGTGATTGCTTCATGATTTCCACGCACATAACATAATTCATAATTTTGAAAATGTGTGAAATTAATATCTGTTTTACACATTAGTGAAGGTGTCTCTCTGTCCTTCTGACACACTCCGCCGTGCATCATACAGTATCCTGCTTTCTGAGGATTTATCCACGTTTCCGAGACTAAGCGTGAGATATTAGAAATTAGTATTCAGCTGACCACAAACAGGCTTCTGCACCACATAATCGGAATATACTACATAATCCTCCTTCACTTATGTAAGCTTTATCGGGCCCTGCATAGCTGGTGTGTTACTTAAACCTCATCCTGTTCTGACAGATAAAATCATTTACCACACCAGAAACAGTCGCACCTAATCCCATGCACGCAGTTTATGGATTTCATCATACGTGTGACGGGTTTCGCTAAGGATTTGTAGACACACATATTGTGGTGTCTTTTAGAGGCAATAGGTTTATGTGGAGTTTTAGAGACACTGTGGTTACATCATTCATTTGTGCACATATGCTCAGTGTTACCGTACTGGTTATCATGAGACAACCTATGAATTTCAATGGCATGGGATATGGCTTTGAACTGCATGGTCAGACACAAAAAACAATAGCATTTTCCTCATCTTTTTTTTTTTCTCCTTTCTTCTGTCTTTACAGTGCAGCGGTCTCTGTACAGTGAAGAGAATTTTCATTTTCCCCTTCATAAAAGAGTCCGAATAATTTAGATTTCTGCTTTCTGAAGAGATCCTCCGTTTAATTTGGTTGCCATGGTAGCCGGGCACCCTTGGCTTCAACATTTATGCTAAATAAAACCCCCTTTTAAAAGGAGAGACAAATATGTGGAAATGGTGGTTCTCTTTGTTCATGTGTGTGTTTGCATTTGTGTGTGCACGCGTGAGCGATGCTGCAAGCTATGTGGGGGCTTGAGTGGGAAAAAGCAAGGACGGAATACGACTTGCCTTGGAATAAAGGATGTGTGTGTTGAACTATACTTCAAATGTGTTGTGAGGGATACTGCATTTATCATCAATTGAGAGAGTTACGGCTAATGGATAGAAGATACAGTTTTATGTGCTGTGGTTGGAGGCTGCACTGTACATCTGAGTGAAGTGTGTGTGTGTGTGTGTGTGTGTGTGTGTGTTTCACAAGGGGAGTTGTGTTATTAGAGAGCGCACTTTGACGCAGTAAAGAGGAGGAGAGAGAAGGCCTGAAAAGGGAGGGAAGGGTCAGCTGACCCTGTTTGACCTCTGATCTTCTGTTCTGATTGTGCTCAAGAAGTGTGTCCGAGCGCGCGCGCACGTGTGTGTGTGTATGTGCCAACAAATACCTCCTTCCCCTTTAAATGAAGCCAAATACTGTTGTAAAAAGGAGTTCCCTTTTTCCAAAAATACAGGTTTTTGATAGATAAACAGATGAATAAACGTAAATTGATATACAGCCGCTACTTGCGTACTCGATCATGACCTGGCTGCTGATGGACACACTCCTTTAACACCTCCAGTCGCACAAACACACAAAACACACCACGCCTTCAAATCAACAGAGACAGTAGCCAAACACAATGGAGAGAAAAAGTCCAGGGTGGTTAAGCAACGAGTTACTGAGGCTTGTCGACCACAAGAGAGCTGTCAGAGAAGAAAGTAGGGCTTGTGTGCATGTTTGAGAATGGGAGTGCAAACAAAAGAGAAAGACTCTCTCACTGTGTATCTTTGTGTGTAAATGCGTGTGTGACAGAGAAAAAACACAGAAAGAAGCCTTGCCCCAAGTCGGCCTGGTTAATGGCTCGGCCAGCCTGAGGTTGAAAAGGACAAGGCATTACAAGAGCCGTGTTGTCACAGAACACTACCGCTCGGCGCATTGTCTGCGCAAAACATTACAGCGACATGCCTCCAAACGAGAAAATGCAAGTCTCTCCTTCACCTTTATTCACAAACAGCTCCACACACTGTACATGTGATTAGTGTGTGTTTGTCCTCGAGTGGACAAAGAGGGGAGGGAAGGTGGAACTTGCTTCCTCAGCATGCCAGAGTTTGAGAGGGTAAAAAAGTAATTTCAGCTGAGAAGGGGGAGTGAGGCACTAAAACAGCTCAAGAATTCAGAGGCAATTTAAAAAGCAGTGTGGGAGAGGGGAATGAAAAAAATGCTGGGTTAAAAGGAGGGAGGATGGAAAGTAAAAGAGGTTGTTATTCTCTCTCTCTCTCTTTCTCTCTGTCTTTCTCTCTCTCACTTGCTCTCTCTCTCTCTCTCTGTTGTTTTTAGGGACTAGCCGGGCCACAACCTCCAGGAGAGATAGGGAAGGGTGGGTGGTGGTGGTGGGGTGTGTGTGGATAGGGAGGGCAAGCATAAATCAAGCAGAGCCTGAAGGCTTTAGAGGAGGGAGGGACAGAGGGAAGAGAGTGGTAAAAGACAGGGGAGAGAGCGAGAGAGAGAGAGAGAGAGAGAGAGAGAGAGATGATGGTGCTGGTAGTGATGGTGGTACTGCTGGGGGCTCAGAGAAAAAGAGAGAGTGTGGGTGGAGGGGAGGAGAGGAGAGAAGAGAAGAGGAGCACAACGATTGCAAGAGTGGTGGGGTGAGAGGTGGACGGTGGGGTGACGGAGTGTGGGTGGGTGGGTGAGTGAAGGGGGAGTGAGGAGAGGTGAGGGGGAGGTTACAGAGGCTGTAGGAGGGAGGGTGGTTAGTGATGGTGGGGGTGAGCAAGTGAGTGTGTGAGAGTGCGTCTACAGTAAGCCAGATAAATTTATAAAAACGCATCTTTTTCCTCCAAGTTCCACGCTATGCCCGCGTTTTTTTGTTACGTTTAAATTATTGCAAAATTGGAAATTCTAAAGGAAGTTTTTGCTGTGTCGGCCAGGGCTAATCTGGCCCTCATTTGCTGCCTGGTAGATATACTTTTTATGTTCCTGGTCCCAACAGACAGTGGCCATAGTCTCTAGCTGGCGACCTAACTCGGTCTAACTCGCAGCTAATTCTGTTGCTTGGTCGCTAACAGAAAAATAAGTTCACACAGTTTCTTCAAAAAACACGTGT
Source organism: Lateolabrax maculatus (assembly GCA_031216445.1). Classification (NCBI taxonomy): domain Eukaryota; kingdom Metazoa; phylum Chordata; class Actinopteri; order Acropomatiformes; family Lateolabracidae; genus Lateolabrax; species Lateolabrax maculatus. The sequence goes on along the minus strand of CM062201.1, from coordinate 17,381,540 downwards.
TTGTACCATTTCTATTTTCTAAAACAGTTTATACTTTCTGTTGCCTCTAATCCTCTCTGCGAACACTAATTTTGTCGATATGACACAATACGACATCTCAGGACAGCAGAGTTAAATTCATCGGGTTGGCTTTGCTGACCTATGATCAAATGACTATTTTATGCTCACTCAGTTGTCTGACAACAGAAACATAAAAATATATTTAAAAAAGAGAACAACTAATCGCGAGTTCTGCTGTCTTAAAACACGGTATAGGTGATCATGGAGAGCAGGAGGTGACGGACCGCAGGCTCAACGTGGACGTGTCTGCCCCACGGTTTACCAGATGTTGGCAGTGATGCACACTTTCACTGTTTTCTGTCCAAAAAGGACAGCGAAGAACAGACGAATCGAGTTTCCTATTATTCAAGTGTTTCAGTGTGGAGGACATCTCAAAAATACAAAAATAACATTAAAATGCTAGTGTGGTCGCAGGTCCTTTTCAAACGTAAACTGCGCTTTCAAAATTAGCCGCCTTGGTGTGGACGTAGTCTGAGTGAGCAAGTGAATGAGTGAAGGAAGGGAGGGAAAGAGGGAGCGGTGAGTGCGTGGGGGATGGAGGATTGCAGGGCTCAAGGTAATCTGGGGAGTTAATGCAGCTTAGAGGGACTGAGAGGAGTGGGAGGGAGGTAGAGAGAGAAGGAGAGAGAGAGGGAGAGAGGGAGAGAGGGGGAGTGATGGCAGAGGGAAAGAGAATATAAAAATAATAGGGTCAGCAGGGAAAGAGAGGGAGAGAGGAATAAATGAAGATGTATCAGAAACAAAAGCCGAAGCAACTGGGGGGCGAGGGGGGGGGGGGGGGGGGGGGGAATGAGAGAAAAAGAGAGAGAGTACAGGGAGTGTAAAAGCTGGCGAGATAGGAGAGTGGAGGGGGGAGAGAGCGAGCCGAGTGAGTGTGCGAGATAAAGAGTGGGCTAATGAAAGGTAGGGTGAGGCTGAGTGAGTTGGCGGGTAGGAGGGAAGTCGACAGAGAGAGGGAGACAGAGAGAGAGAGAGAGAGAGAGAGCGGGGGAGAGGTCTGCATGGGGAAAGAATGCTGGGTGGGGAAGGAAGGCAGACACGCAGGGCTTTGTGCTAAAAGCAACGAGAGAGAGAGATGGAGAGATTGAGAGAGAGAGAGAGAGAGAGAGAGGTTATGTCTTGGCTTTATGCACTAGGGAGGAACTGGTGAGCGGGCACGTGCCCAAAAGCCCTGTCCAGCCCGGTCTAGGGTCGTATTTGAAGGGTGAGGTGAGTGAGCGAGAGAGCGGTTGAGAGGAGGGATAATGGAAAGTGGAGGAGGAAAACGACAAAGACTCTGGGTGGGGATGGTGTACAGAGCCTGCGGGTTATTGGTGTGTGGGTTAACACACTCATAACACACTGCGACTCACACTGACCAGCTGAGATGCTCGAGGCAACTAACTATCCATAATTACATATTTACTGCTCCCTGGAAATGATTTTAGGACTAGTTTAACAACCAAACAAAGTTGGCAAAATCAACATATTTGCAGCTGGACAACTATAAATGGGAATAGGAAACTCAATGTTAAAGCACGTGAAATGTAAATTTGTTCAGCAAAACCGCCACTGGTGAGAAAATAAAGAAATCTCAATCTTGAGCCAAAATTGCCAAACTTTTCCAATTCACATAGCTATGAGGATGTGTGTCATGTAAACTTCGTCCTCATGTCGGACCCACACAAACAGTGTTTGAAAAAGATCCTGTTGCCAAGATGAATTAACTTGCTCCAAGAATCAGGCTTTATCATTGAATACTTGCAATGGAAAGTATGCAGAGCCTCCTGCTTCATAGTCTTAGCATTGTGTCTTGAGTGCAGCGATTTTCACAAATTTTCCAAAAATTAGCGTCAGATCAGTGCATCAAAATTAAGAACACTTGTTTCAAGAAAACTTAGGAAACAGGTTGATTTGCACTAGATATAGGTTGGCACTATCATACTAGGTTGGAATAAATGGGTTGGAACTATAATACTACTGGCAGATCCTTTCACTTTCTTTAAAAAACAAAAAGACTGTCACTGCAAAAAACAAGACCACTAAATACTCCAACTCTAATGTCCTCAAATATATTTAATCTATGATTGTTTGACTTTTTCAGGCTCAAAAGCCCCCGCCAAGTGGTGACAAATGAACAAAAACACAACACATGAAGACGTACAGTGCAATCATTCACTACAGTCACAACAAGCGAGCAGACAGCAGATGACCAGTACAAGAGGTTTTCGTCCACCAACAGTCAATGTCACCATGCTCCATCCACAGGGACACTCCACAGATCTGGGAGCAAGGGGTGTTACGTGTTCCCCATAGAGCATTAGTGTGCGCCCAGTGACCAGAGAGTACAAGAGCTATTGCCCCTCTCCCCTCTCTCTGCTCATCTCTCCCATCTTATAACATTAAGACTGTGCCTTTCTGTGCTTGTATCCTTGGCAACCTGCGTCCAACAATGGAGAGAGCCTGGCCTCAGCATGGGAGGAGTACAGTGCCATGGAGAGGAAAAGCAAGGGCGAGGGAGATAGAAAGAGATGGAAAACTGGCAGGGCGGCTGGGCAGAAAGAGAGAGCGAGGGAACGAGTGTTTGTCGCGCACCGACGTGTAGGTCAAAATGAGGGAACAGAGCAAAGGGTTAAACAGGGGAAGGAAGTGAGACAGATGAGACGTGGATGAGGGAGCCAAACCTGCGCAAGCTGCAGGCTTTGTGTTAGTGGATCAGTGGAGATCTATGCCACTCTTGAGCTGATAAAAGTTGGACAGATCTCAAGATCAAGGCAGGATGGATTTGGACCTTGAACCTCACACCACTCCGCCAGCCTTTCAGCAGTCCAAGCCTGTGAAGATGCCACTGAAATAGAAGACAGCCTTGTTTGATGCAGCTCTAATTCCATACTCGGAGATCTGGCACTGCAGCCAACATGGAGCTGATTATAAGCACTGACAGTGTAAATCCAAGTTTGATTTTATGAGTTTTTATTTTCATTTTCTTGATTTAAAACTTTGCAAATCCCTATAAGTGTTTCTTGACCTCAAGAAACATTAAAACATTTTCAAACATGCTCACAAGTTTGGATTACGAGATGGAGATTTTGGAGCATTATTTGTCTGCAAAACCAAAACTTGCTAGGGAAACCACACTGCAGGTGGAAGTCATGTGGGACAAGAGAGGCAAAATTGCCATGCCATGCCGTGCTTCCTCTATATCTATGATACAAGTATAAGAGGTAAGAACAATAGAAATCACACTGTGTGGACTGAGGGGAAAACCAGAGCGAGGGACACATGCATATAGATGACTGTGTTCATCTTTTCTTCCCCCACTGCAGCCGAGCTGAGCCATTGAGATTAATTGCTTATGATCAAATCAGCAGAAGCTGTGCAAATTAAAGAGCGGGCAACCCACCCCCGCCCCTCCTCCCTCACCTCCACAACATCTCCCACCCACCCCCGAGCCAGACCCAGTGGACAGTGCGTGTGACGAGCCCCGGCGCTTATTCGAGGCTACAAACGTGTCATTTCCTCTTTCCCCGGAGAGGAACATAGAGCTCAGAAAGGGCTCGAAATGGAGCAAGGGGTCAGTCAAATAGTGCAGGTTTGTGCGCGCACATGCACACAGACTCACAGGGACACACGCATGCACGGAGACACACACACACACACACACACACACACACAAACAGAGGCAGTGCCCTAAGCAGAACTACTGATCTCTCAACTCGCTTCTCAAAACTGCTCCACTTCCTACTTCCCACTTCTCTCTCTCTCCCTCTCTCTCTCTCCCTCTCTCTCCGCCTTTCTCTCTCTCTCTCTCTCATTAAGAAGCAATTAGAGAGAAGGGCAGCGTGACCGCATGACCCCTAACTAACCCCTGTCACACACCCCTGAAAAGTAGGGAGGAATAGGGTGAGGAAGGGAGTGAAGGAGAGAAAGGGGTAAAAGATATAAACAGTCAGATAGTGAAAGGGGAGGCAGAGAAAAGAGGGAATGTTACGAGTGAATGTGGGGAGACGGGGTAAAGGGGAAAAGTTCAGAGTATATGTAAGGTTTCAGGCAATGACACTGAAAAAAAAGTTGAGGAGTGAAAGCTCAAACGAATTAAAAAAAATACAGGGACAAATGAACAGATGAAGAGCAGAAATATCTTAAATTATGTCTTTAATTTAAGTTTTCCTAAAACGTAAAATATCTGGCTATACAACGAGTTTATTCCAATGTTTCCAATGCAATGTCTGGCTTTTCTAATAGTGAGTGACAGATCACATTACAACCATCATGAAAATGATATGAGACATGTTTTGGACATGTATTTGCACTGCAACAATGTGACATTATGTACTGGCAAATCTTGATCACTTGCTCTAATAGAGCATTTTACAACTCACTACAAGATGATAAGACTCAGTGGAAGGATAGAAAGGACAGAAACATGGTAGATAGAAGAGGTATGTATGACTCAGACTGGAAGAGAGAGGTAGAGAGGCGTGTGATAAGTATGCAGTGACTTTAGGAGAAGGGGATAATTTGGGAGTGGAGGGGAAGACGGCTAGGCTGCTTCCTTAGTCGGACACAGGAATGTAGAGCGGGCGGATCCCAGTGTGTGTGTGTGTGTGTGTTTCTATGTGTATGTGTGTGTTTGTGCCAGACAGGAATCCCTAACCCCCACAGACTCCGGCTCCACTTATCAAGGCTCGAACAGAGGGGTATGAAGGGGAAGAGGGAGAGAGGGTGAAGAGGGGTCTGGGTGTCCTGCGCTATCAAATCCACCTCTAACCCCCATCGCTCCCTTTCTCCTCTCCTGTACAACACACACACACACAGACACACACATTAAACCTTGAAGCTGGATGTCTCTGAGGCCAGAGGAACTATGGGAAGGCCAAACAGTCTAACCACGAAAAGAAAAAAAAAACTGCCAGGGTCACAGACAATTACGCCATATACACAACATGCAAACACACACTCTCTAGTCTCTCTACCTCTTTATCTATCTCACATGCTTTCCCAAACACACACACACACACACACACACACACACACACAGACACACACATACACACTCTTAGAACAAACTATGAAAACCTCTTTTACTTCTAGCACCAACACAGTATTCTCTTTTCACTCAGGTCACATGTAGTCTCAACTGGGGAATTAGTGTGAATAAAAAAAAAAAAAACAACGGGTACCCCTGTTGTGAAAGGTCCCACCTAACACAAGCCCATTAACCATTTAAGATTCAGAGATACAGACTTACAAGGAAGAAGTATGGGGGTAGAGGAGAGAGACAGAGAGAGCTGAAAGATCAAATGGATCAGATGAAGTTATTCTTTGCATGCTGCTGCTGGTCTATGAGGGTAGTGAGGGGAAAATAGTAGCAGAGAGAGAGGTGGAGGAAGGTGGAAACAATGAGGAGTACGGGCAGGCAGGTGATCTGGGGCAAAGGGGTTGGGGGAGAGGAGGGGAGACAGTGGAAACAAAAGAAGAGTTTGGCCTCTCTGAAGCATGTTCCTGGGGCTCTGCTACTCTGTGCACTACAGCTGCTGATATGAATTTAAACCCAATGTGATTTTAACTTAATCAATGATTAGCATTCAGAAAACTGCAGCTCCCATGATGTTTTTCCAGTGTGGAATGTGCGTATTATTTGTCAGCATAACTGTGTCTCTTTTATCCTTCCTTGTCCTCATATTTGCCTCTTTCTCTGAATTTGGCTTCACATAAAAACCTTTTTTTTTTTTTTTTTTGGCCATTTGGGTGCAGGGAAAACACTGACATAACCTTTTGAGTTTATATGGGAAACTTGCTACCAAATAGTTGCCTATTTACACATCTAGCAGATATGAAGCAACATTACCAGTCATTTAAAGTTGTGTTTCAGGTGACATAGCAAACGTAACATTCACTCTATTTTTAGCTGTTTCGGGCCTCCACTAACTCCTGAAAAATATCTGGCTCCTTTGCTGATAAATGCTCCACTATGTTCACCAGCTAGTTGTTAACTTCTACCATCTGCGGTCTTTGGTGCTGAGCAGGTAGAGTGCAGCTCTTGCACTGCAAACAGTAGATGTGACACTGATGAAAGCAGTGAGAGGGGTCCAAACAGTGTGGTAGGAAAACCAAAACAATGATCTCAAAGATGTTAAAAAGTTCCACAGAGCTGGGGGGGGGGGGGGGGGGGGCGACTGTAAAGTTAGGTGACATTTCACTGTAAATTGATCCTTTTTCATTACACGTAGTTAACACAACCTGGAAGTTCCTGTTTTACACGAGTAAACAGACACAGAGGCTCACAGATGCTGGTGATGAGGAGGAAGTCAAATCCACAATGCTGCCCTTATTTTCAAAGCCCATACACTCAATGTGAAGCCACACACACATATACTGTAATCAAGCCGCAGCCGCAACGTAGCTCCAGTGTACGAGATGAGTTAAAGCAGAAGTGACAGTGTGAAATGACGGGATGGAAAGGAAGGTCCAAACAGACAGAGGCAAGGAGGCATAGAGGAGGGAAGGAGGGGACAAACAGTTGTGAAGGACAGATAGGGGCTTCCAGGACTGTCTTCAACGCCTCTATAACTATCAAACCCAAAAAGAACCACACACATGTACACACAAATACACACACACACTTGTATGTACACAGACCAAGCCATAATTGTCCCCTGTGGTGATTTTGGCCTCTCCCTTCTAGTTTCTCATTGCTGTTGGCCAACTCTTCTGTATCTTTAACACTTTCTTTTTTTCCTCTTTTCAGAGCGGTGGGGGTGTGAGGGGGGGGGGGGGTGTCACAAGAGAAGGAATGAGGGATGAAGGAGAAAGAGAGGTCCAAAGGAAGGAGGTGTAGAGGGGTGTGGCGGCGGAGAGGGGGAATGAAGGGGAGGCGGGAAAGGAGAGAATGAATGTGTAAGAGGAAGGGAGACTTTGCCCTCCAGCGGGAACACTCCCACGATTGTGTGTACGTGTGTGTGTGTGTGTGTGTGTGCGTGTGTCTGTGTGTGTGTGTGGGTGGGTGTGTGTGTGTGTGTGTGTGTTCGCCTGTATGTGTGTTTGTGTGCGAGCTGTGCCTCGGCCAAACCGACACACCCACAGGCTGTAGACCTCTATATCCTGTTCGGGTTGTCCGTTTGTCCAAACATCACCCCCCACCTTATACCCCCCCCCCCCCCCCCCCCCCCCCACCCCCCCCCCTTCCTTGTCGCTCCCCTTTTCTAACTGGTCTGACGGGGGTAGAGGCCGCCGAGGGAGTGGGTACGGTAAATAGAACAAAGCCACCTTTCTAAAATAAACAGACCGGGAAAGAGGAACTTCAGGTTGACTGAAAATGAGAGAGAAAGACAGCCCAGATCCAACCATGGGCTTACTGTAAAGCACTTTTTTCGAAGGTTAAACTCTTCACAAAAGTTACAGTTTCTGCTTCTGCCTGTCAGTCAGTCTGCCAGTGTGTATATCTGCCTCTCTCTCTCTCTCTCTCACACACACACACACACACACACACACACACATACACACTTTACTAGTCTCAATATCCTGGCTGCTTGTGCTCGACTAACTCTTGTTGAATGCTGGGTACAGTGTGACACATAAGCCACAATGAGCAGTGCTGCCAGGCTCACGGCTACAGGGCCCATTACTGGCGATCAGATCACTGGAGGAGAGAGGAGAGAGGCATCCTAGCTCACATCACATCACATCTCCATCTCATATCTCCAAAAGAGGAGCCTTGTCACGGATCCCTCATCGAAGAGGAGGAGGAGGCCTCGCTCATATGTAAGGCTTATCACTTTTGTTTTAACAGATTTTCCATAACACTGTGGAAGCAGTGTGTATAAAGCAACATTTTACATGAATCACTCCATTTACTCAAGCATCTTGGCACTCTGCACAATTGCCTTCTTGTTTACAATTTTCATTGTTGTTTTTTATACATATACTTTGATTTAAATAGCCTATATATACAGTATGTACATAATAGTTAAATGTTTATGTTTGCCTTTGTTCAGTTTTGTTGTTCTTGTTTTTAGCTGTATGTCTATTCTGTCAGATTCCTTGTATGTGTACACATACTTGTCAATAAAGCTGATTTTGTCAAGAATTAATCTGTCAAAATTCATAATAAATCTGAAAACACATAAGTTACAGGATACAAATATTTTTAAATCCAGTGTCACTTACACTTTCCAAGGATATTAACTCCAATGTCCATCATGAATAAACTTCCATAAATCCGCTTAGAAATCAAAGAAAAAAGACACAAAGTAGGCTAATCCATTTGTAGTCATCTGTACATCCACAGGTGCAAACACAAACTGCTAATAACTAATTTGGCATACTTTTAATGGTGCCATTTTTCCAAAATATAAACAAAAATATGCCAAAATATAAGATATAAATATAATCTAAATAAACAGGGCTTAAGCTGTGGCTCTCAGCAAACTAACTGATTTCATGATAACATTATACTTACTATGGGAACCTTGGTAACAGAACTCAAGGTAAGATAAAGAATAATAAGGAGTGACAAAATCCTTTAATATTCAATTCAATATGTTTTGATATTGAAGTAGAGGAAGGTGTTGGGGCAGTTGTTGGGAGGGCCCACAGTGTCAAACCGTCATACTTTGAAAACCCCTAACTTAGACATGTAAAAGAGGAAAAACAAACCCTGCTGATTATTCGCTCACTTATTACTCAAACCCTCTAAGTAAAAAGAACATATTAATGCTTGAACTTTTGAAAATCTGTTTTCCCAGATATGGGTGTCATTTTTAGACACACACACAAAAAAAATGCCGAAAATAAAAATAATAATTATGAAACCATTCGGTCATCATTGTTTTGAAAAGTAAGCTGGGAAGCCCCTCAGGTATTATCTCTTTTAAAAATGGAACTGAGCATCAGAATAAATTAATGAGTTATAGAAGATGTTGCATATGTTAACCGCAACCAGTAGTATATCTGTGTAGACATTTGGGGTATTTGATGGATTTCAAGCGTGTGTGTTGACGTATGAGGGCGGGGATTTAGCTCTGGGGGTACTGCTGAGAATGTTCAACCACAGAAACCTCCTGACCCACCCACCACTGCACCGTGCCAACAGGACATCCTGTCATGGTGCATTCTGGGTAGTTTAATTCTTAGACCTGAGCGATCGATGCCAAGAGATGTGTGTGTAGACAGAGTTTAACCACATACATTTTGAAGTGAAATGTAGGTATTGTACTTTATATATTACAGGAAATTTGCAGGTGTTATAAATGTGTTTATATACTTGCGTGTAAGTTAGTGGGAGAGTGTGTACAGTATGTGTGTGGGCCGTGGCTGACTAAAGCACACACATGGGCCCAACCCAGGTGCACTCAGGGTGGGATGGCTAATCTTTAACCCCCCCACACACTACACACACACACACACTCCTCCTCCTTTTCTCCGTCCAGCAATTCTTCTCCGGCCTGTTCCAGGGGCAGGAGGTGGATAGGTGGGGGGTGCTGACGTTTTGGAAAAAAGCCATGGTCAGGAGTGGGGAGGGGGCAGCTTCCTGTCCAAAATGGCTCTTTTAAAGCCAGAGAATTATAAATAGAGCAGGTGTCAGTATTGAGAACTGAGAGAGAGAGAGGGCTGTGAGAGAAAAAGACAGACAGCAAGACTGTGAAAAATTGTGTGAATGTGTGTGTGGTGTGATGGCGTGGTGGAGTAGGAGAAGGGGCTTTTAGCTGGTGGACTGCCCATAATGTCCAGCAGGATGTGAGGTCATATGACAAAGATGGCTGGTGGGCGGTGAGAAATTATTAGTTACCACGGTGATAATGGACTTTTTTGTTTTTTATTTTTAAATGTAGCGGGGACCGAACAGGAGGCTGACATGAGAGGGACAGACAGAGAGAGGAAAAAGGGGGAAATGACAGTGTTTTGATCTTCCGTCACAATTCCCCAAAGAACATAAAAGAAAAAAGGATTCAACCCTCTAACATACAACTGAGTGGTGAGGTAGGCCTATGTGTGTACGTGTGGTAGCAGGGCACAAGAAGGGGAAGGAGAGGATGGAGGCAGTAGGGGAAATTGAGAGAGGTGGGGTGAGCAGGCCACAAAAGTCAATAGGGTGGGAGGAAAGGGCTGAAATCATCTGTGCAGTCAGAGGACAAAGAGGCAGAGCAAATAGGGGGTGGGGGAGACAGAGCGAGACACAGAGAGAGGCCTGGAGTACAAAGACAGTGAGAGACAGAATTGATAATAGACTGACTGTGGAAAAAGTGACAAAGATGAACCAGGAGCCACAAAAAAAGAGTGAGACATTGATAGAGAGGAGAAAATACAGGGGGAGAGGCCTCCACAAGATGTAGTTATCTAACCCATAGTGTGTTAAGCACCAAGCCATGAAGAAAGGGGTTAAAAATTAAGTACACACAGTCTGAAATATTAAATCTATTTTGGTTTTTAATGAAGGAGGAGTGAATTAGGGAGGAAATATGAGAGTAGATTATTAAACTGAGAGCGAGGAGAAGGGAGAGAAAAAGTAGAGAGGTGTGCGAGGGGTGAGGGGGTTGAAATCTGTTCAGGTGTTTTAAATATTAAACCTATTTCAAGTTTAATGAAGTGCAAATACTATGGGGAGAGTCTTAACTGGAATACAGAGAGGAAGGGGGCGAAAGGGGGATCCGATTCATTATTTCAAGTGTTCACCTTTAGACTGCCGAGACTTGGGGAGAGGAGCACAGGGAGAGAGAAAAAAAAAAGAGAGAAAGTTTATGCGGAAGTGCAAACTAAAGGGCAGTTCTGAGAGCGCCTGTCTGCGGGCCCCAGGTGAGTCCAGGAGGCTCCGAAGCTGCAGAGGATGAAGGTCTGAACTCAAACAAGTCAAAACATGCAGCGTTAACTGTAGCGTTCCCAAGCTCGCAGGAATAAACAGGAAAAGGTTCTACGGAAAAATGATTTCGTTTTTTTTTAATGTCTCCGTGGGCATGTGTATGTGTGTCAGTGTGTGTAAATGTGTGTGTATTAGTGGTTGAGGAGGGGAACTCTGAGGCCACAGAGAGGAGAGGAAGAGAGTCAGATAAAGATGTTGGATTTCAAAAAAGATTCTCGATGTAATCAATGTGCAACTGCTAGAGGGAAATGGAAAGAACAGCCCACGTGTGATTGAACTGTTCACGTCTACATAATCAGATGCTCTAAGCTGTGTGTGTGTGTACATCACACCGGCCATGTACCGGATTGCCAAAATCCCCCAAGCTGCCACTAAAGGTCACCATGTGTGTGTGTGTGTGTGTGTGTGTGTGTGTTTTAATACCAGCAAAAAAAAAAGTATTTCCAGTGCTATTATTATATGGGATAAAGATCAAGATGCTGTTTGCCCCAAGTATAAAGGAAGTAGGAAAGAAATCAATCATTAACTCATGGTTGCACCAGATCAGGCTTCTTCTCAATCTGAGATTGAATGTGCCATAGAGCAAATTAGTTCTGCTTTCAAAATGACATATCTTCTGAAAAGACACATACTTTAGGAAAAATAAATAACATTGAATGTAAAGAACATTTTTCAATACTTTCAAAGGGAAGATGGTAAGGCCTTTGTGGACACAATTTACAGACTAAAAATATCACTCAATCATGGCTTTCATGTGATTATTTCCTTATATATTGCCTTTTAGAAATGTCTGGAGTCTGACAGTAATTGAATAAGTGTAAATACTGAAATATAGTGGCAGTATAGATTAGTATATCTTAGCACAGATGCAATCAAATATAGCATATGTCTGTTGTATACACATATATAATTTAAACATGTGATAAGTGTGTAATTTATGGTATTTAGTCGGAATATAAAACAGATAGCATGGAAATATAGGTGCAACTTGTGATTATTTTCTTTATTTGTTAAATCTGAATATTCTTTTCATTTTCAATTAATGGATACATTTTTTTAGTCAATAAAATATGAGAAATTGCAAGCTCTTAAGCTTGTTTTGTAGGATCAACAGCCCAAAAGCAAAGAATATTCAATTAACAAATCAAACAAAACAGAAAAAGGCAGCCCATCCTCACATTTGGTGAACTGGAACAAGCAAATGTTTGACATTTTTGCAAGTTAAATGATTACTAAACAAATTTTCTGTTAATCAGCTAATTGATAAATTGATTCATAATTTCAGCACTACATGGATTACAAGAAGAGAGGCTGATATGACACATCAAAGAAAAAGTATACAAAATTATTTTAAAAAGCTTGACACTTGATTTTAAAAGCACTCCGTTTTTGATTTGCAGATGCTTTTTAATCCAGGTCTGTATGAAGCAGTGGGGGCCAAACTAAAAATAATTTCAGGTAATTATTTAAAGGTTTACGACATAAGCAGGCAGGAGAAGTAGAGACTATTTAAAACTCCCCTGCTCAAAAATTGTCACCTCTAATTTAGTACTGTGCAGAAAAATATACGGAAGTGATCAGATCACTGCAATGCAAGGCGTGCCGATTTTTTTTCCTAATTCACATGTAAGTTTTACAATATTTGTGTCAGCAGACAAGGTGAGCAAATGAAAAAGTGAGATCAAGCATTAGCGAGAGAGAGAAAAAGGAAGTTGAGTGCTTAGTGGCCTCAATAATGACATCAAGTGAACGCAGCAGATGTTTGCAAGGGAAGGGGCTCTAAAGAAAACAAATCCTAATTCCTGCAGCTGTTTATGTCAACACAGGCACACTGCATTTTCATACAAAAGGTTTGAAACAGCTCTGCGTTAATACACTGAGCCTTTACACAGCCATATATTATCCTTATATTACAGAATAATCCAGCGAAATCTGCAGTCAAGCAGCCCCTGTGTTGCATGTAATATAAGCATTTGTAATAGTAAAGCGTGGACACCGATCACAGATGAATGAGAGAGAGAGAGAGAGAGTGTGTCTAGGCACTTCTCATCAATAAAGAATGAAGCAATTAAGTTAATCTCAGACTGAAGGTGCCCTTTCTCCTTTCTACCTGCCATGTTCCTTCATGGAAGCCAACAGCTGGACTTCAACACATATGTTTGTTCTTTCATTTTTGTAAGGACCAAAAAATGTACCTTGGATTATAATCCTGCTTCCCAAATACTAACATTGACCTTAAATTTAAAACCCTCATACTGCTGAAATGAATAGACTCACAACAGACATAATATTATTGAAAATTGAATAATTTGCCTTTTGGTTCCCACACACCAGTAATGAAGTAATGAATCAATGAATGTGTTATTACTTTGATGCATTTTAATGCCTAAAGAATACAATAGTAGACCTGCCATGGTGTACATCATCAAAACAGTGCAGCGTGGGCCTCCCAGGGATAATCCAACATTCACAGTGATATTGTCATGTTTTATATTTGTTCATTATATTTGTTTTTATTCATTATCAAGTTACTCATATCATTACTGTATGTGTTAGCTAGTGTTTCTCTTGTTTTCTCATTAGACAGAAGTATTCTTTTTATGCATCATGCATAGCAAAAAACTAAACTGTGTCATACCAAGTATTTAATAGCTTTGCTGTCTACCTTGCCTACGTAGCAATGCTGAGCAATGTTGTAATTAGAAGCTTTAAATAGAATTGTACATCACTTTCTAATTCTTCGTTCGGCCCTCCCCTATGCTCGTACATCTGATTCAGATCTTCAGGTGACAAAATCCGGATTTAAGGAGACTTAAGACTTAAGGAGACAAACTCTCATAAGCTCATAGAGATCCTGTGTAGTTCTGACCCTGACTTGGTCAAAGTGAAAACCAACATTTTTTTCATTTTAAGAACTTACTGGCATCGATAGAAGTAGAGCACTCCCCAACCAAAACATCCCACCACCCCCACTAATTCACTTCACACAATAGTGAAACACATCCTGCCTGTCACACACTACCACTCTTAAACGTCATGTAAGCCCACTGGTAACATGATATTTTACTGCTAAATGGCAAGGTCAGCCCTATGAGAGACCCAAATAGTTGATCACCCCACTCTTCTCCATTGTGAGCCCAGTCCCGAAACCCAGTTGAAACCGGGGATAAATGGTGTCTTTTGGCTTCCACCAAGTATGTCTACACCAGCAGCAACACTAGACTTCCTCTAACCTTTAGGTGAGAAAACACCTCTCTCGGTAATGGCTGCTTCACCACAGCCAGACTTAAACTCTACCTTCTACTACAGTACAGAACCACCGAACTGGCCAGCGGACTTGATAGTGCCATTTACTTTGTGGGTGTATGTGGGTATATGTGGGTGCGCATGTGTGTGTGTGTGTGACTGAAGCTCAAGACAAGATGTACTTGGGCACCGTAATAAAGTCTCGCTGCAGGTCACAAAATCCAGGACTTAGGACACTTAAAACTAAGCAGACAAACCCTCATAAGCCTGTACGGATACTCTGTCTTCGCCGACTTTTTTTTTTTTTATGTCTCAGTTTTTTTCTCTTCTCTCTCATTACCCCTCTCATCTACCACTCTCTCTCCCTTTTTTCCTCCACTTGCCCTTTCCAGAAGGTCCTTCCCTAAACCCCAGAGAGAGGGGGAGGAGCCTGGGATGGTGAGGAGGCGCTGGTAATCCGTGCGGTGACCCAGGTCAATTCAATTATCCTGTTTTCTTTCGCTGCGCGATGCGTGTGCCCATTTCACAGCCAACTCCCTTAATGCGCCCAGGATTAGCTTCTCTTACTTTTAATGATCTACCTATCGACGCCTTGGGCCCACCAGTGCTCATACGCACACACACACACACACACACACACACACACACACACTTAAGTGTTTTTCATGTATTAGTTTTTAGTGTAAAGGCATTCACTAAACAATTCTGCTAGGCTGAAGATCAAGAGATACTTTCTCAAAATAAATGTGTGTATTTGAGTGTGTTTGTGTTGTGTTAGAATTTGCTTGTTTATGTGGGAGTGTGTGTTACATAAACTCCAGTAAGAAGAGGATTGTATTATCCGTCTGCATTTACCCAGGCTTCACCTCACACCTCCAAGAATTTAGATAATCATCTTAGACCTAACACGTTAGTGTCGAAGCTCACTAATCTCAAGAAAAGAGGTCATTTTATACTAGTAAACCGTACGTGTGGCCGACATGTACTGAACTATCCACTCAGGATTCAAAGTATTAAGTGCATATGTACTGTAAAGTGTCATGCGCACTCTGTTGAACTTGAGTTCAACAAAAGTCAACAAAGCTGTTTGATTGCTTGCATGTAACTTCTGCCTTATTGGTTAGAAAATCTCTTATAAAAGAGAAGTACTGATGAATTAGATTCTGCTGTAGTTGAGTGTTGAGACAACACTCTCATCTAATTATCTAGCCTGATCTTATTATCTCACCAGTCTAATTACATGACCGAATAACTAAGAAGGTGCCAACATTATAAAACTGCAGCAACTTAGGAAACTCAAAAGCCTCCAAGTCATCAAATCAGCACCGCAAAATCCTTTCCAAAAAGGAAGTACAGGTCTGCTTTCTTTTGGCCTGCATCCGTCTTTCCAATTTTGAGAGAAAACACATTGCTATGGCTGTGAGATGACCCAAAACCAAATCAGTTTGGTCTATTTCACATAAAAATAAGCAGTGACACTTTCCAAAGACAGGACACAGTAAACAAGAAGCAGGTTTGTCAGTCTTACCTGGGATTTCCTGTCCATTGTAGTTCCATCCAGCCACAGCCAGCATGGAGGGCAGAGGAGATCCAGGCCTACTGTCCCTGTCTCTCTCCCTGTCCCGCTCTCTGTCCCAGTTCCTCTCTGCCTGCTGGGTAATATGTCTGACCGTGTCCTTGTTCTTCCTGTTCTTTCTCCGCCCTGACCCTGATAGGGGTTGCCAGGGCCCCTCTCCACCTCCCCCAGCAGCACCTCCAGCCCCTTGCTCCCCCTGGCTCTGGGCTGCCCCCCTGGGAGTGTCCCGGGGATGAGAGGAGGAGGCGGGGGACACCTGTTCCTCTTTGACGGTGACGGGCCTGTAGTCGTGCGGCCAGGCGGGCTGAGAGTCGTGGCAGGCTTCCTCCTGGCTCTCGTGGCTCTTGGGGGGTTCTTGGTCCTCCTTGCCATACGTGCTGCCTCCCTCGTGGCAGCTGGCGATGGCCGAATCCCCAGAAGAGTTGGCCGGGCTAGTGCGGCGCGCCAGCCAAGGGGAGGTGCTGCGACCAGACATGATGGAGGCCAGGGCTTCAGAAGCCATGCCCACTATCCCCCCTCCTCCTCCTCCTCCTCCTAAACCCGCTCCCGCAACACCGCCTGCTCCTGCTATACCCACTCCTCCTCCGCCTCCCCCACCGCCGCCTATGCCAGCAGCAGCCACAGCTCCCATCTCGAAGTCGGCCAGTTCGTCAGCCATCTCTGAGCGGATGCTGATGTCCAGGGCAGCCTTGATGAAGCTGTGGCAGGCCTGGACAATGTCTGTCATCTGCAGGTAGCTGGCAGCTGACATGACCTCGATCACGTTCTTACTGGTGAGGGCGAGGTGCGCTGAGTACATGAAGTCCAGGATGGCCTTGAAGCCCGTCGCTGTGACGATGTCCAGGTGAGTGACCGTAGTCTGGTGGTGAGGCTCTGCCCCCTTTTTAACCTGAAGGGTGAGAAAGAGTGTTCATGGCAGTGTTTCCTTGTTAGCGTATCTCGTGCAGGATAACACAACTTCCGACATTACTTAATCGTTTGGAAAACACACAGAACAAAACGACTATGATCTGAGTGAAAAACAAGTATTTAACAGACTCCGCTGACCAGTCTTCCCAAGTGTAGCAGTCCCTTACCTGGCAGTAAAGAGTCTTGAAGTAGCGTGAGGAGCCCAGGAGGACGTTCTTATGGGCTTTGAAGATCTTTCCGTCCACAATGACACAGGCGTCGCAGAGGATGCCATGCTGCCTCTGCTCATTGAGCTCTCTGAGGAGCTGACGGTAGTGAGAGGAGATCTCCATGTCCTCCTTCCTGTTGTTCATCTGTGTAGCTGAACAAAAGCCTCTCCTCCAAATGTCTGCTGGGAAACCAAAGAAGACATGCAGGAAATTAAATTCAGATGTAGCATCATGTAATATCAAAGTATTGTAAATATGCAACATGTTGTACTATTACATGTACAGTATGGAAATATGACTGTACGGGAGCAATGAAATTGAAATTATTTTGTAATTTTCTAGGAAAGAAAACAAGATCTCTGGCAACATATTCAGGTATTTTCCCTCTAAGTCCATATATATTGTTAATGGCCCCTAGCTATATTCAAACCTCTTGCTTAGACTGTTAAAAATAAGAAAATTTAGCTGAACCACTCCTTTTAAGACGAGCCACGGTAAGGATATCTCAGTAATGACTGTGACATAAAAACAATGACATCAATAGAAACCACATCTCAACTGCTGTAGTTTGATGTCTAAAAACAGCCCAGTAACAAATAGTCAAAAATCTGTGTTTAAACCGTGTCTGACAGGTTCATTTGAGTGTGAGTGTGTGTGGGTGTGTGTGTGTGAGAGAGAGAGAGTGTGTGTAAGCTCATTAAAAATGTCAGTTAAAAAGCGTAACACTTTCACAAAACAGTTGAGAGGGAGAAAAACACCTAATTTAGTGCAGACCACTTTACCATTAAATTTATCAATAAACACAGCCTCAGTTTCTTGTTTTTTTTTTTCCCATCTCCCCTTTAACTGTGAATATTCAATCAAGTGTCTAGTTAAGACAAAACTTCACTCTTGAACCTTCACCTCAGTGTTTCTGATCTTGCACAGTTCCGTCTAGGTTGTGAACACAAAGTTTTTCTGAAAACTACAGAGAAAAGACTCTTAATGACAATTTGTGGAGCAGCTCAACTGACAGTGAATGAAGATCCAACTTTTCAGTATTAATTGACAGGATTCACAGTGGCGTGACAGGGCTACTGGTATATTTTATTGTCATTCTTACAAAATAAAAGTCCCAAAAAAAAGAATTTAAGATTTTAATTTTAACAATCTATTAGCCTATAAAGATCCTCAACTTCTGGCTCACAAATATGTAACATAAAGATGTACTGTAAGGGTTTTTTCCTTGAGTATAGATCAATTATTGCCTGTATTTTCTGTGTACAGGTAAGATGACATAAAAGAGGCATTTTGAGCTCACACAAAAGAGGGGATGCAGGTCAAGGCCACAGAGAGAGGAGAGCAGAAGGAGACAAAGGAAGATGTGCACATCGCTATGTTGAATCATTCAAAAAGGTGGTGGGAAACAAAGAGAAACCATCTTAAGAACTTGCAAACAAATACATACACAACACACATATAGAAAGAAGAAGATGAACACACACAAACTGAGGCAGTGCATTAGCCAGAGCATTAGTAGCCGCCGCTCCCGCTCTCGTCTTGGTGAGGGCTAAATCGCGGGGACGCAGAGTGTTACCAAACGCAGCAGTGATTTGTTTTGGGAACGCCACAGCTGTCAGCTCTCATGGGCCATTCTGAGAGATGACAGCTCGGGTTGGCCAAGGTGACAGCAGCGTTTGCTCGGGGGCCGGCACACTTCAGGTCATGTTTAGCAAAGCTCTGCTCAACCTGATGGCTTGTAAGATCAGATAAATCCACAGTGTCTCCCACGTCCACTTGGACAAACACACCTCCTATGAACAGCAGTGGATGAGCGG
Organism: Lateolabrax maculatus; assembly: GCA_031216445.1. Taxonomy (NCBI): domain Eukaryota; kingdom Metazoa; phylum Chordata; class Actinopteri; order Acropomatiformes; family Lateolabracidae; genus Lateolabrax; species Lateolabrax maculatus. The sequence continues at coordinate 17,362,886 of CM062201.1, read as the reverse complement.
ATGGAGCGATGGTGACAACTGCCGAAGCTTCTCTTTCTCAAAGAAAAAAAAAAAGTGTGATCAATGCACGGCAAACCTTTCAATTTGACCGGCAATACTTTAAGTCATAGAAATAAAGCATTGTGGGGAGGGAGAAACTTGGATTTGAATGCAGAATAACAGTGTCCCTCAGAGTCTCAAAAGGCAAGTTTTCACGCATGTTTTTATCCTCTAGCTCACACACTTCTCAGCTCACACAACGCCAAAAATCTATTGGCGTTCTAACCTTGAGATATTCTTTCCTTTCTGCGTTGCCCTGATGGAGGTATTCAGAGTCTACACCTCTCACCTTTGGAGACAAATCGAGAAGCTTCAAAGACACAGCAGCTCCCTCCTCCTCTCTCTGCTCTTCTTCTCTCAGGGCCACTGGCACATTCAATTGTATAGCCCAGTCTGTAGATAGGATTCCTCTCAGAGCCACATCCAAAACGCTGAAGTTGATTCTCATTTGTTCACTGAGAAATACCTCAATACCGTGCTAGTCCTCGTTTTACAGGGTCATGTTTGAAACGTGTATCTATTGGTAGCTCAGAGGAAGCATTTTAAGAAAGACAGCTATACCAAATCAACATCTGGAATAAGACTGCCATTGCGCAATGCACAGGTTAGTGTCCTCCAGCTCTCCATGTTCGTCTGTTGCCATTTTTAAAGTCAAACTTGAGCAAACAAGCATGAAATTTAATTTGTGGTGCTCACAACATTGAAAACTGATATTAAAAAAAAACTAAACAGCATCATCTCTTTCCAGAAACTGTTTCAGAATAAACTGTCAACAGTTTTCAGGGACTTTTCTTTTGGTAGAAAATAGATCCAAACTAAATTCCATTCAAAGCGGTGTCTCAAATTCTGGACAAATAAAACCAAGACCCTCTGCATGGTAGGATAGCACTTTTTTTTTCTTTAGTTTGGGTGAAACAACCACTTAAAGCAGTAAATCACAAACCTTAACACATTTGGTAGTTTCAAGAAATTCACTGTGTGAGAGTAGAGAAAATCTGGTAACTGGGACTACAGTTCATTAGTGCAACTTCTCATTCTGTTAATGCATGTTTAAAGAGATAATGATAATGTCAGTGTGGTCTGATACGGGAGGCCAGTGTTTCAAAGGGAGTATCAAAGTTTAAAGATTAAAGTGTACAAGTGTGCATTTGGCATGAATGTGTGGCTAGGATTGCACCCAAAGACTTGTTAAATGGTGCCTCAAATTTAACAAAAACAATGATCAGTGGAGGGTAAAACAACAGCCAAGGACTGAGAGAAAGAGAGGGAGCGGTCTAATCAGATTTATTGCTTCACCAGACTCGGAGACACACTGAGTTAGTAGTTAGGCAGAGAAGAGGAACTTTAATGGAGTGCGCTTTGACCTCTAAACTCTATGCTACACTAATTGGCTTGTTTAATTTCAGCATGTCCAATTCTCTCCAGTCAAACACCCCCTTTTCCAGAGGAGCCAATCCCAACGCTACCCCTACCATAGTGAACACCCACAAAAACCTCTCCAGTGTTCATACTGGCTTTTCATTTCCTCTGAGAGCTACTCCATCTTACTCCTCAAGCTTAGACCATCAACAAAACCAAAACCCACTCCCTCTACCATGTGAGTACAGCCTTGATTCTAGCACACGTTTTTTTTTTATATACACTTGACACAAGATGGGAAGGTAAGATAAAATGAACTTGTCAGACAATCAAGCAAAGAGAGAGAGAGAGGCAGAGACTTTTGTGTCTCATCCAAAGCATTAGCAGTCTCACCAAGGCTACAGAAACTAAAGCCTGCTTTTGCCCGTCACAGAGCAGAAAAAAAGCTTTTCATCCCTCTATGAAATTTCACCACAAAAAAAAAAAAAAGCAAGGAAAAAGTCATCAGGAGACAGGCTGACAGTCTGTGAGTGCTTATTTGTGGTCAGAGACGATTGTTTCAGTAAAGCATGCCACCCGAGCTCCAAGTCCCTGTCACCCTTCTGAGGCTGAATCAAAAGTGAATGTCCTCCTTTAGCCCCCCTTCACACAAAAACACACACAAGATCAAGAGCCCTGTTCCCCTCATAACGCACACACATATCAAGCCCCTGCCCCTAAATACACAAACACATGCAAGAACTAAAAACACACACGTTCGCACGCTTAGCAGAGCCGTCATGGCATCACACCCGGTTTGTCCCGGTCACATCAAAGCAAAGTCACTTTAGGCCCCAGCCAGACGACTGAAGAGATGAGACGTGTGATGGAGTGAGAGAATGGGGCTTCCTCCTTCTTGTGTTTCTCTTAATGCAGCCTGTCCCTCCGAGCCACTTCTCTGCCTCCTTGACCGCACAGGACCGTGGGGAGACAGAGCGCAAGGTCCTTCTGGATCAAAGGCAGAGCGATACTTTGTTTGTACGGGGGTTTAACGTAGACAGCTTTCACTGTGGGCTCATGCTGTGATCTCACAAGGTATTCAACATAACACTTGATGAAGATGTTACAACACTTGAAACATCTTCACATAGGGTGTTAATGCATGATTACACAACATATTTTAGAAAATAAAACTCACTTGAAGCACACTTTTTCTTTGGTAAAATCTGTTTGTTAAATCCTTTAAATCATTAACACTCTTGACGGTACAAAGTTTAACTGGCTGCAGGTTTCTACATGTATGTTAGCGCTATCCAAGCAGTTTTTGTATACTTGCAGTTATATTTTTGAATTAAGGGATTTCCAGTTGGTCAGGAATAATTATCATTTAGAGGCCAGTGTGCTGCTTGCAAAATTCCCACCCTCAGCTAATCACTCTACATTCAAATTGTGGTCCTCTGCTCAACAAATGCACCAGTTCTGCTCATTATTTGATAAAATGACTTTGGTTGGATGAGCTTGTCAAACTGAGGGAACAGAGTTCACGGAGCCCTTCATGTGAGTGGTAAAATAATAAGTAAATAAATAAAACCCATTACTACTTAAAAACAGACTGATAACATTTACGTGCAGACTAAACCTGTCTCTGCTAATGTACGTTTGCTACAAAAATCACCAGAGCGTATGTGTATTTTTGGTAAAATTTAAGATCACTGACACCAATTTGTTTTCTTTGAATATCTGCACTAATTCATTTTTTATATTAACAATGGGTCAAATGCCTATGTGTAATGTGAAAGGGGTCACTCGTGTTAACAAACTAAAGATAAATATAGGATTTACATTCATCAGGTGGTGTGTGCTGTGTAAATAAGTAACTGTTTGCTAACTCATTCACCCTATCAACTTTATGATGATGATAATATGCAAATGTTTACAGATTATTAGGTTGCCTCAAATGGCCAAAAATCAGTTAACGGAGGTTTGAGTTGAAGCAAAAAAATAATAAATAAATAAACATTAATGTCTGTATCAACACTAATATTTTGTCCAGCACAGATTACTCATAGTAGGCCACAGTCTGACAGTTGATTGTACTGTGGAGAGTTTGACTCCTCTAAGCGCGGTGCTGCAATAAATGTATGTACCAACACAGTTTCAGTTTATTTCAGTTTTACTTTTAAAGATCTTGTTTTCACAGTAAATTCCCTCTTTTTCACATCCCTACTTTTATCTGGCACTGTTGTTGAAAATCAGCGGGGAAGATGCAGTAAAAACTGGCCGGAGATTGAATAAGTGAATGAATGTGAAGAGGAAGGAGGAGGGGATATCAAGTCAGGATTCAGTAGCCAAGAGTTGGCATTTATGTTGTCAACCATCCCAGCTTCATGCCTCAGCTACAAAATCTTATCAGTTAAGCTAAAAAGGCAACATGTTCCTTTTTTTGTGCACATTTCCTAGTACTGACTTACACCAGCACACTACCTTATCATAGCAGGCAGTTTCTGTGGAAAAGGCAAACAGGTTGGCAGGTCTGCACTAAATGAACTATATATTATGAAAAGCATTCAGAACAAAGTGAAATAAATGATGTGAGCCTCAAGAAAAATATATTAAGAGAATATCTGACATGTTATGCTATCTATGAAAAATTCAAAAGGTACAGGAAAAAAGAATTGGTTTACTTGCAAGTGGACTTTTTCCCATATAATGAGAGAAAATGCTGGAAAAAATTACAGCATGGATAAATGGAATAAAAATGATATTCAGCTGGACAATGGTGGCACTGTTCTTTGAACACATGAGAGTATGATAGAGGACAGCCATAACTTACCAGAGTAAAATCTATTAGTTTCTCTACTTGAACAAAAAGGAAAGTTGTATTGGATTTAAAAGTTTACTACTATTACTTTTAAATCCATAACATAACCCTAAATATGCGATAAATGTTACTGATGTTAATTGAACATTTGCAAATGTGAGGCCCATGACGGGTCATTAAGAACATGGGATGAGGTTACACAGAAATGGAGCAAAGTGAAAAGTAAAAAGAACAGTGAAAAACAGAGAGAAAAGAGATATAGCAGAATCGCAGAGACAGCAAGGCTAGAAAGATAGAGACAGAAGATAGAAAGAAGGGGAGACAGGAAGAGAGGGGAGAGTGACTCAGGCAGCCAATATTTTTTAAACAGCTTTGCTTCCACTCAACTGGGCATCAAGGCCATTATCCCGGGGTTAATCCCCAATCCGACGGAGCTGGCAGCCTTCCGGGACAAGCCAGGGTGGCAGCCCATCAACAAGGCAGGCACGGACAAAAATAACACGCACACACTCGCACACGCACACATGACACACATGCACACACAGCTAGACACAGACAGGCTTGCAAGCTGCAATTAGAAAAAATAACACAACAAAGCTATTAGCTGTGAAAGGTTCGTTCGTAGCTTCTTTGTCCTTTATTTTCTGTTGAAAATAAGCTACTGTTCATGTTTGTCTCTCATTTTATCTCTGTTTCTGACTTCTTTATATCTCACTGCACGTGTTCGTGTTGCCAGTTTCCCTTGTTTCTTTTATCACACACCCTCCATCTGTCCACCTTTATTTTCTCCACCTTCCCCACCAGCTCTAATCATGCCACATTTTGCACCACTACCTCGCTCTCACTTTCTCCGTCCGCTCTCTGTTTATTTGGCCGGCGTCCAAGGAGCCAAGGTGGAGGAAAAGATTGACTCAAAAAAGGATAGCCATGTCATGTGGAGAGGGACCAAAGAGGATCCAGGAAGCTTAGGGAGACTTAGCGCTACTCGCTTCATCCCTTGCTCTCCCCCCTTTGGTCCCCTTCTATACGCACTGCCCGAAAACAACACCTGGACCCTCCACATCTACACCTGAAGACCTCCATGCTGCTCATCATGCTTTTTGCACCTTAACAGTCAGTGCACCTGCCAGAATATCTGCCTCCATAAGCCTCCGGTCCGGCTTATGACACTAATGTGTCGCTCCAGGCCTTCTCGGCCACCTTGTCCTCTCACCTTCAGCCACACAGGTGTTAATCCTAGAGTGATCTTATGGAAATCCACCCATAGTAAGGATGGACTGGGATCATCCCAGAATGACCGGAAAAGAGCTGTGACTCTAAGACGTTGATGCTGATGTCCTTTAGCCTAACCACTAATGGCTGAGTGTCAACTTCACCTTGAGTTCTGCCAATGACCCACAAAGTGTCAGATATACTATTTGACATACCAAGAGCTTCAAAAAATGGTGAGAAATGCCACACAACCCCATTTACCTATCTCTCTGTTTGTCTTTTTTTCGGTGTCTTCCTCCTTTACACTTGTGCATGTGTGCGTGTATGTGTGTGTAGTTTCTGGGCTATCTTTCTCTCTAGGCCCCTAAGCCTGCTATGCCTCCCATGGTAACTCCCTGACTGACGACCCGGGGCTTAGCCTAAATTCTCTCTCTATTAAAAGCTGTGAAATGCAAATAATGAAACATCTCATTACCACTGTCGGAGAACCCAAAATGAAAGGAGGGGGAGAGCGGGAGGGAGGAGCGGAGCGAGGCGGATGAAGAGGACTGTAAGACAACGAAGTGGCAGGAGAAAGAGGGCTATACAGTGGGGAGGCAGAGGAGGGAAGGTGAGAGGACAGGGAGAAACGAGAGTGAGAGCCAGAAATAAAGGAGTGGAACGGGAGGAGGAGAGGATGGGAGAAGAAAATGGAAGGGGAGGAGAAAAGAGGCGAGATGAATGGACGGGAACAGGTAGCCAAACAATCTTTTGTTTGATGTGCGTTACCTTTAACATAGACAATAGCCAGGACTGGCCACCTATGCAAACAGGGGTGGAGGCCTGATGAAACGAGCTGTGAGTTAGGAGGTGTCATTCACACGTCAAAAGACCAGCGATGAAATCTTCCACTTATCTACTTCATACCAAAGTTTAGTATAAAAACAGCTTTTTATTGCAGCTGTAGTGCAATCACGAGTAATGTATAGGTAAGTAATGTATCGGCTTAAAAGAAGCCCAAAACAATATGCGGTCAGTATATATGCGTATGTGTGTTGATTAATAATTTTATTATACCCCAAGAGGATTATTAGTTACTGAATTTTACTTTTTATTTTCACAGCTCTATCATTAATCGCCTCAGAACCACACCGGTACTTTCCCATAATTACTCATGTTTAAGTATAATTTTAAGACAGGAAAAGGCTACTTAAAAAAAACGTATCTGTATGGTACAGGGAAGTGAAATCACCTACAGGAAGTGTCTGTATATGGCTTTGCAGGTGGGAGGAGATTGGGGGTAGTGGTAATGGTGGAGTGAGGGTGTGTATGTGTGTGGGAGGGGGGGGTCTCAAGTGACAGTGACCACATCACATTGTATGGTCTCCTGGTACAAAACCTGGTTTCATCACGGCAACACTCATCTGCGGACGTACAAACCCCTGACATCATAAGGGGATTCATAGGAGGTGGAGCTTTAAGGTGTGACATTGTCTAATAGCAAGATTAGTTCCTGACCTCTGGGAACTCTGTGTGTTGTGTAAGGGTTTTTCTGGTCACAGATGCATCATATTTTTTTTTTCCCTTTTTGCTTTCCTAATTAGGGTTAATAGTGTAAAAACTGGTCTTTCTCTGTACATTTCTTTTGCTTTTCTTTCTTCTCAAAACCAGCGGCATTAATTCTCTGCTGTAACAGCCTCCAGTTTTCTCGGAAGGTTTTGCATATATTTTAGAACCTGGCTGCAGGAGTACTGGACTATAAGGCCTCGTTCGCAGTTGGTGTTCCAGTTCATCCAAAAGGTGTTCGATGGGGTTGAGTTCAGGGCTTTGCGAGGCCAGTTATGTTCATCCACACCACACTCAAAAACCCTTTCTTTGTCATGTAGAGACGGGAAAGGGCAATTTCAAAATTGTTGGAAGCACATTATTGTGAAATACCACTGCTTTTCGAAATGTTTGATGTATGTTTTCATTTATTATACAGTTTTTTATTCCTGTTTATTGATCTCATTGATATCATTGTTTTTACTTCATCTGTGCTGTTGTCCTTTGGCCTATCATTCTATTTGCCTACTGTATGTAGACAGGGCTGTCCACATACGTTTGGCCACATAGTGTAAAAGCAATCACAATTTGGATGCAATAAAGGGTATATAACTGACACTTAAGTGAGCTTTGTGTACGCTCAGAATAATTCACACAGGTTGAGGGTTCACCCATCATGGTTTTTACACTGAGAAATTACAAAAATAAATAAAACTGAATTTTCTTCAGATTCTCCCTTTATCCCTCTAGCTGACTTTTACATCGCTTTGCCTTTTCTCTTCCAGTACCATCATTTTTTTGTAATTTGAAAAAGCACCAAATGTCTTTGTTGCTAAAGTGATGATGACAATGCAAGGCTATGGAGTGGCTCAAAACCCACATTTAACACCCACCCTGATCGCTATCACTTGCAGCCTCTCAAGAGTGTGTGTGTGTGTGTGTGTGCATGCATGTGGTTGTCCAGACCTTTCCGTAAGTCTTAACACAAAACCCGTCACAGAAAAAAAGCAACCTGTCACGACTCAGATAGACACGACTGTACATGACTGTACCATACAGAACACAGGCAGCCTGTTCCCAAGCTGTTAAAACAGTCACTGCAGCCACCAGCTACAAAGGTCTCAGACGAGAACACACACACACACACACACACAGCGCAAGTGAACAGTATGGAGGAAATAAAACAGAGGGTTACAAGGAGGAAGAAAATGTAAAAAAAAATGAACATATGGTAGAACAAAACCAGTCCTAAAGGAATAAACGTCTGAAATGTCTGAGGACTGAAAGCTAATTGTTGTTTGTTAAAATGTGTGGTTTTTGAATGTGCAAGTGAATGACTGAATGATGGTGACTCACTGCTGGTGGCCAGTCGCTATCTGGTGCCGAGGCGGGTGTCCGGAGAGTGTGTCTGTGTGTGTAAGGGTAACTTGGTGTGACTGTCTCTCTGTCAGACAGCAAACAGAGGCATCTTTCTCAAATCCACACTGGGCCGCAGCTTACAATGAGCTCATGCAAAGAGGGGAGCAAAAAAGCCACGGCTTAAGTGTGTACTCACAAGGACAACAGACACACCCTCCATCCCCCCTGAGCAAATATTAAAAGAGACTTCACTTCCAGCTAATCTAATTCACAAACACTTCAGAGCACACATAAACAAGGAAAACACATAATTTTACTATATTAACTTAGCCCTTAACATGCAACATTCACTTATAACTTACTAATGTTCCCACAGCCTACTGCACAACAACTGAGCAGCACAGTGATTTACATATAGATAGAGAAGTGTTTATAAAAACACAGTTGTATATAATAGCCTGAGGCTGCGTTGTCACTCATCAAGCTGATCAAAAAGCAGCTACTATACAACAGTGATGAATCTCGGAGCGCTTTTGCGAATCTGTCCTTCAACAGTAGAAAAAAAGGAGGTGAGATAAAGGGAGAGAAATCAAGGGGAGAGGAGAGGAGCATCTAAATATAGAGAGACTCACATTTTGGAGTCAGAAAAGAGACAGTGAAGGGTAAGAAAGAGGGAGGGAGATGGGAGATGCAAGAAGAAAAAAGAGGGAGAGGAAAAGCGAAGAGAGATGGGAACAAATAAGAAAGCAATAGGGATGGGAGAAAAGTAGTATTGAAGCAGTAAAAGAAGAATACACGATAGAAGGAGTGTCAGTGTAGCTCCCGATCGATGGCTGCAGAGCCTTGGTGGGTTTCTCATCTACTGTAGGGTTGCTTAGTGGACTCCTGGAGAACTGGACATGGAGGACACTCAATTTTGTCTGTGAGACTTTAGAGTTCAATATACCAGACAGTGTATCACCACAGACTTTCATCAATATGTTGCGTCGATACGGTGGGTCTGCCCCTTCAGTGATCTGTCCTACAGTTTCAACACAGACTGGCTGTGGTCCTTCTGCCGAGTAAATTCTAAAAGTAATCAGTGAAGATGCAAAATCACTGAAGTTCTCTTTTTTCCTTGTTTCTGTGCTGTGCTCTGAATGGCTGTTTAGGGAGGAATCGCAGCAATTCACTGCTGCGTCTTCTAAAGCCACTAACAAAAATACAAAACAGATTTCAAGTAAAGTTTTTTTATGGAGTTCTGCATGGATGGTGATGTAGCTTGAGGCTACCACGTCCATGGTGATTGACGAAGACTGAGGTTCGACCAGACAAATGCCTCACCTGGATCCTCACTTCTGTCCTGTCCTGTCCTCTTAAGTCATCCCCCCAATACCCTGCCCCCCTCTTTATCTGTCTGTCTTTTCACTCAGAGTGTGTTTACGCCAATGTGGTTTGACGTTTGACTGTCACCTGTTGACTAACATGAGCGGCTGCCATGGCTTGCAGGCTTTTGGAACTATTGCTGCTTTTTTCCCCAACAGCGATGGAAAGAACTGCAAATTCATGTACAGGAGTGTCATAGCCAGACATAAGAGACACAAAGAGAGAGGGAGAGACAAAAGGACCACTGTGTAAACTCTCATGATCGTGCTCACCATCGCTAAGGACAACACCCACCTTGGAAACCTAATTTTGAACAAGTTACACATTCCCACAATGTGAGGCAGTGCCAGTATCAGGTGTCCGTTCAAACCACCAACCACCAATCAACTGCCATCCCCTTCGTGACACACAAGCGCACCCACCAAAACAACCGGGAGGGGGGAGGTGAGATAGAAGACAAGAGGGAGGGAGGGAGGGATGGGTGCGGGGGTGAGAAAGTGAGAGTAAAAAGAAGAGGGCAAAGAGAAAGAGCCAGCCAGAGACAAAGGCAGAGAGAATGACAATGAGTGAAAAGGGGAAGAGTGGGGGGAAAAAAAAATAGAGAGGACGAGACGAGGTGAAAAAGTGCATTGCCAGCTCACCGTGCACATTCAAAGAGCAAAGAGAGAACAAAAAGACGGCAACAATGAGACTTCCACGTACATGCACGTTTCGGTTTCTGTGCGAGTGCTTGCATGGGTTTTGTGCAAATGCAACGTTGGGAAGAGCAGCGAGAAGGGCAGTTGGGGGAGTCTGCCCCTCGCCACTGGAAAGGGGATGTGAACCTACTCACTTCTGTTCACATCTGGATTGGCCTCACCTCTTCTGTTCAAAAAGGGAACTATACTGACGCAGGAGAGCTCATAAAATGACCAGCAACAATGACAGGCCTCCACATTTATCCCCCATTTGTAAAGTTCACATCATAATACACTAGGGATCTGTTGAAAAATTCTTTATAAATCAAAATAATCCAACTTTCCCTTTGAAACATCACTTTTAACCTGAAGTTATTCTAACTTGGATGGGCTCGCTTTGGCGGCTATGACTGCATCAGGCCAAAAGCAGAAAACTGGACCCTGCATCCATTGTTAATAGCTGTTGAATTAAGGGGATGTATAAATATGAGCTAGGGTCAGGGGGAAGGATAAAAATGAGAAAGAGAACACGGAGAGGGTAAAAATGAGAAAGGGAGTAGAGGAAGGGTAAAAATGAGAAATGGAGTAGGGGAGGCCACAGGAGGCACCTGGCCCACTTACAGCAGAGGAGGGGGTGGTGGTGGAGGAGGAGAGGTGGAAGATTAAGGAGTGGGAGGGAAAAAGAAAAGGAGAAGGTGGAGGAGGAGGAAAAAAGGAGGGAGAGGAGGAGGAGGAGGAGACTTGGAGAAGAATAAAAAAGCGAGGGAGATGCAGCTGGGATGGAGCAGAGTGAAGGGAACGGGAAAAGGTGAGGAGAGAAAAGGATGTGAGACGAGGAGAAAAAAGGAAAAAAGAACTGATGAAATAATGGGAAGGGGGAGGAGGGCAGAGGGGGAGGTGGGAGCAGGAGAGGCAAGGGGGGGGGGGGTGGGGGCTGGAGAAGAAGAGGTGGCCTTGTGATGCTGAGAATGGAGGTGGTGTGTGCGTACGCGGGATGAATGTGTGCACGTCTCTTTGTGTGTGTGTGTGTGTGTGTGTGTGTGTGTGTGTGTGGGTGTCTAAAATTATGACGAAAAACTAACACCTCACCCAAAGTATGAATAACCGACCACAACAGGCCAATGTAGGTTCAATCTCTTCTCCCAACACATTCGAACAGCCTGCCTATACCACTAATATCCCACTAATACCACCCACAGTCCTCGCTCCACCTCACATCAATGAATATTTCATGTCCTGATGGCACTTTTAAAGCAAAAACTAATTAGCAAATCCAAGTTGATCTGGCATTAGTCATATCAGGCCAATTAAAAGCACAGTCCTACTGTACATGTTAATGGCAGCGAAGTGGAATAATTGTATGTTGAGCAGGGGAGAGAATGTTAAACAGGCCTTGTTAGCAGCACTTTAGCACTCTAGCCAGAGTCCATGGCTGGATTACAAAACTCTACAAAGCAGGATAATGTTCATCAGAGCACACACACACACACACACACACCAGCATACATACGTACATAGGCACACACACACATCTTTGAAAGCGCCAAACGAAAACTCTATCCATTAATTAGAGTGTCGCCATCAATTCCATGGGGTCAGGTCTGATACTTATAGCTAAAGAAGAGAAATATTTCCAGGGAAAATGATAGTTTTATGCTTCAGTAATAATATTAAACAGAGATCCAAATATTGGCAGAAGCTCACAGGTCAGATGTTAGGCAGTATTAGTGGGAGAAAACCATTTTCTGCTCCACACACTGTTCATGCGGACAGCACCCGTCACCATAAGGTTGTAGAGACAGTATTTGTGTGGTATTGAGTACAGAAAGGTGTTGGTTTGTATTTGAGTCTTTCCAACCTTCCCTCTGTGTGTTTTTTTACGCTGGAGTTTAGATTGAGACAGACAGCACTGACACACACAGACTAAACTGTGCTGCACAAAAAAGCGACAGAATAACAAGGGCTAGAACTCTTTTGGAGTGGATGTCTGTTTCATCACCCCCTTCTCCTCCTCCTCCCTCCTTCTCCCCATTCTCTCTCCTTTACATTCCCTCTTTTTCTTCCTCTCTCCGCCTTCCCTGTCTTTCTCTCTCACCTGAGCTTTGATATGGAAATCTCTCACAAACCACAGCCTCGGGCTAGTTGACTGTTTCTAAAGATGTATTTGCTCAAAGCGGCTCAATTTCTCATCAAATGTTCTACGTGTATAAAAGACAAACTCTTTCACTGGGAAAATAACAACTAACAACCACATACTTATACAAGGCTTTCAGCAGTCTGCGAACTTCAGACTTCAACAAAGAGGTTTTTACCAAGCCCAAACCTTCAATTTCTTGTAAGCTTGTTAGTTTATTAAAATTTGATAAAAAAAAAATTGTGATCTTGTGGAACGTTCTGTTGAATCTGCTATCGCATCAGTATTAAATGGACTGGACAGCATATTTATGAACTGCACTTAAAGAAAGATGCGTCAGCTGTACTTCTGACAGGAGGAATGACAGGAGGACGTTTCGTTGCTCTGCTTGGTTGTAGGTCTATCCAATTGCGTTCGAGAGGCATTTACTAATAGAATATACTAAAACCTAAGGTTATATAGTTTAAAAATCATAGGAGTTGATTGAAAATGTAACGCTTGAATATATAAAGAACATTGTCGCGAACTGGTCTATACAGAGATTAGCACAAATCAGAAAGCTGAAGAGAAAAAATTTCTTTCTTTCTACTATTTCTAACCTTTCCTTTGTTCTTTCATTAACACTGGACAGAAACCTAACTGAAAGGATAATATGTGAATGTTGTCTATCTGGCATGCATTACCTGACGTGTGAAACAACAGCCGTCATCACTTCACTTGTTGCAATATTTGTTTTGACAGCATCTGAACAAGGGAAAGCATTTGGTATATAAAACCAACAATTAGGAGTGCACTAAGGAGGAACAAAAAGAGGAGAGGTATGAGTAGATTTCAAGGCTGGCCCGACTTCCCGATATTGATGCAATTGATAACCGATGTTAAAAACTGTCATAAATTCCAGAAAATAACTCATGATGCTGATAAGCATTGTGTTATCATGAGGATCTGGTTGGAAAGAGCCGATCTGCTCCGCATTCCTAAATAAAAGAAAAACACACCCTGATGAAAGCACACAAACTGAAACCTCTCATCTGTCTCCTCAGGAATGTGTGATCCAAAAGGTGTTTTGCAATATCAACAACTCCGTTTTCACTGCACAAACCCCCCTTCCATTTATTTTTAGCAACAATCAAATTATAATATTGCTTCTGGACTTTCAATTCTTACTTGAAGATTATAAAAATTAGAGGGAAAGCTGCAAATTACCTTCCAATTTAAAATTCAGGGACAAAGGAACAAAAGAGAAGAACAAGAGATCTTATTGCTTTCATTGACATCCTACCTTGCGTGCAGGTTCCTGCATGCGTGCACACACACACACACACACACACACACACACACACACACGGCTATTAAATATTAACACCTATGTGAAAAGACATGTGGGGGGTGGAGAGTATTTCTGCGTGTGTAGTTTGGGACTGGGGATGGCTTAAACTCACCTGTTCTCTCTGTTTGAGGGGGAGGATGAGCATGTCAGATAGGTGGATAGGGAAGACAGCTGTTATTACACACACACACACGCACACACACATCCCCCACAGCATCCGTGTAACCCCATGGGGACTAGGAACACCTGTATTCAGCACTGCACAATGAGCTATAGAAGCAGTTAAGCTAAAAAGCCTTGGGAGTTATTAGGGGAGGGGGGATGGAGCTGGTTTGGAGTCGGAGGTTAATGCGTGCCAAGCTGAACTGATGCGGAATCAGACGCGAGAACGATGATTTTCACGACGTGACAGATAGAAGACAGAGTTGTCGGAAAACTCCGGCGAGACGTGTCACGTAAGACGTGTACACGCGAGTGTAAACGGCTCATTTTGCAGTGTGTTAGCCAAACAGGTGTTCCCATTAACAAGTGAGCTCCGAGGGGGACGAGAAAACTGGCAGAGAGAGAGAGAGAGACAGAGAGATGAATGGAGTACAAGGTTGCTAACGGGGAACAAATGTGTCTTTACGGAGCGTTTGCCCTCTTTTCTACTCCAGATGAGGTAAACTCACTGTACGGTCTATTGTCATGTTATCTGCATAGACACGCACACACACACACTCTTGTGAGGGGGTAGCACATTGCATCCTCGGGGTTTGCGTAGCTGAAGCAGACTTACTTTCTACCACACAGTTCAGCCAACAACTTGCATGGGAGCCCTGAACGCCACCTACATACCAGCAGGCTTACACACACACACACCCACACACACACACACACACACACGCACGCACGCACGCACGCACACAGCGAAGAGGCAGGGTGTCACGAGCGTCGAGCCTGACAGCCAGCCAAACCAAGCGTCACTGTCTCGTTTTTTCACCCTCTTTGCACGCCCTGCCACACCTCCACTGTTTCCCCACAAACCTCCAAACTCTGCACCCTCTGTGTGGATAATCTTCACCGGAACAACCTCCAACACCTTCAACAAACACTGCACACAACTTTGGTTTTAACCAAGAAAAAAAAAAATGAAAGGTAGATTTAACTCACTTATCTTGTTTAATCAATTCGAAAGGTCCATTCATGAGAGATAACACAAGTGGAAAAGTGCTTCACATCCTCCTTTGCAAAACCACAAGCACACGAGCAGCTAATATTTTTTCCATCTTTCGGCCGATCTCGCCTACACGCCTCCTCCACTCATCCTTGTATCTGTTGTCTTGGTCTGTATTATATTTTCCCCGTGGAACACACAGATGGAGAAGGTGCGGGGACACACACACACATACACACATACAAACACAATCTCATGCGCACACTGATGTCCACAGCTCTTGTTATGGTAATACCACACAGCCGTACCTCAGTGAAGCCAGCTCAGTGGGTCTGCAGGGGGCAAACTCACAGACATAAAGCATTCTGGGAGATAGTCCATGCCAAGGTGCCAAGGTGTGGCTGGTAAGTTTATTTCTTTTAATGCAATGATGATAGTTGGGGATAGTCAATATTAAAAGCAAAAAAAAAAATAAAAAAAAACTATCTTTTGCTCATGAGGTCAAAATGTGCACAGATGGACACACACAAACACACACACACACATACACACACACACACACACACAAGCCTAGAGTAATTGAATTACTGAATAAAAGACTTTGGAGGGTTTATCAAGCACCAACCCTCAACTCTGTAGTAGGAAGGACAAAACAACAGTGAGGCCTAAGACAATTTGGAAAAAAGAGAGTCTCTTAATCCCAAAGATCCTGTTAGCCACTGTCAAACAGAGAAATGCTTAGATTGAACTGGCTGTTACACTAACAGCCATAAACTGAAAGGGCTGCACTTCAAACCCAAGTCATTTTTGCAACGCTGGTACTGTAAAGTCCCTCACACACCATACCTAAAACAAAGAAGCACATGAGAATGGCCAAGGGTCTTCTCAGGCTGACGGCTCTGAGCCTACCTCTACCATCATCTCCTCAACAACAGGGCTTTACCTCCACGTGTAACAATTCTGCTGAAAAAGAAAAACCCCTCTTTCAAGTTTGTCGCACATCATTAAAAAAAAAAAGAAAAAAAAAAAAGTTTGGAAACCCCCAATGCAAAGATAACCATTAGGCGAGGAGCGACACAGGTGAGATCTGTGCCTCACTCTCAGAGATCGTGTGGACGAACACACACCTGGCTGCAGGCTGCACCGGGGGGTGCACACACACACCGCACCCCCCCTCACACCGTAAACACGGTAGAAAATGGAGGAAGAAGGGACTGACCGGCTTGAGAGGGCAGACACAGACTGCAGACACAAACACGCACACACACACACACACACAGCGCAGGAGACAGACAGGGAAGCGGCGAGGGAGAGAGACGCTTTCAGCCCCGGTCGCCCATCAACAGAAAAAACACTTGACGCCACACTTTCCAACTCTCAGTGCGGATCAGATGATGATCAGGGGTTACTCAACAATTGCAACAAAAAAAAAAAATAAAAAAATTACCCGAGAACACCATCTGCAAACAAAATCCCCCCCACACCACCACCTCTCTCTCTCTCTCTCTCTCTCTCTCTCTCTCTCTCTGCCTTGGCTGGTAGTCTAGCTTTTGGGTGTTGACGCAGCAGAAATTTCCAGCTGGAGAAATCCCCCTTTCGGAGGTTAATCGAGGGGAGAAGGAGGAGGGTTTAAGCCCTTGTCTTCCCGGCTCTGAGCGCTTTCATTTTGAATCCCCTCCAGGCGGCTGCACGGAGCATCACCCGTATTTTATGTGGCACGATATCTGTGCATGACAATCTCTCTCTCTCTCTCTCTCCCCCCCCCCCCCCCCTCCCACCCACCCTCGCCGGTCAGCCGATCTGGCGTTAGGTATCCTACTCATGCTGTCAAAAACTTTGCAAATTTCACCAGGATCCGCCGCTTTCATCAAACTCGATCAGCTGGGGCGAAACCTCACATGCGTCTGCGAGCGATCACGTGATACACCTGGAGCGTGTGCGCGGACGTGTTTCCAAAAGTGCAGAAAAATATTTGCGTGCAGGTAGATGATGGCATCCATTCAGAATAATATTCTGCAAACTGGCGCCGTCTTCCTGCGCGCAGCTGACAGCAAACCGTTTAAAAGTGTTTCCAAATATCCGTTTAGTCCACTAGATATTATAATACACTGTTTCCATTTTAGAGCAGTTGGGCTACCTACACAGCCCGTATTAAAACACATGCCCATACACATTAGAAAGTAGACGGGCCTATCAATCACTTTGTTTTTTTGTTTTTTTTTTCTCTCTCTCATTGTAAAACAACTGTCCGTGCATAACGTGTGAAATGTACAGTGCGCGAATCCCATCAGCGGATGACAGCTTTCTCCAAATATCAACAAGCGCATTAGACAGCTGGCTGTCACGTACGGAGCAGGTAGGCGTACTTTCAGACCGTCGCCTGCTCACTCGGTCGGGCATTCAGCTGTCAAGATGCAGCCCGCGCCGCGGCTTCAACGTGATGCCAGCGGACGGGAATATAAGAGAGGAGAAAGAAAAAAAGCGGCGGAAAAAAAACCAGAGGCAGGCCTCCGCGCGGTGCGCTGCTCCCGGCGGCCGACTACCCGAGGTGCCGCGGTCGCCGAAGAGTTGCATTGTGTCATGTCTCCAACCTGCGCGCCCACCAACTACCAGCTGCGGACGCGACGGCTCCGTGCGGCAGAAAACTAATTGTCGGCCGGTGAAATGCTGCGATCCCCGCCGCGTCTGGATGACATGTCTCAGACCTGTCAGCGGGGCTGACTGCTGGTTTTAAAAAAATCTATAATAATAATAATAATAATAATAACAACAGTAAAAGGGGGCTACTACTAATATAAGGAAGTCAGACATACCTGTTACCCCATGGGGTCTGGGGTGGACGCGGTGTCGGTCCTTCGGAGTCCAATTCTGGTGTGACAGCCTGAGAGAAGAAAGGAGGGGATGTCCAAAGCACTAGGTGCTGTCCTTCCTCTCCTCCGTGTGCTTTCTTTAAGTGTTATTCCCCCTGTTTTCTCCCACTCCCCGCTCTTCTTCCTCCACCAGCCCTCTTTTTTCTTTTTTTTTCTCTTTTTTTTTTTTTTTGCTTGCTCTCTTTCTCCCTCCCCTGCTTTTCCGTGTCTTGGTATCAGGAGCCTCCCCCTCCTCCTCCCCCTCCTCCTCCTCCTCCTCTGTGCATGTCTATGTCTCTCTCTCTCTCTCTCTCTCTCTCTCTCTTCCTCCCTCTCCGTCTCTCTCTATCTCACTCTCCCCCTACACTCGCTCGCGCTCTCTCTCTCTCTCCGTGTCCCCGTATCTCCTCTCTCTCTCTCTCTGTCTCTCTCTCTCTGGGCAGAGTCAGGAAATGAGACAACGTGAACGCACACACCGCGCGTATCCATCTGATCTAGGACGAGTCCCACTCTTATTAGAAACACTCAGGCAAATTTTATACAGTAACAACAATGATAATAATAATAATATGAATAATAATGGAGATATTTCTGTGTTATGATGTAAGCAGGGGGGGGGGGGTTGTCATGAGTCCTGTGTGGTTCATGGGGCTTGTGGCTTGTGCGTCTGTTGCCATAGGGCTCAGAGAGGACCAGGGGCTTACTGTAACTTACCCCCTCTTGTGGCAACAGCAAGGAAACACCCGTCAGTCACATAAAAACAACAAGACTGACATTTACAGTTTGACACTGTTTGGCTGGAAAACACCTTTGAGAGCCTTGTGATGATCAGCAGGCAGGCCAATTTTTTGGCAAAAAGTCTGGGGTAATTCCATTAAAGCCTGACCTTTCCCCTTCACAATTGACGGATTCTTCTTATACACTTTGTTTTTTACGTTGTGGGGGGGAAATGGTTTGGTGACAAACTTTTTTTTTTAAACGTTTGTGAGAGACAATAGACAGAGAAAGATGTGGGAAGTTGTTTGTGTTTCCTAAACAGTTAGAAAACTCTACTCAGTGGTTGACGAATTACCCAGCTGGTTTTAAATAAATTCAAGATCAAATTTATTGGCATGAACAAAAACATGTTGTTTCCTGCTTTATACAGTTAGGTAGTTTAGTCTGGTGGTTTTCAACCAGCCACCTGTAAGGGGACAGAAGATAAATCTGAGGGGTTATGAGATGACTAATGCGGTATGAAAGAAAAACATTTTTGGGGTCAAATATTGTATATCTGCACCTGTTTGGGTCTCAGACAGTTATTTAAATAAATAAGAAGTACAATATTTTCCTATACAGTAACATAAAAAGGATATACTCAAGTAAAGTAAAGTACTACGAAACTGCGCTTAAGTTCAGTACTTGAGTAAATGTACTTAGTTACTTTCCACCACTGCAAGAACTGTGTGTTAAGACATACAAGGAATTTAACTCTGGCTGTCAATAATTCTCAATGTGTTCATGCAAGCTTTTCAAGCTGAATGTACAATAACTCCTACAATAACAAAAATGATGAGGTTCAACTCCTTGTTAGATGTTAGTGAGTTTGTGTGTGTGTCGGTGTCAGATCATGTAGTCATCCTTATGTGTAAATGTCTGTGGCAATGAGGAACCGTGGCGGGGCCTGTGTTCTTGGGAAATGAGAGTAGTGCCGTGACCAGGAATCGTTGTAGGTTTGAGGAAGTGGGAAAAGAATATGGGGAAGAGAGCGAGTGGCACAGCAATACATGTATGTGTGTGTGTGTAATTGTGTGTATGGGGAGAGTGATGTGCGGCATGACACAGCAGGGGGTAAAGCCGGGCCTCCATCAGTCTGGGTAGTTGGCTGCCGAGGGCTGGATAACGGAGAATGTCAGGCCATGTGGATTAAGGCTGTAGGTCTGTAATGCCCAGGCACAGATCTCTCTCTCTCTCTATCTCTATCTCTCTCTCACTCACACACACACACACACACACACACACACACACACACACACACACACACACACACACACTCCCTCTCTCTGTCTCTCTCTCTCTCTCTATCCCAGAGTAGGGTCCACAAACACAATCCCTGCCTGAAACAAGCTTTACTCAAAGCTGTGCTCCCTCACGCCAATGTGTCCTTCCAATCCGCCTGACACGACAAGCATGACCCTGGCCTCCCCCTACGCCACCTCCTCAACCCCACCCCTCCCTTCTCACTCCCCCTCTGTGTGCTCGTGGATGGGTTTAGGCATCATTAGGCCACTTACACATGTATTCAGCCTTAGGAACACTCATCACTGCAATCCACTCAGGAGGGAGAGTA
The DNA here is from genome assembly GCA_031216445.1 of Lateolabrax maculatus. Classification (NCBI taxonomy): domain Eukaryota; kingdom Metazoa; phylum Chordata; class Actinopteri; order Acropomatiformes; family Lateolabracidae; genus Lateolabrax; species Lateolabrax maculatus. The sequence goes on along the minus strand of CM062201.1, from coordinate 17,342,753 downwards.
GTGTGAGGGGAAAGCGAGAATTCTGTGTGACGGTGATTTTGTGCCTCTGTGGGTGTGTTTGTGTGTGTGTGTGTGTGTGTGGTACATTCACAAAGAGTCCTTGAAACACAAGGTGATGAGTGTGTTGTGGACTTGTGTGTGTGTGTGTTTGCATTGAGGAGGGGGGTCAGTTTATCAGGCTGAATTGCTGCTTACCCAAAGGGACAGTCACCCTTCTACTGTATTCTAGTTTTCCCACTCAAGTTTGACTTTTAAAAAAATGAAGAATGTTGTTTTCACTTTGAAAGTGTGTCACTGAGGCCAGGGAGACAGCATTAAAAAACACACAGAGAAATGAAACACACACATCTTTGCTTAGTGCAGCAAGTGAGACCACGTCTGTTCGTGACGGCTTGTGTTTGAACCGCAACAAAAGAATGAGGTATGTAAACGCACTTTAGGAAAACTTTTTGAAGTCAAGCATTAATTTGCTCTCCCAGAGTGCCCCCCTGCTGCGGAACGCAGTGGCGTAATTGGTCACATCGAATTAAACAGCAAAAAAATCTACAACTGTCATAAAAATAGCACAAGGCGCTTTCAAAGCCCCATCCACTACCCTTCACTATCAATTTACCAAGGGGAACAGCTGTGTGCTGCTTGTGCCATCCTAGCCCTGCTTGTATAGAAAGCAGAGCCTGCAGCTGAAAGAACACTATCTCTACCAGGTGCAGGCAGGGGATGGGGGAAGGCTTTACAAAGGAATATTTGGCATAAGGTGTGAGACAACAATATGTGTGAAGGTGCAGCTTAGTGATACTCAAATCAGTATTGGGAAACGACAAGGCTTTTATAAAGAGTCCTCCCTCAGAGAGAAAGCCCAAATTAAGAGTATGGGAACCAAGTGCATTGATGGTAGGAAGGAAGAGAGGACAGAAAAAAATTGAGGGGCAAGAGGAAAGGAAGGAAGGAGGACATTACTAAAGGAGGAAAGGAAGCCAAAGAATGAGCAGATTTGTCAAAGAAAGTGTAAATGAATGAATTCCAACAAAGAATGACACTAGGAGAAGCAGAATGAATCGAGGTTATTGGATTTAAAGGATGTATAATCATCTGGAGGATACAGAGAATGTGTTTGTGCTCTCTGCCCACACATTTTGTTCTTGTGTGAAGACGACATGACGGGGGAGATGGCGGGGGGGGGGGGGGCTGGGGTTGGGGCTGTTCACACCAGTGCCTGTCCTCGTGTCACCCATAGGACTCCCTGTCCTCCCCACAGCGGCAGGCCTTTGTGTCTATTGTATGTATATGATAGAAAGATGCCTCTGGACGAGGATGCAGATAGCGCACTCATCATCCCTCAAGTCGTGGTGTTCTTTGATAAGAACGACTTCTGGCTGACCTCAGTGTGTCCATCTGCAGGAGAAAACACATGTATTTTCTCCAGTTCAGGGCAAGAATAATCTTCCTCTCAAATGAAAAATGGGCAGACTCATATTCAAGCTTTTCATACCCTGGATTTCTAAGGTTTCAGCCCCTGTCTGCTTCACTCTAACCCTCCTAGCCACTTTACTTTAGGGGAATTCAGATCTTTCCCTGTTTATCATATCTTAGCTCTCTGTGTTATGAATCCTACATTAAACTGCCCTCTCTCCCTCTGCATCTCACTATCTCCGTCTCTCTTTCTGCATGTCTACCCTCTTGATCCCTTCCTCCACTATCCTACCCCCCTCCAAATCTCATTTACTCCATTGGAAGTAGTAGGAGAAAAAAAGAGAGAGAGAGAGGAGTACAAAACAACCTTCTCTTCCCCGAAGCAAGAACATCTTCTTATTGTGGAGGTCACCGTCTCAGTGCAGCCCCACGCTCTGAACACTACTCTGCTTGTTTTAATGATGCACAGAGCGGAGGAAGAGGGAGGGAAAGAGAGAGAGAGAGTGAGAGAGCAAGATAAAGAGAAGAAGAAGAAGAGGGGAGTGGATGGAGATGGGAGGATTGGGCTATTTTTTTCTGCCGACTCCATTCACCCCCACCCCCTCTCCTACCTTCCCTCCCCCTCTTCTGCACAGAAAGTGCACCTCTCTTTCCACATCCATCTTGAAAGGTTCTTCTAAGCTGTCTAACCTCTCAGCAATATTATATATTATTGCTTGCCTCAACCCACACTGAAACCTGGGTTGCTATGCTACAATAATATGACCTCTCATCTCTTCTCCTCCACTACATTTCCTTTCTCATTGCTTCCTCTCATTTCTGCAGGGAGGAAGGGGAAGGGGTTAACAGCATCCCCCATTCACCCCCCTCCCCCCATCAGGCCTCTCTGTCTCTTCAATGACCTTACTTGGGCTCAGTGTCGTTGTTTGAATTGACCCCGCTGACCATGCGGGGTCATGACCCCAGTCCACACCACAACAAATTATCTTTGACCCTTATGGAAGGGCTAGGATCTGATTGTTACTAGGCTTTGTGTCTATGTATTTATATACAGTATGCAGCATCTATCCATCTATCCATCTATTCATCTATCTATCCATCTATCAATCTATCTATCTATCTACCTATCTATCTATCTATCTTTTTAATTTTTTAGTTAAAGAAGTTCTTCAAATCATCTACTTAAAAAGGCTATAATCAATATTTTTGAATAACGTATCAAATGACAATTTGAAAACAGTGTGACAATGTGAAACAAGTTTGCCACATCAACTTAAAATGATGATATGTCAATGTTGCCGCAAAAGAAAAATACTCCATTACAAAGTGAAGTCCTGCATTCAAATGTTACTTAAGACTACAGAAGTATTAGCAGCAAACAGAAAAAGTATAGCCTGGCATTGTATCAGTTTGGAACCTTCTTCTTTTCAATAAAATATACCGTCCAGTTTCTTTAACACTAACACAATAGCGTATTCAACCAGTTCCACATCAGCGTCAGCCATCTTGGTTGTTTACAAAAATGCCTCAACGGTGCTCCTCTGTCAGTCATCACGTCAAACCTAAAACCCGCCCCATATTAGATAAACGGTTGATTGACCCAACCAATTCCAGGATGGGTGGAAATCTGCCTGAAAATGAGGCGGGCCGGACATATCTGCCAGAGCAAATAAAACATGAGCTTGCAGATTTGTCTGGTTTCAAGGTTAGAAAAAGTAGGCTACTCGTTACAGAGTAGTCCCTCTCTCCCTTTTTTAATGTAAACTATGGTGGAATGAAAAGTGCGACATTTTCCTCTGAAATGTAATGGAGTAGAAGTAAGTAAGTAAGGCACAAGTAACTTAAAACTGTACTTCAGTGAGCTTACAGTACATAAGTAAATATACTTAGTTACATTCCACCACTGCTACCTACCTACCATCACTGGCTTCTTTCTCTTTGCAAATAATAATTTGAAAATAACATAGAGATATAGATAGATATGAGCTGATATGAAATGCTGGTTCTGAATCTCTCAACCCAAATCATAATGCACAGCCAAAATTCCTTGTTACATCATCCATCTCCAATCCCTTCCTCCTCCTCCTCGTTCTTTCCCTCTGCCATCCTCTTCTTTCTCTCTTATCTCTGCTGGCCCCGTCTCTTGGGGGTCGTTCGTTTTTGTCATAATCACCTTGGAGATTGGGGACCGGTGCCCATGGCAGAGCTGAGCTGAGCGAAGGAGAGGAGGAAAGAGGATGAGAGAGAGAGAGTGAGAGAGAGAGAGAGAGAGAGAGAGAAGAGGGCGGGGGGTGTTGAGATGAGCAGTGGAGGACAGTCTTGCGGGGGGGATGACGGCTTGTCTGGCTCAGCCCCGGCTAATGTGAGGGGACAGCCTTGGCTTTGCCTTAACCACTCTTGGGCCGTCGATGCCAGGCGGAGCGGGGTGGAGAGAATAGACGGATGAAACGCTCTTCTTTTCAGTGCTGCCTTCTCCCGCCCGCACTGACTGCATTCGGAGGCGCGTGGGGCCCCAATGTCACACCCTGTAGGTGTTTAAGCTGCTTACTTACACCAACAAGAGAAAGAGATGAGGCAATAGAAGACAGGGAGACAGAAAGGGAGAAGGAGCTGCCGAAAAGATGAGAGAGGGAGAATGGGAGAGAGTTAGAAGAGGATGGGGGTGGAGGTCACGGTTGTAGGAGGTTGTAATGTGTAAGTATCCCAGTTTGACTGTCTTCACACCAAGGGAGGGTTGTTTTATGTGGGGGATATTCATCATTATGCTGGTGCAGTTTGAGTGTCTGTCATGTATCTGAGTGTGATGATTATACTGCATTGACAAAGATGAACCGGAAGAGGCAGAGTCACCGGGACCATAACATGATAAGTGCCAGCCCCACCCTGCTGACTCTCTCTCCGGCTTCAATCATTTCCCAGATTTTTTACACTCTTTGAGGAGGAGAGACTGACTGGGAAGGCGTGGGATGCACCAGTCAGGAGATGGTTTCATCAGGAGGGGGGGGGGGGGGGATGGGGGTTGTGGTGTGCTGTGCTGTGCGAGTTTCAAAAAGTCTTGCTGTCAGCCGTGTGTGTGTTCAAGCCTGTGTTTGTCTCACAGAGGTGTGAGGGGGTGATGATGACGCATGTTGGGGGGGTTCAGCATGGGGGCATGGTGTGATAAGCGTGGACACAAGAAAGGCTTTTGTTTGGATCATTTAGGGCTACTATGTAAGAATAGACACTCACATACAAGGGAAGGGTCAGAAGGTGACGGCTGGACAAAGACGACTCACACGTACACACACGTTCCACATTTTGCGCTTGCTCTTTTTCTCTGTGAGCTGCTCTCTCTGTTTTAACTTGTATTTCTGTCCTCTCAGCAGCCTCCTTGTTGATGCATGCTGGGTAGGTTCTCAGACACTCCCTCCTCAGGTCACTGGCTCTGTTTGTCCTAGCCCTCCTTCCCTTCAGCCCTCCCCCTCCAACTCCTCTCTGCCTCTCCTCCTCGCCTGACCAGTTCCTTTAATTTGGTTTCTAATTTTTTTTTTCTGTACCTCCTCTCCTCTCCCTTCAGCTATGTGGGGGTAAAGTACAGCCCCTCCCCTTGGCTGTGTTTGTGTTTTCTCTGCAAGTATGTGTGTGTATTTGCGCCGCGTGTGTGTGTGTGTGTGCACACACCCGCTTGTATGTAAATCCCCTAAAGTACTCGTGTTTTTATCTGTGCGTTTTTTTCTTCAAAATGATGATTTAACACTGATGGCCTTTGGGAAAACAAGCCCTATGTACGACTCACTAACATGCAGAGAAACATGTGGGCTTATGTCATGTGTAGACACACTCACACACACACACACACACACACACACACACACACACACACACAGAGCAATGAAAAGAAAACCAGCAGACCAGACAAATGTGTTAAATGTGAGCCACAAGTCAGACTATAGTCCTATTTTGTTATACATCTGAGGCTGACAGATTTTTTTCAAACGTCAACCGGACAATGTGTGTGTGTGTGTGTGTGTGTTGGAGGGTGAGATAGAAATTGAGCTCAGTGTGGTGGTGGAGCTTACAGTAAATGGAGACATTTAGGAAAGCAGTAGATAGACAGACACAAACACACAGATCAAAGAGGTTTGAGCATTACAGTACACTGGGGAACAAAAAGAATAGAGAGAGAGAGACAGAGAGAGAGAGAGAGAGAGACTCAGAGATAGAGGATGTGAGTGAAGGTGAATAGAAACCCCAATCAATACAGCATCCAAGAACAGCTTGAGCCAGCGAAGGAGCAGAGAAACTGAAAGAGGGAGACGGAGAGAGGAAAAGTGGGTCAAATAATGAGACGAAAGGATGAGTGTGCACGGAGGACAGTGAGATGGAGGGACGGAGAGAAAGATGGACGGAGATGTGATAGAACAAGAGCGGGGTCAGGAGAGAGAGGAAAGAGCATGAACGAGGGAGTCACAAGCTCCCGACCCCTGCTGACCCCTCAGCCAAGAGGGCCCGAGGAGCTCAGGGCAGGGGAGGGAATGGGAGGGGAGGGGGGAAGGTCTTGGGGGAGGTTTGGAATGGGAGGAGGTGATATTGATGTGGCCAGGAGACGGTGGGAGGGAGGGGGGGGTTGGGGGTCAGCCGACCATCCAAGGACAGTAAAGGAGGCCTTTTCTCTTCTCTTCACAACCAAACCGGAGAACATGTGGTCTATCACTGTAAAGCGTCAAATTTATTTCACCTCGATACTCACATCTGCCTGGTGCACCTGTTTATCTGTTTTCACAAACCATTTTGGTAACTGCCTGTCATTTAGCATCTTTTGCACATCCCACATTTGGCCGCATAACATTACAGTTGGTGCTGTTTTCCATTGAGAGCACTTTACACCAAACTCCATTTGAAGATAAATCATTCACTGCTAACTGTAAAGAACACTGTTCGAAGTGTATGTCATTATACTGTCCAAAGAGACTCAAATTATCCCACAATGCAACATAATATGTAGTGAGTAATTAGATTAGTGGTCATTAATCAAGTGCCAACAATCACCATCCACTGTTAAAGGCTGGATTACCAACTATGCAAAGCAGGCAACTGCCCCCGGGACCCCATACAAGACCCAAAAGCTCCAGGCTTGCTGGGTCAACTAGAGAGTTAATTTTTCATGGTTTAATATTTAATCACATGGCCCTGTCTTGAGAGTATCTGTGCCCATTTGGCACAGGACCACACAGAAAATCTGGGGCCAGGTAGTATTCCAGGATTGAAAAGCTTTACACATTGCACAAAGAGCGGGCAGAAAGGAGGGTTGATAGATGCCCCCCTTGCAGGTTAATTCTCCCTGTCCATAAGCCCTTTACATGGTAAACATTTTGAAATGTCACAGTGGGAAAAGTACAGGTGTAAATAATAAAATCAACGATGGCTGGATTTCATTTAGCTGCTTCAGAAGAGCCGGGTCATTGTTATTAGTAACAACCATGCTTTTCTTTATGAAAAGTGAAAATGTCTGCTGTGAAAATGGCCTACTGTGCTTTTACTGAAAAGAAAAGTGGCCTTATATTATTTGTGGTACATCCAGTGCGGTTTAAGTCTGGAAACTACGTCAGCACTAAATGACCTTGGTAATGTATGTATGGTATCAATCAGAGAATGTTTAGATGATGCATGACTCTCCAAACTTTAACCTTGTTAACAGGCATTATAACAGGTCTTCCTGGTGGACTAGTGGTTAAAATACATACATGTGTTCTTATAACATACTACATTTGATTCTGGCTAGGGACCTTTGTTGCATGTTCTACCTCTCTCTCTCTCTCTCTCTCTCTCTCTCTCTCTCTCTCTAAGACACACACACACACACACACACACACACACACACACACAGACACACACTTCCTGTCTCTACACTGTAAGCAGTCCAATAAATGTAAAATGGCACTGCACCTACAGGGCCCATTTCATGCATCAAATTTAGAAACTAATTTCGGTGGAGAGTTTTGGGTACATGTGTCTCCAGAACGTCTGCCACATTTTTTCAGTCTGAAAATTAGAAACAAAGAGCAATCAGGGAAGTATACCTCTGCCACAGCTGAAAAGACTATAAATGTGTTATTTTAATCGTTTTTAATCTATATCTGTATCTGGATCAGGTTCAACATACACATAGTTGAAGACAATTTGGCCGGATTTTTTTAAACTCAGGAAATTCCTCAGAAAATTGTCAAAATGTTCAGAAATACCTACCAATATCTCACAATGTTGAAAATGTGCGGTCATTCTCTCTTTAATAAGTGATGGGAACTGTCATCCCTGGTATAGATTGCTTAAAATAAAGTCTGTGTGAAAATAACTCATCCACAAGTTAATTAGTAAGTTTATTGACTTAAATAGCACAGTACATATAAATAACTTTACATAATCAATCAATTGATAAAAACAGTAGGTTCAAACATTATTCCATGTGCAATACAATGAACATAAAACAACCCAATCATGTTCTAACATCTTCAGGCAAGTATGCAACATAATCGTGACTCTCATGTCTGTGCCTTTAATTAATGATATAAGATAATTTCAGTTGTGCTCAAAATTGACTCGGATCTTGTGAGTCTGAGGTCATAATAAAGTACACGTGTTTCATTCTGTACGATAGTGCCACTATAATGAGCAGAATAATAGTTGTGGGATGACTAGCAGGATAAGGCTGTACAGAATATTCTTCTGCATAGAATTCCTCATAAACTGTAGAGAATATTGACAGAGTGAACATGGAGGCTTTGAAACACAAACGTCTTTTCTTCAGCCTGTGCTCACATGCGCATTCACACACTCATTGTGTCTCTATAAAGTCAAATCAATACATATTGCAGGATGTTGAATATTACTCTAGAAATGTTTAGTGTAATGACCACAAGCAACATTCCTCCCTCTGTTACTCTTCACGTACCTCTCTCCTTTCTCCCACACCCTCTATTTCGGCTCTCCCTCTCTCTTTCCATCTCTCTTTTCATCCCTACTCCCTTCTTCTTGCTTTCTCTCTCTCTCTCTCTCTCTCACACACACACTCTCCCTTTCTTCAGCCGCCTCGCAGTCCAGATGGCCTAGCTGCCCCCACATTCACTCCCCCACATACACTCACTCCATGCACTCCACCCCACTCCTCCTCTCCCCTACGGGAACAGCACTCCCTTTAGAGGAGTAACCCCCCACCCCCACCCCACCTCCCCCCAAATACCACTACCACTGTGCGCACACACACACATTCACAATGTATACACACACCTCCCCACACACACTCTTCAACACATCTCTACTGTCCGTCCACAGACCACAGGCTTATATACGCCCACTCGCATACACACTAACACAGAAGATCTCGTTCAGAATTCTCCTCTTCTGCAGCATAATGTCTGATGGGAGTATAGTAGGAATGCTGGCATTGTAGGTGTGATATATGGCACAGTGAGACAGTGATCACATCAGAGGATGGCTGTTCTTGACATTTTTGTGCTATGTTTTTGTTGTTTTATTCTTCCCATTCAATCGCACAAAAACAGATCATTTTTTAATTTCTAATTTATCTCTTCTGATAATGGGGAATTTTGGAAAATCTGCTCGCCGACACCTTTCAGAGGTGACTCAGCTGTTGCTGAGCAGAGACAAGGATCTTTAAGATGTCTTTTAATCAGATGCATGTGGTTGATGATTTGATGAGAAACTGTCATTGGGAGGAACGCTGCAAACCTACCCGAGTAGCCACAATGGCTCAAGCACAAACATACGTAAGTACACTCGTGTTAACTTATCTTTATAATTAGGCATGGGGGTCAGGCATGGAGCACCAGAGAGAGGCAGGGAGACGGTTGTCAGGGCAGAGCGAGGATCAGAGCAGAGAAAGGTGTGACTACTAGCCTGCAGAATGAGGGAAGAGGACTATTGTTGGAGTGTGTGCGGTGCGTGTGTTGATTGGCCAGGGAATAAAAGAGAAAAAGGGGAGAGTTGGTGTGTGAGCAGAGTGTTTTCTAGGGCTTGGTGGTGGTGTGAGGGGCTGTAGGCCAGGGAGGAGGGTGTGGTTAACGGTTACAGCGCTCACAGGAAGCTGTGAGGCAGGGAAAGGGGAAGTGAACCACCCCCACACTGTTCCAAGGCCGTGGCAGCGCTCTCCTCGGGGCTGGAACGAAGTGACCTCAGCTCACAGCTCCCACCCCACCTTTTAACCCCCCCCCCCCCCCCCCCCCCCCCCCCCCCCCCCACACACACACACACACACACACACACACACACACACACACACACAAACACACACACAGAAGATGGAGAAATGATACATGGTCACTTGCTCACATAAACAGTGATATATATATATTGATTTTTATACTGTGGCAAGAGCCGCAGTGCATGCAAGGTAAAAAATCTGTTTAAATAAATAGCTTAGAATTTGAATATGTAAAATGTGCAGAGGATAGGCTAAAATATGCAAAACCACTGGGATGTTTCTTTAAATGATAGAATCCTCCAATAATAAGACAACAATCTGAAAGCAATAACAAATGATCTGATAATGTATTTTACTTTAAAACCAGAAATATGATGACATTTAAGTCTTCACACATACACATGAATTAAAGTACCTTTGCTCTTCTTTCATTCTCACTGAGCCTCAGACTGCGTGCCAGCCATCTTGGCTCACACTTGGCCACCATGATCGGGGTTTTCAGTCCACACATGTTCATTTTACCCATTCATTCCCAGCCTATTGATCCCAGGTGACGTGGCTCAAGTCAGGCTGACTCACAAACCCAACACTGTGGGGAAACAGAAGTTAAAGATAAAAGAGCTAGCGTCATAAGACACACACACACATAGACACACACACACACACACAAATCGCGCATACACTCCCGGTGCAGTACGCAATAATTCAAACATTTATTATTAATTTGAGATAAACAGAGTAAAACATGAGGACAGATGACAAAAATAAACGTCCCCCGACTGATTAAAGTCAGTGTGTAATATCATATAAGAGTCAGTGTTCACCGATGTGACCCTGGTCATCCTGGATACACATAATGTTACCTTGGTGACCGGGTTTAATCTCTCCACAGAGAGCCGGATCCCAATCTGACCCTTAACCCCGATGAAAGAAAGGTCACTGGGGTCACACACTCCTCTGATCCATTTTCTACACGACCATTTACCACTGAAAGGGTGTTTGTATGTTTGTGTGTTTTTGTAAAATCAGTTTTCATGGGCAACACAAAGCTGATGTGAATATGTTTAATTGTAACAAAGGTATCCTCATACGGTAACTGCAAACCAGACTAAGTATATTGTAGCACTCCATTGTCCCTTAAATACTGGAAAGGGTGTGATGAGGAGCGCCTGCTGTCTCTTTAATTCCTTTCATAGTAAAATGCAGACTTTCTGAAGGGGAGTTGCCAACATAAAACAATACCTTAAAGCCAATATAGGCCAATATAACCAATAAAGGACATTTATAGCCACAATCAAACCAGAATCACATGTCGTACAATTCTGTAACAGCTTACATCCAGTTTTTAAGGTAACATCAATGTTTACACCCTCTCTAAAAAAATGAGATGCCAAATTTCTTATCTGATCTTCTAATAAAAAAAAATGTCTGCAGCTCTATTGGAAAAAAAAGGCAAAAGTGTATTGAAAGTTTCACCTTTTTTTTCTATCGTCAACTGTATGTAATGCTGGAAATCGTAAAGGGCTTTTTTATCGAAACAGTTACAGCGATAGTTAGTGGAAAATAGAAGTGGAAACTATTGTGCTAAATTTAAAACAACTTTGGGAAGATCTGATTTGATATATCAACGTTCTTTAATTTAATTTTACACTTTATTCTATACCTGTGATTTTTAGATTGAATTACATATTAATCTCAGTGAGAGGTCAGAATGTAAAAAGATATTGCATTTTGTCCCCTGAAAGGGTTTGCACATGCCACTTCACAGATCTCACCATGTTCAATGTTCAAAAATGTCCTTCCTGGGGTTGAATGCCTGCAGATTCTCCGTTTTGTTCAATTCCCTTGTAAAAATTATTTTCACAGAATTTTTGATTTTTTTTGAGTTCAGAAAGCAAGGAGACAAAAAAAAAAGAACGAAAAGATGAATCTCCCAGGCTGACAAGCTGAGCGGCCAGAGAAGTCTAGAAGTCTTTCAGAAAATAAAAGGAAACTGAAGTGCTAAATCTGCTAGAGATTAGAGATACTACAAATGCTACGATGCATCTGAAAGTATTATTTATAAATATCTTATAAAAGAATTAGGTACACATTTTAAACAATTCTATCCCTGAGAGTGTCCAAACACTAAAACATTTTTTATTTAATCTTTTTATTTTTTTTAATATATTTTGAATATCGCAGATTTTATACCCTGACTGATAAATCCTGTTTTATGGAAGAAGATTTAGTAAATATTGAATTAAAAATAATTTAGCAGTTTCAAAACTTTTTTTTTTTTTTTTACTTTGAAGCCCTTTTAGAATTTGGGGCACTTTCTGTATAATATATATATAAGGAAATTATGTATGCAGTGATTCGTCTCGCACATATACAAAAATCTAGAAAACAAGTGAACAGTTAGATGTGTTCCCTGAAACCAAATGAAATTCCACAGAATTTGAAGTTGTTGGTGATAAAGTAACAAAAGGAGTATAATATTATTCAGGCTGCCTTTATATTTCCTTACAGATGCCATACACATTATGCAGATATGAGTAAACTTAATATATAATATATAAGTATATGAATGCACTTTCTTATCTTGGACTGTGTAATTTCTCATCTGTTCTAGTCTGAAACAATATGATTATAAACAAAAATGGTTTCTGCGGATGTCAACTAAGAACAGTAGAACTGGTCAACGGTTTTAAACTTATCAAACAACAAATAGCAGTCTTAGCATTGCTAAGTATATCACTATCAAAAATAGTAGTTTGTCTCAGTGTTTTAAAATAACAGCACATTTTAGCTCTGACAGGTGGGTGCCAGTTGCTACAATGTCAAAGCAGCGTGTAAGGCGACTTTCAACAAGTCTATTCTCTATCATTTTCAGTAATGAAGAAGCCATTCGTGAAGACATCACATTAGAATCATTGAACGGGCGATTAAGTCGGTTTAGCTTAGAGATTTAAATCAAAATGATCAAAGTAATTTCCCCAAGCAACAACAGCCCCTGCTCTCTGGTTAGTGTGTACATTGCTCCCTCTACTGGTAAATAGGCAGTGCTATGTTGGAGGAAACTGTTGCTCTCTTAACATTTGAACAGCAGAGTTGTGTGTGGAGAAAAGACCCTGTCAAAGGTCATTTATTTTGAACATTGCCATTTATAATACGTTTTTTTTTTTTATCTCCATTGTGCTGATGTGCAATTTAAACACAGGCATTAAACATATCATCATTGTCAATATAAATCTAAACACACTACATATTCTATAATATACATTCATATACTGTCTTATCGACCTGCTTCATGTATATAAAGTACCCTGTTACATTAATCTTTCCATATTTATTCCAGCATCTTGGCATTCTGCACCATTTCAATATTATCTGTACATAGTAGTCATATGTTTATGTTTACATTTATTCTGCTTTGTTGTCCTCGTGTTTTGTTTATTTGTCTATTTCTGTGTAAGTACGTTGAGAGCATCGGAAAAAACGGTGTGAAATTCCTTGTATGTGTACACATACATGGCCAGTAAAGTTGATTCCGATTCAGAAGTTAAGTCAATAAATTATACAGGAACTAGAAATGTATATTTTGACAATAAAGTCAGGCAAATTTTAGCCATGAAGTGAAATAATCATAAATCACACAATTGATGAAATATGAAAAAAAATATTCTAGTTGTCCGATCAGCGGATATGTATATCAAAACATTTTCCAGCACAGTCCAGGCAGGTTTTGAGGCTTTTTGGTGTTCGTCCTCATAATCTGCTGAGGTGAGTTAGCTTTTCATGGGCTGACGAACCTGAGATTGAGCCTGAAATCACCATTCTCAGGTTGGACAGTCCTAGAAAGAACCACTCAAGAGTTAAAGCTGGACTTGGTGTGCTGTTCAGGCCGCTCCATGAGCCTCAGTACACAGTGTCCACGTTGAGCGCAACTCCTACTTTGACAAAAACAAAATTGATACTTAATACTTGATAGACTTGATAAAAAAAAAAGATATAAAATAATTTCTTTATCATTTTAGGATAATTCTGGTCAAGGTTTGTTAACACATCTGCAAATGTACACCTTCTCGGTGTTACGCTAGTGGGTGGTTGTGTTTTCTGTATAATAGAAATTTTCGTATTGCACAAAGGCCAATTTATGGCCATATAGAAGAGATATGGCATATAAAATAATACTGTTGGTCACACTTATTGGTCACCATCATTGCTAATCACAATCATCCGAAGGCTGTATTTTCTTTTTACAGATTACCCTACATTTAATAACAGTATCCGCTCAAATAAACTGTACTGAAGGATTTAGATTTTTGTGACCAAAGGGGACTATTTTGTTGTTTCTGTGTTGTAAAGTTAATCAACAAATAAAACTACAAATTGAAATAATCCAGTGTCCTTAATGTCAAATAATTTAGATTGTGTGCTGCATGCTTATTCGCAGATGTTAGGGTTTTGGCGCCAAAAACAACATTTAGAATAAAACAGAGGAAATATAAATTGGCCATTGATTAAAGTAACAACAGTGATTTTCATTCATTCTGGTAGTATGATTTTTAAAATCTCAATAGGTCTTTATAGGGAGGATACAGACGCTGTTCCTATTGTAAAATATCATATCTCATCTCAATAAAATGGAGGTTTTAATCTAATGACATACTCCAAAAGCCGCAATTAAATGCATTTAAACAACATATCTGGCTCATATTTGTGCAAATGTTCTCATTCAGAAAACACAGAGGACAATATAAGAAGGTTAACACCATGTTTGGCTCTCTGTTGTGAGCTAACCTGCACTGAAACCACTCAGAGAGCAATTAAACACTCAGACAACCAAGCCTAATGCACAAACTGCATCTCATACTAAAAACATCTAAATCACCCTGGCCTGACTTTATGAGGACAGTCCAGTCTCTTAGAAAATGTTGCTCTCATGATAAACTATGCAGATGGAGAGCACAGGAGAACACGCATACACAGAGAGAGTGAAAGAAGAGGAAGACAATACTTTGCACTCTTCAACACACAAATTCAAACCCTCTTCACATGATTCAGAATTACTTCAGTCTGAATAATTCATCTTCAACTATCTGCATTAAGCCGCTGCATTGTGTTGGGCTACTGACACCATCACTTCACATTTACAACCTAGACTCACTGCCAGATAACACATTAACCAAACAAATAACAACCATAAATACACAGTTACTTTCCATATTTCCTACCTGTCAACTCACAACAATCATTACAATAATGGAGGATTGTGGCAAGTTTGTGAAGTCTCTCTTTCTTTAAGAGCTTTCAAAGTCTCCTCTCTTACCCACATGGCGGACCCTCTGACTCCTCAGACCCAGTCGAGGCAGAGAGGGGAACAATCTTCATCATGTGAAGTCAAGACCAAAAGAAGGCACACAGGAAGAGAGCAGAGCGACCTGGAGCAAAGCTAGTGACATGAGGATGTAAAAGAAGCACAGGTCGCTGAGTTAAAGAAGGCCACTCCTGCTGTCTTCTCTGAGCTGTGACCTCATCATGCTCTGTACTACCAATGGGGATGAAACTCTCTCTCTCTCTCACACACACATACACACATACACACACACACACACACACACACACACACACACACACACACAAACACAACCGAGACACACCACCTTCCTGTTTGTCAGTGCTGGTGGTAAACTTTCCACTGACATCTCCATTTAAAAGACCAATATGAAGTTTTCAGGCATTTAGTCATGAAAAATAAAATACATCTGAATTGAATTCAGATACTCTATTTAGGCAAATGTCATCAATGCAATGGAAGATATAACTCATTAGTGTGAGTGTGTGTGTGTAGACATAGACAATACAAAATGTTGTGACTTTTCAATTTTTTTCAAAATTTAGCCAATTTAACAAATAAAATTAACTCATTATAACATTTTTACCAAAAGTAAACCATTTTAATTGTTGCAGGAAAAATAAAAGCTTTCAAATCTATGACAGCTGCATATTTAACACAAGATAAACTAGAGAAGCACAAAAAAAAAAAAAAAAAAAAACGCTGTTTCTGAGCTTCAAGATATTCTTAGCTCTTGCACGTCTTTTGTCTGTCCTTCTCACCCTCCTCCCTCAGAAAAAGATGCCTCTTGTGGGTCAATATCTGCCTAATAGGCTGCTGGTTCATAATTGTCCATCAGCCTCATCAAATGAGTGTCAATCAAACTTTACCGTGGCTGGCGTCTTGACAGCTGTCAGAGTGATAATTGTGGAAAGTGATGGAAGATCTCAAGGTTCCTTTCCATGAGAAGAGGACAACCACAACATCCTTCCTGTTCATTTTCAAAGTGTAAGTGATGTCGTCCTGTCTTGAAATGTTTGATAAAGGCAAAAATATCCAAGTGATTCAAATATGGTGAGAAGTTTACTTTATGTGCTTTGATGTGTGTTCTAATAACCCCGACTAAAGAATATTTTCAAATGAGTTGTGACTTTTTTAACTGGGGTGAGCTTGCTGAACACAACAGATAACACAGCTGACATCATTGAAATAATGCAACGTGAGCAATTCAAAAGCTCTATTGCACTTTTATTACATTTATATAAAAAAACATGCAGCACAGGTGGTAAACACAAAACAGCACACAGTCAAAGGCTGAGGCTGCAAACACAATCAATGGATTTTCAGTACAGAATGACTCACTAACGGTTGTATTCAGCAGTAAGCACATAGTGTACAGTAGCAGGTAAATGAAAATATGATGTTGAACAAACAGTAGTGACAGTGCTATTGTAGCTAATGTGACTACAAGTTGCACAGTTTCTATTTCTACATTTAATTTCAAGTTCTCCTGTCGATGTTGTAGATTTCCAAAATGTACATTTTTTTTTCAAATTATCCATTGAAATGTCTGATAATTGTGAACTTCAAGAGAAAAGAACATCATATTTACTGTAAACCAAGAGAGAAGTCACTATCAAAATGAACTTTATACGCAACACTCCTCTCCCTCATTGCATCAGTTCAAATAACCATGTGAATGAATAATGTGGAGTGCAACCCAATGTCTGGCAAGCTGTCAATATTTTTCTAAAAACAAAAAGGCAATATTAAATAGGCACCAACTTTAACAGACAGATCTCCTTCATTTCAATACCGATACCAAGTAAAAAGATCAGGCACTAGCAGGACTTTGTGAACAGCACAGTTTTTGTAAATGTTCTGAGTTCATTATACATCCTCAACTCAACAGCCCTTTTTTTAAACAAACAATTTCATGTGCTGCATACAAAGCAGAGGCATTAATCAGGACATGTGAGACTGAAATAAACACTTAATCTGTGTTTGTTAAATGCAGATGACCCACTTTCATAGCAGCAAAAAGATGTATGACTTGCCCGCTGACTGGTCGGGTCTATCCATAGTAAATATATGTAAATGAAGGACGTCCTGTATAAATATACACCACAAGTGCATTCTTTAAGCTGTATAATGAAAAAACGGTTTTCAACACCCGCTTCAACTGGTTAGGTCAGCATCCACAAAGAAGGGAAAGGGTGAACCAGAGAGCTAAAAAAAAGACAGATACACCTACACATTTTCCGATTGAATGGTCCTTCAGAAAGTGCTCATGGCGATGGAAGTTGAGCAACACGAGTTCATGCCCTGATTTAACTTTCATGAAAGTTGTGAGAAAGGTATGTGGTAAAACATAACCTTAAAAGCTTGATATTTTTTTCTTTCCCCACACGTGCAAATTCACATTCAGTTGAGTCTTCCACAGTTCGCGGCTTAAGGCTTGATATAACTTTTCAAAACAACATGCCTGCAAATTCCAATACAGAGATTGTCACAATTTAAACACTTAAATAAAACATTTGGACTTAGTACCATACTGTACATATAAAAATATTTCATACTTTATAAGACACCCTTCCACAACAGCATTTACATAAGATAAAATAATATAATTTAGGATTTCAACAAGGTGACTGTACATTAGCAATGTGTTGTCCAGTTTTCAGTTTATTTTTCAGGGCATCTTGTTTGGCCTCTGAAGGACGCACATTACGGCCCAAGAGAGGCAAAGAGAATGTCCTCATATTGTCCTCCAAGGGGCGCAGCCCTGAATCACCCAATAAGTTACTGCACTGCCAATGATTGAATCAGTAACTGGGCTCATCCATCTCTTCATCACTCCAGTCAGGGGGTGCATCTGTTCCAAAGTATCGATCCCCAAAGTTTCCTACCACGACAAAAAACATGTGGCAACATCAGTTAAAACTGAAATATTGTAATCGACATCATGTATAGATCAAGCACACCAGGTAGAGAAAAAAAATAAATATAATGCAATAAACCGCATATCTTATAATCAAAATGTCTTCTTTTCCCCATTACTCACCTATGCCGGGTATGATGTGGAAGAGATCATTGACCTCCTTGTCAACAGCTGTGGTGATGATTTTGACCTGTGGGAATGCGTAGGCCACTGAATGGACTCCCATTTCTGCCATTAGCAACGACACAAGCAAGATCTTGTCCTCATGAACGTCATGGTCCTGAAAATGAAAAAAACACCCATGAAAATATGCTACATGAGGAAGGCAATTCATTGCAGGCAACTCGGACTTGAGAACAATCAGGCGCACCCACCAGTAGGACTCGGACAGCCATCATGGCAGCAGCTCCAGTGGACACAGTACAGTCCATTAGAATCACATGATCTTCGCTGATGTCTTTCGGTAGACGCAGGTAATGAAGCTGAAAATGTTTAGAGACAGGTTGTAGGTTAATACCAACATGAAACATACATGACCAGTACAATCCTGTAGCTGTATCATGAGTGGCATTATGCAGAAATCCCCCAATCTGAGAATTTCCTGGAAAGGAAAATGCCAAACTCCAAGAATCTCATTGTAAACAATGTGTTAATAAGCACATATTTGTTTGAAGGATGCCATATTTAGGACATTAAAGGTGTTTTTAGGAAAATTATGGCAAAATATATTACACAAATTCTATAACCCATAAGCCACAATGTAAATCTGTACCTCTGGTTCTCCTGTGTCCTGGTTGGTCTGAATGAGGATCTTGCCAATGCGGACGTCTTTGCAGACGGCCCTCAGGGCTGGCTCCATTGTCTCCCCAGCTCGCAGGATTGACACGCCTGTGATCTAAAGAAAAATAAAACAAATTAAACAGAGGTTAATTGCATCAGTTTAGGTAGAGACAAAACTCTTCTTAATGGTCTTTAAAATAAAAAAAAGTTGAGAAGACGGCAGGAAGCAAATGGAGTTCACTCACCCTCTTCCCATGGAAAGTCCTGCCTTCATAATCCTCTCCCTGGGGGGTCTGGACTATGTGGACCTAAGATAATATTAAAAATCATAACAGTGTGATTTCAATGCTGATCACAGCACTATAGTGTGCTATAGAAGTCAGGAAATGGTTTGTGACGAGCTACAGTGTATTGTGTGTCTTTGTGTAATGCAAACCTGTATCTTATGGTTAAACTTTCCATTGCTAAGTTTCCATGCTCATACTGCAAGGCCATTATGTGTGTGTCTATCTGATTCTTCTTTTAGCAAATATAAGCACTTACTCTTTTTACATTAATATTTATCTTTTAATAATCTTTCCGCATTTCAAGGTCTCATAATGTACTGTATCATACCTTTCTTTCTTTCTGCTACATGTCTCCATCTACGCCCAGGTATCTAATGGTTCATAGTCAATGTCCTACTTAATACAAAGGATTACAGAACCTCCATGCAGTGCTATGAATTAATCAACAGTGTATGTCAGTGTCTGGCACCTGTGAGGGGAGAAAGGAGAGTGCTCGCTCGATCAACAGGCGCATCAACCTCTTGGAGTAGAAGATGAACTCATCGCGGCTGGTTTCCTTGTTTCTAAATGTGGTGATTAGGAAAAGAAAGATACAGGATTTACAATGGTGGTAGCTGTTGTACACTGCAAAGCTTTTTTTTTTTTAAATGGATGTAGTTGTTAAATGTAACAAATCAGATTTTTCAGCTTTTACCTGATGATGGTGTGCATGCCCCTGACTTGGGGCGTGCTTTCCAGAACACTGAGGGTCTGGGGGAGGGGTTGGGCCTGGTGTGCAGAAGCCAGTGCTGCCCTGTAACCACGGCAACAAATAGTGGAGCGGGGGTGGTGCAGGGTGAGAGAAGCGGAAAGAGGGAAGATGGATAGACACATAAATACAACAGCAATTAACACTTATCTGCACGCATGTGTACAATAGGTGCTGTGTGCACATTTAGAAAAACACACACACACACACACACACACACACACACACACACACAGACGTGTAAGTACATGCAAAAATCTAAATATATCACAAATAATTTTTCTGCAGAACTTAGACCAAAGTTGATAATAGATTGCTTGAGAAAAAGGCAGATGCACAAAACTGCAAAGCACACAGTGCCAGTGTTGAGTATTTCAGGGGAAAATTATAACAGTAAAGAGACCATGATGATGATAAAGAAGTTAAACCGTTTCTTGGAAATGTCAAGAATTACAACTGATGAATTTAAACATTTACATAAATCCTATGCGTGTTAAATAAAAGAAAATTTCACTGTGTCATATAAATAAATGGATGATGGTTATATTCCATGATAGGTCTCTAGTACTTGTAATAATTCCCTCCACACATACAGTAAACATTAGGTTTCAATATCTGGTTAGCCTAGGTCTACCCTGGGCTCTAGAAGAACATACACACTGTTACAAAACTCAGTGACGCAGTCATGTTCACACTACAGTATCCATGATATCACTGAGATACGCATTAGCCAGATGCAAAGAAAAAAAGAGAAATCATAGCAAATCTGCTCACATATCCCAGCGAAGTTTCCTCTATGGGGAGAGTTTTTTGACGAAACACAATAACATTCACAACAGACGGGACACAGAAAGACGAAAAAAACAACAGATAAGAGGAGGAAAAAATGAGAAGAGACACAACATCAGGTGGATGAAGGGATGATGGGATTATCACACACAGTGAAAAGTGTGACAGCTAAAACCTGAAAATGTCAAATGTCTCAGGTACGCGCTTACCAGTGAGGTAAACTGCCATTTTAAGTAAAACAATATTTCCTGGTTATCAATTAGTGTATGTATCATGATTCACAGAATAAATTAAGTAACAGGACAAGCTTTGTAAAGATCTTTACAGATGCTAGGGTAAAAGACAGAGCAATTTTGAACAGATTTTGATATCTATACACGTGCATCCATTGTGTGTTTGCGTGGGAGGTGCACAAGCTATCGTGTGGCTGTCACTCTTTCACCGTGTAGAACAGTAAAGGTTGGTATTTCAGCTCACAGGCCCCAGCACATCCTGTGTCTAAAGACAGACACCAAGCTCACTTCCTCTCTCTCTGTCTCAGATACTGTGGCCGACATTCAATGGAAAAATTCAGCGCTTTGTAGTAGGGTATTGGAAACTTTCTCTGTGGCTGAGGTATATGATAGTCAACAATAGCTGTAGCAAGAGCTTCCTCTCCCTCGCTTTTTTTTCTTATAGTCACTCTCTTTTTTTCTTGTTGCCACTGAAAGGAGGGGTCAGTGACTTGACTCACTGGTGTATTTTTAGACACAGAAGGCAGGAAGAGCGTGAGTTGTCATTTCTCTAAAAGGTAGAGAGAAGGAAAACCAACATCTTTACATTAAATGCTGGCTGCACCACACCGCATCCAAACTTTTGATCTTAGCTCGACTTTAAAATGCTGACAGCGGCTTTCATGCGTTTTTTATATTTATTCCATGCTTGTGTGGACCAAGTTATTACATTGGCACAGTCTCATACTCTTATGACTGATCACTAATTAGGCATATTTGCTCTACAGATACAACAGTGCCGCCTGGTGATGTGCCATGGCAGCCAGCAGATCAGTGGAAGGTAGAGGTTGGTTTTTCTGGCCTCTTTTCCTCTCTCTCCCAGTAAGAAGCTGGAACAGTTGGGGAACTGGACAGATGGTGAGGAGAGAATGATAGACAGGATAAAGGCCACTCTACCTGACGCTGAGCTCTCGCTGTGAGCCATGGAGGGATTTGAGGTGGAGGGGGGGTGAGAGAGCAGTCCATCAGCATGTGTGTTAATGTGTGTGTACAGTGGGGAGGGAACAAAGCAAACTGAATTGTGGCACAAAGTGCTCCCCACGAGCAAAAATGTGCCTTTGGTGACAATTAGAGTTGTTGCACAACCAATCCAAAAGTCAAAACAGCACTCTCTGGTTCAGTATTTAAAGTCTTATTCTGAAGAGGAAGCAGAATGAGCCATGGAGATAGATTTCTATTTGGGCTGTGCAATTAATGGCACATAACTGTGTATCAGGATTCAACTGTTCAACCATAATAAATGTTATGTGACAAAAATGTCTTAAAATTAGTTTGATATGGATGAATATCAACCAAGGGTTAACGTTGTTAAAACACTATTTATTTTTTTAATAAACGTTAAAATTGGAGCTGCAAATGCCTGGAGACTCTTAATTCCTCTTAACTTTTTCAGTTGATTTTTGTCAACCAGCCTCTCATTACAACAGGTTCATTCACCATTCACAACTCTGTACTGAATGTGTTTTTCAAGGGCTGTATTTCATAACAGTTGGAGTTGTAGGACATCTTAAGATAAGAAGCAGAGAAACCTAACAAGACCAGATTTTATAAAATTGAATCAATTACCAAAGACAGATTTTTGGCAGATGATTCCTATCAAGTATATACTCTGTTTCTTATTACCATTGAGACTGTAACTGTGCTGAGTTATAAAGTACTAATTGTTTTGCAATAAGACACAGACAGCAACAAGAAAATGTAATAGCTGTTGTTACTCTGTACCAACTAAGTAGATAAAACCTGAAATAACATTATTATTAAGGTCTGTTTTCATGAAACAGATTTAAGTGACTTCAATGAATAACTGCTTAACAATACTTAACTTTACATATATAATAATTTATTTAGCAAAATAATATATTTCTATTAAATTTGTTGGTTCAAACTTACTGAACCCCCAGAGCAACCACGCACATTAATTCTCCCCTAAAATATTTGCAGTGCATTTTCTATCCACTAGAGGGAGTGATGGAGCTTAAAATTACTTGTTGCATCTGCACCCTTTCTGAGTGCATATCATCCCTACAGTATACTAAATATGCTTTCAGTTCAAACAGTAAGATGTACTGAGTAAAAACCAGATAGAAACAATAAAAAAACACAGAGAGTGAAGGGCCATAATACACTGGCATGAAACATTTTCTAGATGTGAGTGTGTGTGTGTGTGTGTATGTAGCTCTGTAGCTGTGTGACCTCTCTTACCTCCTCCAGCTGACTGTGGACGTGCTGCACAATCAAATCAATGGCCACCATATTGCCACCACCTGCCGGGAAAACAGATAGAAAAACAAAGTGGCATGATGTTAATTCGCAATCGTGGGAGTTTGAAACATGCAGTGACTTAGTTTAACAGCATTGAAATGCAAGAAAATACTAGTAGTATCATAGTAGTCGTTTAAGTAATATTGGACCTGTACATATGTAAATACAGTATGTGTGTATGGAGTATTCACGCACCACGTGGCACCACAATATCCGCCAGGCGCATGGTGGGTTCAATGTACTGCTCAAACGCTGGCTTGACAAATTTGTTGTACTGTTTGATGACACCCTCAATGTCTCTGCCCCTTTCTGTAATATCCCTCCTCAAACGACGCACCAGCCGGATGTCAGAGTCTGTGTCCACAAAAATCTTCATGTCCAGCAACTGACAGGAGAACATGAAACAGAGATAAAAGTCTTGCTGAACATGAAGCTTTTATAACACACCCACACAGAAAACAACATGAACAAAATGCTAAAGCTAGATATACATTCTTGATTCAATTCTGAGCTTCTTTGTGGTGTTTTAGGTCAAACTTTAGAAGCATACTTTTGCTTACAGTTGTCTCAAGATATATGAATTATCTCAAGATAAGTATTTTTTTCTTGACAACCAGTAAAATGCTCAGAAAGACTGTCTTGAAATGAGTTTGATATGGATGAATTCAATTAATTACATAGATTTACCCTGACAAGGACAATTTGGCTGTTGAAACACTATATCTCTTAAAATAATTATCACACTGGAGCTGCAAGTGTGTGGTGACTCTTAATTAATTTTTATAATGTATTCTGTTTATTTTTGTCAGCTCATTACAACAGGTATATGTTTAACCTACTTCTGTCCTGAAAGCTTGAGGGGCTAATGTCTTTTTAAATACATAAATTGCAGCATTGTTCACATTCACATGTACAGTATGTTACTGAACAGTTGGACTGGAAAAAATATGTATTTTGTGTTTTTCAATTCTTCAGTGCTTACTTATTCAGTGCTTAAAATTACCTGTGGTATCAATAAACTTTTAACAGCATCTGAAAACAAAAACTTTGTTGTACTAGTCTGTGTATTAAAATACCTGTCAGTCAATTTGGAAGTAATAGGTAAGGGTAAGGATAAAGGATAAATCCATTAAATATAGTAAAGGCATCAGTGCTCTCTGGTGGATAAAGTATGTGATGCAGACATCAGGTGAAGCATGTATGTTTCTAAATTACTATTTGGATTTGGCATTTCTGTGCTGATATTTCTTGACACTTATCGGCCAACATACCTGCATATATCAATATATTTGGGATATTGGCTCATATATCAGTTCCAATGTTCCAACATGTTAGAGGAAAAACACCCTGCCTTACCTGCAACAGCTTTTTATCTGCGAAGGCCATAATTCCCTCGAAGATGATAACACTGGCTCCATAAACGGTTTTCTGTGGTGGACACATGTACATGTAGTATTACAGTACAATGTACACATAGTACACGCCCAAGTATATTGCCACAATCATCATAATCAATCAGAATTTGACAGGTACCACTGATGAGAGAATGTCTAACTGTAGTTAATGGACATTAAAGAATAAAAACAAGTGTACAGAAATCACAATAATGGTTTGTCATTGAGAACACCTGGAGGAGCAGATTTGCATGTGACTTTAAACCTCTAGTGAGGGAGATTAAAACACTCTAAGGTAATTGAGAAACTGAGATTAAAATGCATAACCCTGTGTTTGGATGTGTGCATTCATCCTTACCCACTCCTTCTGTCTCCCATGAGTTGTAAAGTCATACACAGGGATTTTCACGCTCTTTCCCTGTTTGAGTTTTCGCAGGGTGTGTGTCAGCAAATCAAAGTCAAAGGCATCAGGGTGATCAAAGTTATAGTCGTTACTGGCAGCCAGAGTCTGCTCCTCTGGAGAAAGGACCTGAAAACCACAAAAATGTTGGAATTATTTTAAAGCAAACTTGCAACAAAAAAATTGCTTTCCAAGCACAACAAAAAGTGATTTCATGACCAAAATACTTCCTCTGTCTCGTAGTTTCTGGCTTTTACTTAGATACACACATGAACATTTGCACAGAGAGAATAAAAAAAAAGACTAATAAAACAATTTTACATAAATACATTCTAATAAAAGAAGTACACATGCCCAAATAATAATTTAGCACATAATTTATATAAGCTTAAGCTAAAATACTTGTACACAGATCACTGTTCAAGAGCAGTTGAAGTTAGGGGACCTAAATTTAGGAGAACATCATGCGCCTCTGTGATGTCTGTACCAGGTGGTGTGTGTGTGTGTGTGTCTGCGTGTGTGTGTGTGTGCGCGTGTGTGTGTTTGTATGCGTGTGTGTGTGAGTGTGTGCCTTTAGGGTGGTTGGGTATTAAAACTCCAGAACTGGTATTTGGCAGCTTCAGAAGAACAACACCGCCTTCTCAAATAAACTGATTACACACTTTACATGATAAACCAGTGTTACAGGCTCTCTGGGTGCCGTGAGCAAACATGAGGAGACATCAACAGAAGAAGGTTGGATGCCAACCTCTGGTATTGCAGTGTGGTCAGGACTACAGAAATACTGGTCACTGGTAAATCCCTCCTACTCTGCACAGTCTGAACCGCTGCTGTCAGATTGTGACAGGATTACATAACCAGAGAGTGGGTGGAGAGGGGCAAGAATGGTGGCTTTTGCTTGATTGCTCTCCACCACTCTTTTTCTCTCCCCAATTTGCTCACCACTGTGCTTTTCTTTTGACTCATCCGCCTTCTAATATTTTATCCTTTCCATCTCCTTTCTCTCCGGTCGCTCCTCTTGTCCTCATTTTCCTTCCGGGATCCAAAGGCATTCCTATTTTCTCTGTCTTGCAACTCACTATTTCCTAACCTTCCTTCAGGCCACTGGGGGGTTAACAGCCGTACAAGACGGAGATTAGGTAATAATAAGAATAAACAAGTGACTGTGTGGACTCGTGTGATGTCAAGCATTTGGATTGATTTATTGTAAAGACACACCTTGTAAAAAGAGTCCATTGAGAGAAGTACAACCCATGGAACATCTAGAGCTTCAATGATTTTCCTGGCCACCGTTGTCTTTCCTGAAGCGCTGCCGCCACACAGACCTGTGATAGAATATTGACATAAAGACATTGAAAGGTCCAGTGTGTATGATCTAGAGGTGAGGTTGCCACCAACTGAATACCAATCTCCTCAGCCCTCCCTTTCCAAGCGTATAGGAGAACTACATTTATAAATATTATATTCCATTTCTGCCAAAAGATAAATTCTACACACTGCACCTTTAAGTAATGTTTGCATACATGTTCAATTGTGTAATTTTAAAATACTTTTGCTTGGTAAGAGTGTACTAGTGCTAGCTTGACACCCTGTTAATGGTATGCTGAGGTTGCTTTAGGCTATTATTTGAATGTACAGAGGCAGGCAGAAACAGAGACCAGGGCGTCCTTCGAGGTAATCAGTCCCATTAACAGGTGACTTTATTTTTTCAAAAACAAAGTCCTATTTCTTGGCAGCAAAGCAGAACCACCTCTTAGTCAGTTAAAATGTCAATAATGACACTGAATGAGCTTGTCAATACCCATTAGCAGTAAATACGGTGACAGCCTTATTTCTGCAAAACTCACTTCTTATCTGCTTATACTGTACAGGCTATAAGTTAACTCTGTTTCCAACACATACATATTCCTGTGTCCAAATGATCTATAAGGTATAAGTGTAATATTAAAGAAATCAATTCTTTAGACTCAGTTCTTGATCTAGACTAGGGCTGCTTTGTCCTTAGGTTTTGAGAGCTCACTCATAAAAAGATGTATTGGCACTATGTGTTTATATGTATTCTGATGTATGACACTGCAAATGTATGGGATAATGTACTTAAAAAGAAACAAAGATATAGAAGGAAAGAAAACATCTGTGTTGTAACATGGTGGCGTGCATCTCTTTAAGTATCCTACCAATGACGAAGGCCTCTTTGGACTGTGTTCCATGTTCGTTGTACCAGGGTGGGCGGCCAGCGGTGTAGATGGTTCGTTTGGAGGTGCGTAGGAGTGGAGGCTCAGACTTACACTGGCTGGTGGTCCTTTTCCTGGGGGAAAGGCCCGGGCTTACAGATGGAAGGAGCCGGTCTAACGATCCCTCGCCACCTCCACTGTAAAACATCAAACACACAACACAAACAGAGCAAGCCATCACTGTTTGGAGTGAAATAACTTTTGTTGGTGTAAATTTTATAGAACTGGACAAATGACTGGTACTGCTTACAACTCTGCACACCTTTATAGGCATGACAAGGAAAACAGATATAATCTATAGAATTATCTTGAACCAAAGAAAAAACTTCTTAATTGTTCCTCCAGGGTGTGATGCATGCAAAAACACACACAGACAGATGTCAGTTAGGGTGTATAACTATATGATGGAAATGCAGATGGAAGAAAAGAAGTGGCCCAGTTAACTGACAGTACACAAGACTGAGCTAGTGTTATGTTACCTGTTGTCACACGTTAATGTTTAGTTTTTAAATCTTCAACAGCTGCAGGTACCAAAGTTCAATATACAGTAGCCTACTCAACTACAGGACTACAGTCCTGCAATCAGTTGTCCAACTGAATCATGTGTAAATGCAATATACTGAGAGTGTTACCAATGTAATGATGTATTTTCATAGCTAACAATATTTTAAAAAGGCCCTCATAAACAAATGACAAGAAGCTCATTCAAAACAGATATGAGAGTCTTTTGCGAGTGAAGTACAGAGCAAGTTTGCATAGACTATGCAAAGTAAACACATTGGCCAATCACATCTTCTGTGCAACCCAATAACAATACTGATGACCAGCCTTCCACTAACAGAAATCTATGTAATACTTGATGCAAGTGTCTTGTATTTCAACACCAACAAGTAGCATCGACAGACTTTTGTAATGGCTTTTCAACTGTTGTCACATTAGGTCGCAATATATTGTAGTAACTAATTGCTCCACCCAGAGAAAGGACGCAGAATGAGCATTAACATTCAGTAAATAGTTGTGGATTATTAAAAATTCAGAGAAGAGAACAACAGTACAAAAAACTGGTCTAACCCATGGCTGAGTAACCTGTCTAGAACTCAACTTCCCATGGAAAACCTGCTTCAAAAGTTTAGTCAGACAAAGACTGAGGCATCCGTGGTGCATTATCTATACATAATATTATAGCCTTAAGAAAAAACTATTTGGACATCATCAGTGAAGCAATCATTATGTTGTTGACTTATGTCTTAAAACTTATGTCACAAATAATAAATAGCACAATATCACACCACCAAAACAAATGCTGCGTTAGTTGTTTCTTTGAGTGACAAGTCTAACCAGCTAACAGTTGATAACAACACTTACTGAAGTATCCGAGACATCCGCACTTCACCCAGTGAGTACTGTAAAAAGCCAGATGTCATAACTATATAGTAGACTGTGTGACAGAGCAGTCTTACATGTTCCTCTGTCTCTTTCCCTGTTATTCAGTCAATTCTCTGGTTCCACATCTTTATATAGGCCATACAACTCCACAGGTGGAATGTCAAGCGGTAAGAGGTTCAGCAAACAAGAGAGAGCAAAGATTTATCTTATCGCACCAGGGTCACCTAAGCTTGGATGGAGCCAGGGAGCTGGCTAAGACTGAGAGAACACATAGACCATGCATGAAGCATAGCAAACTCCAGCTGGGTTATCAGTTAAAACCAAACCAGGGTGCAATAAAAGATTAGCCTAGATGACAGTGCTGATTCATACCCTGTTCAGAGGCAAAACTCGCATTACTCCTAAACATTACATACAGTCATCTATTAATCTATTAAAAGTTTGTGGAAAAGAAAAGGTTGTCAAGAGGTCACAATGCAGGTGCCTGAGACCGTGGAGAGTCTTTACAAAGATGTATTAAAGAAAACAAATGCACAATGTCATTCATTTGAAATAATCCAACCTAAATCTACGGAGCATTGATTACAACTTTTCAGTTCTGTTTTGGTTAGGGGTGGACGATACAATTGAAATTATTATAACAGTATTAATGAGAATATTTTCCAATATTGATACAGATATATAATATGGCATATTTCTGAAATAATTTTGTTATTGCATCACACAAAACACCTTAACACCTAAAACAAAACTTAACTAACTCCTGACTTCTTCATTACAATGTGTTTAATCATTAAGCTAATTTGTGTAATAAAATCGTGTAAAACGATCACAATATTACACCTAAACTGGGGTATCAGCACAAAAGCACTATTACAGTCGCAACAGACAGATGCAAACTTTCCCAAGGCATGTCAACAAAAACCTTAGAGCTATACTTCAGAGATCTAGAGCTGTCTCTCCTGTTTATCCACATTTTGAAAAGAGAGCATTTAATCCTCTCACAGGGTGGATGAGCAGTGTAGTACACCCAAGGATAGAGAAATTAAAAAAAGTGAAAATACAACATAATACATAAATAATTATAATGCACTTACCTGCCATCAGATCTTAGAGTCCAACATCCAGATATTCTAGCTCCTGAGTAAGCCGGTAGAGAGTTCATAACTGGAGCAAAATATAAGGGAGGCTTCCACTGTGTGACCGCAAGTTGTGTTTTAAACCTATATTACGGCCAACGGGTATACTCAGTATATATATACATATATATATACACTCAAGCACAATAAAGCAGTTAACAGCTCTTGTGCAACAGATCCAGAGAGAGAAAGAGATAAAGGCTGGGCAATATAGAGGGGACTCAGCTTAGATGAGAAACGAAACTTTACACATCTGTTTAGCTTTCTGTTTCTTCAATTCAGTGGAGCAACAGAGGGAGAGAGAAGGCACTGCAGCTTGGTATAGAGAGAGCGCACCCAATGTGAAACTACGGAACAGCTTTTCCCTCCTCTTTCACCCGCTCTCCACTCCTCCCCTTAGTCGTCCAGCCAACAAATGTAAGAGGATAACCTACCCTCCAGATTATGTTCATTAGGTGATATTAATAGCATCAGGTTAGAGCCAGACGTTCCCACTCCTGACGCGCGCACACACACACACACACACACACACACACTTACACACACACCACACATGCCAAGCTTGGGTCATCTGTCTTTGACAGTCAGGGTTGCAATATGTGACTGGAGGTGAAAGAGGGACCAGAAGAGAGCGACAGAAACACCAAGAAACAAACAGGGCAAAAGAAAAACAGGAAAAAATAAGAAGAGAAGGAATAGACCAACAGCCAGCTATTATTCTCCTCTGATGTTGACGCAGTTGAAATTCACAACAGAGACGCTTCAGGCTGTGTTGGGGAGGTGAAGAGAGGGAGAAATGTAGAGGGGTGAGAGAGAGAAAGAGAAGATGACAGAGGGGAAGGGCAGGGTGGAGGCAATGTGCTTTTCCCCTGCAGGGACTCGCCATGTTTCCATGTGCCTTACACCAGAGTCTGGAGACGTCAGCGCAACAGCAAACACACACAGAGCAATGTCCCCTCCCTAACTTCACTCACAGTGAGGAGTGGGGAATAAACAGCATGATGAAACCCAACACTCCCCTACTGCTCTGTCAGCTGACATTCTGAGGAGCGGCTCCAGGCGATGCACACATACAACACATAAACACACACATGCACACACTCACACTCCTCCCGGGCCACAACTTGTACAGACAAACAAATCGTTTTTCTCAGAGATCAGAGGAGACACTGCTTTTCAGTGCAGCAAATAAACAAACCCAAGAACTGAGTAGGTCACAGTTTAAGAACCGCAGCGCTTAGAGAAGCTAGATACGATTCAAACCAACATTTAAAGCGTTTCCAAATATTTTGAGAATGGATTTGACAAGACCTAATTTCTGTTTACTTCCTCGTTTAAAACCACAGGGGAGAGACCGTAGACTGTATGGGAGGGACACACACAGGAGAATTCAGTGTCTTTCTCCAATCTCTCATGTAGTTTTGGTACTGTTGCTGTTACTTTAAACTGCAGCCAAAAGACAGCTGCAAAGCAAGAAAAGCCACGTCAAAACAAGAAGCCTGAACTGGTTGCTATGCCAAACATTCAGCTATCTCCCTATGGCTACACAGATGCACAGAAGGGTTACAGGCCCCAGCTGAAGTAAAACTTACTAATTTTGTACAGTAAGAGAAATGTTAAGCATATAATGTGAAACAAATCTTTTTGTTTCTTATGACTCATTTAAAGAGTTTAAGAATGTGCTACATGAAATATGGAAGTCACATAAAGGTCTAAACATTATTAACATGACCCAAATTCCAAATACGCTTATTCTAATCTATTTCAAGTAAAATCTTTGCAAAGCTTGTGCGGTCTAATTTCTGTTCTGACTTTGTCAGTGAGCTGCTGATTCACATGGTGATTTTTTTTAAGGCTATAATTTTTGGTGCTTTTGTGTCGGACAACATTGCTTCCACCTGTAAGTTGTGTTCACAAATGTCTGCCAATCTCACATCATCAAAACACAGTTCCAAGCTTGGGTGTTTACTCACAGCTCTCTCTCTGAGTTGTCTGTGCAGCTATATAAAGACCAACAAGGCGTTTCCCGTGTTAAACGTAACCATGTGAGTGTAACTATAATGCTTGTGATTCTGGTTCAGTGAGTCTACCAAACA
Source organism: Lateolabrax maculatus (assembly GCA_031216445.1). Taxonomy (NCBI): domain Eukaryota; kingdom Metazoa; phylum Chordata; class Actinopteri; order Acropomatiformes; family Lateolabracidae; genus Lateolabrax; species Lateolabrax maculatus. Next base: position 17,311,098 of record CM062201.1, on the reverse strand, counting down.
AAACCCCCCTCAGTGGACACACCGATGCAGTAACACCCTCTTGTGGCTCAGTAGGGTACCAAGTTGAAGGACTGGTTTCACTGTATGAGAGTTGACTAATTGGGTCAATGTGACAGTATGACATCTGTATGCACATTCAGCTACATTAGTCACCCAGGGCAAATGTCTTCTTCTCTGTAGCCTGGTGTTTCCCCCGCGAGAAGGGGAACTTGTTTCTCAGAAATGGGCACTTTGCTCATGCTGCAGTGCCAGCACAAAACGCCATGCCACGCTCCTCTGCTAAATTAAAGCGGCCCCTTACCGTTTTATTCACACTGTTAATTTCTCTCTAGCCACGACCGTTATTTGAAGGAAACCTCCAGTGTTTTTTAAATATGCCTGTTTGTGTCCTTCCTGGTTTGAGGAGATGACAATGGAGTTATGTTAGGAGGGCACCTCGTGTAAAATATAATAACTGTTATTACCAAGTGAGAGAGAGGACACAACGACCGAGTAAAAGCAGGCCGCGTTAGTATGACTTCTGTAATAAACTAACAATTACACTGTAACCTTCCTGCTGCCGTTACAGCGAAATGTTACTTTTATACAAGGCACAGTGACTGTAACACTAAGGCACATAGTGTGACAGGTCGTGTTTTCGCAAAGATGCTTAACTCTACTGCGGTTGAAAATGTTTAGAAATGTCGTCCAAAAAAAATCGTTTTGGGCGTCCAACGGTTCCCAAAGAGCACCCACAAATGTTACCTGTTCGCCACAGAGGAAGTTTTCTCTTCGTTCTCCATCTTTGAGAGCCTTTCTTCCCTGCTAACGGCAGACATTGCTACTCTGTTGACAATCAGGTGTTGGGAGCGCAGTTAGAGCATCATGGGGTCTGTAGGCACACCGAGCTTCACCAGCGGAAGGCTACGCCGGCATTCGGCCCCTGACGTGGACTTCAAGCCCCAGAATGCATCTGTTCCGTTTCTTTCGATCTACAGTTAGCAGCATGTGCAGTATCATAATCATACAGGGCCTTTCCTGGAGCTGGCACTGGGTGAGGTTCAACAGGCCACGTGGGATTTTTTTAGAGCTAAATACTGACTTTTATCATTTCAGTGTTTTTTTTTTTATTGCAGACATATACATGATATTTTGTTAAAATGTAGTGTGATTCAGTTATATGTCACAATTGTAAATAGATGTCACAACTATAAAACCATTTCTATGACTTTATGATACAATACACTTTATGATACAATACACAAAATCCAGTTACAGCTAAAGCAGGACAATACATGTATAGACACAATAACTTACTGCTGTTACAAATTGCATCTGTATGTCTGAATTGCAATAAATCTTACATTAGAATTATTAATTTAAAAGATTTTGGCAATAAGCATTTTTCACATTTGACATTTCGACATGTCTCAACAGGAAAATCACAAGTGTTATTTAATTGATGATAGCTCCCTCCAATGAAACTGACACAAAAAACCACTGCTGTTATTAATCTTATTACACTATGTTTGACAAGTCAAAATGACCACTGTGTTAAATCTATTACACTGTAGCTATTACATCCATTGTAACTTATACTGTAGATAACAGCAATCAAAACTTAATTAAAAGTTGACACAGATGACACAAATTTAGTCAACAAACTTTTATTAATTAGTTGAGGGATACTAATGCACAGGTAATACAACAAGTTTGGGAGAAAAATTGTAACAGTTCAGACTCAAAGGAGGTGTTGATGCCTCCTATGTTAGGTTCTATACAGCTTAATTTCAGATATGGAAATCTTTAATACATCATTAGTCTCATTTCACCTGTTACCTATATATCATAACCAGTTATGAGCTACAACATCATCTCTTAAAACTCTCAAGTTTCATCATAATGAAACAGAGGCGGATGCCATTTCCTGCTTTTGAAGTAGGTAGCATACAAAACGAACCACTGTTGCCCAAATAAAAGGGTAAGATTTTCAGGCTGTCTAAGGGGATTTCTAAGGATTAACCTCGGTTTTGGAAATAACATTGCTGACAAAGGGAAGACACTTGAGCCTGCTGTTTCCCCAGGTACAAAAGTCACACCACACACAGTCAGGGTAACTAGAAAGCTCCAACAACACTCCTATTTCAAGCCTATTTCATGGTATAGTAAGTGCACTAAATACAGAAACAAACACACATACATATGCCTTGTTGTCCCATATTGAATAGGTAATAATAAAGGACTCTCTCAATGTGTTTGTCATCGTGTACTGAAAAAGCTCAATTTATGTGCATCATCAAAATGGATAAAATAACAGTGTATGCCGACACATTAGGCCTACAATGTTCTTTGTGGTCTACAAATTTTTTCAACCTTTTTTTTTTTTTTTTGATTTCTTAATATGTAAAAAGCATTTTCAAAGCAAACAAATAAAAGTAGGGGAGTGAAAAAAAGCCATACAATTTTGAGAAGACACATCAATATCAAAATATCAGCAAGCCAACAAAATCAGCTAAATATGGTGTATTGCTGTACTCTCTAAACATGTTGCAGTCAGCTCACACTGCGGGATAGATATGTTTTCCACATCATAGGAAGACAGATAGTAAAGGGTGTGATAAAATATAAAATACCCACTGTTAAAAGCAGTGCCTAACTATCATATTGCAACACCAAAGCTTGTCAGGTAAACACAGTCAATGTGACGTTATTAATGAAACAAGTAACAAGCAGCTGATGAACTGATTCTGTGCCGAAGCATAAACAAACTCAACAAAACGTGTTACCATTTCGGACATCCAGTCATTACAAAGGTGCTAACTGTTTTATACACACACACACACACATACACACAAGGTCTGGACAACTCATATCAAACAGGTCCAAGGACCAATCAGTGCTTGTCTAACTTATCCTCTCCGTCAGTTTAACCTGGATAGAAGATAAAGGTCCATCCCGAGAACAGAGACAGACACATGCATAATCATCCCCACCTGAATAAACCCCATCAATTGATTAATAATGGAGGAATTCAGCTCAAATCTTTGCTTTACGATATAAAAGGTCACGGCGTAGGGATGACACCACCTGGGACACATACATTTAAAATTCAATGTTTCTTGAAAATGTTCTGCTGACATCAGTGCTTGATTTAAATGACGACATTAACATTTGTTGGTGCAAAATTCTGAGGACTTGCCAGTGAGGAGAAAATGGCAGGATGGATTAGTGGACTTACTGATGTATCAGGTCCTTAAGGTTGAGTGGCAAGTAAAGCACCCTTATTATCTCACCAGAATATCCTCACATCACAACTTTACCCAAAGCTATCAGATTGCTAGCTAGGTAATACACACAAGAGAATATAAAATAGATTTATGATCTGTCTTTTTTAAGCAAGCAAGTCATTATTTTATGGACATAGACTGCAAATATAAATCAAATATTTATGGAGTTTCCATTTTCTCAAATCATTAATATAACTGTGAATTCAAGTATCTACTTTAAACATGTTAAATTGAAAATATTCTCTGATTGCACACATTTTAGATTTGAAAAGTAATTTATTAATATTGGATTATTCTTTTTTTTAATCTGAAGCTAAACTAACATTAAGTGGTCTAGCAGCCTTAAAATTCAACAAGACCAGTTATGGCTTTATGTGGTGAGTCATAATTATACGGTCGTGTTGGATTATAGATGCTATCTAGAAAGAGTTAATCATGCTGCTCATTACCCATGTAAAGACAAATTTAGTTTTTCCTCTCATTAAATTTTTCATCAGAGTAAAATATTCACGCTCCTGTTGCCTGACAGCCACTAGGTTAGGTTGAATTTTCCTGGAGTGCAAAAATACAAGAGGGGAGTGAGAAGGGTTAAGGGTTAAAGTGCAAGGCAATAACTTTGAGCATCCAGGAATTAATTCATATACATCATTATATGTGAATCTTCATTTGCAATTTTTTCTGTTTAATAAAAGATTTTTTTCCTCAACCTCTCTATAAAAGATAGTATTTTTATTCTCTCCTCAGCTCTTTGATTCAAGCTAAAGCAATAGCCAAAATATGGCCTCCTTTAAAATGGTGTCACATCATTTGATTGTGCTGCAATGGTGCAACAAGCTTCACACAAAATTCATCCTTCTGTCAAATATTTAGCTTTATCAGTCCTATTTTAGACAGAATGCTTCAAGTTTTTTTTGTTTAAAATCAATTAAACAATGCCATATTAAGTATTATTGTAACTAACTTATACCTTACAGATAAAAATTTCAAACAATCACTTTTTTGGGCATTCTGCTTTTTAACTTCAGTGTAAAAGAACTATGGAAATCATCTTTTGACACTTAATTATGGTTGTCAAAGCAGATACCTTTCATCAACATGTAATGCAGATAAAATACAAAATAAATGTCACTGAAGTGATAGCCACATAGCTGTAGGAAAAAAGGAGTGGAATATGACTAACAACTGACCAACATTTTAGCTTATATGACATTTGCTTACTTGAAACATGAAAAGTAAAAAACATGAAACGTAAAAACAGAAAGAAATTTAAAAAATCAAGTTTAAAACAACATTGCACTACAGCACACACTGCAAAAATTCTGATTGCTCATGATCCAATTGGACGTGTCAGGCTTGAAAATGACATGGCATCATTGCTTTGAGTATATAGATATATAGATATAGATATTGTTTATGTACACAGTACAGTATATCTGTGAAAAAAATGTGAAAACACTAGCTATCATTAAATGACTTCACCATGCTAATAGAATATCCTTTTTAAAACCTCTCAAACACAACATGAATCTTGTAGAGAGAATTACTCGGCATTTGTCTGGAATACTACCTCTGTTTAGAAAATGGCATCCATGTAGAAGTCAGGATTTTATCCCTGATTACTACTGACACCCCTGCTGTGAGTACAGAAACTGAAATGTGTGCGTTAAAAAGGAGACAAAAGTGGAATGGAGAAATAAAACACTACTGTTACATGAGTATTGTTTATAACAGTAGACACATTAACTCTGGGGTTTCAAAATCAAGATTTGAAGTCTGTCCTAAATGTTTTACTTCTTAATGGTTGATTTCACTTTCTAGTCAGTGCCAAGTCCTTGGAGTTAGAAAGGTCTTTTAGCTTCCTGGCTGAACATTTACAGTGAGCATCCTCTCTGGCTCCTGGGTCGACAAAAGCAGAACTACTCTGACAATGACAGCCTCTTGGGTTTGCTTCGTCTGGCGGTGGAGGGGATTGGCTGTCTATTTTGGCCTAAATTAGCACTGTCCGTAGGGTCGGGGATCAGGGTGGGAGACTGTGTTGGGCCAGAGGAAAGGTTCACGGCAGGGGTTGAGTTTTGAGTAGTGGTAGGTGCTTCAGTTTTTGTTTGGAGAGGCGCATCCACAGGGGGGCGCTCTTTGGGCTTGCGGCCCCTCTTCTTACCAGTTGTGGCACCGTTCCTCACCTCAGCTTTGATCCCATTGTTCTCCAGCACTTTACTCTTGCTACTGGAGACCACTTGACTGGCTGCGGCACGAAACCAGTTCTAAGGCAATAACACACTCTGTTAGTGATCGGCTCAATTTCTGAAGAAGGAACTGGAGCATGTATATGTAAACACGTTTCTCCTGTAATAAGTAGGGCAAACCACCATGTAATATGGAACCCCTGAAGTCCCATAAGATGGTAATTATTTAAGATGTTAAACTTGTGGGACCAAGCTATTATATTGTGGGAACAAAATGAAACAAACAAGTTATAGTGTTATACATACTGTATCTGAGGTACCAAAAGCAGCATGATGTGCTGGAAATATCAGTATAAACTTCCCACAAGTTAAGCACTTTTTTAAAACCGTTTTCAAGTTAAGCACAGTTTGCACAACATAAGTGTTTTGCTTGCACACAAATTAACACCTTGTTATCACAAGATCAATACACCATCCTCTGCGACTCAGCAGGTTTTTATTGTACATTTTAACAGAAATGGAAATGCTGCTTATGAGGGTATAATTTAAGTAATACTAAATAATAAAGAGGTTTGTTAAAGTTTACACTGAGACTGACCCACCTGCGAGTGTGTTTTGCTGATGTGGTACTTCACACCGCTCTCTGAGCTAAACTCCTTCTGACAGATCAGACAAGTGTACTTTCCCAGCTCTCCACCACCCTGCAACACACACACAAAGACAGGCACACACACACACACGCACACAGAGTATATATATGCATGTTCTTCATCTCAAAGCAAACTTTATAGCAATGCATGTTGAAATAATTTTTCAACAGCTATTTTTCCACATTTTTATGTTTTCAAATCAGGTTAGCAAAAGTCTGTAATGTCCTACATTTTTAGGTATACAGTATACACATGTTGCAAGTCTTATACTCTCTTTTTTGCTGTTCATGTTTTTTTGTTATGCTGTTTGCATTGTTTTCTCTCTCAGTGGACAAACCACTTCACAAACCCACACAAAAGACTGGTTAAACAAAAATAAGTTATGATGAGAGCATAAACAATACTGTACTGGTTATGAGCTAAAGTACAAACTGGGTTAAATTTTTGTGGTATTTCCGTGTGTGTGTGTTTGTGTGTTCTTATTTTTACTATAGTGTCCACAGAGACAAATGTAATCAGGTTGGTGACTTGGCTGGTGAGTGTTGTTACCTGGCTGCAGTTGGCGAGGTGGGCTTTTAGTCCTGACACACTGGAATAGACAGCTTCACAGTTCTGAGACAAAAGAACAAACTCACTCAACACGTAATTCTGTGAAATCAATTCAATCTGTGAAAATTATTATTATAAACCTAGTGTTCAATCTTAAAACAAATCTCTGAACCAATGTTAAATGCAATTATGGAAAATACCTTTCTATATATGGTTACACATTAAACCAATCAATGTTCTTACTTCATTGGTGCAGCAGATGAAGCCCTTCTCCTTGACTTGGTTCTTCCAGGTCTCTAGTAGCTCTGGGCTGAAGTTAGGGAGGCCAGGACGAGTGTAGTTTAACTATACAAGAGAGAACATTCACATCAGTATTCCTGGTAGTGTTACAATTTTAAAGTATGTGTATAAAAATGGGAGACTATTTATCAGTTGATGTCACTTTTTAACACTTAAACTGTAATCCTGTTAGTGATCCTGTATGTGAGTATGCATTGAAAGTTACACAATGCTGCCGTATGCCTGTCCCTGTGCCTGTCTGTGAGGTCAGTCCGCATGTGTTTATGGCTTCTATGTTCATGTCTGCTTGGAATGTGGATCGTGTGCGCTTAATGCATCCACTCTCTGTCCTCACCCTCTTGCTATCAGGCACCAGGTCATCCTTGATGCGGCGCTTGGTGCCCCAGTCTTTGGCCAGCTCATCCTCTGCTATCTCCTGCAGGTGGAACACTGCCACCTGAGCTGACCGGCGCCTCACTCTGCCACTGGGGGTCCGTTCAAAGTCGTCCCCGTGGCTCTGATTCTGTGCTGCTTTTTCTTTGTCTCGCTCTCTCTCCTTCTCCTTTTCCCTGTCCTTGTCCCTGGCTTCCCTTTCCTTCTCCTTAGTCTGGCCGGATGGTGCTTTCTCCTGCCAATCTTTCTTCTCAGGCTGGCTTTGCTCCTTCTTGCCTACTGATGGAGACTCCTCAGAGACCACCTGGAGGAGCAGTTGGACACTTCTTTGAGTGGAAAAACTTGGGGTAAACTTTGTCACTGTACTTATTACAGTGAAATCTAGTCACAAAATGCTTTCAAACAACAGTAAACAGAAAAAGGCCTTATCCTATAATAACTATTGTCTTCCAAGATAATCTTACCCTGTCTTTGCCGGTGTTGTTGTTGGTGTCAGTGATATTGTCCTTGTTGTTGTTATTGTTGGTGGCTGCCATGGTGGTGGTGATAGTCGGGGAGTGTTCGGTACGCACATGGTAATCTCTGCCAGCCTTGGAGCGGTAGGTTTTTCCACAGTGCTGGCACAGAAACACAGGCTTCTCATCGTCAGAGAACTCTCTTCCACAACGTTTCTGGTGGTATTGGTAGCCCATCAGACTGGAAAAGTGGGCTGAACAGCCCTGCATATGTGTGTATTTGAACACATAATGTTTGTGTGATCATGTGAGACCAGTGACAGAAATGAGACAGAATGAAAACACACATTAAGCAGGAAACTGAGTAAGTGGAACGAAGTGTAGGTTTAATGGAAGAAAATTACTGCAATTGGTCAATATTTTGCGGTTACTGTTGAAAAGACAGAGAAAACAGGAGGAAACTGCTAATTTTTCAGTGAGGACATGTCACAGTAGAGAGTCTATTTTTTGCAGCTCTTTCTCTTCCTCTCTCTGCCTTTTGCACTCTAGTGTGAGTAATGGGAAGCAGAGTGTTGATGTGGTTTTGGGCAACATGTCAAGAACAAGGCATAAAGGAAAAAGGAGGGAGAGAGGTAAAAGGAGGCAGACACAAAAAGAGGAGCCTGAGGAAAAGGGAGAAACAAAATTGAAACTGGCAGATGAGGACATAGGAAAAATATGATATGAAAGACAGAAAAGTTGGACAAATGGAAATGAAGGACACAAGAAAGCAAGAGTAGTAAAGAATGAGAGAAAAGAAAGGAGAAAGGGACACAGGAAGAAAGAGGGAGTACATACCTCACTAGGACACTTGATTCGTCCCATCTGTTTGAGCACTCGGCGCAGCCTTTCTCTCTCCTTGTGCTTGTCGCCCGTCTGGCCTTCGCTCCCCGAGGGCTGGGGGGGAACAAACACAATGTCGCATAAGCGTGTCCCACCACAACACCTCCCCCTCCCTCCTGTCTTAAAAAAAATGGTGATGAAAATGTGTTTTCCATCTCGGTTGTTCACACTGTGCCAGGATCATTAAATGGTTTCATGGTGAGGCTGTTACTCAAGGCATGTTTATGACAACTGTCAAACTCATGTTTTCACTCGAGTATTGCCTGGTGCCAAACCCCAGCCAAGACCAGAACAACAGATGGCAGGGCTGCCAGGGAGGAGAAAGAAGAGAAGTGCAGGGGACTGGAGAGAGTCTGGACTTACTGAGGAATCCCAGTGGAGTGAACTTCATGTGCTTTATCATGTGTTAAGACACAAGGAAAGAACTGAGATGACTGAGACACAACCTTAGCTTTCTCGAAAGGTAAGAAGGAGATGAGATACTGCCAGACTACTTCACTACTTCAGGTAAATCATGCTCAGACACCAGCTCAGCCACTGAGTTACACAAGGGGGCAGAAACCATGAAACTACATCACTACATATTCTTGATGCATCTATCAGAGATGGATAGAGAGAGTAAAAGAGCAAGCACAGGCGAAAGAGAGCGAGAGAGTAGGCGGCAGTATCACAGTAGGAACAGCAACATCAAGGTCAAACACAGTGGGTGACCCCTATCCTTCTGTCAGCCCTCTGTGTTTTCCCACACTGCACTAGGGCTCTGCCACGTGAGCACACTGACAACACACAGGTCCCAGGCAAACGCCAAATCAAATCATATAAAACTCAAATCAAACTTCATAGCTCAGCTTATACAAGACTGGAGACTGCTTCACATAACAATGATAGAAAAATCAATGAAATTGTAATACAGGCAGCAAATGGTAATACTAAGCAGCAACATTAACAAAGATAAAACTAATAACAAAAGTAGTAAAAAAGGGAGTCAGTAAATTATTTTTTGCAGTTCAGTATGTAACACACTTCTACCCCAGTAAAAAAACACTGTACCAACCAACCGGAACACTGGAAAATACAAATCTCACCTAGCATAAACCTCTATACCATGGAAAACTAACTGTAAGTATTTTTTCCACTCAAAGACACAAAGAAACTGCCGTCTGGATACTTTGGATGACACTATGTTAATGTACACTTTGATACAGTATATATACTATGAATACATACAAAATGTCCTCAATGACCCCAAACACACTATAAATATATATAACATAAACAATAAATAACACGACTGATACTGTTAACCAGATATACAGGTATAATAGTAAAAAAGCACACTACTTATTATAACCACATCTACCTAAGTGCTAAGGGAGTTAAGGGTATGTATGAGGATTCTGTGATTGTGAGTAATGTGCTATCTTCTTCTGGTTTTCTGGAGAATTGAAAAAAAAAAAAAAAATGACACATGTCAAAACTGTAAATGATAAAAGCCTTCTTGAATCAGTCGCTACTTAAGTCTTAAAGACAGTCACTGATGCCAACACAGAATTACCACAATGCTGGCTTTCAGCCTGTCACGAAAGTTTTAATCATCTAATCTGTAAAATGTTGCAGGAAACTTTAGTAGTTTGCTGAGGAAGACTAATCTTTGAGCATCATAGTTTTAACACACGCATACAGTAGCGCTGTCTTTTGCTCCGCTGGACTGGAATGCTGCCAACAAGGTCAGGGAACTACAGGTCCAGACTGAAGACAAATGGTGGTATCAAACAGTTTAACTTGGCTGACACAGATGGCACAGTCATCAATCATCACTATTAAAAGTACAAACATGCACACCCAAAACCCCTACACACATATACATGCATGTGCACATACAGTGTATCATTTACTACTGGAAAGTTTGCTCACACAAAAAAACAAACATGCTGCATGCTACAAGGTTTGGTGCACATACATTCATTAATCATTTATGATCCTTTTTGAAAAAGGCAGTGTTGAATTATTCAGAAAACGTCATAGCAGTACCATAGCTCTAATGCAGGAGTGTCATGATAATATCTTAATGAAGCTCTCTGCTGTAGAGTTAAGACAGCTGCAGAAAGAAATGTGAGCACTTCAAAGACAAGAATACCAATCGCCAGTTCAAATGTATGATAATTTACTAAAGAGCATTGCTGCTGTCAGTGAATATGCAACAGATAAAATGGAGTATAGCTCATGAGAAAGAAATGCGTTTTTTGACTATGGATAGGTAAATATCTACATGCAGGACAACCAAACACAGAGCTGACACCAGCAGTACCGTACGTGGATTTCTCTACATAGAGTCACAAATGCAAGTCTGACCGCCTGAATGGGTGTAGTGCTTTGGTGTAGTGTCTAGTAACTAACTATCCTGTTCAGTGGGTCAGTGTGAGAGTGGTGAAACATTAGCTCTCTAAGTCCCTAAAGCATCCTCATCTTGACTACTGAGTGATGTATTAGGGGCAGAGATCAGTCAAAAAGAAAGTCAGAGGGTACCAATCATTGTTTAAAAACAAGCTTTAGCATGTGTATGTGTGTGCCTCTGTGCATGTACCTTGGTGCTGTGTTCAGCCATGGTGTGGTAGTTGAGGCCGGCCTTGGACCTGAACTGTTTGTGGCACTGCTGGCACTTCAGGGCATCCTGGAGCTGCAGTGGTTGAAGGCCAAACAGAGGATCAAATAACATTTCTATGAAAGGAAACTAACAAGTATGCCACTCTTTATTGGATCTATCAATACAGCAACATTTCATCTGTAACCTAATAGAATTTGTTATTAGTGCGCAACTTTTGGTCAGCATAAGGACAAAGGAGATATCTAGCCACTTTGGGAGCCAGAAAAGCCAATTTAACGCACAGTGTTCCTTTTCGCAGATTTCTTTCCTCTCCTCAGTATTGATTTGTCGACAGAAGTGTTTTGATGGTGAGTGACCCAGTGGTAATGTGGTGACTCTGTCATTGCTTAATGGCAGCCTGTCACTTTAATAGAGTCACACGGGCCACTGGGCCAAGGAGCCATTAAAATGGCTGTAGGAACACGTCTCTCTGAGGGCCTAGAGGCTACCGCGCCACTCTAGCTGGTTTATCATCAGGAAAAGCTCAATATAATATAGTTGGATTAACTTCTTCCATGCTTCACCCCTACCTCGTTTATTACTATTAACCACAACTGAGTGCAATGCAAAAAAAACACAGAAGCATACAGTGTCCTTTCTCTTGATTCATTTCAACTCATATTAGCTTTCATATCAGAGCAGATGAGTAGGGGATATTACATGAGAAAACTGGTTGAGATTACTGTACTGAGATACTGCCTGATGTTATTTCTACAGCCTTCCAATCAATATCATTACTGTAAAGGCTCCCTAGACTCTGCACAATGGGGTCGTCAGAGAGAGGTATCTAATAACCTTGCAGTCAAAGTTATAACCCAATGTGGAAATTACAGCTCTGGGTTGGGAGAGTTTTTTTCATACTCCGAAAGAAAAAAAGTTTGATAACAACTGTCGTTTGTAAAAGTTTTGTCAATATGTAAAGTGTTTTTTTTGTTGATAAATGTATTCCACTCAGGTGTTGTGCTGTCAAATTAGCTGCTGTAGATCTCCATTCAGATGAACAAATCCTGTTTATTTCATAGTGTCACATGTCACACAGGATACTGATTTAAACATTTTCAGACCTCCAGAAGCAAATGCAGTGAAAGAAAGCTTGTACTGAGCGTGTTTGTCTGGGAATGGTATTAACTAGTCTGATAGGAAAACCATTTTCTTGGTTTCACAGCAAGCTCTACCAGATGTTGTGACAGCGCACCCACTCCTCTCCCAGTCTGATGGACAACTGTATCGCCCACTGACCTTCTGGCAAATCTCCATGTGTTTCTTGAGGCCGTGGATTGTTTTCCTGGTGACAATGGAGCAGGTCGGACACACCACTTCACCTCGCTCTGAGATCACTCGCTGCCATTGGGTGTCAGGAACGGCACCTTAGAAACATGTGGACACAGTATTAATCTGTCAGTTAACTAATCAAATATTACTGATATGGTGTCTTTATGGGTATAACATTTCCATTTGTGTACTTAGTATTCCTGTTTCCTTGTATTACAGTTAAATGTTATGCTTGTGTTAGCAAGTGATAATGTGCAGTAAGTGAGTAAAACAATCCATTATCGAATCCCTGATGCAAATCACAATAGTGCTGTAACAATTAGTCGATTAAATTATAAATTGGTCTTCAAAAATGGTTGTAAATCTATTTTCCTGCCAATAAGCTAAACGGTTAAGTGATATAAATAGTCAAACATGTATTGGTCCAAATGTGAAAAATGTGAGTTGTTGCTGTTCTCTGTTTTAAGTCATTGTTATTGTATATCCTTGGGGTTTGAAGTGTCGGTTAGACAAAACAACAAAAATTTGAAAACATCACATTTTCACTATTCTTTGACATTTTATATCGAGTGAATATTATATTGAGTGACTGACTGACTGATTAAATGGACAAATAATCAAAACATATATCAATAATGAAATTAACTGTAAAAGTCGTAGCCCTATATTGGTATTTTGTGACCAAAACTCAAGTATCATATTTGTACTGGTATCACTGGCAACATTTTTTTTTATGATAACATGTCCTGGAGCCCTACATTTTTATGGGCAAATTTAGTCTTTTAAAAAATGGATCTAGGTCTTCACCAGAGCTGGTTGTGGCTGGGTCTTTCTTTGAGGACTGACTTGGAGTATGTCTTCTCTGGGGCTCCTCACTGAACCCGCTCCCTTCAGATCTCTTCACACGGCCTGCCTTCAGCTTCTCCTCCACTTTAGTCATACCTAGAACACACACACATATTCATATATAGACACAGTCATTATGGTAATGATAAATAGTCCCACTGAAAGTATCCGAGGTAAAGTGAAAGATACAAGAGAGGGACAGATGGAGGACAATGCTGAACAAGAGAAATACTATAAAAAGGAAAGTTGATACTGGATATAAATAAGATAAAAAGGGCTTGTTTTTAGTTATACTGAATCAGTGACAGGCATACTGAAAGAGGGCATGAGAGAGCAGAAAGTCCTGCAAACAGTGGATAAATTGTTTGATAAGTGATAAGTAGTTTGCAGCGTTGTGTATGCTATATGAGTCACTGAACATTTTCAGCATATGAATGAGACAGATAGAGAGAAAGACGGGAAAAGCTGTGTGTATGTGATGTGTGCTTGGTGTGTGAGTCACTGATTCATTTAGCCGGATATGCAACACCTCCGCAGTTGCCACGTTAGCACTGTTAAAAGACCAGTACCATTGATCAGCAGCAGTGGGGAGCATTCACAATCACTTACATAGCCAATCACACAATGTAGTAAAGTTCTTTTGAATGAGCCCACAACCCACAATCCTCATACCTATCCTTAAGCAGTGGCACATACGTCCATGGTTTTAATCATTCAGGGAATCATCATCTGTGGCCTGCTGTATTGTCAGTAATCAGTGATGAATCAGCCAGCACATAGTAACAATCTCTTCTTCACATCTTCATTTACTCACTTATTAATATCAGGCACACAGGAGATTACTACACAAGGTTGTTTGATTGATATGGGCACATGTTCAGAAAGGTGATAGGTACATTTTGGTATTTACCTTTCAATCCAAATGTTCCAGATATAGAAGGCTGCTCTCCAGTGAATTTCTTAGGTGTTTTCTGCTTCCGTCCTGGCTCAAGAGAAAATCATAAAGCAAGGAATGGTCAAACACATACAGTGCAAGCATATAAAGAGTAATGTGGTCCATTACAAATGATATGCTGTAATCTTACTGTGCCTCATTCGCTCTGGGTCTTCATCAGGGAAAGAAGGGGGAAGGCTGCCCCCCTCACTTTCACTGCCCCCCGCATCAGACGACGTGCTTTGGGACTGCGACTCCTGGGATTGAGGCTGGACATGCTGGGACTGGTGAATCTGCTGTGAAGGCTGGCTGTGGCTGTGTTGTTTCCTCTCACTCTTTTGGTGGGCCAGCTCCCCGTTCTGAGAAGGCGTTGACACCTCGTGGGTCTTTTTTACTTTGAAGAACACCGGAGAGGGGGAACTGTTCTCCATGGGCCTGAATTCACAGACCAAAGGATGACAATTTTGGGCAGTCAGCATTATGACGTTACTAACACCATTATGTGGGTCAGTGTGGGTGGGAATTTAAGCTCTAAAAACCCAGTCACCTTTTCTTGGTGTTGCACTTGACAGGGGTCTTTTGAAGCTTAGGCTGCTCGTCCTTGGGCTCCATACTAACCCTGTCTGGGTGGTTCCACAGCTTGTGCTTCTGCAGGCGCACTTTTGTGGCAAACACTGCCTCACAGTAGGGACAGCCGTGACTCAGCTTTTCGGCTACGGTGGCCTGATACAAACAGAGACATGAGGAGAGGGGATTAAGAGTGCGCTCCCTCCCTACGCAAAATTAAATGACAGTGGGTAGCTGTTACTGGAGGCCTTCAGTTGACTAATCACAGTTTCTTGAAACAGCCCAACAGCTCATGTATGGTCAATAATCACTACATATATATGTGAGCATTAATTCTCTAGAAGTTTAAACTCTGATTTAAACATTTAAACTTTACAGGTAATTTATCAAGTCTGCAATGGCCCTTCCTTGAATGCTTTTTTGTTACTGTGATCCACTAACAAAGTCAACTCTGAAGCATTAGGTAGAAATAGCCGCATAGCAGGAAAGAACAGAGGTTAGTGACTCACCCCCTGGCAGCGTTGATAGTGGTACTTGACGCCATAGATGCTGGGAAACTCTAACCAGCAGCCTGAACACGGACACTTAACCCGGGAGCGGCGCTTAAACTCTTCCTTCCATTGTACTATCATATGGGCCTGCTCAGGGGTGAGGAACAGAGAGTTCAAGACAAGCAAGGATTATCGCTATACTGTACTGTATATTGTGCATATTCATGGGGAGCTGCCTACTCTGTGCAGGAAAAATGAAGCCCACTTCAAACACCCACTCAGTTCAAAGAGAGATACTCACAGGGATGCTTCTCAGTTCCTGCACTTCTGCTTTAGGA
This sequence comes from Lateolabrax maculatus, assembly GCA_031216445.1. Lineage (NCBI taxonomy): Eukaryota > Metazoa > Chordata > Actinopteri > Acropomatiformes > Lateolabracidae > Lateolabrax > Lateolabrax maculatus. The sequence goes on along the minus strand of CM062201.1, from coordinate 17,295,349 downwards.
CGACCTTTCCTCTTCCCCTCTGCTGGCTCATCACACACCGGACCTGGTGAAATGAAAGAGCGAAAACCATTTCTGAGTTAGAAAAGAGTACTGCCAGTGCTTCACATTTATGGAATAGAACATTTTAATTACAAGGGGTTACACTGGGATCCCGAAGACTAGAAGCATTCAGAGTCTGCCATGTTCTTGATCTGAAGCACGACAAGTTGCCTTTGACTTTGAGCACTTCTATATATGTTCTTTATATTGCACAAACCTCCACAAATATCCAACTTAAATATCCAATACTGACATGAACAAATATATACAGCTATGGTGGTGTGTGTGTGTGTGTGTGTGTGTGTGTGTGCGTGCACGAGAGAGGGAGAGAGAGAGAGAGCAGTGTGGGTAAAGACCTTCTGTTGAGCCAAACAGATCAGCTATAAATCACTAGTGCCTGTGTGAACCTCTGACACAGCACACAGCGGACCGACTGCCTCAGCTCTCCCTAGCTCCCTCCCTCAATCTCTCATACTGCCGCTTTCTTCTTTTCTCACCTCATGTTAAGCTTTCCCACTTTCCTTTCCTTTCCCTACCCACACCCATCCCCATCTCTCTCCATGTGAACTTCCGAGGAAAGGCAGTGCACTGGCTCATTACTGCTCTCTTCTCTGCTACAATTAGACCTCTGCACTATCAGCCCGGCACTCTATTTCCTCTATACAGTGCTACTTGGGTAAGGGAGAGAAGATGGGAAGAGCTGACGATGAGCGTATGCATGTGGAAGAAGAGGAGGAGGGGTGGACAAAGGGAGGAGAGCAGAGCATAGGATGCTGAGGGAGTGAGGAGAGAATTGCAGAGGCAGATGTACATCTTCCTCTGACCAAGCAGAATACTGAATGACAGTGCTGCAGGTAGGAGCTGAGGCTGTACTCTGCTTTTCAGAATGATATATCTTTACATGTGCTCTCAACTCCCCTGCATTGATCTGGCAACACTGGAGAGAGGCAGCATTAACAAAGCAAGCAGGAGACAGAGGTGCTGCCTATTCAGTCATATCAGATCTAGAAAATGTCAAGGAAAAACTAATTGAAGTAGAGTGGCAGTTGTCTTGCATAGACTCTCTTTTGAATTTGTTTCACTTCCCCATGCTGAGGAACATGCCAACTGCTTTCTTCTCTTGCAAACGTATTGACAAGCAGCGAAAGGATGCACACATGCCTAGTGCAGACCATTTGTGGCAGGTCCCAAACAGGATCAGAGCACTCTGTGTGCCTACCAGGATTATAGAAATGGATGGAGGATTTTTCATCAAATAAATGAATTGACTTCATGCCATCATTGCTCATACAAAAACAGGTCATGTTGGCAAAAGAATAACTTGCGACCAAAAAACATCTCTCTGTGTCAGTGATGTTAATGCATATAAAAACACACTGCAGGCCTAACCTACCATGACCTCCCCTTCTCATCTCCCTCTGTGTTTTATTACACAGTATCAACTTTCCCTTTTTTTCTGATTTGTCTTCTTTTTGTTTCTCACTCAAGCACAGACACAAACACATGCTGACGGATTATATGTAATCTTCTACTTTAGACTTGCAATAATAAGGTAGAAAGAAAATACGGCAAGGCTGAATAAGATTGAATGAGAAGTAGCACAGCATTGCTGGCTGTGTTTGGGAATAGTTCATGACACAAAGTGTAAACACACACATAAAAGTGTACACTGATACACACAAACAAGTACACAAAACCATTACCAGTGTGTGTGAGTGTGATGTGTGTGCATAGATATGAGTGTATTAATATTCTCCAGGCGATAGAGCATTTCTCTATTAGCTGTCTGGGTAGCAGCTGGAGAGGTGATGCAGTCGGCGGTGCAGCTCTTGTGCTGAGGAGGAAATTGAGCATGCATTCTAATTCCTGTCTTAGAAAATAAAGGTCTTGTAAAAGAAAGGCATAATTAATGAATTCTGCTCTTGGGAAAGATGTGTTCTTGTTGCTATGGGAATACGATCCACTCGTCTTAGTTACCACTATCAGAGGCCTCAAGCAGAACAATTAGGTCCACATATACAGTTGAGGTCTACAATGCAAATAGAAAAGTACACACGCAAGCCACTGTGTAACAGCAGACTTGTCTTTCCTAGGGTGAAATATGCAAACACAATAAAATGTGTTCATGATCTTTTACTTTGCTTTGTTTGCATGAGTATGGGCAGCACACTCTGGCACTCATAGGTTTCAGCAATCACAAGCATTGTCTTGGTATGAAACAAAGCAGGCCCATTGTGTCAAATCTAAACCCTCAGTTCTCAGGCATAGGCCATGGGGATAAAACAGCTGTTCAACTAATGTCAGAGTATGACTCGCTCCCAGCTGTCTGCAACTGTTGCTCCACACTGGTTAATCCTGACAGAACAGCGGAGGAGAGAAGAGGAGAGAAGAGAAGAGAAGAGAAGAGAAGAGAAGAGAAGAGAAGAGAAGAGAAAAGTAAGGACCCAGGAGTGCTGGCAGCTGCCTAATGATCTCATATAACCTCTGAGTTCTCCTAGCTACGCCTGCAACTGCTCCCCGAGTGCAAGGGTGCACACATTACGCACAAACACACACACACGGGTGCACGCACAGAACAGTCATTTGTTTTCCTCGACAAACACTCACACAGGAGCCTTTGTCTGTGTCTGCACAGTAGAGTTTAGACATTCTGGAGTTTAGAAAGCCAACACACACAAGTACAAACAGCACTCACCACTAAACCAACTCCATGGAAAGAAGACACAGTGTCACTACTTCCTCAATCTCAACAGACAATAGATGGAGAAGTTGATATACCTGGACACATACAGGGTAAACACACTGGCAGAGTTTACCATATCCTTCATGTGTAAGCTGTCCAGGTTTACAATGAATGCAACAACTGGACCTTACGGTCGTCTTTGTTTCTTCTTTGTCACTTTAACGATTATTCATTGTGTTTCACTTTTACTTCTTTAGAACTCTCCCCTCTCTCACATATTCTCTTTTCAGCAGCACATGCACACACACAACCCTCCTACTACTTCCTATTTTCCAACATGTTATTTTTCATCCTGTTCTCTAATTTCCTCCCCTCTCTCTGTCACACACACACACACACACACACACACACACACACACACACACACGGTACAAACCTTCCTATCATATACGCACCTCTCTTTGGAGACGTCCCCATAATTCCCTCCCGGTCAAGCCTGATTCCAGACAGTGAGTAAGAAGAAGAGAGGTGGAGCAGCACCAGAACAGTCTTGCTACCCAGACACTGACTAACTGAAAGAAAAGCAGAGTCTCTCAGTAACTCTGGCTCTCACTCGCTGTCTTTGTTTTTTTCCTTTCTCACAACCTTTCTCTCTCTCTCTTCCTGCCCTCCCTCTCCCTCTCTCTTTCTGTATAGCTGAGTATCTATGCTTATCTCTTACATAGATACATAGATACACTTGTTGACACACACACACACACACACACACACACACACACACACACACACTCACATTAACTGTATTTATATTTTAGGGGAAAACACAGCAAAATAAAAAATTTTTTTTTTGCCGTTACATTTCTAATAGTAAAATTAAATGAATTTGCAAGTATTACGGGAAGTGTGTGTGTGGTGGTGGTGGTTTTGGGGGGGGGGGCAAAATTTTTCACTGTTCTCAGTGGTCTGAACTATATAGGGAATCACTTTGTGCAGAGGCCAAAACAACACACAGACCTGTGGTAGGCTATCAGTTTACTAGCACCACTAAACCACACTTAAAGGAGCCCAATCAAAGAAAAGAGCCTGGGCTTTAGATTCTTGATACATAATCAGGTGACTCACAGTACCTCGACAGCCTCTTCAGACCTGTATTGATTTTACAGCCTTCCACATCAGCTGCATGCTTCATATTATTGGAAACACAATCTATTGCCTGATACCCATTTGCCCCATGGCCAATAGTGTGTTTAGTGACATCCAATCACAACAGCTTCAGATGACGGCCCACATATGTGGCCAGTGAATTGTTGGGGGATGATGAACTGAAAATGAAGCAAATAAAGCATTTTTAATTGTAAGACTGACTGGGCAGAAAAATATACATACATCCTGTTGGGATTTGGCATTGATGCACTGAGGCATGTTGTGTTGTACACACATTGCATATACCAGCACCCATGAACTAAGGCATGTGTTTATGTAACAGCGCATAAAGTATATGCAATCCAGACAGACAATGCCTGCTCCAGACTGTTTGCAGTGCCCTCCTTATGGACAGTGACTCACCAACTCAATCTCTCTCCTTTCCCATTTCCCTGTACTTCTTCTCATCTGCCATCCTCAAGCCTGCCAAATAAAGGTGTGACAAAGATGACAAAGGAGTCTCCTCAAAACAAAATGCAGCATCAGGCTGAGAAAAGCACCAGAATCCAATTTCATCCCAAAACAAACATTCTCCGATCTTCAGCTCTTTATCGATTTTATCTTTTGGTAGTTCACCAATTTGGGACACTGAAAGCATCAGCATATGGGAACTACAAAACATAAGAAATATGAGACGTGAGGAGAGTTAGGAAAGGTAGTGGGGATAGTGGGTGGGAATAAGGTGAAGACGGCTGCAGGGATGGAATGGAAGGTGGCAGGAATAGTGAGGCTGGGCGGCCTGGTGATTCGCTGCTGCTGCTGATAATACTACCTAATAAATGAGACAAGCACGAGATGAGTTTGAGGGGGGATGAAATGGAAAGGAGTGACAGTTACACCAGGAGAATGGGACAACAAATGAGCAATAGAAAATGTGAAAAAGCAATAGATAGAGAGGAAGAGCAAGAGATTGCTGCTGAGGCAAATATGCAGGGTCAGCAGATGGTGTCAGTGGGACTGAAATGAAGGTCCTGCAGTCAGTGGACTGTCATTTGAGAACACACACATGCACACACACACAGACATGTAAACACAGACAAAAAAACCAGCATAAACTAGCACATTTAACATGCATACATTGCCACAATCATATAAACCTATGCAGACCTTCCAACTCCAGAGCACCCATTTTCCCTTTACACACACAGTATGCCCTGTGGAAAGATTGCGTCGTGGGATCAGGTAGGGTACTGCACCCTTCACCATCAAAGAAGGTCACACACATACACGCTTAGACTCCACTCATTTATGCATGCATTAATGTTTGCAGAAAGGAGCCTAATTCCTGGGCTTGCCTAAAGCATTTGGCAAAGCAGCATTAGTTCTGTCCAAACACTTTTACTAGAGGTTGTTCAACAGCTGAGACCACTGGTGGAGAAAAGATGACAAAACTAGAGCTCTAATAAGATGTTGAAGTGAGAAAAGTGCGAGAGCAAGACAAAAAAGAGAGAGATAAAAAGAGAGCAAGTCACCCCAAGGACCACATCCTTTCCTGCAAGTTGTCTGGTGTGGCAAGGTGACAGCTAAACCGCACAACTCCAGGAAAACACACAAACCCAATTTGCAGTCTTTGTTTCCATGTATAAAAGCATAGACACAGTTCAGGAAAATAGTACAAAAACAGCCCAGCCAGACAGGATTTCTTCATTGTTACATCATGCAAAGTTTCCTACAAGGACATTTATCGATCGACATGAGAACTGATAATACAACTAAGTGTGTAACAGTCCAAACTTTCCGTGGACACAGAATAAAAATGAGAAACGAGCTGGAAGAGGGCAGATAAAGTGGTACCTGGTTATCCGAAGAGCACACTGTGTACAATGGGCATAGACTGAGCACTGAAAAAACTCCACAGGGAACCTTAGATATTGATGCCTTTGTTTCCCCAAACCGAGGTTCAGAGCTCCCCTGGGATAGACAACGCCAGGCTCATTATGATTAGCACTGTAGCATTGCTCCTCATCATTAGTTATAGAAAGCTCAAACTACTCCCCGATGAGTAATAGCTAAGGAGGCCGGATTTAAGAAGATGGCTTGTTGTTGGAAAAGATAAAGCATTTAGATGCAGATAGAGTTGGTGTTTTTCTGGAGGGACAATAGAAAGTCCAATCACAGTCAATGAATACCTTCTTGCTTTAGCCTCAAGTACATCTGAATGAATCAGAACACACACCAGTTATGGTGTGGTGGTTAGGGAGTAATGCCATTGTAATCGAGTGCCTTTTTGAACTGAACATTTCCTCATGCATGTCTCAGCTCTGCATTGTGTCTAAATCAGTTCCCACTGTTACGCTACGTTCTGGTTGTGTTCCAGTAGCCTTATGTTTCCCCTTAAGGCTGCTGGATGTTCTTAAAGAAACTTCAAACCTCATAATCACATAAAACTCAGTCCACTGGCAATGTTACCAACTAAGCCTCTCTGAAGGCTAGGGGAACCCCTGGTCATGTTCCAGATAAGAGCAACGTTCCAGCCAAACAAGACAGTTGTTCAACTACGACATAGTAGAGTGTAGATTATTATCTTGTGCAATCAAATAGTGCTTGAAGCTGTCCTTAGCACAGAAGCAAAAACAGTCTCCTAAGCACAGACTTGTAGTACCTAAAACACTGATATAATTACTGTACTGGTGTTTTTGAAAAGCTCTACTTTAATGAGAGTCAAAGCAGATCAACTGTGGAAAAAGAAAACGAAATAGGCAAGCAGAAACAGTAGTCTCAAGTTACCAGAAAAAGTCCCGTAAACACCAGGAATAAGCCACTATCACCTGTGATAGCATTATCTAAAAACACACACACACACACACACACACTCAATCATCAGCAGTACTTATTACTGAACCTAAGCCAAGTGTGGTTCTCTCAATTCTAGCCTTCAGTCTCAAAACGATCAGTGCAGAGAGCACCAACTTTAAACTGATTGATTTATAAACACATCTTGTTTATTGAGTAATAAAGTGCAAAAAAATCTATAAAACATAAGACTGAGAGGCTGCAGAGAAAAACCTGTCATTCAAATACACTGTATTCTGCTATAGTAAATTCTTTAAGAGCAAAATCAGCACATCAGCTGCATACAGCCTGTAAACAATGAGGAGCTGAAGATCAAACTGTGAGCCTGTGCTACACTGCTAACTATCTAATGATTAGGCAGATAATGACATAACATTAAAACAATTTAATAAATGGCTTCACCACTTTGTGAGACAAAAACTGGCCCATGCTTTCCTGCACTCAGTTTTGTCTTGCAAAATAAGCTCTGTATTACTGTCCATGGCAAGCACACATAGATGGACACATGCACGCACCCACACAGGCATGCAAATCAAGCCTACCGGGCTGAAGATTAACATGGAAAGAAAACAAACTGAAGCACCTAGTCTAGCATTGGTGCTGTGTGTCTGGGAATGAGAGGCTATTTTGTAGCAACCAAAACAACTGGGTCATATTAGAACAGCCCCAGTTTTCCAAGTCTGCCTGACTCTATTAACAAAGTCATGATGATCTGCTGGTTATTGGATTGAAACATAATTCCCCAGTCCGGCTCTCTCTTTCCAAAATCTTCCATCTCCATCCAGATGGCTTGGGGTTTCACTCATGTCAGTGCTTGGCACTACTTGTTTGTTTGGTTTTCTCACTGTAAGACAGTCGGAGGAAAAATGTTGTAGTTCCAGGCCCTTCTGTGGCGAGAGGGGTAGAATTACATTGAGGCTGGGGAACCATTGGTTCTTAGTAAAATATCACCCATTCAAAAAAGTAGCAGGGACAGTTATATGTTTGTGTTGATCATATCTCTGAGGCACAGGAGGCAAATGTTCAAAAATACAAATCCAATCATCACGTGTGTTAGTATGTCATGTTGTATGCAAACAACAGCTATTCTTTACATTGCATGGAAATCATCCAGGAATAAGTCAATGAGCAAACCTGGATCACACACACAAATGCTTTCCTCTGTGAAGACACACACTGCATAGATCTAAAGTCACACAGAGTTTTCATTTAACAAACTGCGGCGGCTCGTCACTCACTATGTTTGTTGTTGTTTTCAGGAACTGGCATGGTTCTGACAGGCTCCTGGGGTTGTCCATGCTTGGGGGTCCGGCCCCTTGGCAGCCCTGATGAGGACAGCTTCCCATGCCGGGGGCCACTTGGGCTCTCCATGCCTGTAATGGTAGTTGAGGGGTTATAAACACAAAGGAGAGATATAGCCAGAGGCAACATTGGGATGCTTACTGCTGCTCATTAATCCTGTTCCATCGCTTGTCAAAAAGACATTATTAGCAATGTCCACTGCATCAATAGCTTGTGATGATGCTGTCTCCTTGTTCTACAATACACTTTCTTCGTGTCGGCCATCAGTGCTATTGGACTGAAAGTTATCTGAGTGGAGGCACAGACATCATCTGCAGTGGTAATGAGGGTGTGACCTTCCATGTTTAATTTCAAAATCAATATTCTCACTTACACACTAACTCCATGCTTTGTCCATTAGACAAAAGGTGAGTCAAAGAGAGAGACGGAGGATACGAAGCTCCTTTCCTGAGCAGCTATGTCTTGTTTCTTTATTTTTATGAAAACAAGTGATGCATCTCTTCATCAGGTCACGAGGTCAGTAGCAACATTTTTTTTTTTCGCTTTAAGTGAGGGCTTATCCTCGTTTGTTGACTGCTAGATAGATTACACAGCATAGTCCACCAATCCATTACGAATGTCATGCCACCATCATCTATAGTAAGCCTGTATGTCAGTTTAGGGCTCTGTGTGCTGAACCCTCATTCCCCATCAGCATGGGACAGTCTAATGGATGAAGGCTGACAATCGCTAATTATGCTAAGTGGGACTGATTACGATCCAACATGCTTTCTCTTAGCCCACATTCATGTCACTCTCCTAATGAATTACAACGGCACACAAAGGGTCACTCCGTGGGGGTCAGTCTGTGTCTGTTTACACGACCTTCTATTCACTGTACATTGAGTGGTGAAGGCTCATCCATCACAGTTATAATATGCTCACAGTTTGTTATTTGTTGACTTTAGAAAGGCATGGTGAGCTCACTGCACGATGCAAGTTGCAGAAATACTGCACACACTGACACTAGACACCTTCCTGTTCCTGTGTGAGTGAGAAGAGAAACTAGCATTTAACTACTTAAAATAAACATGCGGTGGTGACATAGACTACTGAATTGTCACTAGTTTTAAAATCATCAAATCACTTTAATACCCTTTAAAGGAAGAGGATATTTATTTGTTTGTTTCAATAGTGACCTCTGTACTTGTTGTACACAATAATAAAAATAAAAAAATCCAATGTTAGAAATGGGAAATTCCTGTAATATTCTTTAGGATTTAACACTTTTTAGTTTTGCTCTGGCATTTGTTCAACATCCCTCTTTTTTTAAAAAAAAAATAAATAAAAAAATAACATTGCAGCTGGTGTTTCCACAAAAAAAGAGTAATTCTACAAGTAAACGCCGGCCCCTACATCACCATACATTTAGCTAGACACAACAGAACCTGGTGACACCCACTCACATGGCCTCACACAATCTGCTGACAAACCAACCTGGAAATAAAGTATTTTAGCTCCGCACGTGGCAACCTGCCATGCTGTACGTCTGTCTGTCTGTGTGTGTGTGTGTGTGTGTGTGTGTTTGTGTATGCATGCGTGTGTGCATGTGTGTGTGCATGTGTGTGTGTGTGTGTGTGTCAACTACAGCTGCAGAGTTGCCTTTGGTAAATGTGGTTCACAAAACAAAACAAAACAACAAAAAAATAAAGAAATAAAGAAAGAAAGACAGAAAAAAGTGCCACTCTTTTCTGCCCCCTGGACGGCCACACCTACCTGAACTGCCGGGCAGTCACCCAGCTCTGGGGTGGCCCCGGGTCACCCACGTGAGGGAGGAGGAGGAGGAGGAGGTGGTGGTGGTGGTGCTGGGGGGGGGGCGGGGGTCAGGAGACAGGCACCTAAGTGGGCGTTCTTCCCACCAACGTTGCGTTACATGGCAGTCACACCCGCCGCGCGTCGAGGACCGGTCACACCGGGGTTGGGGGGCCCGAAAGGAAGCGGACAGCCGTCACCGTCCCCCGTCCCCCCCCCAGCGCGCACACACACACACACACACACACACACACTCTCTCTGCAGACGACGACGAGGAGGGGGGGGGGGGGAGAAAAAAAAGAGCAGGGCAGGAGAAGACAAAATTACAATTTCGTCTGCACATGAAAAGAAATCCTGGATACTTTCACCTTATTTTCCCAGCTTCTCCAATTGCCCTGCACCCCCCCACCCCCCCCTCCCCTCCTCCACACACACACGCACACACACACACACACCCCTCCTTCCCTGCATTAATATGTAAACCACGAGGCCACTTCTTCAACCTCTGTCCTTCTCGTTAAACACTCCAGAAATGTAAGAAATAGCCAAGGAAAAAAAAGGCAGGTAGGTCCCCGACTCCTTGAGGAAAAATATTAGAATACGGGATGGTTTATATAGGCAGTGAAGCAAAATGGCGACTTTATTACGAAGGAGGAGTAAAAAAAAAAAAAAAAAAAAATCCTTGCGCTGGCTGAAGCTAAAGGGAGGCACAAAAATATGTTGAGAGCGGTAATTTCGACGGCTGCGAGACTGTTGGTCAGAGTAAAAGAAAGCGAAGCGAAGGAAAATCAGCAGGAACGCCAAAGCCCGGTCGGTTTTGGTACACTCCTCGGCTCCTTACCTCGGGATTATTTCGGGTTTTTTTTATACGGATATTATCTCGGCGGCCGTGTACAGTATTACAGTAATGTGTGTTGGGTCATGCGCGTATCCACTCCACCTTTGACAGTTGCAACTACAGTCTTGAGGCAACTTGCAAACTCTCGCGTTATTATTATCTATATCGAGCAGATTAATATTGTTTTTTTTTTTTTGGTTTTTTTTTCTGTCTAATAAACTCGCTGCAATACCGGCTCGTGCTGCTCCTCCGACGTAGCGGCGCTGGTCCCGGACGAAAAAAAAAAAAAAAAAAAAAAAAAAGAAAAAGGGTCAGGGCTTAAATTCCTTAAATCAGCCTCCGCCAAGTATTTTAATGTAGTTGCTGCTAAATGCTCTCCCCGTGCGTCCTCCAGCCCGTAGCAGCGTTACCAGATCAGACAGGGAAAATGATTATAGTCCAATCAGTGGTGGGCTATTCTCTGTCATTGCCTTACTGTAGGCCAGTGCTTTAGTCAGTCACTGCAAGTAGCCAAATCCAAAAACCACTGGAATAACAAATGTGCCCCGAATTTGCTAAACCTCCTGAGTTTTGAGCAAAATGCTGCACACGTCTATAATGCATTATTTCATCTTTATACATATATATATAAAAAAAAAAAAAAAACAGTCTTTTATAATTATCTGAAATTCAATCCCAAAATTCAAGGTCAGCATTAAGGCATGAACTGTTAATCCTATTGGTGTTAATAGCTGCTCAGCCACACACAGGCCTGCAGTCAATACAATATTGGAATTTGAGATGCTGTAGCTGCAAGTTGACTGCAGGCTGTGTGCACACGTCTGGCGTTTACCTCGTTTAAGTCAGCTAATAATAAATGTTTAACATATGCATATTCCCACTCACTAAATGAATCATTCATGGTATCACTGCCACGTCACACAGTTTCAGTAAAACAACAGAGGGTCTCTCTTAGTCTTTGATTGGTGCCTGTCATCATGACCTAATATTTCCTATTAGTGGAAATCATTTGAAAGCATGATGTAATGTATGTGTAAAAGCTGTGTGCAGCATTGCCAGTGGAGGGCAGGAGAGCCTAATTTTTACTGTTTTTACTGTGAAGTTTACTGTGATGGATCAGCCCACAGTATCACATGTGTGTTCAAATAACTTTTAAATAACATCACTTTTGTTTAGATAACTTAAAATGTTTTGTGTTTAATGAATATCACTTTAAAATAAAAAAAGTGCTCACATAATGTAACATCATGGCTCTTAGAGCTACATGGATAACAGTTTAAAATATTATTTTCATATAAATTTGCCCAAAACTTCATAAAAAAGTTGAGATGAGAGAGCAAAGCCTTCATGAATTGAATGATATGAAGGTAGCGTTAACCTCTTCAATACAATTCCTTGTTATTGCAGACTGTTATAGCTTAGTTTACTGTCTAAGAAAAAAAAATCATGCCTCTGATTCTTATTTATAATAACATTAGACTATAACTATAACAAGTTTATGTTTAATTTTATTTTTGCAACTGACAAAAGATTTTTAATGTCCAGTCAAGGTTTGTCTGCATTAATCTTCCACTAGGGAGCAGTGCCGTCCTGTCCTGATTTGTCAGGAGCAGACATGGAAACATGGGGTCCTGTAGCCTCTGTGTCACTTGTGTAGTTTCACAGCAATGCCATGTGTTCTTGGTACAAACTTAGTTACGTAGATCTCACTATAGACTTGAGGGGATGATCAGCTTGTTCATGATACACTGAGCCTGAGAGGTGTTTCACTCTAGAGGGACCACTGCCATTATCCTGCACAATATCCGACGGATATAGTTAAATCTTCCTCCTGCCCTCTTTAATGGCTGGTGAGGAATAGTTCACGTGGGGCCTTGTTTGACCCGTGATTAATCCTTTTACATTGGCTGTGATTTATGTTCCCACTCCTCCTCTGCTGAGTGAGCAAAATGCTACTTAATGGTTTTTAAAACTGGGCAGGTGGAGTGGTCTGTGCCCTAAAAGGCTCTTAAAGAGTCCATCCAGCAGTTGACTGTGTTATTTATCTTTTAACTTTTCCGTGGGAAAGTTGGGAGAGCACACATGCACTTTCTCCATACCGTCTTGCTTTGTAGTGGTATACTGAATATTAACAGTTTGGCGCTGGCCAGAAGAATTACAGTCTTCAGCTGTTTATGCCAGTGGAGCAGCAGCTTAAGGGCTCCTCAACAGCAGCTGATGAGAGAGGACAGAGTGTTTCTCATTTTATTTCAGTGCTGTCAGAGGACTGAGATCCAGCTGATCAAAGCCACAAGCAGTTAATGATAAACAAGGTGAACGGAGAGCCTCAGCGTTTGGGTGTTTTAGAGAATAACGATGAAAGACAAGCTTTCAAAAAGAAAAGACACTTTATAATAAACAGTAACCAATTAACTGCACCATCCAACCATCTGCTCTACGGATTTATTCAGGGTGGAGAAGGCCACTGTTCACTGAATCTGTTTATCATACATGTGCCTTGTTATCAACTGGTGAGATGCTTCATATCTCTCAGTAATTGGATCCCTGTGTGTGTGTGTGTGTGTGTGTGTGTGTGTGTGTGTGTGTGTGTGTGTGTGAACTAGAGACAGACACAAAGTATGTGCATCTCTTGAGACAAGCAGCACTGTTTTGCATTCACAGAGTTAGAGTCGAGACTTGTGAACCCTGATTGACAGGTCAGAATAGGAGACATACTCACTTTGTACCAAATGTAATGTGCAATCCTTATAATTCAGATTTTTATATATTCAATTTTGGATTAGCTGTGCTCTATCTTAAGATAATTGATGACTTATCTGATGAATACATGAATTGATTAATGGATGAATTGAAAGAAGAAAGGAAGGGATAAAGCAATAGTGGGAGAAAAGGGCAAAGCAAGGAAAAAAACAGCATGAGGAAGGATGTAAAGAAGGAAAAACAGAAGAAGAGGGCCACTGAGGTGAATCACTTTTGTGCCAATTAAATAAAAGCAATTGGGTTTCCATGTGTGCAAATGTATAAAAAAGAGAAATAAAAACACAGAGGGAAAGAACAATCTTGTAGTGTTTCTATATGCTCAGTAAATATACATATAGTAAAACAGTAGTACAGTAAAATGTATGATATTATGCCTAAGACAGTATGGAAGTCTGCTTTATTCCATTCACACATGTTCTGTTAACACCAGGCACGGGTTAATATAGTTTAAAGTTAGGTTCCATTATTCACAAGTCTTATTGCACAAATTGTATGTCTCAGAGTCTCACTGTTGTGACGGATGCAGAAATAAAAAATGGGATTGTCCAATTGTTAGATTCATTTTGGTCTAATATTTTCCAATTATTTTCTAATAATTTCAAATGCATATGAACCATCTATCTGGAGGACACTATCACTTCCCTCTCTTATATAATCAGATTTGATGATGGGAACACTGCTTGCCAAAAAAAGGATTCTCAAAGACTGGAAGACAACAATTCCCTCTAAATTCCAAGAACTGGGCAGTTCAAGAACAGTGGAAAAACTGTGTCTTAACAATTTGAAATGTGTGTAAATATGGGAAAAAATCTTGATAAATGACCCTGAAGTTGAGCAGGGATGTAGAGAAGCTTTGGTTCTGGTTCCTTTGTTGTTTTTCCTTCTCCTCCCTGTTTTTTAACTTCTTTGTTAATGTTGATAAATTTGTACCAATTTCTGGTAATGGTATTTAATTGTGTTGATGGAACTTTTGGATCAAACTTGCCCGTGTCTCAGTGTCTGACTATATATTAAAAATTAAAAAGAAAAAGAAAACAACAAAAAGCCTTATGGTAATACAATGTTGAAATCAGGACCAACAATCTCAATTAGTTTATTTAAAAAGACAGCTTTCATCATGTTCCATATGTCTTCATATCTGTAAAGCAGATAGACATGTTTCATTTTTCCTTCTTCCATTTCAAACAGTTCATCAATCATCTGACAAAGTAAAACAAAACTGTTCATATTTACAGTACATCAGGTAATCCAAAAATAATACATTGTGTTTTTTCCCTTTTAACAGTCAATTACTTACATCAACCGAAGACTCCTTGCCAAAGGACAGATGGAAGGGGAAGTTTTGTTTGTTGGAAGTTTATTTATTTATGTAGTTTATTTATCTGTGAGACTTAAACATTGTCATCATACGAAGCTGTCTGCTGCTGTCTAGAGTGACATCAAAAGGTGCTCGTTTCAGTCACACTGGGAAACTTGCATCTGGGTAGCTGTCTTAGTATCTAGATTTCTGAGCATTTGAAATCACAGTGTCACACCAGGGACAGAGAGTGGGTAGAATACAACAGAGGCTTGTCCTTTTCCTTAGTACTTGTGTGCGAGAGATGGCATACAGTATACAGTAGCACACACAAAGGACAGAAGCTATGATGGCTGGCAAATGCTGCCACTGTAGCAGGCAAAATGTTATTTCCCTCTGCAGACACTCATCACAACTCACTAAAAGATTTCCTATATGTATCCTATACGCTACTACTCCTCTCCACCTTTTATCATTTAGATTATTGCTTTATAAAGCATAAACAGTCACATTAATTCTGTGTCCTTGGGATCCACTTCATTAATAAAGGATTAAGGTTACAGTATTACACAGATTTACAGTGTATGTTAATCTACAACACTCATACTGTATTTATATTTCTAATTTCTCACTGATTTACTGCAGATCAGTCACAATACAAAACTGATTGTTTGAATGACATTCGGCTTAAAATGTTATTGTTGATCCTTAAAACCTACAATTCCAAAAATAAAGTCCTGAGAGGAAAATGCAGTGTGACATGAGGGCGAGTATTGGCATTAGTCAAATTTATTTAAGACCAGCTCTAATTCCTTGCGAACAGGCTCGGTGCAGCTTCAAAGAGAGATGGAGATCGACTGGATGTTTCCTTCACTTTAGATCCAGGGCCGAACGGTGGCGCTGCATGTAAATCTATGTATACACCACATGTTTCCAGCATCACTGGGTTCAAAGGTTGAGGTGATATAAAACCATGCCAAAGAGTTATTCATGTAATGACCTTAACCAGGAGAGAGAGGAAAACATGTGAATCATGTTTGTGCCCATGTAAAAGTAAATGTCAAAAGTAAACCCATGTGTGGTTTTTCATAAAGAAATTGCCCAATAATTCAAACCCAAAAGAGACAGAAAACCAAAGGGAGATGTGCTTTGATCAAGCACATACCAGTGACAGGTCTACATCATCACTAGTGTTGTGATTCTTACATCTTATCACTATATTACAGTGGGTATCCCTGCCTTTGCGGGGCTTTGTCTCTGTCTCAGTGTCTGTAAACCAGATTGGCCATGTTGAATGAGAATCCTTCAGACTGGTTGGCATGTAGTCTATAGGCTTGTCCTCTCCCCTTTCACTCATTGATTCTCCGCTCACATATCTGAAGACAGCAGCTCTGCCATGGCTCCTAGAGATGTATTGTGACAGGGGATAAGGGAGAGGGATGCCAAATGGATCCAGGGATGAGCTAAGAGAAGTTTCCAAACGAGGCTGCAGAGAGAGGGGAGAGAAGGGAGGAGGGATACACAATTAGGATTCACATGGATACAAAATCTGACATTAAAGATCAGAAATAGTATGTTTTATTGTGACCTAAGGTTAAAGTGTGTGGTCATAATACGTTTCTCTCCAGTGGTCCGTATCTCAAAATGCACCATGAAGTAATCTGTCGTATGTGCTAAGACTCCCCGTTGAAAACACATCAGTCTCATCTAAAAGCCTTTTCAAAGCACAAGTATGGGGCTCATAACCCTTCTGAATTTGTATGATACACCTTACTCCCCCCGACTCTACTAAATTATCAAGTAACCAGTATGGCTGGTCTCACTTCATGTAATACGCTGCGCTCAATCACAGACCAACAACCTCTATAACAACCAATAATTTAGCATGAAACACTTGCTGACTGAATAAGTAAGAGGATAATGGTAGTGCATGGAGATTGCTTCAGTGTCACTAATGTAGGTAGAGTAAAAGACACTAAAATAATGGCACACAAACTGTGATTAATAAGGACAATAAAGGAAAAAAAGTGTTTCTTTCATTTATTTTTTTACAAAGCAGGTATACAGCTACGTGTATATATTTCTACTATATTATTCTGCGGTGTTGTTTCTATATACACTGTGGTTAATGCAGACACATAATATAGCTTTGCAACAAAGGGCAGAAATGATGACATTAATCTGATCAGCAGGTAATAATAAGCCTTTTTTCTTAATGTTATTATCTCTTTTTCTCTCTCTCTCAAAACAACAGATGTGACCAGGTGGTTTCCCTGACAACTAGCCAGTTCGTTCCATCCTGAAATGACACCAAGTGTCAGTGGGAAGGCAGACTTTCCTCTCCCAGACTGTTGGCATTTCAGCTCTAAGCACTACTCTCCTGATAGCCGAGGAAAATGCGCCACCTGTCTCTCGACATAGACAGATGTAACGTGGCACTGGAGTGAACCTGAACCAGGAAACGATGGAGGGAGGCAGAAGGATGGAGAGGCATTGATATGACTAGAGGCTTGTACAGACACAGAGAAAACCGCTTCTCTGATAGAAATCCTTTCAAATGAGCTCCCAAAGGAGTCGACAGAGCCTAGGTGTAGCAGAGGAGGAGAGGCGGATCGGAAGAGGGATGAGAACAGCAAACTGGTGCTGAGGAGAACTGACATGTTCCTTCTTTTCCTCTGACTGTCGCACTCGAGTTTCATTCATATTCTAATTCAGAGCCACAGTTCAGCTGGCAGACGCCACATGGAGCTCTGAGTAAAGCTCACATGAAGCTATGTAAGGACGGGCAACGTCACAGGAGTGTTTCAGAGGAAGAAGGTTACCAAGACAGTCTCCCATGGCAACCAAGGTGCAGCAGACAACACATCTCCTGAGGTGGGGTAGGGGTCAAGGGTTGCATTGCCTGTTTCAGCTAATTACCACTGATGGTCTGAAACATGGCAGATGGCTACACACAAAAGCAAAGACAGACTTTGATGACCATTTGATGCGTTTAGAAGAAAGGAGGGACTGACAGTTTATTATAAAGATATACCAACAACCAGAGGCTGAGAAGAAGAAGGAGGGCAGAACCCCCACTGGGCTCTGATCTGAATCCTCCCTCCCAAAGCCTTCCAGATGTTACAGCAACCCCTGCATGATTCACACTACCCTGAGAGAGCTATGGCTCTGGGCTGTGGAAGACATCGGCCTTACCTTTCACTGACTGACGAGCATAACACAGCCCAGCCTGCTGAAAATACATGAAATACTGTAAATTAAGTGTCTAAAAATACAAATACAAGATTCATGCACAAAAAGTAAGAGGAGAATAACTTTCTCAAACATGAAAGAGTTATGTGCAAGAAGGAAATATAAACAACAGACAGTGAAATAATGCAATGCAAACTATAGCAGTGAAGGTTGAAGTGATGGATGGGCCTGTATATACACACACACTTGCATTCAACTTTGCTGCTTTGATGCTATGATTTGAATTTCTACACTGCGTGAATTTTCCAACTCTAAGCGACTTGAAAATTTGAGAAAGTTTTGTTATTTAACCATGACCTGAAACTTTGCCCCAACTTTTAAGTGAGACTAACAGAAAAATCTATGTTTTGAGTTTCAAACACTCACCCCCTGTAGACTTGAAAGGTAGCTGTCAAAACTTTAACGATTGTTGGAGTTACAGTGGATTCCAAAAACGCATCTCAGCACTGATAATATATATATCAAGATGCATTTCAGGTATTTAGCCATGTTTTGGCAAAAAGATGACGGCTGCTATGCTCAATGAGCGATGAAAATATGACTTTTGAAATGCAAAATATTTTGAGTGTAGAATGACTTAAAACTTTATTTCTTAAATTTTTTTTTATGAACCTAAAATTTACTTTTCGCTCACCCTCTCATATGACAATGTCTAATTTGTGATCATCGCAATATTCTTCGGTTGTGGAGGAACTTAATTTCCTCCTAAAGAGTCTACAACAAATAACCTGTGATTCAGAGTCTCATTCTTCAAACGCACAAAGCATGAGATGCTGTGCTTTGTGTTGTGTAAAACATCAAATTAATAAAATCACGGTTTCATTCATGTATTCCATGGTAGTGGTAAAGAAGAGGTCAGTGAACCTTAAAGGGGAGAACTTCAGCAATTTAGAACTGCCCTTCTATAAAGTTGGTGGACTTGTAAAAGATAGATTTAAAAAAAAAAAAAAAATCATACTGTCATTTTTTTCTTAGCATATTGTGTGGAGAACAACATTTTCAACAATAATTTGCAACAGAAGTAATGTGATTCCATGGTGAGTGTGAAATGCTATTACAGTGCTTTGAGCAAGTGAGCCTGCTCTAGACAGATTAGTATGGAGCGGAAAGTAGGGCCCCACAGCCAGGGAAAGAAAGTGCTATCAGACAAGGCTTTCTCTCACTATCCATGTACCTTCATTAACCTCTTTACCCGTCTCATTATTTTATCTCTGTGATCTGTCGACTTCATCCCCCGTATTTTTCTTTATCTTTTAAACATCTCACCTCCATTCGCAGCTGTGTCTTCTTTTTTTATTTGCTTGCCATTCTTCCTTTTCTTGCCTCTCCATTTTCTAAACTTATCCTTCAGGTGGTTCTGTGCTTTTTTTTTTTAAACCATTCATTCTTTCAATTTTGTATCACATATTTTATGTTCAAAAGGAGTTGGAGAGAGAGCACTTATTGCTTGGAACGGTTTAAAAAATAACTAAGAAAGAACATTTTACAAAGCTGCTGTTGTGATTAATATGAGAGTCTTGTAAGGGTTGTGTTAAATTGTGCTACCAGAGACAAACTCACATCACATTCAAGCTTTTTCATCCTCTTTTCAACAGTTATTGTGAGATCAATATTTAATTTTTGGTAAATCCATTGGAGATGAATCAGACTTGACAGCAATATGACACAAGGCTTCACTAAATCACACCAGAATTGTAAATGTATTGGGAGAATCTTTCAGGGAGAATAGCTGGAAGTGTGTGTTGGGTTGAGTGGAGTACAGTGTGAACTACAACAGCCTGTGCTCTGCTTCTTAAAGATGAGCATAAGAGCAAATCCTGCAGGTGCATTGGCTCCTCTGCGACAAGGCCAGCTCTTTCTTTCTCACCTCTAGTCCTCATCCTTCCATTTCACCATCACCATGCTCCTCCACACATATTACCGGATGAAACATTTGCTTCTTTTCCCTCCTACCCATATCAGCATCTTCCTTTTTTCCCAACCCAGCACAGAGTGCAAGAGTCTACAGCCATGCCACTAGCTCAATCAGGAACAGCAGTACTCTGAGTTAAATATGAATATCTGCATGCTGACATGCCCACAAAGACAATGTTAGCTGCTGATATTTTGCAGATATAATGTTTTAATAACATTTTCTAATTAACATTAAACACAGCTGGGCCTGATAGGTCTTTCTTTAGTTTTGCAGGTATGTATCCAAAAACTCAAACAATTCACTTAAAACCACAAATATAAAGCTCATGGTGGCGCTACATGAAAAGACAGGGGATCACAATACTGCATGAGTCGTTTAGAAATGTGATGCTGATAGACTTAACATTAGTTTTGAACCCAGTCATTTAAGTTCTTTGAAAGTATAGGCTAAGATGCCGAGACATGGGTTCACCTGCTGTTCCCACACACTTTGCTGGAGTGTCAGTAGTCATGCTGTAGATAATGACAGGACAGACATTTATGGTAAACTGTTTTTTTTTTTTTTTTTTAATGTTCCAGTCCACACTCATCACTTCTGCCCCCATGTACCACGTTATCACCACCTCATCACACTTCTCATTTCATTTTCAGCACTAAAACAACCCCCATTATCACCCCTCCAGGCGCTTCCCACCCAGTCCTACCTTTATCACCTCTGAATACCCTCCAACCCTGTGAACCTCAGGTGTTTCATGAGGCCACCAAATTAGCTTGCCCATATAGCTTAGAGTCAGAGCCTGCTGAACTGACAAATTACATTTGCATTGCTTTATTAATAGAAGTGTCCAACAGCAATTTTCTTTCTCCTTACCAGTCAGTTGCATTCCATCTCTCAATTTAATTTAGTTTAATTCAGTTCAACATGCTTGCTTGGCATGAATGTCATAAAAAAAAAAGAAGAAGAAGAAGAAACAAAACAATAGATTAGCACACAAAACAGAGTGAATTTGGGGTTTAAATGGCTCAAGGCACATGCAACTGTGACATTTTTTTGGGTCTAGCCAGGGACCTTTGTTGTATATCATCCCTAATTCTATCTTGGTATGTTTACTGTCTTGACTCTTCTGAAGCTTCACTAAATCCAAATGCCAAAATAAGATCTAAAAAGTCAAGCACAGATATTCAGTTTAGTTGTTGCTTAGCAGTGCAGATATTTTGTATCATCACCAGCTCAAAGAAAGGCTTGTTTGGTTTGTGGTGCCTATAGTTTCTGAAAATGTTTTCGTTAAACAATTTTATACTGTGCTATTTAATGACTTCAGATGAATTGACTTCATTCTTATTGTATTCAGGAGCCCATTTATATGACTTGCTTAGTCTGTATAGATTACAGGGTTGCACTATTATGTTCTCTCACACACTCTCAAACTTGTTGTGGGATTGTGGAGCTCTCATAAAATCTGTGGCTCCATATACAGGTGATGGTGCGCCTACAAAAACACTTTCAGGCCCCAAAGGTTGGTCAAAGACAGATTAAAATGGGCATCAAACCCAGAGTTATTTATATAATTTCTGTCAAGCACTTACTTCAAAGCAGACTGTAGTGAGAAGGAAAATGCAGAAGGAAAAAAAAAACATTCACAGCATCAGCAGCATGAATGATCAGAAAATGAGAGTGTGAGCTTGTCGGATTGCATAGACCACTTAATTTACTTGTTTGAATGTAACTGGTGATTGTAGAGCCCTTGCACCATCAGTTCATAATGATCAGTCAATGGCATAAACATCTTCACTGCTCTGCCTGAACCAACACAATATTCTTTTTTGGTCAGACACACTTATGTAAAGGGAGAATGGACCATTTAGAATAAATGATTATGCAGTTTTTTAATTTTTGCAGGAAAGGTTCTGCTCTTCAGGGTGCTCCATGAATAGGAAGAAAATAGTTTGAGATTTGAATTACTAGGGAGCATATTGGAAACAACTAAAGCACCAATGATGTTGCAATCCCTCTTAAATGCTGCATATCCCCTCTTATTCGAGACATGAGCTCAGCCAGAATGCTGCTGCTGAATGTAGGCCATGATCTTGAAGATTATGGTGCCCAAAGGAAAACCTGAGTGAAATAGCTGGAAAGTGCACAGGGCATTTGGCTCTAAATACAATATCATGAAAAGTAAAAAACTTATCTATCAACATATTAAATATGCCTTTATTGGGATGTAATAACATTGAAGCGTTAAAGAATATGTTTATTTGCAAGAATTGAATTTGGGTGAGTTTTCTTCCTTTCAATAGGTATCTAGGTAGTATTTATCCAGGTACCTACAGGGAGTACTTTGTTGCAAAACTGGAAGACAATTAAATAATTTCAAGGGAACATTTGAAATCTAGTTCCAGAGAGGAAATTGTGTGGACATTTTACTTTGATGACTCAAAACCCTCAATAAACACAAAAAACAACCAACAACAACAATCACAACAACGGCCAAAACAGGCTTGCAAGAAGAAAGCCACATCAAATTGCTAAATCCAGATCCAGCAGTGATTGACTGAACCAGTTTATTGATGGCTGGATAATGAAAGTGTTTACCGAAGCCCCCATTCAGAGGCAGAACAGCAAATCAAGAACTCCCATCAATGAAACCATTCACAGCCACAAACAATTGCAATTCAATGTCCAACTCCACAAATTTCACAGTGGGCATTCATGTCTCAGACTGCCTCTTCCCAATTTAACCCAATGGTTCTCCACCTGTTTGTCAGTTTCTTTATCTTTCCCTTTCTCACAAAAACACAATTACTTACCAAAATACACAGAAACATGGTTACTCACGCACACCATCATGTTACTTACTTCTACTAAGGAGCTGCAGGTTGCGGACCTCTTCTCTGACCTGCAGCTGGAGGACTTGTTGGAGGACCTCCTGCCTCAGCGTCTCCTGGACGATTCCCATCCTTTCTAGCTTCTCCCCGTTCAAACGCAGCAACGCCCGCCCTGCCAGGAGGAAAGGCATATGGCTGATTTAGAAAAATAGACATCTTTCCGCATAAATATTATTACCATAAGAGCTAAGTAATTTAATTTAGTCCATGCGTATTTGTCATTTCAGTAAACCAGATGGTAAAATTATTTCTTAAGGAGTTTAGAGCCCATTGTGAATGTGTCAAAACCACGAAACAGCAGTAGGCAAACTCCCTTCAATTCACTCCATACACTGGATTCAGGATTAAATACAGATACAGTTGTACGGACACAGTTACATTCCAGATAGATTAAACTCCCTGGATAATACCGATTCTGTATGTAAGGGCTATGTGCATGTGGGTTTCCTCCCACACTTTGAACACAAGTATTGAACACAAGTACCGAACAAGTATTTCACAGGGATATGAGACTTTAAATTGTAATTTTGTTTGAATGTGAGGGCCTATCTATTGAATGTCTTGAGAATGTGTTTGCAACTGTATGTCTGACATTTTCTGTGCAAATATCCACAGGTGCATTTTAAGTTGTAGATTTACTATCTAATTTGTAGATTCACTATCTAATTTCCAGGGAGTGTTTATTTCCTGGTTAGCACTGCAGCCTTCCAGTTAGCAGCAGTAAAGAGGCTGGCACGGGGAGGATTGCTCAGGCTGGCTGTTTCCTGTGGCTGAGTTTTACTACAGAGTTTGGCAGCTAACCCTGGGGACACACACATTTAACATGCCATTACCCACAGTAAACAGCTTTTACAACCCAGTTGCACTCACACAAACACAAAGGTAGAATGAAAAACCGAGACATGCATGTGTGGTAGTACAGGCACACACACAAACACACAGGTTACTATGGGTAAGGGGGCTATGTCCTTCACCAATGCAGACAGAAGAGGAATCCATCATACCTGCAGCAGCTCTGTACGATGCCCAAATCATAATTAGACTCATTACTCATGCAGCTCACTCTCCATATCATTCCATTCATTCCCATTTCCATCCTATGGACATCAGTACATCCTCTGTATCTTTATCCTTCTAACTCTCTCTCTTTCTTTTTCTCCTTCGATCTCTCTATCTTCAAAATGTAGATAATGGGACACAGTCATTAAACCATGTCTGTTGTTCCTTTATTTACCCACAGCAACTAATATGTATGTCTGTCAGAAGAGTGCAAGAGAAAACAAGAAAGAGAACAAAACAAACGGTAGAAGGCAAGATAATGGTAAATGAAAGGAGAATTAGAGTTGTGTGTCCTTTGTCCCTTTTCTGAGCCCATGAAATATAAATATCCTTAATAGAGAGTCAGTAGTCATATTTCATAAAACAGGCTGCAGGGTGGAGAAAAAATTTGTGTGCGCAATAGTGTGATAGACTGAGGTAGGTCTGTTGTGACCCTTAGTGGACCCTGACATGGGCTAAGTGCCTCTAAAACATGCCCCAAGCCATAGTATTCACAATATCTCAACCTCAACAACATAGGTAAGTTGTAAAGTAATAGCACTGCATCAGTCCTTTGCCTATGTCCCCTACAACTGACACTACTACAATACGTGTTGTCAGACCACATCCAAACGCAAGTGTTTATAGCTGCTGTGAACAGCCCCACTCGAAGGTAGTGTGAAAAGCTGGCCATCATAGAAGAGAGAAACAAGATGCTATAATCGTTTAAATACAGGTTTAACAGCGAACACTTTCAGACAGTCTCTCCTGCAAGGCATTCATATTGTCGCACTCAGTTGTTCACATGAAAATTTAAGAAATAGTTGTGTGAACAATGGAAAAAGAGGAGGGAGTTAGAACCCTGCCAACTTTCTCACCTCCACACAGCTGTCCAATCACTGTGAGGTGGGTGTGAAAGTCGGATTCACAAGTGTCGGCTTTGGAAACGTACAGACTGGAGCCCCTTTTCCCCTATCAGTTTATGTGGCTGGACTTCTCAACAGTCTTGCCATGTTTTTAAATGTGTGACTCATCTGCTGACCAATGTACTCTCTCAAATGAAACTGCAGCTTCTATTCCAATCTTGATTTTTTTTCTTTTGTGTAACTACTCCACTGTGCATACAGTGAAGCTGTGTGTACTCTCTGGAGGTAAACTGAAACAGGATTTCAGCTTAAAAAATACATTTGATGGCAGTATTGAATTTCAGTATTGAATTCAATCTCCCAGAGTAGTACTGAAGCAGAAGTCAAATTCTGACTATCATGACAGCACTGGTTTGTGCTTTGACCAGTTTCTTCTGTCTACAGGGATACAACACTGAGGAAACTTTTTTTGTTCACAAAGCTTTGTTGAGGTTTAACGATTGGTACTTTGAAGGCAGCAGGCAGACTACCGAACAGTTTATCAGGAATAATTATGAATTTTTTGTTCACATCCCAACTCTTTGAGATATGATATATGGTAGCTCTCACTGGAGCTAAGCAAGCCAAATGAGGACAGAACTGTCAGCCAGTCCCTGCCTTATAACCAGATGGGCTGGAACAATACAGACAATAGTTACCTCTACTGTGTGCAAGTCTCCAATCCCTAGGAGACAAAACCATGACAAACCAGTTAGCTTTCATAATGTATTAATGGATATGTGTATGTGTGTGTGTGCACATGTGGTTTAAAGGCAGATTATTTACTTTCCCTCAGAGTCCAGGTGCTCTCTGTTTCTAGCGCACAAAGTGGAACGACTGATTTTGTGCAAGCACAACTATCTTGGGGACAACAACAATATTCTCCCATTTATTTTGTGCACAGTTTCAGTATTTTTTTTTAAACACACACACTCATCAACCTCTTCACTCCATCTCCCTTACAGCCCTCTCGTGTGTGCTTGCCAACAGCCGTACCAGTACGTCCTAGAAAAACCACTGCCCTTGGTCTGTGTGTGCATGTGTGTGTGTGTGTGTGTGTGTGTACAAATGAGACAAAGCAGATGAATGGAGCTCAAATCAATTCCCCTCAGACAGACTTAATACAGCTCCTAATAATTGCCTGCAGATAGGGAAAGTAGTGCTGTCAAAGGGAGAAAAGAGACACAAAAACAAAAGCTGTTTCACTTCTCTCAATTTGGCTTCAAAATAAATTGCTTATTAACAACGTCTGTGGGCAAATGGGAAGCAGTTCTGCTGTGGCTAGGACAATAATGACACCTTAAACTCTCTGAAAAGCAATCCAGGAGGGAGGAAGGTAAAGACTTCCTTATAAAAGAACAACCTTTAGATTAAACCTTTGATAGTCAACCAATTCAGTCCATGCTGTCCCTGAAGGCCTATACTGTATTACATTTATTTTAGCTTGTATATACAGTGTGAAGCCCTGTAGCCACATGTACTATTTGTCCTTTATTCACTTTATTTCACTCACAATATACAGTGTATTCTATATACTGTATGTTATTTCTATATATCCATCCTGTAGGCTATGTCTCATCTGCAATTTACCCCTGGTATAAAATTGTGACTTGCTTCGGGATATATTACCTTACTTACCTTAAAATACAATATTACTGCAAGATGTAAATTAATGCATCAGCAGCTGGAATGCAATCCAGTCAGCAAGATCCCATCTGGAGGTGGTCTAGCTTAGGTTTTTTTTTAGATCTCGTTCTGTATATATAGCTTTCAGTCATGAGAAAGTATCTGTTCATGAGCTAAGGACAGCAGGGGTCAGTTTATTGACCGTCTGAAAGCCCAGGTCTTCGAACCTGCTGACCTACAGCACGTTTGCAATTTCTTATCACAGTGCGAACAGAACGTAGATAACAAAAAACACCTGGCATGAATACAAGCTGGCGTCAGGTGTCACTATTCTGAAAACTCATCTAGTTGCAGATCACATTATTGATACCAGATGAAAACAGGACCTCTGTCTCCAAATCACATACACACCATGTCACCATTTTCACTGCCAGGCATTAAATTAATCTGCCAATATTAAGTGTTATCTAACCCATTACTTTTACTCTGCTGCAATTTCTAGCACTGTTCCAACAAAGTCTACAGGAGTGGTGGAGAATGGAGCAATACAACATATATTTATAAACATTCGAAAAGTTGCACTCATAAGCAATAAAACACAATTCAATTCAATATACTCAGGAGTTTTGCTTCTACAGCCTTAGTTAGTCTGGTAGGACATGTAGTTTATGGTGGCAAATGTAAGCAAACTTTTAATATATGTTAGCTGTCATGTAATAATAATGCTGTGTAACATTATCAAGTCAGTTCACTGACTTTATAAATCTTCTTTCCTTGTCCTATGGTACACCAAATTTTAGCATTTACCATTACTCTGTAATTGCCACTTATGGCCACAGTGGCCACTGTTTGGCAAAAGCTACACAGGACCACTTTCAGCAAAAGTAATTATACCACAGTGTGAATATACACCCTACAAATATAAGTCCTGCATTCAAAACGTTCTCCAAAAGTGCTTAATATGCTGAACAGCCCCTTACAGATGCATACTACTACACCTACGGTAAACTTTTAGGCAGTGTATTGAATAACAACTAATAGTAGTTTATCAAATATTTAGCATTAATGCATGCCTCACACTCCAGATCATCTACCAAACACACTCTCCCAATTTGGCAGTCTGTTTAAGATGAAAAATGTCCCATCTTGCCCTCTGCCTTGTTTATGCCACTGCTGCCCTGCATCATCCTTGCTGTCTGCTCTTTCAGCCCCACCACCACCCCAGCACCCACCAAACATATCTGTGGGGAGTAATGAGGTCAGAGCCTAGACGCCAAACTCTAACTATGTCTGCTGCTGTAATAAACATTTCAAACGTGAGTTGTCTGACTGAAATGCAGTAAAGTATAAAGTAGTAAAAAGTTGCACAAACTGGAATATTCAAATTAGCACAAGTCACTATCACATTGCACTCATAGTCTGACAGTCTATTTCCTGCTTTTGACCAGGACCCAACAGAATTATTTACATCTTGTCTACTGCTACTAACAATATTAGGAATAAAAACAGTCATGATAAAATGAATAAAAGAACGACAAAATAGGATAGCATGAATCTTTACACACAATTTAAATGTAAAAGCAAGAGACACTGAAGAAGCTGCACTGATCTCCTCAGGCAGCTTGTTCCACTGTAATGGTGCCCTTACTGAGAGACTAAGAGAGATACAATTACTTTTGGGTCACCGAACTAAGATGATACAGACAAAGAGTCCATTTCTCGACTGTTGGTGAGATCCAACATCCTTCTGTGTATGGAAAATTGCAGATAATTTGTATGGAAAACCTTTATTGATGTGATTCTTTGATACTGACATATGCATCAACAACAAAAAGTAATATTCACCCAACATTTGCACAAGAAAACATAGGAGCTAATAACCCCGGCAAAATGGAATCCAGCTGGACATCAGCAAGTGAATACATAGGGATAATTGGATCTAAGCCTGTCTCTCTCCCTCTCGCTGTTTGAGAATACATAAATAAAAATGATGAGCTGCTGCTGTAACTATGACTGTGGCAGCATTGTTAACCCCAAAGCCAGTGTGTATCTTTGTGTCTGTATGCGCCTGTGTGTGTGTGTGTGCATGCAAATGTAAGTGAGTGGTGGCTGACCCTAAGGCACAGAGCAGCAATCCGTTCTCTGAGAGACACTAAAAAAGAAACTGCTCAACCGTCTGGTCTGGCAAGCCATGGGTGTGCGAATAAATGTGTATTTGTGTGTGCTTGTGCAAGTGTCTGTGTTCACATTTGCATGCACCTGCTCATATGTGGCCATTGGTGTTGTGGTTTGTGGGTATATGCGCTCGTATGCATTTGTGTGGGCTTGCTAAAAAATAAGTGTGTGTGTGTGGGTGGGGGTGTTGTTTGAACTCGAAACACGATAACCCACCATTTTTTCCACAGCTTTTCCTTTCTTCTCCAAAAATAGGCTGCACTCCTTTCGTTACCTCACATGAATGCCTTTTAAATCTCCTTTGGAGAGATTTGGGTGTAAACCTGTTTCCAGTTGAAAAAGCTAAGCTGTGGAACCACGAACCTAAAAATAAAACTTGTGTGACATTTTGTGTAAGCCTTTTATGGCATTGGTTTGCAATGTCTTAGTCTATAGAAGCATCATTGCTGAACTTATTAAAAAGGAGAAGGGGTCAATGAATGAGGTCTCAGGATATTACATCAAGCAATAACATCGACAAGACCACTAGCTCATTTATTTTTATTGCTTCTGCACTATTAAGTTGCAAAGATGAAAAGTAGCTCTCATTACAACAAAATAATCACAATCAGACACATATGGTTTCAATAAGAAATAATGCTACAGCACCTTTGGATGCACGCATCTTCATGTGCCGTGTACAGTACCTGTGATGGCATGATGGGAGAAGGCCTCTACATAGGTCAGGTAGTTGTGAGGACAATGTTTCTTAAGCCACTTGCAGACGTCCTGCTGGGTCCACAACACCACAGGTTTGGACAGACTGGACAGAGTAGGACTGGTGTGATACACAGTGAAGGCTTCGCCCGGACGCAACTGAAACACACAAGAAGCAGACAACTTTATACTAACCGATGCACTGTAGCATGTGTGTGTAGGTTAAGTGTTAGACAGAGCCAGTGAGCGTGAGTGTATGTGTGTTTCTCATTAATGCAAAATTAGCTTGCATGATGCGTTCTAATGCCATAGTTTGCAATAAAATCCCTTCTGGTAATCTAGTAAAATACATAGACAAATATGCAGAGTGCAAATAAAGTAATGTACTGTAAAGCAGCTTATTAAGGGTCTATACAGTATTGTGTAGCCTGCAGTGTTATTGCTCATTTATCGAAGATAAAAGCCAAAAAGTGTACATTACCTTTAACCACCAAATTTAAACATTTTGAAAAGGTTATTGTCTGCCCTTGTGTGAAACAAATTAAATTCTCATAATGAGCTCAATTGTAACCCATATTAACATTATGTTTAAAAGCTTGTAGACATAGAAAGGCAAATAGATGTTGTTCTTTTGATTAAAAGGAACACCCAGTTTTCCACCTTTCAACCCTTATTTAGAGAAACGGATGTAAAGCTGCTTATTACACTGCTTTACCATATTTTTCTCACACATTGCATTATTCCAATTCGGCACAGTGTGGCACTTCACCCCTCTGTCACCAACATATCTTGATACAGTAATTACATTCCATATATTATTTCTACCAGCATGGGTTGTGTAGTATTGTGGCAAGTCTTTTTTTCTGGAGGTAATTTTCAGTGACAGCAGAGCCTTCATTATGCAGCCAACACTGTATTAGTGTGATTCTGTCATTTTTATCTTTCAACTATGTGAGTACACATCCTTATTCCTCTCTCCTTCTTCACACACCTTCCTCTGACCCCGAACGTTTTCAGACAGCAGGCTTGTCTTTGTGTGTCACGGCCATGTGCGTGGAATTAATATGGACATTAATAAAGTCACAACTAGTTCATATGGGCAGAAAACACAACCACTCCTTGTCCCCTCAGCTCTCTCTCTCTCCTGTGGGACGGACTCTCATATCTAATCCATTCATTCATGCTCTGACTGAGCCAACTCCACAACAAAGGCTTTGGCTGATTTTCAAGAGAAAAACACAGAACTGCTGCCAAACGTTCAACTCCATAACTGACTGCATTTAATGGGATTATGTATGCTAAAATGTCATACACACAAATGCAACTTGCACCCACTCTTGTAGCTTAATAATCAATGTTCTCTCCGCTGCTTTCTTGTTAATGACACAAAAACATGCTCCCAGAACACCTTCACATCTCAATATGTGATAGACACAGGTTTATAACTATTTACATCTTTGCCTGCTGCTTTAATGAGATTTCCTCCTGTCAATTTAAGCACCAATCAGCCCTATCAAGTTCTGGCTGGTCCACCAGCTAAGTGTGTTATGCTTTGTAGGCCTTAATTGAAAACAACTCCATTTCTATGCTCCAGTGTGTTTGCTCGTTTCCTAATTACAAACATACTTTCAACCCAACTCAATGGAGCGCTGAGGCCATTTTAATAACCCAAATTTACTGCTCGCCCCCATCATTAATTGTGATTGAGTTGGTAGAGGTGTGGAAATGCTCTCCCCCTGTGGATGATTGAGTGTGGACAAGAGAGGATAAAAATTACCAAATGCTCCCTAATCTTCGGATGGCCAAAACGTAAGCCGGCAATGAAGCTGCAGTCCTGCTGATTTAGTCCCAATCATCTCTACAATCCTCATATTGGCTTAGTTGAGTAAATATTGGAGTGAGTGGGTGCTGTAAATCCCTGGACAATTATTAAGTGTGGTAAATTTCACAAGACAAATAGATCTTTGTCTACATCAAGTGAAACGCAGCAGGACCTGCTGTTTGCACACCAGAAAGGTCATAATCCTATGACCTGGAGGGCTGAGAGTCTTCAAGGAAAACAGGAGGGATTAGCTTTTTTAGGGAATAGAGAGTCTATTTTGGTATTTTGAACTGCACACAGCAAGTTAATATTGACTGCAAGTAAACTACCATCTCAGTTTAAAATACTGTTTATATATTTTCTTAAAGGAATGGTTTGACATTTTTGGAAATACGCTTGCTGAGAGTTAGATGAGGAGATTGATTCCACTCTCATGTTTGTACGCTAAATATGATATTACAGCAAGCAGACGCATAGTCTTTTTTAGAATAAGATTGGTAACCGGGACACAGATAGTCTGGCTAGTTTTGGAACAGGTGTTATGGAGATTCACATGTCAATTGACAGGTGATATACACAGTAATAACCAACACACACTGGTGGCAACTTGATGCTCATCCAGAGTTGATTTACATACATCGGGATACTCCACTGTTCTTTTTCATTCATAGCATTGCATCATTAAGGTGTTTATTATAGGCTCTACTAACAAAACTACTTCTTCTTCTGTATGCCACATTTGGTGTGTTTGACAGGTGTCAATTTCCACATGTGCTGACTACGTGATGCTGCTGTATACAGTATGTTGCACTACAGGAGAGGAAAGCAAGAGCGGATTTCCCTACTGGTTCCACAATCCATGTCGTTAAAACCAACACTATCACAGGCAGATTCATAATAATCCAGGGACCTGTACGTATGAGAAAAAAAATTTGAAAAAATACTTTATATATGCCTACTAAATGACCAACAATCTGTAATAACGCACTTAATAGTGACTCCACTACCGGGCATTGCATCATCCTAGAAGAAAGAAAATAATGAATTTTAGATCCACTGAGGCATCATTTAGTACTTATAATAAATCGTGGAAATAGATACAGATCTTTGTCTATAAGCTGTAATGATGAATTATTTTATATTTCATGACTCCAATTTTGTTGACATTTATTCAACTGTGCGGTATACCGCATATTTATGCCATGAAAAACTGAATGAACTACATAGAAGACAAAGAAAGATGACAGACAGAGAGTGAACAAAGATAGACAAAACATGACAAAAAGAAAGAGAAGAAGGGGGAGTGGGGTACTCTTTGAGTGAGTAATGGTCTTCATCATCAAGAAGCCAGACAAAAGGGAAATGGAATGATAGCTCCCCATCATCTGTCCTTCTCTCTTCTTTCTCCCTCGCTCTTCTTGTGCTGTTCTTCGGCCATCCATCAGAGTGTATCTCCTCTGGCCAGTTCTCTGTTGTCCCTGTTCACCCTTTCCTACCTCCCCCACTCCTCTCGAGACCTACTTCTGTCCAGCGGAAGGAGCTCCCTCATTCATTACTTACAGGAGAGGAGGGGGAGAGACTGAGCTGGGGGGAAGAGGAGGCATAGGCAAAATAGAGGCTGTATTTGGAGCGGAAGTCTAATGAGAGGTGGAGGACAGAGAGGAGGGACAGAGAGAGGGTGAAGATCATAGATATGCAGTGATATGTCGTAGTCAGCACCAAAATAGTTGGCAAGGTGTATTTAACTGTTCAATCGTTATACAACCTGGAATTAACATCAATATATTTATTCTGATGTACCTTCCATGTTGAATTACGCTACAAAAAAAAAATTACCTTTAAAAAATAGTTCAACATTTTGGGAAATATGCTTATTCGCCGGTTAGCCTCACTTTATCAGAAGGTGCCAGCACCTCCGAAGCCCACTAATTAACATGTTGCAGTATCGTGTTTATAAAATCCGTAAAAAAAACAATAACGTCACCATGAGGCAACCAGCGGAGACTCCAGGAGGTCACTGCCCCCGACCAAAAAATAGTCCCGCACATAACTCCCAAAAACCACAACTTATCATTTTCATACTTGTTTTCTTTTTTTTTTTTTGACTGTTTAAACAAGCAACATTTAACATGTTGATTTGTGAGCTATGATGCCGGTAAGAAGAATATTTTTTACCTGGTGGCTACAACCATGCCAGCTACATCCAACTCTGTATGCTAAGCTATAGGCTAACAGGCTGTTGGCTGTAGCTTCATATTTAGTGTACAGATATGAGAGTGGTACCAATCTCCTCATATAACTCTCTTACTGACAAAATGTTGGAGACGCAAGTTCTGTCTCTATCTTATTTCCTAACTTCCTGCATCCTCACACCCTTTTTCCCTTCCTAGTCCACATACTCTGACTTTCTTCTCTGCACTTCTCTATTGATCATTCTGTTTGTGTCTCCAACAGCTTATTTGTCCTTCCCTGCTTACTTTGTTCTATCATGTCTCTTACCCCCCTCTACTTGCTCCTCATAAATTTTATCCTCTGCCTGCCTGACAGCCTCCCTCCTCCTCCCTCCCGTTCCGTTGTTTCCTCCCTTCGATCTTTCTTCTGCCTTGACTTCTGTGCACTGAGCTACTTTTGTCCATTTAAGTGCCTGTATTTTTCTTTTTTTTTCTGTGTGAGTGTGTTTTCTGTTTCTCAGTGTATCTGAATGGGGGATTAGCCGATAGTCAGGGGAGCGTGGGTCTTACTTGAAATTCACTCTTTGTGACCGATAGCACCTCTCTTCCGATGCCTGCCTCTGTCTCCGCACATCCACACCCTGCCTGAGATTGATCAATGATGCTACGCCAATTAGCAGTAAAAATCTGAATGTGTGTGTGTGTGTGTGTGTATTTGACTGAGTGAATCTGTTTTATAATCTGCACATCATGTATTGTAGCTCAAACCTGCCTTCTCTGCTTTACATCTGTTCCCTGCTGTCACTTTATTTCTCCACAGGACACTAAACACCTCCTCTATCTTCTCTGTGTGCTCTGCTGTCTAATCTAACAACTCTCTCTTTCTATCTCCTCATCTACTGTACCGATCTATCTCTTGCTCTGCTGTCATTATAGAATCAGATCTTCAATCTGTCTCCCTACCCAAAGACCCGCACAGATCCTGACACATGATCCTTCATATATCCTTCGCACCTCTCTCCCCCACTTCTCATTTCATCTCATCCTTTATTCCTCTCCTCTCAGTAACGCTGAATCCTCCCCTTTGTCCCTGGCAGTTTCTGTTGCATCATTTAGCACCCTTGTGTCTCCCACTGCTAAGTCTAGCCTTGTGCATGTGTGTTGGAGTGTCATTCTGAAAATGTTTATGTGTGAGCTTTTCTAAGTGTCTACTTGACTGTTCCTGTGGAAGACAGTGTGTGCGGGTGTGTGAACTGTCAGCCTCCGTTACATTTGTACAACTTTGCCTCTGGTTGTCCTCAGCACTCCGTGTTTGGAAATGTCTTGCACTCATGCGAATGCGAGCGGGTTCTCAGTAGGAGGACAAAGGGCCAGATGGGATTTTCACAAAGCTCTCTATTTAACATGGAGTCAAACATGTGTCTTGGACAGAGCAATACATCACTGAGTGGCAGGACAAGGACAATACAGGCTAAAGCATTTCTGCCTCACTGCCCAGCAGCTCTCCTATTTATCTCTCAGTGTCTCTCTGCTGTTTCTTTCAAACCTCTGTTCCCTACTGCATCATTACGAAATCACCACACTCCATCAGCCACCACAGTAATGCTTCCAAAAAAAGTCCTCCCATCTAAACGACAATATATGTAATTTGTCTTTGCCTTTCGAAACAACCCTCATGAGCATTTTCTGATTTTGCACCCCTACCGGCAGGATAACAACAAGCAATAAGTACAAAAACGACGTGCTGCCTTTTGCAAGGAGATGTGATGCAAACCATGGATTCTGTTGTCAAAGTCACGTCCAACCACCCACCTGACCTCCTCCCTAAAGAGGTTTTGTGGCGGTATAAAAACACTACTTCCTCCTTTTCATCTGAGAGAGGACAATCATTATTTGCATGACAACAGGTCACTTGTCAGAAAAACATAATGCAAGATTTTGAACAAACCACCCATGCTGTCGTTTTTCTGGTGAAGACAATCTCAGTGGTTCTATTGAAATCAGTGACAGCTGCTCCACCGCCCACACTCGCCAAATTTGACGTCAATAAAACAAAAACATTTCCTTAATGATTTGACATAAAAAATTATTATAAGAAATGTAATCTTGTTCGGTGATGGTGTTCAATTTAAAGGCCAAACAAGCAGGCATAATGTGCACCATGTTCACTATCTTAGTTTACTGTGTGAGCATGCTAACCTTTCTCTAATTAGCACTAAATACAGCAAAGGGTGAGTGCCGTTAGTTGCAGGTTTTTGGTGATAATCCAAAGTACTGGACAAAATGAACTTTTGATCTGATGCTGATGGTAAATGAAAATTATACATGGGATTATCAAGGTGATTAGAACATACAGACACTATGCTGATGCCACTGCAGTACTGCACATTTGACATTAGTTTAATGGCATTGTTCAATTTGCATTACCAAAGCAGACAACCAGGGCAATCATAACAACAGTTAATGGTGGATTCGATATAATCCAATTGGTGGCTAAAATAATGAGCTCGACTAGAGACTTTTTATGGGTGATCACCCCTAAATAAAATAATATTAATTTCCTTACAAGGAGTAGTCAATGTTAGAAGGCTTTGTGTAGTATATCTGTGTGTTTTCTCTCCATTAGTACACTGCTTTGTGTTGGTGTCAGCCGAAAAGGTCAGCCACTGTGTTCTGTAATGAGGAGGGAAAAATAATCACAGACTGGTCTTTTCTTGTTCGCCCACCCAGCCTGGCAAATTAGTGAATAAGGGCCTTACTTCCTGTAACAGGCTGGGTTCTGATATAAAGAAAGAAGGCACAGTGGCCGCTGTTACTTCCTAAATTGTGTCTCTGTTATTCCACCTATTCCCCAATCTCATATAAAGGTTCAGCCACAAGCTGTGTGTCAGACAGCAAAATGAGCCACCCACAAACCCCTCCCCTAACCCCATCTGGCAACCCAAACAGCCAATTCAAGGATGGCACAGAGGGTACGCTAACTACACAATGAGTCATTATTTAGAAAAATTCCCATTAGCAGATAGGTCTGCATACAGGTCCACCTGCAGCAATGTAACAACACAAATGAGCATATAACCTCTATTTTAACAAATCATTTAAGCTGTCATTGAGTCAGTGGCTGCTGGTTGCTGCCGGTGTGGGGTGGCATCATTTCACCTGTTTACAGTACAAATTAACTTGTTTCAAGTGTCATTTTCTACACCTTCTAGTACAGCAATCAGCCTTATTCTGTCTTGTTCAAGACATGGAGTTTCATTCCCAGAAAATTACAGAAAAATAGGGGAATAATACCACAATAGGGAATAATAGAATTATCCCACCTTGTTGGTATTTGTTTTTCTTTTTTGTTTCAAGTAAAACACGTAACTGCTGAATATTACAGTGTGAATGATAAGACAATATATATTTGTGCATGTACTTTGGGAATAGGTTAATCTATGTCCATTTATGTGTCCTACACTTGGTCAGTACTCCAAAAACAATAATGGGGCATCTTTTATAATGACATGCCATGTTTCTGCATGCATGAACACCAATATATATCTAAGGTTTCTGTCCTCCCTACTATTCCTTGTGTCACCTGACTGTCTGTTATGTATCAATGTGTGTGTGTGTGTGTGTGTGGGTGTGGGTGTGTGTGTGTGAAGTTTGCATAGTAGTGCATAATGTGTTATATTAGCTTTTGTAAACAGATAAGAAAGATTCCCCAGGTCCCATCCTATATACAAAAGCTGAGCTGTGTTTCACTTAACTGGCTCCCTCATTACAGCTGATCTGTGCACAACCAGTGTAATGGAGAATAATCTAATCATCACTCCTGAGAGAACTGGACACACAAACACCAATCCACACAACCTGTACACACATGCATGCACATGCACACCCATAAACACAGATACTTACAGATGAAATTACAGATGCACAAAGGGACATTGAAAAATGTTGTGAATGCACACACGCACACACACATATCAGTGAGAGCTGGACTGCTCTCCCAGTTGTTGA
This sequence comes from Lateolabrax maculatus, assembly GCA_031216445.1. Taxonomy (NCBI): domain Eukaryota; kingdom Metazoa; phylum Chordata; class Actinopteri; order Acropomatiformes; family Lateolabracidae; genus Lateolabrax; species Lateolabrax maculatus. The sequence goes on along the minus strand of CM062201.1, from coordinate 17,258,149 downwards.
ATAATGCATAAAGAGGCTTGTTGCCACAAGGAAATGATAAGCCTTACTTCTCATGGTATAGAGGAGGTTTAATTATCCAGACTCTGTGTAATCACATGGAAACAGCTTCCCACTCGTCTTTTATTAAGCCTTTTATAGCTTTTATAGCTGAGGGGGCAGTCTTTTATGAATTATTGAACAATCTTGCAGTGCATATGTACATCTTACAGACTCACAGTAACAAACTTTCTTAAAGACAGTGGGGAGACGAAACAAATGACCCCAACTGGGCTATGTGCTCTCTTTCAAGTGAGGAGTAGGAGCCAAGAAGGAGGCTGTTGTGTCATATGCTTTTATAGGTCAAACACAAGCAGAATGCCTTAAAATAGATCTTCTACCTCTTTGTTTTGCCTCTCTCTGGTGCTGCACAGATGGGATTCCATTTTTACATAAGACCAATGTGTGGAAGTAAATGATGCTCTGGATGTTATGTTTACATTACAAGGCGGAAACATTGAGCCACCAAGCAGGCTTTTCGTCACCAACCTGTTCAAACCAGTCAGTTCTAAAAAAGCTTTTGCTGAGCTTTTAGGAAAAACACTGGAATAAATGAGATTTTTAGACATACAGGACAGACTGTATCAACTGTATATTTCTGAGAGTCTATTTTCTATGCAGTATGTGTTCCTTTGTACAAGCACTGTTACATCACAAGTAGTGAGCTAATGGTTCTTGTACCACTCCTCCCTTACATAAGCAGTTTCTCTCTAGTGGTATCTACCACAGGCTCGGGTGAGACTAGCCAACATCGTGTACAAGATAAAACAATTAGGCCTAGACTTTTTGTTTCCACTGAGATTTCACAGCTAGAGATGCAGCACTGACGCTGATGCACTAATGTTCTCTCTTGTCTCTCTGATAACAGTTTATCTGCCACAGTGTATATATGGCTTTTTCCCCACCCAAGTCAGGACAGCTTCATTACAAAACTCTTTCTCTCATATCGTTAGAGACACTGCTTTGAAAATACATAGCTTTTATGAGCTACCAGTTAATTCACACTGGACGATATTAAAATACAGAAAAGCTCCCCTCAAGGGAAATAATGTTTTCTCAACTAAGCTACTTTAAAAAAGTTTGCACTTCGTCATCAAAATATTTCACTTACCACTGTGATGTAATTTAATTCAAAATCATAGAAGTGAACCTTAATATTAACTAAAAAATAAATTCTGTTGTGCTTGAAATAATGAGCTGGAGATGTCTGGCAAAAGTCTTTGTTATATCTCAATGTGTAGAAATAAAATTAATTAACTACAAATGACCTTTAATGGTTCATCTAGTAACTTATGATCCGACAGCTTTTAGTAAATTTCACCTTGCTTTAGTTTGTCAGCCTCTTTGAGTTATAGCAGGTGTTATGTATCTTCATGTGCTGTTTCGTCCAGGGGGACATAAACATCTTTTGATGGGTCTAAAAAGTTGATCACATATAAAAAAGAACAAAATACTAAAAGCTAAGGCATATATATTAAAGAATTAAGTTTTCTTTTGTTCCTTCATAGCCAGAAATATTAGTTCCACTGGCAAATTATCCCTTACAAACACTAGCCAAATGAGGAATTGTCTGAACTGACCCCAAACTCCTAAGTATGTCTTTTGTCTTTCCATGTTTTTTATGGTCCAACCTGTTGTCACTTGTTGCCTGGACAATTTATTTAGTAAAAACATATTTGAAAGTCATTCACATGCAGTGACAACAGTCCTCCACACTGCCTCTGGTCTGTTTGTGTGGACGTCTTTATACCTGGATGCCCTCTGTGCCGGGCTGCTGCAGTAGCTTGACGGTACGTGTGTGTGCTGTCTTCTGGCCTCGGCCATCGTGCCAGGTCAGGTTGCTGCCTCCGGCGCGACGCGGCAGCTGGTAGCTCAGCTCCTCAGCAGACACCGTGTGCTCCAGGGAGGCACGGCAAAAACTGAAGCTGGACGCCGCTGAGAGGAGGTAAAGGGAGAAGAAGAGGGGAGAAAAACAGAAGGAGAACGGCAGAGGGAGAAAAACGGACACTGATAAGCACTCACTTTGTATTGCCTTTGTTTAACGGGTTTGCATAGATATTGTCTATGAACTCAGCAACAGGAACACTGAAAAAACCCTAAAATAAATAATTGATAATCCTCTAAGAGCTTAACAGGCTGCATTCACTTCAGATTACATGCTCTGTGTACTGACTCTCATACAGCTACAAACAGATGACTGTTTTGGGGATGGTGGTGGGCAGCAGTGCTACTACACTGTGATCTCCAATTATGCTGAGTGCATATTCACCGAGGCAGCGCAGGATTTTTGGAATTGTGTCTCTCTTGCTAGATTAGTCCTTGATTATTTAAATCCTTCATCATGAATATTTGATTTTTTTTGTCTTTCCTTCTGTCTATCCTTCCATCCTTTGGCCCTCAGTCTGAGGGTTGGCTGCTCGAAGCAGACAAGTTGTCAATTCAGTGTCAGGGGACAGTTCTGTCGTCTGAGCCACAGGGCATCTCCTGCAGTTCATATCAAGTTGAACAGGCTGCTGTACTGTGGTTGGTCATCTGGGGCAGTGGGTTTATTTTAAATAGGACAAATGCAGCCATTGCTCTCCTTACCTAGGCACTCCTTTATTAGAAATGTGAATGATAAAAGAGGATCTGACAGCACACGAGCCAGACACAATAGAAAGGAGACAAAGGAAGAGAGCAGAAAAGGTCAAGGGAATGTATGAGAGTGAAACAGCAAAAGAGACACTTAAGCAACCCGGTAAGTTCTTCTTCAGTATTTTTGAAGCATCACATAAACAAGAAACCCATTCCTTAGGGGTAAAGAGAAACCTGGTTAACACACAGCTATTTGGGCCAGAGAAAGCTGATATTTGGTATATCACGTATACACCTAACAAGGTTTCAAACAGGGCTTTTACACCTGTGCATGTGATTTCAGGCACAGAAAGTATTTCTGTGTCAGAAAATGTCATTACTCGTTGTAGTAATACAGTACATCGCTTTAGCAAAAAATAATTCAATCTCAAATCCAACTGAAACTGAAGTTACAATTGCACTCAAAGGCTCTCTCGCAGAGCCTTTCCAGTCCAAAAACACTCAATAAGCTGCAGCCTCATACACCATTAATATACTTTGAATATGCCAGCATTGTTTGAGTAGAAATCATTACTATTACCAACTGCAAGTAAATGCAGGGTTGCAGTGCATGTAAAGCGTTTTTCAAATTTCATAAAAACATAATAAATGTTTCATTCATTACTTTTATTTTTATTTTATTTTTTAATTGCCATTGGCACACATTAACAGACAATTAACACTGCAAAATAAAATCATGTTGAGTTTGGGCTTCACTTGACATGCACATATAGATGAAATAATGCCATACAAGGATGGAACACAGACACACACACACACACACACACACACACACACACACACACACACACACACACACACCTACCTACCTTTGTAACCATTGAACAGTCGTGGGAGGTTTAGGCTCATCCAATTAATAATTATAATAATAGTAATTATTTTTCTTGCAACCATCAACAAAATATGCAGTATATAACGGTCATCTTTACAACAGAACAATGTCTTTGAAAAAAAAGCCTCATTTCATCTCCTACAAATGACTTTTCAATTTCTTTTCATTCCTCCTCCTCCTTGGGGACCAGATTAAAAAAAAGAGAGATTGGAGTTATTTGAACACGGTATGTAAGATTAAAAATAAGGTCTTTTACAATGTGTTCATCCACTTGTTTCTCTATTACGTTGCTTTCTTTAGGTGTTTTTTTTCTTACTAAAAAAGGAAAGGTGAATAGGCATGAAGATATAACAAAAACGTATGCTGTCAAAAAAAAAAGGCAGTTAAAACAACTTTAACAAGTCAAACCTGCCATTCCTTCCACCAACAAGGGAAAACAAGCCTTCCTTGGCTATTCGTATATCAGAATTGCACAACAGACCACTGAGACCAGCTTGTGGGAAAACACCTGGTTGCTGTTGAGAGGAATGGGAGGTGGGGGGACATTTTTCTCAACCCAGGAGTCTGTTCAAGTGAGCAGTGCTGAATACAGAGTTCACGGCCATGATGGAGGAAAGAAAAAGAGGAAAACAAGAAAGGCCTGTCAGGAATCACTGATGTGTAACCTTTTCTGCCTCTCTCGTATACGACTTCCCTTCTCTGCACTCCCTCTTTCCCAATTTCTATATGTTGCTACTTTTGTATCTTCCTATGCAGCGGTATCTTTTTTGTTTGTCTCTCTCTCTCTCGCTCTCTGTCTCTCTCTCTCGTTTCTCTGACTCTTTGTGGTTGTCAGGTCTTTGGGGTCGTCGGGACAAACCAAGCCCAGCCCTGATGTAATTACTGCCAGTCAGACTGAGGGGGAGGAGACAGGAGGAAGGAACGTGGGAAGCTAGGCGCCTTGCCACCCTAAAGACCTGCCAATCTCACAGAAAGAGACAAGAGAAAGCGCAAAAGCAAGAACAAGACAGACAATAAAGAGAAAGGGGAAAGCAACGCTGTAAATTAGCACTAGATCCATGCAAACCGACAGTAAACTGATCAAACTGTAGCAAGGTAAAAGAGCTTAAGGGAGGATGCAGGGAGACGCGTTAATAGACCACGAAACAACTTAATTTCGCAAGCTGTTAAAGACAGAGCTTTCCAATTATTAGACAGAGATCACCCTACACTTTATAGACATCACTATGAAGATGAGGAAATGCAGCATCATGACTTCCCAATTCCACTGAAATCTCAATCTCTGTCACATCGCCAGACCTTGCCACCTCCAGCAGTCATAAAACAAAGACAAAGCGCACATTTTGCAAGCTTCAGTGGACTTGGTCGGTTTAACCTCCTGGCACAGGATACGGCTGAGAATTTAGAATCAGCCAAAAGCGATTAAATATCCATACCTTCCGGCTGACTTGTCTTTGGAAATGACATTGAAACATATGCATTTCCTGATTGCTTTTGAAGTCACAAAGCTTTAATGCATTTATATATTCTAAATTAGACAGAATGGTAGGATTTAGCTGTTGATTTAACTGCATGAAAGCTCTGTGTCTTTAACGGGATCTTTGTGTTCTGTAGTGATTACCATCCCTACCATTCAGCAGAAGGTGTTATCTGTCACCTTTCCTTGTCTGTCTCAACATGCACTTGATCCGCCTGCACAACCGCCAAATCTCCTCTGTCCTATTTGTCACTAACTGGTGTTGTATTATCTCTCGCTGCCCTTGCTGATGACTTTTATCACCAGTTGAGGGGAGGGGAGAGAAGACAAGGGATGATGAAGGGTGGATGAAGGGAGGCAGGATGAAAAGCGAAAAGCATGATATGTGTCTTCTGAGTTACAGTAAAAAAAAAAAAACAAAAAGAGACAACAAGACATGATGTGATGCAATTTTAAAAGCTCAAGAATCTGTAACTTAAGCCTCACACAAAGATAAAAAAGGTGGAGGGAAAGAGAGAGAACTGTTGGTGGTAAAGGTGCCAAAATCAAGGGCAAAGAGTCAGACAGGTGTTTGCGTGTGTGTGTGTGTGTATCAGTGTGTGTGCAGAGGGTAGGTAGGTCAATACGACTCAGCCCAGTGAAGTGTAACCTCATATCACCTCCTCTTGACTGAGCAGCATATCTGCTGTGCAGAGTGGCTGCTAAATCTCAGAGGTATTCCCTTTTGAAAAGGTAATTAAACTGTTAGGTATGGCATCCTGGAAGGTCGTTCCAAGCCAAATCCCACAGTAGATTAACATGGCATCACTGGACATTACTCATTTGACTCCAAAAGCGAGCATCTAAATTAGTCCATGTGGACTATTTTGCTGTGTACGCTTTTTGTAGAAGTTTGATTTTTGCATAACCTTGGCATCAACTTCAGGGGGGCACGTGTGTGTGTGTGTTTGCCTCATCCTCTCGCATGAAGAATGAGGCAAGTGGTCTGGCTAATCCATTTTATTTCAGGCGTCACAGAGAGGGTGCCATAGTGTATTTCAGCAGCATGATATTGGCATCAACTCCCTCCCTACCGAGCACCTCTTATTCAACTCAAAGATAAAATTTCTATTTACAGTTCAAGTCTCATATGAAAGAGTAGAGAGAGAAAAAAAAATCACAGTCATCCTTATTCCTCTGTAATCTTCAAGGGGTTGAAACTTCATCATGCAGTGATTTCATGCCTGTGTAACACATTAAACCTGAAGTCCTAAATATAGCATTGAACAGACCAATGTTGCCAACTCCCACTATGTCAAGTACATCTAACAATGATCCAGATTTGTTGGTCCTATAGTAGGTTGGGGGAAAAGCAATGGGCTATTTACAACTCTTCCACTCCACCAGACCCGGTCTTAACCCCAGGAATGAGCCATGAAATTACTCCATTTTGAAAGAGCAGGGGGGGGATAAAAGAATAATTCTGGTTGAAGCTTTTAAAATAAATATAAAACCCAGGACCCCAGGGGATATTCCCATGATGCATTGCAGTCTATTACCCACTCTGACATGAGACACTGATGCTGATGCTGGGGCTGGGGTTGAGGTTTACCTCTCACAAACTATCAGTGTCATGGGAACACGCAGATAGGGAAATGGGAGTAAACAATGGACATCCACAACGCAGACTGATTGAAGATAACAATACACCAACAAGGGAAATGCCAACTAAATCTGTGTGTTAGCGAATGCCGGCACGCTCATGCATACGTGAACGTGACTCACGATGCCAGCATGAGGATTCACATATCCACACATCTGTATAATCCCTGTCTGCTTTCGTTTAGGCCAGTGGATCGGAATAAAGCTGCAGCGAATCTGTATATGCTGCCATGTGGATCGAGGCTGAATTCTGGATTTAAAATTCAAGGCAATTATGGCAATGCACAACACACAGTGTAGCCCAGAACACAGGTGGAGTTGGCATTTCTTTTATGATTCTGCCAGTCACCGTAGAAGTCCATCTGCACCCCGAAAGCACAGAGCAGTGAACAACAAAGGCTGGTGTGAGAAATAACAGGCCAACCTCAGTTTCCTCTCTTTAGGCAGGGGTGTGAAGAAAATAAAAACTGGAAGGTCCAGTGTTGAGGACAGGATGACTGTTATTCTCTAACTCTCTACTCTGGGCCCCTCTGCACTTCCACAGAGACAGACAGAACTATTGATTATCCATCACTGTGTCAGAGAACATACAATTACAGATCACTTTAGATAAAACACATGCACACAGACAGGCACGCACACAAACACAGTCCACCTGACTCCTCCAACCGAGGCCTCTGCCTGTCATATCCACTCCTGCTGAAAGGAACTCACTACATGTTTCACAAAAGAGGAGGAAAAGGAAGAATGACACAGAAGGGGATATGGGATACGGGGGTTTGACATGGTCGTGCCCTCATAAGAGGATGAAGGAGTGAAGCCCAGGATAAATGTAGGAACACAAAGACAGAAAAATGTGCACAGAGGAGAGAATAGATGGAAAATTAAGCTTCGGAGCAGAACATTAATATTAATTGCATCAGGAAATGAAGGAGGAGAAGAGGGAGTGAAATGACGAGCAAATGAGATCATGTGATTGTCGGTTGTTTTCTCTCCTTCACAGCCAAGCCCTCATATGATGACAGGGGAGGACAGATTAGATCTCACTGTCAATCGATAATTCAGAGCGAATGTCAGAGGAGAAGGGAGGGTGGGGATGGAGAAGGAGGAAAGGGACGAGGTCGAGTAATAGGATGTGAGGTTTAATCAGTTTTGATCAAACTGGGGGACTGACAAGATCACCGAGTGCCTTTACATGTGCACAGCTATCCTGGTTATCTAGTGTTCTCATTTGTGGAGTATCCCGGTTTTGTGTAGTGCATAGCCTTTTGAGAAAACGCGGAACACAAAAAATATATTTAGAAATGACATAATGATGGCTACATGCTGAAATGAAATTGAAAATCTTACTTTGGTAATGCATAAATTGTATTGTCCCTTACACTTTCCATTACAGATGAAGAAGCTAAAAGCAGCTCAGGCTGCTAGAAATCAAACTGAACTCAGATGATCAGAGATTTCAATACTGTTATGGTCATATACAGTATACACAGGGATATGAATAATCAGATTTGTCATGTTCCACGTAGATGTATCCTGAATAAGATCAAAACTGGGACACAGATGTACATGTAAACGTACTCACTGATGTTTCTCTTAACAAGACATTTCAGCAAAAAGCTTACAGCCCCCTGTAAAATCCTAAAGCAGCTATAAGTGATATTATTATAGTAACAATGTTAAAAAAAAAAAAAAGGGTGACTCGTAGTGATGAACTGTTTTGGTTCATTTTCACTGGTCTCATACTGTTGCTTTGGGAGCAGCAGGTAGCTCTTTTCAGCGCATTATCTCTAAAATTCATCATACAGCACCAAGTGGAAAACAGAAAAAGTTAGCGACTAGTTGCTGAAGATAGTGGAGCATTCGGCATCTAAAAAGCCAGAAATTTCCCTCAGGAGATGGTGGGGAGCAAAACAGAGCTATAAGGAAAGTAAATATTGGACTTTTGGGCCTACTAAATGGCCAGAAGCACGACTGCACATTAATGATGTATTGCTCTGTATCTGCTGGATTTGTAAATAAGCAACTGTTTGCTATCAACTTAAAAAGGTCAACACATGTTTCTGCTGACAAGTGTTACTGGAGGTATTTCTCTCCATCATTAAATATTCATAACAAAATAAGCAAGTTTGACAAGTTTGACAGTGACCTGGCAACATGAGCAAGCAACCCCACAGCTGTCTTTACATTTTGATTCAATTATTGCTTAATTGGTGCACAGAAGTACGAAGTCTTGTCCGACTTCAAATCAGTGAGAAGAGCACAGGCAAAAAAGCATAGACAGAAATCATGAGAACAACCAAAACTGTTTGAACTTTGGCAGAACTTTGTGTTCATGTAGTACCCCATCGCTCAATATTTTGAAGCCCATCTGGGCTTTTAAAGGTAAGCAAAATCTCCACATGTAATGAAACCCAAACCATCTATATTTTAAGAATTTGGGATTTGCAAAACAACTTCTCTCATAGGTTGTGATCCAGCTGCTTTGACCCTGATACTGAGCTCCCGTCCACATACAGATGAGTAACACAAACTCCAGTAGGCAGCATTTCCATCATGAATCCATTGTATAATCATCATAGTGAATCTATTAAAAAAAAAAAAATCAGCAGTTGTTTTTCTAATGAAGCACTAAGTGGCCAGGGTACACACTATCTGTGTGTATTTGTGTGATCTTGTTTATGAGATATTGAATTATTATTCAACAAGCCAGCCTAACTGGCGTGGTAAACAGATGATCAATCTATTTACAGACAGCCACAATACTGTAATCATTCATGAAAACCTTTGACATATCAATCCAAATCAGCCTGGTTAGGACTTCCAAATGGATCGAGGCATCAGATGGTATATATATGGAGCACGAAATGGGGTAAATTACATTAAAAGGTCAGGCAGGCACAGCATAACTGTATGCATGTTTAAACAGTTTTGTATTCACATGGTATTGGTATCCACAACCAAGTATTATAAAGGTTAGGCTAAATTGTATCCGGTCTGATTGGTTGAATAATTTAATACTGTGAAAGGTCAAATGCAAGAAGTTAACTGATCAAACTCAACATCTCTTCCAAAATTTTACACTTGAGTTGCAGCTTCATAAATAAAGAATTCAGATGTTTCAATGCAGTAAAAGTGAGAGAATGGCTGCATTATGTGTTCTGTGTATGTTGTTCTGAGTATGTTAAATTATAGTAATTTCAGCTGTCATATAAAAATAACACATTATTCCTCAGCTTTCAAATCTCAATACATGCTGTGAGCTAAAATGTCTTCACTTTGGTCTGGCATAAAGACCATCCTCCTCTGTATTCTCCTGGAAAGAATCCAAAATGATTGGGGAAATGAAATGAACAGAAGCACATAACTTCTCAGCTTAGACAAGATTGGCTTTTTAAATATTTAGTGTTTGTTTACAACTGTTCCCCAGAGTGGCTAAATGCTCTGTCTGAGTGGATTAACGGATGTTTGGGTACAAAATATCAAAGCTCTGAAATACAAAATTTCCATCTTAACTTTTCACCACGGCCCTGAAAAAGGCAAACTCTACATTAACAGCAGGAAATAAGTAATTTAGCAGGTTACCACAAAAACAATGTCTAAATGCATTTTTATATCAAAATATAATCTTTTGATTTCAAGTGCAATTTAAGCTGATCATTTGGAACCAAGAGCTGTATGCCAGATGGTCTGCTAATGAATGCCTAAGTGATTCAAGCAATCAGACAAACAGATTTTTCCATGATCTTTTTTTTTCCTAAACTGGATTTAAAGAAGCAATTTGCACAAGCAAAATGTGGCATGCTAGTTCCCTGAATTCACAACACAGATACCTTCAGTGATAGCCTGCAAGGCCGACCGGCAGGGATCCACCACGCTCTGTCTGCTGACCATAGAGAAATCAGTTCCTTATACTCTCCCATTAAACTTGCTGGAGTGAACCAAGTGGAGTCTGTGTACAACTTTGCACTCACACATGTTCACACTACCGTAATGAGAATGGACTACAGTTCATTGTGATTGTCACATGTGGTCTGTAAATCGATGTGGTGCACTCACGCTGTGGCTCGGTGAGAGAATGGGATGTGGAGGGGTTCAGCACTCAATACTTTATTGAGTGTTCTTAAGCCGTGACTATCACACAAGTACCCTACTTTGTTTTTGCATGTATATAAGTACTCATAGACCTCTGTGACATATTAGAGAAGAAATAACTGAGCAATGTAGCGTGGCAAAAATAACAAGCAGTCGATAGCACCAAATGTACACACACACACACACACACACACACACAGACAGACAAATAAACACAAAGGTTATTGAGCACCAAGGGGTTTGCAAACAATAAAGTGAATAAATGACCGTTGTGAGAGTTAGTTGATAATCTTCTCTACACCATCCTTGCATCCACACAAAGAGACCAGGATGAGGGGATGAAAGAAAATAAAGAGCAATGAAAAAGAGGAGAAAATAGGCTTATAGAATGGGCGGAGAGCTGGTGGAAAAAAGATAAAAGTTAATGCTCCACAGAAGCTGAGAGGTAAACAGAGAGAGAGAAAAGAGCGCATGGGAGAGAAGGGAATGTGCCAATGAATTTGAAGCTAGAAGGGGAGATAGACGGGGAGAGAATGAAAATTGCAGACAGGGAGTTATTTTGTAGATTCGTCGGCAGCATGAATAGGAACAGGAACTTGGCGGCAGCAGTGGTGGTGGAGGTCGAGGTGGAGGTAGTGGTGGTGGTACTTCTTCTGACAGCCAACAGAAATATTTCTCAGAGCTTTGAAGTTTTTAAAGTTTGTTGTGCTCCCCTGTGATGTGATCCAGGAGGCTGCCTCTAATCTTTCCCGGAGGGGAGGGAAAGGAGAGAAAAAAAAGAAAGAAGAAAGGTGGGAAGAAGATGCAAAGGTTGTGGCAGGGGGCCACACAAAGAGGCTTAGGCAATACTACTGAGACAGGTGAGTGGAGAATTGCAGCACCGCCACTGGCAAAAACCATCAAACAGAGACATAAAATAACTCCGCTCTATTTCCTATCCGCCTTATTTCAACAAGCAATGAAAGATGTAAACCCAAAACTTTTCCAGCACTTTTCTTCCTATTAAAGTGTGCCGCTTGAGTGTGAGTTTGAAAGAGATGCAACAAAAGATTTTCTCAGCAGCTGGAGCCGCAGCAGCAGGTGTCTTCAGTGGGAGGGTGAATGGTATGTGTGCACAATACAGTCAGACATGTTTGATACAAGCCTTTCAGGTGCTTCCTTGTTTTCAGTCCAACAGCGAGACAAATTAGCTCACACCTGGGGGCACTCGCCCAATATCCACTCCCTGTAGTCCTACCTGTCTCTGTGAGGCTCTGCAGCATGCTGTGCTGATTGGGGGTCTGTCTCTTCCAGCTTAATTACCATGTTATCAGCTCAACACCTGCACTGCCACTTCGCCCAGGCTTTTCACTCAGATGGACATGCCAATTACCCCTTCTCCGCACACACACTTGTTCTTGCTCACTCACGTGGTTTCCTGAGGCTGCGCTGTCAGGTAACGTAGCAGACAGTTGCTGGTAAAAAGCGGGCGGTTTTGGATGAAACAGGAAAGAGAATCAAAGCTCTTTGTCGCCCTAATGCACACATGCAGACTAATACACACATCAATACTCGTAAAGTCCCAGCAGGAGCTTCTTGTCCAGGCCGAGAGATCCCAACAGAACCTTTCTCCCTGCCTTCCCTCTTAATCCTTTACACTAAACACACTCTCAATGTCTGTCATTCATCACTCCTCTTTGTCTTTCCCCTCTCTCTACTTATTTCCTCATGGTTTTCTTACCTTTTCTTTCCCTTAAAGGTAAAGACATTTTGGGAAATTTTCTTATTTAGAGTTATGAGAATATTGACACCACTCTTATGTCTGTGCACTAAATATGAATCTAGAGCCTGTAGGTGATAAGCTTATTTTATAATAACATGTTAATTAGTGAGCTCTCAAGGTTGTACAGGAAATGGATATTTTTTAACCTTTTGGACAGAGCCAGACTAGCTCTTTCTCACTGTTTCACTCTCTATACTAAACTGAGATAACATCACCTGGCTGCAGCTTCATTACATCGTTCAGACGTGAAAGTGCTATCAATCTTCTAAATAAACTTTTTACAAGAAAGCCAATAAGTGTATTTCCCAAAATGTTGAAAAATTCCTTTAATACTCTAGTGATATTATGTTTTCTATGAAAACTAAATGTTTCTTCAACTCCCTGTGGCAGGAATGAGATTAGTGCTGATACAACTGTTTAATTACTCTGTAAATTGCTAAACAGAAAATGTATCAACAATTAAGATTTTTGATTAATTGTTTTAAGTTATTTATAAAGCAAAAATGCTGGTTCCAGCATCTCAAATGTGAGGATTTGTTGCTTTTCTCAGTGGTACATTCTTGTGATTGAATATACAGTATTTGGGGCATGGACTGTTAAAAACAACCTAAAAAACAATTAAATGTGGGGCTTTTAGCTATTGCTAAAGGTATTTCTCGCTATTTCACATTTTATAAACTAAATGCTAAATCGATAGATGAATCAATAATGAAAATAATTTTTATTTTTGGACCCTTCCTGAAATCCTGAAATGATGTGAAGACACATCAGAAGCCCACATATAGTATGATATCAATAACATTAATATCGTACTTTATATAAAACCAACATTGAATGTTTCAGTGCTATTTCTCTGTGAATTTCATCACCCAACGATCTGACTTACTAGTGTGATTGAACTGGCTACTATGCACAGCTACAATTGTAAATCTCTTGAAAAACAGTCATTACAGTAATAGTCAATGAAATTAGGTGATTTAGAAACTACTTCCTTTACCCATTTGCTGTGGCAAATACATCACAGTGTCCCATCAATGTCAGGTTTTCAAACACTATTAGCTCTCTATTGTTAACACCCCTAATGTTGACTTCTAATGATGCCAGATGTTTCATAGACACCACAGTGAAGTAGAGACTGCTCTGGGCTCCTCTTACAGACCCACCAATTAATCAAACTCAGTGTGTGTGTGTGTGTGTGTGTGTGTGTGTGTGTGTCCATGTCAACGTGTGTGTGTGTGCTACCTTGTTAGCGCTGACACTGCCACTTCTCATGGAGTGCGTTTTCAGAGGTTCTGTTCCAACATAGTGGTGCCAAACCAGCTCTCATTCCTACTCTTTCTTCCACTCCGCTGAACCATTTCCTTATTATCACCCAGCTAGTCAGACGTCACAGACAATCACACACACACACACACACACACACACACTCCAATTATCCCATAGACACATCATGTTAACAATGGGGCATTAATTGCACATGCGTGAGCAACCCCGTTTACTCGCTTTTTCTCTTTCTATGTCACACACACACACACACCCACACACACACACACACGTCTGTACCATTACATTTACTAATTAATGCACTGACTGATTGTGGGCAACTTTCACTTTAGATAAGAGAGGACAAGAGAGAAAAGCTTTATTATCCAACCCTTAATAGTTTCACTTTCAGCCAAATTAGATGCACCTCAAGCCCATCCCTCCCGATATCCCTCAGTAACTGCACTTTCCTCTGCTGTACCTGATTATGGAGGCCTCTAAACCAGTTTAAAAAGTTTCAAAAGATCTGTCTAATCTTTGGTGATCCTTTTTGAAAAGTTTTTATCCCATCTATTTACAACACAGATTCTTGCTAAGTTAATATGTGACTTGTCATGTCAGTTTTTATTCCCAGCTGAAAATCTTTGTGCCACAGTATGTGACTCAGCCCGCAAGTGCAAAAGTGTATGTGCGTACACACAAGTGCATAAACTGCATGTATGAAGCTTGAGTTATGTGTGTAGATGTGTGTGTGTGTTTGCTTCTGCCAAGACCCAAAGCCTGCAGAGCACCAGTGACCTGATATGTAGGGCGAGACCGAAACGCTGGGATGACAGCTTAGAGCCCACCCCCACTAACTCTGACTGACAGCCCTGTAACCTCGGCTGCCTCCCGCGACAATAGTTTGGTCTGGCTTCCTTTTTAACGTCTGTCATTTTAAGCTCAATATAACAACTATTTCTGGGGCAAAGTTCTATAAAAACACCGTAACAGGATTGGAGGACAAGACAAAACTAGATGAAGTGGAATTAGAAGACATAACTGCTTTTAGGGTGTTATACAAAGACTCTGACAGACTGATGATTGTTTATTCCTTAAAGCGGCTGTCAAGATCTGCAAAAGTCTAACATTGCCCCAGGAGCTTCCACACAGTCAAAATATACATGGTTGTACATGTATCACCACAAGATTCTTCTGTGTTTCAGTCCTACAGCCTTTGTGTCCAATGCAGCACTTAGGCATTCACATCCCACGGCCTCTATCGCCCACTTCTACGGGACAAATCCCTCCTAATCTACAGATATGGTACAACAGCCACATGTCTCAGAGGATTTCAACAAAATCAGGTCAAAAGGGTGCAGACACCCAAAAGAGCATTATTGAACACAAAGAGTAAACAGAGTCACAGCCAATTTTCCCACCACTTTATATAAAGGAAGCAAAAGACCAAAGTAAAGAATTAACCACTTATCCAAAGAAAACTGATAAAAAGAAAAACAATAATATCAAGAAAGAGGAATCTAAGATGAATGTTTGCTTTAGCAACATGTCTGGGATTCCAAATCAAAAAACAGATTTAAAAATATGTATATATTATTTCTTTTTGTAAACTATGATCAGTAGATGTTGTATAAGAGACTGACCCTGACATCGTAGCCCCAATCTCTTTCTGAGAATAAATCATTTAATAGACAGTCAGGAGGGGGCACATAAGGTAGTGGGTTACATTTAGGGATAAAAGGGATCCTTTCTGTTCAGCCTCCAGGATATTTTATGGGCTGTGACTTCAAAAATGTCAGAGTCAGTTCTTATTTGTGGCCGAAAGGCAAAAAATCTGATTATATGTGAATGCAAAGAGAAACCGGCATGTCACATTAATCTACTCACAATCCATGTAGTTTAACATTTTAGAAATCTCTGCAATATGTATTTTCAATGGTGTGAGGCATTTCTTCGTAGTGCCATATGGCTTTTATATATCTCAGCCAATCATTGGCTCAATGAGTTTGGGATGGGAAATGGAAAACCGTGTAAAAGTGAAAATCTGATATTTTCAATGAGCATGCAAAGGATTTTGGAATTGATGTGATTGGAGATGGGCTTTTTTAATATAATTCTGGGTATATACTATAGGGTGATGACAAGCGAGAGTAGAGAGCTGAGAGAGAGGAATGTTGCAGAAAAATTACAGGATAGAGGTGAGAATAAAAGTGCAGCTGAAACGCAGGAAACGTGATAAACAGATAACAAATGCAGCAAATGTGTGAGTAAAAGCAGTAATGTTAGTTCTGGAGGTTAAAGAGAGTCGCAGAGAGTTGAGCTGCATTTAAACAAGTCTTTCTCCCCACCTCAGCTGTGGAACTGACACGCTGACACTTGGCTGCCTATTGACATGGTAAATTGAGGGCCCATTCGAGCAGCACTGTGACAGCCAGAGGAGGCTATAGACCCTGTCAGAGCTGTATATTCACAGGACGCTATTAAAACACACATCAGGGGACACAGCAGGAGAGGAGAGAGAGGGAGACAGTGGGATGTGCACAAAGAAGTATGCAACAGAAGGTGAACCGTATGGAGGTAGGACGATTTTTAAAAAGTGTGAAATATAGCAGCAAGAGGAGGAGCACAGAGAAAGGGAACAGCTAAAAGGCTGATAAGACGGGAAGACAGAAAGCAAAATTGATTTCTATTTTTGGAAGAGGTATGTCCGGTGGGTGGAATGAGTCTTAAACACGTTCAATTTTAAAGTCACACACACACACACACACACACACACAAACACACACATACACGGACAGTTTTGCATATGCATATAAACTCCAGAAACAGATCATGCTACTAGATTGCGAGTGGCAATGTAATTGCTTTTACAGCGGATGAACGTGACTTGTGCTCCTGAGTGTGCAAGGATGTCTGCCTTGTTATGGTGTAGCTGGGGCCATTAGCCATTTGGTTTAATGGGCAATCTGAACCACAGGCTCCACTGACCCCCGGCACTTGGTAGGAGGAGCAGGCCAACCTATTAACAAAGAGTGAAAAGCTCCAAGCTTACCCTATCACACAAGGCCACACTTAATTAGACTGTTTGTTTAGCAGATTCTAATGGGAAGGATAGTGAGTGGGGGAAAAGGTTGACTCCTCTCCTTGAAACTGCAGGCTGAAAGACATCTGGCCAAGGATAAGAAAGAGGACACAAGGATATTAGTGGAACATGGCCTCATCACGTTTGGCATATCTTATTTTCTCAGGACAGATGGTAATGATGGAGAGCAACAATGAACAATATTTATAAATGGTAAATTGAGTAATTACAATTCCACTAACATAATTAATGCCTAAAATAAAACTACACAAATCCTTTATCTGAAAGGCCAAAACACATTGATTAAGTTGGTTAAGCATATGCAAGATGGGAAAATACAGTGAGAAGGAGAGCGAGAAATAGACAGTGATTGAGTTTATGTGTATTAATTCAGTAAGTAAAGACAGTGTGGTAAAGGAGGAATACAACCTCTGTATGAAATTATACCTAATTAGTGCAATCCTTCAGAAAAATTACATCTCTCTGTTTCATCCGTCCACGCACCCTTTCAGCCCCTCTCTCCTGATCCCTCTCCCTCTGAAGAAGGCTAATTAAAGGAGAGAAATTGGATATGGGCCTGTGCGCACTCTAATTCAAGGAGAGGAAGGAGGGAGGAGGGGGAGGTGGGGGAGAAGTCGGACCCGGGACAAGAGCACTGGATCAGAACAGTGAAGCCTTGTCATTTCTGGCAGTATTAAAGGGATGGCAAGGTTAGCAGTGAGGGCAGACGGGATGAGACAGTTGAAGTGTGACGCCTCAACTCAGAATCCAAAATCCACCACACTCTGTTCCTTTTAATCCACTGCTGATTTTAAACTGAAGCGGACTCTCCTCTTTTACCACTTCATCAATCTCTGGCCTGTAGGACCGGAGCATACATGTTTATCTACTGAATCATCCTCTGTCCATCCCACCCCTGCACAACGGGTTACAAGTCAAAACAGTCGGCGGAGGGTCTGAGAGGACCACTTGAAAAATCCATTAGATCAATAACTCATTGATAATGTTCTCCATCACCACCAACTCTCTAATGGATGTCTGAGTTTGAATGAAATTGATTATTGTATTGCTATTGTAGCGAGCGAGAAAAGTGCCCTTATTCTGAGATACAGTATTTAATTTGCATTGTGGGTAATGTTGGTGCTTTCCTTTGAAAATAATGTGTGGATCACACAGGTTTTAAACAAACTCCCAGTTTAGTTTATTTGGAAGAGAAAACCAAGAAAAACTTAATGTTAATAATAAGTAATATTATTGCAGTATCTATTACAGTTTGAAGACTGATTTCCTTGGTCAATCTGGCTAAACTGCTGGCTTGTTTCCAACATGTCTGATCATCTGAACACTTGTGGTTCTTATGGCCCTACTACTGTGTTCCTAGCCTGGGAACCAGACGAATCTGCGAGCTCATGTTTCATACGTCTGGCCCCTCTCCCATTCAAACTGACTTCACTGACGATTTCTCGGGATAACCAATCACAAGCATTAATCTAGTACGAGGCGGGTTTAATACAATGACGAGTGCCATTCAGGTATCTTTGTAAATATCCAATATGGCGCTACCGCCATATTGGCCAGCTACAGCGGCAGTATGAAACGGACTGGACGGTAAATTTTCTCTAAAAGAAGAACAACTGCACTTAAACTTAAGAAATGTGTGTTTGCTGAACCGTCCGACAGGACAGCGTTTCGTCGCTCTGATTGGTTGTCTCTGCCCGTCCATAACGCCCCTTGGACATCAAAAATGAACTGAGAGGTTCCAGACTAATACGCATTTGCGAATTAGTCTGGCAATGACAGGCTACTGTTATCCCAGATCTTAGCAAATTACTGTAGTAAGTAAAATGTTAGCCAAAATAAGACCAGAGTTGTAATAAAAATCACGTCCTTTAAGATGTCACTCAACTGAGGGAACAATTTATGAGCACTTTTCCAGTCAAGGCTGTTGTCAAGACCTTTAGAAAATTTCAGACACTGTACCAGTTTATACAAACACATCCCTCTCTGTCTCCTCTCTCCCTCTGTCCACTTTGTCTTTACTCCTCTCTCTGCAAGTCTAAAATCCACAGGCTCAGGCCAGGTGCAGCTGTAGAGCCGCGGTGGATCAGAGAGTTGATGATGGATGACAGAAGGGCGTGTGTGTGCATGTGTGTGTTCACGAGGATTCTCCATGCATTATATTGAGTGCCACACTCCCTGCTGTGAGGAGGTAGAGGATGATGATGGACAGGGGAAAAGGTTAACAGCTTGCATGCTCTCCCACACACACACACACATAAAATCGCTGTATAACCCTCTTTGCCACTGTAACTGAGAGGGTTAACACACTATTACCATATTACTTTACTACAGAGGCCAGAAACACATTTGGCTCCAACACCAATTGCGCCAAATGGACGCTGTCTCCAGCAGGGTACATAACGCATGCCAGGAAAACAACAAAGGGTGTATTTGTCTGTTTAAAGCTAACAATCCACACCCCCGCCTCCCCCATCGTCCCACCCACTGAGGTGCTGGCTCCCCTTCTGCTTCATCTGCACGTTCACACTTACAAACATAAACACAGACATGGACCAAAACACATGCACACTCACATGCACGCAAACAGACTGGAATCCTGTGGCACAGCAGAAACACCCCACTGAAAGGTATTCACAGTGGAATAAGCACACGACCTGTGTGACCTGATCAGAAGAGTTTGTGTACTGTGGGGGGTTTCGAGGAAAGGGTTAACAACTGTCCCGAGGGTTGACAGTTTCTAAACTTAAAAAAAACAGCAATGGTCTACACTGAATATGTAATTACTTCTAAATAATAAAACAGGGTAGTAAATTGTGTCAATAATGTTGTGTTAAAATTATGGTTCCTAAGAAATCTACAGTACAAGCTATAAATCCATCATAAATTGTTTTTCATTTTTGTTTCCTAATCCTATTAAATTTTATTTTATTATACACACACACACACATACACACACAAACTTCCTCTCATGTCCACCATGTAGTCAGTGAATAGACACTATCGACCCTCCCACAGCGGACTATCTACCCACATGCTCAGAGACACATGGGGGTTGAGATAAATAAATAGGTTTTTTTTTTTTTTTTACTCAGATCCAGCTGTGTGCTTGTGGGCCTGTCAGGTTGATGGGGGGCACATATGTCTAGCAGTAAACGGATGGATGGAAGCCCTGCCATTCTCTGCACCAGCCCAAGTCTTTGGGTTTCCTGCAAGCTGAGCTTAGCCAGGCCTGCCTCTTGGAGAGGACATGCACACCGGGTTGCCCCCATGCCCATTCTTGATGTGAACAGACAGAATGGACCATGCGGCTCTCTCTCTCTCTTCCTCTTCCTCTGAAAATAGAAAAGAAATCCCTGCTCCTGGATGTTGTGCACTGGGCAATATAGTGGCCCAGTAGCATCATTTATATGGCTGCTTATCTCAGATATGACAATAGAGCCAGATGTCCTGCATGATTTCAGCAAACGTCTAATACATTTCATCCACTCTGAATAGCCAAACATGGAGGAAACATAATTATATAGCGTGACTCGCTGTGCAGCAGGCAGCAACAAGGAAAATATAATTCTCTCGGTAATTTACATGAAGATGAGGCAAAAAATGTCTATTAAACCATTTAAAATGCAGATCACCCCTTGTAATTGATAGTGTCACAGGCTTGTAGCTGACAGCCCATCTAACAATGAAACAGCAACCTCCTGACAAATGGAAATCAATGCAAACATTACCAATCAACTCAGCTATTATACTGTGGCCTACATACCATGGTTAACAAAGTGGGCCCAGGATGTCGAAGTAGTTGAATTTTGCTGTCTCTCCATTTCGAGGATGGAATGAAGGATTTGTTTGTCTATTTTTCATCACAGATTTAACTTTTTTTAATGATTACATTGCTACCAACAGTTAACAGTTATCCAGTCTCGTATCAAATTGCATAAACATTTTTAAAAGTTCAAAATCTTGCAAAAAAACATGCATGAGGGCTGTTAGTAAATCTTAGTGGTCCCTGGTCCAAATCAAGCCCTGTGTATTATCTGCAAACAGTGCTACGGTTTATGGACCAACACTCCTTAAAGTGGCACAGCACACTGTCAGGGTGTCGTCAACGCCCACGGCACTGAGTAAATTAATGATGCTTAAGTAAACTATAGATTAATTATAGATAGTCCAATGTGTCACTAGGCATATATCCATATCTGACGGAGTGTCTTACCTGCAGCCATGCTAATGAAGAGCTAACCTGCTTTAGTAGACAGAGGACAGATGGAAAACACACTTGGCACTACACTGATGCTCTCACACGCATTATTGCCCTTGAGCAGAGAGAGGCTCTGATTAGGCTTCACTTTGGTTAGTTAGCCTGGAGCAAACACCAGCCAGCCAAGCACAGGAAAGAGAAAGGGGCAGGACAACAACAACAGAGCAAAGAATCCAAAAATACTGAAGAGCTTTTCATGCACAGTATATTAATGGCTTATCAGTGTTGTCACTGAAGCTGGGGAAATGGGCAAGATATCTCAGAGGCCTAAAAACAGCCATTTGTTTGCTGAGGCTGCATGAGTCTGATGTTTGATCAATTTCAACATGTTCTCTCAGACATTTGGGGTTTATGAGATCCAAACTAGTGCTGACAGAAGATTATTCAGCAACTATTTTGATAATCTAAAAAGTTTCAGTAATTTTTCATGCAAAAGTACCAATCATTTTCTGTTTCCCGCCTCTCAAATGTAAATGGTAAATGGACTGCATTTTTACAGCGCTTTCCTAGTCTACTGACGACTCAAAGCGCTTTACAACACATGCCAACGTTCACCCATTCACACACTGATGGCAGAGGCTGCCGTGCAAGGTGCCAACTGCTCATCAGGAGCAGTGAGGGGTTCAGTGTCTTGCTCAAGGACACCTCGACACTTTCTCTGGAGGAGCCTGGGATTGAAACAGGAATCTTCCGGTTACTAGACGACCGTTCTACCTCCTGAGCCAGGCCGCCCCAAATGTGGCAATGTGCCGCTTTTCTCTGTTTTATATCATCATGAATTGAAAGTATTTGGGTTTTGGACTGGTCAGACAAAACAAGCAATTTGAAGATGTCATCCTGGGCTTTAGAAAATGTTGATGGGGATTTTTCACAATTTTTTCTTACATTTAATGGATCAAACAATTCATTGATTAGTTGAGAAAATAATCGTCAGATTAATATGTTAAATTAGTCACAGCCCTTATCCAAACACACAGGAGAGAAAAATACATTTTCCTAGTTTACAGAAGTGATGCCCCTTTTTTCATTTGTATTTACGCAGGACTAGTTCCAGTTTTCCATTTCCAGTTGAGCTTGTCTGGGCAAGCACACTTATAACAAACAAACAAAAACACTCCTTTGTGAAGTCCTGGGGCTCTACTCCTTTGATTTCAAACATATCAGAAGAAAATGATATTTATTTTTGTATAAAAGAGCACATTTGTTTTCAGCATTTTGTCTCCATTATTAGTCAACCAAAAGAACGAAGAACAAAGAGTGCTGCCTCATTGTTGTATTCCTGAGCTGGATGCTGGCTGTACTTTATCCAGGTGAGGCAGGTGCTGGCCCACAAATATAGACTGTCAAGTACAAATAGAGCATGAGAAACACTGAACTTCCAATATAGTTCTCCTTCCAGTACACCAACGCATTTACTAAACTGCAATGAATAGTACAATATTCCAAAACACTGCATCGACGCTCCACTTTGTGACAGCATGGGTCACTCATAAATGTCAGAGTGGATTATGCAAAATTCAAGTTAACCTGACTGAAACTAGTGGAGCCACATTTTGTCTTGACGGCATCTGAAATCCTGTCAGAACCAACTTTGATGGTGTCTTTTGTTCAGGTTAATGAAGGTGAAGGGTTAATTCCAAAATGAGGGAAATAACAAACATAGGCTGGAGTCTCTACAGTCTATATGCAGCTTACAGTGAAGCTTTTGATGAACAATAACTCTGTCTTGTGATTTTGTGTTTTATACAAAAACATTATTATTACATTTCAGATTAAGCACATGTCCCTAAGGAAATATTGCATGAATCTAGTGCTGAGGTCTGATGCCAGATATATAAAAAAAAAAAAAAAAAAAATCTCAAAGTACTGTAATGCCACCATGAACTCATTACTGAGTGCCACATTAGGTCCCCGCACGACTACTGTGGGGCTTTACTGGAAGGAACAGCAGGCTCAGCGCTCTTACCGTCCACAGCCATGGTCGGTCTCAGCGTGTATCTCTCCGTGGTGTCAACAGGACTCTCCCATTCTGCTGCCGGACGGACGGACGGATCAAACGCACTCGAGTTGCGAGGATGAAGAGCGCTCCCTTGCCCCGAGCACGGAGGTTATCTGTCACCGTGTTCCTACCGAGGGGTGGTGTGGTGGAAGAGAAAAAAAAAAAAAGAAAGAAAAAGAAGAAGAAACCTGGATCACACTCTGCCTCTCTTTCGGTTCACGGCCATTTGTTGGTGCGGGACGCCGGCACCAGTCCGATGTGAAGCGGCTCCTTCTGGATCTCCGCCCCCCTCTCCGTACCTGACCGCCGGGAGACAAAAGGTCATCACGCCCCGCCACCAGCTGTTACTGGACACGGACTAGATACTGCTCTCTCTCTCTCTCTCTCTCTCTTTCTCTCTCTCTCTCTCTCTCTCTCTCTCTCTCTCTCTCTCTCTCTCACGCACGAGGAGGCACCACTCACACGCCCCGTTTTATTATGAGGGGGAACCACAGGCTGTGATATAAATACTCGTTGGGATCTTGTTTTGGTTAATATTATTTGATATGTGCGATATATACCTCCAGAAAAAGTATACTATTCTGATATGATATTTTAGTGAAGTGACACAAAGCTTGCAAAATACCACAGACAACCATAATGTCACTTTAAAGTTGCAGCTGTACCCACCATACACTTTGTAAATGAGTATATCAATCAGTGATTAACAATCAACCAATAAATAACCATTTGTGGTGGTGCCTCAATTGGAATTATGGTATTTGTCAAACTGGGTGTAATCCATATATTTTTGTCCTCTATGACTATTGGTCTTGATAAAATCTTACTCGACACCTAGAGTAAGTAGAGATTTGGGAAATGCAGACTGTGGTAAGAACAATGTTGATCAGGGCAAAGAGCAAAGCCTTAAGTTTTGCTACAAACTTCAATATAACAGAGATCTTCTGTAATACTTGCCCTTGAGTCTGACTGAAAGTAAACACAGAAAGTAGTCCCCAGGGGATCTCGCCATAAGGTGTCCCTTTATTGTAAAGTGGCAGCAATGAAAACTGCAGTGTGTACCATGTCATTTTATTTTTGTAGGTTGCCAACTTGCAGACACGAACCATCGTCTTGCTTTCACCACTACTTCTCTACGCAAACAAGCTAAATCAAAATTGAGCCCCTGTCTTAGACTAACATAAACAAACCTGCATGCATTTATGAATACATCAAGGAAGTCAGCTGGGAAGTTGACAATATGGATCAGCGATGCTATGTAACTCTTTGTGTTGACTTTCAGTCAGACTCAAAAACAAGTGCTTAGATGGTTTCTGTTGATTTTTTTTTTTTTTTTAAAGCTCTAGGTGCACTCCTTAACCCAAACCTTTCCCATTTCTCTACAATGGAGGTGGTAAATAAGATGTTATTATAACAAATGGTCATAATGGACAAAAACATGAAAATAAGGTCCAGGTTCACACATAGTGGCATTTAGTATTGCACTTCCATAAAGTTGAGATGTAAAGAGACAGATGTAAAAAAATAAAAACATAAAAATATCCTGAGTTTTTGTTGCTAGTAGAGTCAAGTTTCAAAAACTCTGGATCGTACAATTCACAACTGTCCTCTCCAGAAAAATGACAGCATCAGTCAGTTCAGAAATTGCCCCCAAATGACATATGTTTACATTCAAGTGACAGAGCCAAGTATTGGCATGTACCACATTACTATTACCCAAACCATGATTTTTCCCAAGTTATTTTTGTGCCTAAACCTAACTAAACCTTAACCGTTATCATGTAGGCGCAGAGAAATTATGTCAACCTGCCAATTGGGGCGTCACATCAGAAAACATTATGTGTCGTTCCCAGGGGTTCATGTAATATGGGGGACTTTTCGTACAATTCCTACAATGCAAGTAGTAATGCCTTTTGACGACATTTTCTGCCTGTCAATGATTATTATTTTGGCCTCATCTTTCAAACTCCACACCCTTAGTATTTAACACTGGCTTTCTGTCAATAATTTGAAGTATCAAGCCCAACCTGAGATGACTGAACAGTGTCATTTTCTCTGATGTTATAAAGATCACTGCAGAACTTAAGACGACATTGGGCAGCTTGCTGAATAATACTGTCCATGATGAATAGACATTTTTTTGTAAAATCTGTGGAGTGCCCCTTTAAGGTGGTAAGCCTCATACAGTAGAAAAGTCAAGAGCATGTGTGGGCTACCATCTATGCAAACACATGGTCTTTGCACAAACCCAGGAACAGACACAAGGAGGAGATCCACTGGATGATTGCAGAAAAGCTTAAAAACAGCCGTCCCCTGGTGGACACCCACGTCAGCCGCTATTTGCCCGTCAAACAGCAGAGCTTCACTTCAAAGCATAGAATTTGGGAGCAAATTGTGAGTGTGTCTATGTCAATGTAATCTCATAACAAACCCAGCTAATTGATTCTGCCGGCAATTCAGATGCATGCAGACAGCTCAGCGCTGGTGCTTTTTTGTAGAACAGTGAAAAGATATGTCCCTGAAAGACTTCAAGACAGTCAATCAGTCTGTGTTGGAAGATGAGGACCCTCCCCACAGTCCAGGAACTGGATCATCAAAGGGTGAACAATGAGGAACAAAGGACTAGCTGGTCCATCAGAACACATGCTGACTGGGAGTGAAAGCACTACACACTCACCCTTACATACACAAAGGCACATACACACTCATACAGATTTGTACCTGATGTTTATACCTACTGTCTTTCTCCTTCTCAAACACACACCCATGGACACACATTTGTACATGTTCACTCATACTCTCGGAGACAGAGCTTAATTTAGAATTGTGCTACTGTGTGCCTGTAAGGACATTTTGTCCTGTTTAAAATTGAGCAGTGAAAGATTGAATCTTTAATTCAGAGGATGGTCAATGCAGTGAATAATGAATACACTGGGACCTGCAGAGATCAAGGGGTAAGACTTGCTGATCACCGGTCCATTGGGTGTCAAATTGGCAGAGACGCAGAAGCTAAAACATAAGCAACTCCTGCGGAAAGAAATGTTTAAACAGTGTTGCGTGGCACAGCACAGATAAACGTGAGGGAATAGGAGCTCAAGCGAATGGAAAAAGTTATTGTTTATATTCATTCTTTAGTCTGTAGATATTCATTCATCACTCTGTAGTCAGGAGTCTCCGCTGAGAGTTCAGTTAAAGCATCTTTATCTCATCGGTTAAAGTGATAAGCAGTTGTGAAGGGGAAGAGTGATGAGAACTAGTATCGGTCTCTCCATGCAGCCTATACATTACATCCTGTAACTAACAGATGATGCCATTAAACTTGTATTGCCAGTGTTATACCATCACTTAATGGTCTGTCCTCCTCGTGCCATGGGACCTTTGTGCGTTTGCTGTGACCGTGCAACACACATGCATAGAAAAATGCATTTACATACACCACTTAAACTGTTTTACATTTTGGAAACAGTGTGTTTGTAGTGTAAACAGTCAGATTGTGGTTGATAACATGATGGAAAAAGAGTGTCTTGGGCCTGTGCACACTCTCTCTTTCTCTCTCTCTCTCTCTCTCTCTCTCTCTCTCTCTCTCAAGCACTTCCTCACGAGACATAGAGAAGCTATTGATACTGGAGTGTGGCATCAGCCTTGCCAAAGCTGGTGCCATGGTGAATGGCTTGTCCCTGAGTTGGCAGTTTGAAATAATGGTGCCAAATAGAATAGAAAAATGGAAAGAAAAGAGCAGTTGAGGAAAGACCCAACCTTGGGTGCATCTTAATGCTTTGAAACAGAAAAGATTCAAAGAAGTTGGATTTCAACAGAACACTCTCTTCTGCCTGTTCTTAATCTGATCTGAAAGAGAGGGCTCTTTCAGGTGGAAGTGAAAGCAATCTAATGAATTCCCACAGGAAGATATTTACTCCGCTGAGATGAGTGCAGATGATAGAGAGGAATCCACTTTATAGTGTTAAGTTGTGGCCCTGAGCTGTTTCCCTAATCAGAGACATGGGGGAGTTTTCTGTAATTCTGTGCACATATTGTAGAGAGGTCGTCTTTGAAAAAGCCGTGTCCCCTCTCTGGACTTATTCAGGATGTGAAGCAGAAGATGACAGGACCTATTTGAGAGATATATTCCCTTTGCCACTCCGTGATCATCACCTCTTGTCTCCTGCTCTGCACCCTGTGTGTGTGTGTGTGTGTGTGTGTGTGTGTGTGTGTGTGTGCGCGTGCGTGCCTTTGTTTGTACATGTGTGCAATGTATGCGTGCGTCCTCTGTGTGTGTGCATGTGTATGTAGGCACATATGTGCAGGGAGGGAGGTATCGGAAAGGAAAGCGATTCTCATTCTGCTCACTCGCTGATGGTGACCTCACTGTTATGCAAATGACAACATTGTAACAGTGTCTGAAGCTGAGCTGCGCTACGACACAAACTCTTTCTCACACACTATCTATCTGTCTATCTATCCATCTATTTTCTTCCCTGTAAAACAAAGTCTTAACTGAACAAGAAAGAATGTCATCCTGGGCCTGTGGCTGAATGTCACCGATTCCTTTGATACTGTGGCACAAAACCAAATGCCTTAAATGTGTCTTTATGTGGGCATGTGTGTCACAGGGTGAGATAGAGAGACTAAGAGAGACAGATGGGGAGAGAAATAAAGGAAAAATCTGAATAAATGAATGGAGAGCAGATGCAGATGCTTCCATGCAGATGCTTCCATACAGGTGACCTGCATGATACAAATAAAGCATTCACATCCAATTATGGTCTGGGACATGCACAGACGCTTAGCACGCCCAGTTGAATTTGAATTTGGATCAAGATGACATGGCATGGTTTAGGCCCACTTGTCTCCTAAGAGGGAAGGGTCGCTGCAAATCAATACAAATGTATTCTGATTAATTACCTTTATTCTGTGATGAAACATTTCTATTCTGATGAGAGTGATCTCTTTCAGGATGACAATGCCCCCGTCCACAGGGCACGAGGGGTCACCAGATGGTTTGATGAGTATGCAAATTATGTGAGTCATATGCTGTGGCTTTGCAGTCATCAGAGCTCAACACAGTTGAACAGCTATCGGAGATTTTGGACCATTGCTCTCCATCAACATAATCAAAACACAAAATGAAGGACCAGCTTTTGTAAAAATGCTGTTTCATTCCTCCAGTGTAGTTCAAGAGACTTGTAGAATCTATGTCAAGGAGAACTGAAAATGTTCTGGCAGCTTACGATGACAATTTATGTTAGTTGTTCCTACACTGTGTTATTATTATTTATTTTCTATTTAACCCATTTTTAACCAGGTTAGTCTCATTGAGACATATTTTTACAAGGGAGAACTGGGCAAGACAGCAGCATAAAAAGTTATAGATAACCAATAATAAACAACAAGGAAACAAAAGGTATACATTAAAAATGTTGAAATAATTAAAATACCTACGGACAAGCACCAATCAATTCATTCACTATTGTACTTGTAATTTAATGTAATGTTTAACCCATCTCTATCACTTGGATGTAGTCTCCATCAGTTTGGATATAGTTGCAAGGTGGACTGTATGAGTCAGGTTTTGAAATCAAACAGTAATAACTTCTTTCCACACTGACTGAGAAGAACATGCACTGGTCCAACCTAAAAAAAAAGACACTGTAAAAACCACAGCTAATGAAAAAAGCACACCCTGCAAGTCAAAAAGAAAGACAAGACTTGCACCATCACTCTTCGTCCCTACTCATCTTGTGTCTCGCTTTGAAAGTCAGTGCCTCTCACTCTAGTGGTCACTCACTGTCTTTCTCCAGACATAGTTCCTGTGCATGATTGTTTTACTATGAATGATTAAATTTCTTTTTCCAAGGAGTTTCTCTATATGGGATTCTTCTTGGTCACTCACACTATACACAGTTTTTTCTTATGATGCAATAGTTTCTTTGTAGTTCATTGTATTATCTTCCTCACAATGTCTCTTATAATCTTCACAGGGGAACGATTCCCTGGATGGAGCACTGAAAATGTGAGCGGAAACCCAAAATATACATTGTGCCTCGGCTCAATTAAGACAATACAAAGACTGATTTTCTGGCATGAAATGGCAGTCAAGAAGAGAGTGCTACACTCACTTCATCTTTCTATATTAAAAAAAAAAACCTCTTTCTGTCTGGCCAGGGATGATTCTTGATTGGAAAGAATCCAGGTTTATTCAAGCCTCATACATCTGAGTAATGGCAGGATGCTCAGTCCCCCCACCCCACACCCCCTCTGTCACTCCCTTTACATTCGTCTCTTCACTCTCTTTCTGTCTCCTTCACTCTATGAATTTGTGTTTTGCTGTCAATACTTGTCCAAACTCAGGCAGTTTAAGAGTCTCCTCTCCTCTCAGAAAAGACAGGGTCATAGAAAACAGGGAATGCATCATTGTCTGATCCACTGTGTCTAAATAACCCAACTAAATACCAGTCTTGCTCAAACAACGGGTCAGGAGAACAGCTTTAGTCAATAATCTCATTTATCGGCTCAGCCTTCAGGGAAACAAATCAGCTCCACTTTGGATCATGCTAGCTGTCAGACTTTTAATGTGAAAAATGTGAAAGTGTTTTTCAGTGTCACTGGCTGTCCTGTCTTCTCCCACACAGAGTAAAAATGGATACTTACAAGGGGAAATGTAACATGGCAGTAGGGGGATGCCGTGACATCAAGTAAAAAGGAAAGGCAAGTAAAAGTACATTCTATGGAGCTAGACAACACATCAACCATTCCTCATTACTGTGAGTTTAACGTTGCTGTGTGTGCGTCTATTAGTCACTGCCTCACGAGACTTCTCCCTCAGACTCAAGGTGAACCTTTTACTGCTTAAGGAGAGGGGTGGAAGGGGTCCTTCATTTTACACGGCAATTAGCCTAATGAATCATTTCCAATATGATTGACTTACGATGCACATACAGTATGTCACGTTTGTCAATGTATTAGTATTCACAACACAAAATCAACCATCTCTTTCTCCTTTGTACAGTGTTTCAGATCCTGCCCTAGACTAATTACCGGACTGTCCTCATGCAAAGCTTTGTTGTTGCGCTAAGCTCAGTGGATCAATCGAATTCCATTTGAGCATCTGTTGCCCAAAACGACTCTGGTTGGCCACTCCTAAAGGAAGGCCCTTATACCAATTTACTGTTGTCCTTTCCGAAGGACACATCTCTTTGCTTTAGAATAATACACAGTCAGTAATCAGCACTAAATAAACCATTAATCCTTTCTTCTTCTTCCTCTTCCTTCTATGTATGAAGCCAGGCTTTGTGCACGTAGACTGGTTTCAACTAAGAGACAGTAATTGAGTTTAGCATGTGCGTGTAATAGTGAAAAATGATCATGTCTGTGACCTATTTTGCTTTTTTTGTTTCACCCACATTGTATTGTTGAATGTAATTAGCTAAAATTAACTCACAATGCAGCTCAGGCAGTATGAATGATGTGTCTGTGTTTCTTTGTGTGTGTAGGTGTGTGTTTGTAGGTGATGCATGAAAGTATATCACTAAACCTGTCATCTCCACATATCTCCTCCTGTACTTCTTTCTTGCACACAGCCGTTTTCTCTCAATCAGTAGACCATAAATGGGACATGATGTTATTTGCAATGCTATTTCATCTTTTAATTCTTGGTATCTTCCTATAGAGAGCTTCTGCTGTATCCATGCAGCTCCACCTATATTTTACATCTGCCTTTACTATCACACTATGGACTTTTGCTGTGACAGATAGGACGGACAGGACAGATAGGACAGATTGTTCAGTGGTGCTCCCCTTTATTCCATGTCATATGCACTGAATAAACAGATTAAATAAAGTCATGCATCCATGCAAACTGACACACACGAATGGATAAACATGCAGAAACATGGAGATTACACTATGTTTGCACGGAAATACACACTATCATGTACACAGTAACCCAGCTATGAGTTTCCCTATTTAGAGAACATTTAAATTCGCCAATTACACATTTTCTCACACATCAGTTTATCACCACATCACAAATTAAAGTATTATTCACAAAATGAGGGATATTATTTTGTGAATCTGCCTCATCCAAAAATGCAATTCTATCCAAATGAAGTGATTAGTCTTTGTTACAGTAAAAAAATACTAGCTATTAAATGACTGTCTTTCAGCTTTGCTCACAAACCACACTAATGGCTTACTCTAACATAAGGAAATTATTATTATTATTTTTGCCCTCTGCATAATAAAAATCGACAAATGGACTGGATCATAATCCTAATTTATATATCGCGTGCATATTTTTTAAATATATAAAAACTGTTATTTCAGTGCACATCAGATGTACCACACACAAAATATAACTCATTGACCATGACAGCAGTCCCTTTTAGTCTTCTGTGTTATGATACCAAGGTGTCTTTAACAAAGGTAAAAAAAACTGTTTTTAGAGTATCTTCATTCTACAGTCTGTTTTCCAGCTCACAGCTGCATTTACAGGAAGCATTGCCAAATGTTTTATGGCAGCACATCAAAGGGAATGATTATAGTGCGATCTCTGGCGAGACCACAGTTACTCAGTCAGCCTTCACGACCCCCAAGCAGATATCAACTATCTTCTGCTGCCACTGCCACCACAGATTTTGTAGATTTTTAATGTGCGTACATCTGTGTGAGGTGGAGGATTCCTGCTGAATGTGTTTATGCTTATCGAAAAACAACTTTTGTTACCGAAACACAAGTTGTCAGTTTATGTGGAACTCCTATTTTAGATTGTGGTTACTACTCATGTACAGCAGAGATAAATTATCCCATTCTTGTGTAAATTAAGCAGGGGACTATGTGTGCTTGGACCAGGCTCTGAAGGATTATGTCATTATTAATGTTGGCCAGTATTAATAATGATTTATTTATCACTAATGAGACTGACCTGGATTATTCATCCATGAGCCAGCACTATGACCAGCACACAGACATGTATTCAGTGTCTTTGATTATGGTCTTTCCCTTATTGTACATCACATATAATGTGAATTCAAGCTTCACATTATGTTCGTTTCTATATGTAATTTAAAAAAAGTTAATTCAACTAAAATGAAATGATCATTGAAATAATCACAGGAAAGTAAAAGAGGCTGTGTGTTAGAGATTAAATCAAGTCTTGAGTTGCACTTAATGTTTAAATTGGTCCTCGGCTATGTGAGCTATATATCTTCTAATGTGTCTGACAGTCCATTTTCATCATAACACTCTTCTGCCAGAAGTGAAATTATGTCTGCCCTCCAGGCGATGTAAATGAAGAAAAATGTAAAGGCTTGGTTGAGGCTCAGACTGTGGGTTAAGTTAAACATGATTGAAACTAATTGATGTATGGCTTCACTTCATCTCACGGGGTGAAACCCAGAAATGTCACATTGTAATGTAATTACCTTTATTGCAGTCTCTTGTCCCATGTTTGCCTATAGACTTTCCAACATGATTATGTTTAACTCATAAAGCACAAAATGTTTTTGCTGTAACACACAACCATGTGTCTGTCAGAATTACTCTTAAATCACCTCAACTGTATGGTTCAATTAACTTCTCACATTTAAATATCCTCACATCTAAATAAGAATACGGCCTGAATTCTACTTCAGTATTTTATTACTTATACTAGCCAGAGTATGCTTTAGTTTGGGTCCAATGAAAATGGTTTTATTGTAGAGTACATTTTGATCCCTTTAAATGTAGGAGCCCTGTTAAAGCCCTGAGATTATGAGTGGGAAGGTTGATTTTAATTGTAAAAAATAGCCTGGTTGTTTATTTAGACAAATGTCAACTGTGTCATATGCCATGATTGGGGTCACAGGTCCACTTATGACTCTCTGCCAAGGGAGGACATGAAATAGTCTAAAATATCCTATACAAAGAGCATATTATACTGGTTACTAAATTGAATTACTTTAATTATGTAATCATCAGGCTCATTCTATATGCCTTTAAAGTTTGCATTAATGGAAGGAATTTTAAGAATAATACAATAAAGTGGAGCCCCACCACCCCCCCCCCCCCCCAAAAAAAATATATATATACATATGTGTATATATATATCATTAGTTAGTTCACGCAATGCACTTCAAAATCTCAATGCTTATAAACTCATAGTCTCATTAGTAATACTAATCCACAAAGCCTACACGCCTACTTTAACTGTGATCGATTGCAACGGTTCAGTAGGCCCATATTATCTTTAGCCTGTGGCGCCCTCCTGTGGTTTCTGCGGAAAACTGATATTACTATGAAACACGATACATATCCTAAAGAAATCACTTCAATAACACAGTCGCGCGATCAGAGGTGGAAAACGACCACGTTAAGTAATTCACATCAACATTTTAAACCTAAATGAAACCCGTAAGGGAAGTGAAAACAGCCGGGAACCCGCCCGTCCTGCGGGGGGCGCTGTGACAAACGCCGGCGGACACCTCGAGGATCGCCCGGGTCGCCGTTCGCTGGTACCGGAAGCGCGACTGTTGTTTATCCGGTAGTCAGCCACCTCTTCGTCAGAGCAACGATGGCCAGCGCCGGAGCAAAACAAGCGCCTAAAATTGTCTCCAAGACCAACGCGGGGGGCGCCGGGGCCGCGGGGGCAGGCGGCGGGCCCCCGATAATGCCCCTCGCCTCCCCGCTCATGGGGAAAAAGAAGAAGCCGTTCCTGGGGATGCCCGCCCCGCTCGGCTACGTCCCCGGTCTGGGCAGAGGGTGAGCTCCCGTGCCGCGCTACCGGTAGCTCTCTGGTTAGCATGCTAAGTTAATTGTCGGACGGTGGGACACGCTTCCGCCGGCGATTGAGCTCATTATTTCTGATCCCTCAGACTGATTTTTTAAAGGGAAGTTGAAGCGTGCTGACAATTTTCGTTCAAGTAGAACCGAAAGTGAAAACCTGTGATGGTCACACAGCGTTAACTTCGGGTATTTTGCTGGCAAACTGGTTTAAATGTCCGGCTGCTGACTGCTTGAAAGCGCAGATAAGTTCGTCAAATAACCATTATCAGCTGGTCATGCGTTAGGTTTAAGATTCAAGTCTGTCCGAGTTTATCAATGTAACTGTTAACGTGTAAATGAATTACCTCTTTGTAGTGCAACTGGTTTCACCACCCGATCTGACATCGGTCCTGCTCGGGATGCCAACGATCCGGTGGATGATCGACATGCACCCCCGGGAAAGAGGACAGTTGGGGACCAAATGAAAAAGAATCAAGAGGAAGATGAAGAAGATCTGAACGACACAAACTATGATGAGGTGCCTATATCGGAGTTAGAGTTATTTGCTATTTAATTTATCCAGTCTATATTAAAAGTTGACCAGACAATAACTCTGCCTATATGATTATTACATATTGTTTTCACTCACTTAAATCACATAATGGTGCCCTTTTTTTTTTTTTTTGTAGTTTAATGGATACGCAGGTAGCTTGTTCTCCAGTGGTCCCTATGAGAAGGATGATGAAGAGGCGGATGCTATATATGCAGCACTGGACAAGAGGATGGATGAAAGACGCAAAGAAAGAAGGTAACTAAAACAAATGCATATTTCCCCGCCATCAGTTTTAGGGAACAAGCATACCCTTCCCAAGTTTTACAGTGTATTCATGTTTGACATCCTGTGCACTTGATACTGCACATAAGCGTAATTTTGAATGCTGTCCTGTGTTTTTTTCAGGGAGCTGAGAGAAAAGGAAGAAATTGAGAAATACCGTATGGAGCGACCCAAAATCCAACAGCAGTTCTCAGATCTAAAGGTGCCAAATTGCACATGATACGCCAAATGATTGTCTTTCTTTTCCACCTGTGATCACACTGAATTTTCCTTTTCTATCCTCTTCTTACACCTATCTCTAACCATTTTACAAACATATAATGTCTTGCCACTTTTGGGTGAAAAAACAAATTACTGTAACTGGATTAAAGAGGATTTTTACAACCTTTCAGCACATCTTACTTTTTTAGCAATTAAAATGAGTCTGTGCTGTCCTAGATCAGAGAGTATGATCAAGTTAATTCACATCTCTCTTTCATCCTTATTTATTCTCTCTTTTCCATCTCTTCACAGAGGAAATTGGCAGAGGTGTCAGAGGAGGAGTGGCTGAGCATCCCTGAGGTGGGAGATGCCAGGAACAAGCGCCAGAGAAATCCTCGCTATGAGAAACTCACCCCTGTCCCCGACAGCTTCTTCTCCAAACACCTGCAGACCGGAGAGAACCACACCACTGTTGACCCTCTGCAAGGGGTCAGTATACCTACAAACACACTCTCACCTGCAGACATCCACATAAAAACTCATGATGTAGTTTCAGCTTGCACCAGCAGGAGTCAGGGTGTCTCACTGCAAACAAGCAAATCACTTCAACTGTACAATTATTGTTTGCAAATACTCCTTTCATGCAGTCAATCCCAGTGGACCTCCCTGCAAAGTTGCAAAAACAAAATTTGTCATTTTTAATAGACACCTTTATCTGCTGCTAGTGGTCTCTTCGCACTTTAAAATATATCAGTAAGACACTGAAACCAAATGGTAACATGGCCTGTTTTTAAAAAGGTTGTCAGTTTTTGCCATGTACATATTCAGGGTTTTCCCGCCTATCAAAGTCAAAGTCTTTGTATTGTTGGCCTCCACTTTTGTGGAAAATTCTAACAAAAAAGCAAAAATATTGTGCCTTTTTATCAGCAACTGTTGGGTGCGCACAGCCCCCTTTTTGCCCCCCCCAAAAAATCCAGGAAAACCCCGATATTGTGTTTTCATTGAAACCACAATCTGTACTCATAGTGATAATTTAAATTGAAATCACTTTGAATTCAGTGGTGAAAAATGTGTCATGACCTAGTCCTGTGTTTCATAAATCTTTTCTCCATGCTGTGAGTATAATGCTCCTCTCCATTGTCATTGTTTCTTCTCTCCACTAGCTTGGGGGTCTGAACACACCTTACCCAGGAAGCATGACCCCGGGCTTGATGACACCAGGGACTGGAGAACTGGACATGAGGAAAATCGGTCAGGCCAGGAACACACTCATGGATATGAGGCTCAGCCAGGTAACTACTGATCCTCCCTTTCCCCGTTCTAACATTCATACTCCACTGTTGTTGTCCTGATACACAGGATTTATTGTTTTTTCTTACCTGTGTCTGCCATTTATCTATCTTCAGGTATCTGACTCAGTGAGCGGACAGACAGTGGTGGATCCTAAGGGTTACCTGACAGATCTAAACTCCATGATCCCCACACATGGAGGAGACATCAGGTAGAGACACACTTGTGACACAAGAAGTTCCTAAGGTGTATTTGTGTTGAATAAGTTGTTGTGTGTGTGTGTGTCTTATGGTTTATCTTTTGCTTTGAATGTCCAGTGACATCAAGAAGGCTCGTCTGCTACTGAAATCAGTGAGGGAGACCAATCCTCATCACCCGCCTGCCTGGATTGCCTCTGCCAGGCTGGAGGAGGTGACCGGCAAACTGCAGGTGGCCAGGAACCTGATCATGAAAGGCACAGAAATGTGTGTTAAGGTAAAGGATGATGGACACAAGTATGTGGCATTAGTTTATCCAGACCATAGGCTTGACTAAAGTTTGTGGATTTGCTTGTTATTGGTCTATGGTATACACCTGTGTTTGAAGTAAGAAGCAAACTGAACCTATAACATCAATTAATAGATAAAAGACATTTCAGTCTGCTTTTCCAGCTGTTGAGTTAAATGACATTATATTTATTTATTATGTTGCAATGGGGAAAATGGTCCTTGCCCTCCTGTTGATATAAGTAATTTTTCTCTGCCCATCAGAGTGAGGATGTGTGGCTGGAGGCAGCCAGGCTGCAGCCTGGCGACACAGCCAAAGCCGTGGTAGCCCAGGCTGTCCGCCACCTGCCACAGTCGGTCCGCATCTACATCAGAGCTGCAGAGCTGGAGACAGATGTCAGGGCGAAGAAACGAGTCCTCAGAAAAGGTAAGGCTTCCAGATAATATCAATTGTAACAGTAAATTAAGTAATACTTTTTAATTTATTTGTTTTGTGTGCCTTCTTAGCAACGCATATGTGAATTAATGAGTCACAATTTCCCTGACGAAAGGAAGACACTAAAAATTCTGCTGGGCACAAATTCAAAAGTCTGCATCTGTCCTTTTTCTCATAAAAGCACCCACACAGAACTACTCAGTCACTGCACACATAAGATTTCATAAAAGATAATAAGGGTTACATTTGGCAGCTGTGATTCTGGCTTCTCGTCAAGGCCAGGCACCCTCTGTGAGCTATCATGTCAATGCCCTAACACACACACACGCACATACACACACACACAAGCCAATATTTCCCAGCAGCATACCCCACTGACAGAGATGGATGGGGAGCTTCCTCTGTGGAAGAGCTCTTTTTGCCTCTACATGTTCAGTTGCCTCTGCTCTACTTTTCTCCATTACATACACAACACTCTGCCTTCCCACTCAGACACTGTTGAACTTTACTACTATTGCAGGATATGTGTCTTGTTTTTATTGGATGTGTGTTTACTGCAATCTGTAGTGTGTCCATTTCCTTTTTTGCCACTGTTTATGATTTGTTGTAAATATAGTTAGGTCTGTGTATTTTCAATATTAAAAAGTTGCCGTTATTGTGCCATAATCGCCAATTGGTTAAACAGAGAGCCTGTAACGGTCAGGTCCGAGGATTTATATTTTGGTGACAGATAATTGCCTTGGGCAACACACTAACCTGCTCTCCATGCTGTAAGTCACTTGGAACAAAAGTGTCGATGAAATGACTTAACTGTTGTGTAATTGTTACCCTTGTAGCTCTGGAGAATGTGTCCAAGTCAGTTCGACTGTGGAAGACAGCTGTTGAGCTGGAGGAGCCAGAGGATGCCAGGATCATGCTAAGCAGAGCTGTGGAGTGTTGCCCTACTAGTGTCGAGGTACGCTTATACACACGTGCTGTCATTTAATTGTTTTTCCCCCAACGTGAAACATTGCATATAGGACTAACTGGATGGCACATACTGCAATTCAACTTGTGAATGTTTGAACCTAATCTAACTATCTCTGTCTGTCTCTAGCTGTGGCTGGCATTGGCTCGGTTAGAGACGTACGAGAACGCCCGTCGTGTCCTGAACAAAGCTCGAGAGAACATCCCCACTGATCGCCACATCTGGATCACTGCTGCCAAATTGGAGGAGGCCAATGGCAACACTCAGATGGTGGATAAGATCATTGACAGAGCCATCACTTCTCTACACGCCAACGGTGTTGAGATCAACAGAGAGCAGTGGATACAGGTGTGTTCCTGCGGCCTTGTCATTTGTTTGTCATCCTGGCGAGACAGAGAGAAGGTTTCCTGCAGCTAATGGCTGTGAGGGAAATCTTAGAGCTGGTTCACTCTAACAAGAAGTTTCAGGAGACCGGGATGTCTTACACAGGAATGTTTATTGAAGCTCGATCGAGGAGAAAAGGGAAACACCGCGTGTGAATCACAGCGTACTGCTACCCAAATCTGAAGATGGTGTCCTGAAGCTCAGTATTTAACCTTCCCCAGAGCTGATAAGTTCCGCTATATCCAAATAGGGTTATTCCTAACTCAGTCTGTCATGTGTGAGGACTCTATTGGATATCAGATCCAAACAGGGAAAGACGTCAACCATTGCTGTCCTAGCAACAGCATAGCCTCTCTACAGTATCTTTTATCCAGCGTCAACATCAGGCTCCAGCCTGTTGTGTCTAACACTGAAAACAGAAGATATCTAGCAGACCTTGGTTTACCAGATGCCAGAGCCAACTCGGCCTTGTCTGGCACACAGAATGAGACAGGCGAACAGAGACAGGCAGTTGACCTGACCTGTGAAGCACTGTCTTAAGTTACCTTTAACCTACAAGAGGGAAGTTTAACATACAAGAAGGAAAATTCCTTCACAATGGCAGAGAGGAATTTCTACCACTGAATAGTTTTGTAAAGTCGACCCCTAAGGTTGTAAGAAATTAATATACTTTCATGATAGAAAATCTTCAAGGTAAAAGTGGGGTATTATATTGAGAGAGGTTTCTAATACATTAGTCTCATCATATATTACATGTTAATAGAAGTAGAAGAGAATATTAGAGGTGATGATGTGAACTAGAGCTTTTTAAAGGTACAGTTTTCTACCCAAATGAAGACTGTCATGGCCTTTTTAATAAGCAGGTGTCATGGTTCAATTTCTTCTTGTTCAGCCTAAATAACCACTAGAATCGACAAAGAAAACTCAAAACTTCTTTTCACTTTGTATTGCAATCAATCAAATTTTAAACCTCTCATACTAAACTCCTCCCGATGGGATGTGATATTTCTGGGACTTTCTGATTGGTAGATTTAGAGTCAATGGATCATGTGTTATTACAAAGGTTGCTAAGCGACACACGTCTGCCAGAACTTTATCCAAGAGAGACAGGAGGCTCCAGACACAAAGAAACAGCCCCTGAGAAAAATACTTTCACTGTCACTCCCCATTGATAATAGTGCTACAGTGTTTCCCACAGGTTGAGAATTTGTTTTTGGTGATAGGTGGTGCTGCATTTGACATTGCGTCGTGTGATGGAGGGGTTCACTAGTCAAACCAAGTTTTATGTATAGTCTATATATTGCAAATTAATACTTAATTAAGATAAATAACCATATGTCAACATAAATAACACAAAATAAATGAATAACCATTTACATATTAAAATAGGTTTTCTTCTTTCAAAATATATTAAAGAACAAAACAGTCAACTTTTTGTAAAAAAAAATAAATTACTTCAAAAATAAATAACATAATAATTAACATTTCACATTTTCACTGTGCTAATCAGGAAACTTCCCTCTCCAGAGAAAAATGGCCTTTGCTCTCAGAGGGTTCGTGTGTGGCTTTCTGATCATAATTATATGTGCTAACACACTTTCCTTCAACAGAGGCTAACGCTGAGCAAGAAGTAATTCAAAATGATTGATTGAGTTTTATGGTGTAACTAATACATCAGTAATGTTGATAAACACTTCAACCAGTCTATAGTTTCAATTAATGTCAAAAAATGAATGATTGTGCCTTTAAACCTTGGGGGAGGGAGTAGAGTCTGCGTCATGTGTTTGTCAGTTTTGAAATCATGCCAGCATACTTTGGCAAAGCTGCCCTCTGCTATTTCATCTGGGTGCAACAGAATACAAGCCAGCACCGTGACTGACATTTTGGTTAGTGCAATTCACAGTTGTTTTGCAATCACAAGCCTTTGCTGCAATCCCTTTTCACAATGTGTGTTTTCTTCTTAACTTTGAGGGACTAGCCTTTTCTACCTCTGGCAAATGATGTGGTTATGGTGGTAGGTTTATAAAAGTAATTTGGAACATTCATCATAACAATAGATTCACTTTGAAATGACAGGATTTGGCAGTTCTTAAAACAATGCTTGAGCTGAGCCAGTCCTTTGTTTTGCCCATAAAGTCATTTGTGCAGAGATGACCTTTCATCAAAGACTAATTATAAACTGGATATCTATCAGTAATATAGGTTCATTTAGGGGTTTCTAGTCTCAATGGTAGAAGACATATTTCTCTGTTGTGTATTTATTGCCATGTAAATGGTGCCATCATTCTTCTGAATTTACTGACTACTATACTAATAGGCATCAGTAGTCATGTCTCAACTCTCTTGCATTCTCCTTCTGTCAACCACCTACAATCTATTGCTCCTAACTGTCTCTTCTTGTCCTGCAGGATGCAGAGGAGTGTGACAAAGCGGGCAGTGTGGCAACTTGCCAGGCCGTGATAAGGGCTGTCATAGGGATTGGCATTGAGGAAGAGGACCGCAAACACACCTGGATGGAGGATGCAGATAGTGTGAGTGCCAATATATCAGTTCTTTTTTTACACAGGCCATGTTCAGACCCTGGCAACTAAAAGGGTCATTCACATACTAATTTGCTGTCAGGGTTTAACTTACTTGAGGTGCTTGTCTGTTATTTTTCAGTGTGTGGCCCATGGAGCGCTGGAGTGTGCCAGGGCCATCTATGCCCATGCTCTGCAGGTGTTCCCCAGTAAAAAAAGTGTCTGGCTTAGAGCTGCCTACTTTGAGAAAAATCACGGCACCAGGTGAGCAGATTTCTCTTCTATACGTAACAGTAGCAGTCAAAAGCTGACATTATTTGTTCACATCTTTATTTGTAAGTGTTTTAATCAAACATTTTATTAAACTTTCTTTGTCTTTGACATTCACTTTTACTCTCCCTTTCCTCTCATGTACTTCATCAACTGCCACTGTGCTCCTCCCCTCCATTGCTCCTCTATGTCTTATTGCATCTCTCAGGGAGTCTTTGGAGGCCCTGCTCCAAAGGGCCGTGGCTCACTGTCCCAAGGCAGAGGTCCTGTGGCTGATGGGGGCCAAGTCCAAGTGGCTGGCTGAGGATGTGCCTGCTGCAAGAAGTATCCTTGCTCTGGCCTTCCAGGTGATGATGAGGTTATGCAAACTTTGACTTTTTCTCATAGTATGTATGCAAGCCTGCGTGTCTAACTCTATTTTCCCCTTTTTTGTTCCTCCCTCTGTTTCTCTTCTTTTTATTACTCTCTGTAGGCTAACCCAAACAGTGAAGAGATCTGGCTGGCTGCAGTCAAGCTGGAGTCTGAGAATAATGAGTATGAAAGAGCCCGTCGACTGCTGGCCAAAGCCCGCAGCAGTGCCCCAACAGCCAGGGTGAGTGGGTGTGTGTACGTGTGACTGAAAAAGTGGAAGAAAAGACAAAGATTTCCCTATTTCAAATCTCTTACAAGGATCCAGTACAAAAAGTCAAAATCTGCACAGATCCACTCATGCTAGATAAAAGTTGACAAATCGTCTGAGGTTTTAATACAGTGTTTTATCAATCAAAACCTTCTTTTGTAGGTCCTATCGTCTGATATTTGGGAAAAGAGATTGATGGAATAAGCAAAAATTTCCCTAACTTTTTTGGCTGTTCATTTGTACAGGGGAAGATTGCTTGTGTATTTAAACTGTCCTGTCCTTTTACTCTCTCTCTGCCCTTCCATGACCCTCTGTACCAGTACAAACAGTTTGTTTTTTATTATGTAATGTTGGTATGAATATAGCTCTGACCCATGTTTTACGGGTGGCTTGATTATCAGGTCTTATTCTTCTCTGCTTTAAATCATGTGTTTAATAGAAAGTTAATAGTGCATGGTACTCTTTTACGAAACATGCTGTATTTCTCAGGTTCAGGCTTGCCAGGTTTTTGCACTTCAAAACAGTCATTGCTACTCAGGTTGACGGTCCTGTCAGCAGTGCTCTTAAACTATCGCTCTATCAGGTGACCTGGCTACACTCCCTTTAGTTATCTGTATTGTATTTGCTGACAGATATGACTTAGAGATTGCTTTAATGTTGGCTGTACTGATTGTCCTGTCAGATAAGACAACTGCATGGTGTTATTTGGGCAGTAAAGCATTTAGGCTATGTCTTCAGAAGTTGATATTGGATACTTTTAAAAGCTGGTAAGGTATTTGCGTACTACAATACAAGTATTTCAAATTATTTTTCAGCTGTGTTGGTGTATGCCATATATAAGCCCAGGGAAATTTGAAAGGGGAGTTCATTAGCCTGGCATCGGCAAACTAATTTGCAATTGCGTATTAGTCTGGAACCTCAGTGGTGCTCCTCTCTATTAATCATAATATTAAACCTGCCTTATATTAAATACTACTGTGATTGGTTCGCCACATACCAGTTCTGGGGAACTCTGTCTGAATGGGAGAGGGGCCAGACGTATCTGCCAGAGCAAATAGAACACGAGCTTGCAGATTTTCCTCTGGTTCCCAGGAGTTCATGGGTCCTGTTTATATATTTTTCCTGGCTGAAAAGCATGTGTGTCTGTGTGTTTGTAATCTCTACAGGTATTTATGAAGTCAGTGAAGTTGGAGTGGGTGTTGGGGAACATAGAAGCTGCCCAGGAGTTGTGCACAGAGGCCCTGAAACATTACGAGGACTTCCCCAAACTTTGGATGATGAGAGGCCAGATAGAAGAGCAGTGTGAAAACATGGATAAGGCCAGAGAGGCCTACAACCAAGGGGTGAGGTGTTTGGGGCAGTGGTTTATTTAAGTATTATAATAACCACAGAGGCAAGAGAACCATGGCAATTGTTCTCTAAAGTACATTTTTTGTCATGTTTTTTTTTTTTTTTTTTTTTTAAAGAAAATTAGTCTTTCTCTAATAACTCTAAAATGTGGTCAATTACTTGTTTGTTGCTGTAGTTGAAAAAGTGTCCCCACTCGGTGTCCCTGTGGTTGCTGCTGTCTCGTCTTGAAGAGAGAGTGGGACAGCTGACCAGAGCCCGAGCAATCCTGGAGAAGGCACGGCTCAAGAACCCCCAGAGCCCTGAGTTATGGTGAGAAAATACAAAACAGAGAAAATGTTGTAAGCCACTTGAATGCAAAAGCAGGACACTGCCTGAAGAAGAGCTTTAAATTACAATGTGTCACCTGTGTAGAGATGTAAGCAAGTTAACATGAATATTTCTGCTCTATGCCTTTAAATCAAGTTCTGTTTGTGCCCTGAGCAATTAAATATATTGACTTTGGCATTCAAGTGTTTTCCCTCTTCTCCCATGTTTTTTCCCCTTATCTTTTTGGCTCTTTTTGGAACTCTTTCACTTATCTGCAAAGACGCACTTCCAGACATGCCCACTGACATTGTTTGTTTGTACTTTTACCACATTTATTTACATTGAGATTTTTCTTTAAACTACTGCACAATACCACTCAAAACTATGAGATAAATCTGACACACTTGTAACTCTGTGCCTCTAAAATATTGTATATGTCATCATATTAACCAGGTTGGAGTCGGTCAGGCTGGAGTTCCGAGCTGGACTGAAGAACATCTCTAACACATTGATGGCCAAAGCCCTGCAGGAGTGCCCCAATTCAGGTGAGAATATCTTCCTGCTGTTGAGGAAGACCTTTTTTAAGAATCCAAGTATATTTAAATGTATTAGAATCTTTTATTTTACAATAACTATGTATGTGTCTGTAATCTCAAATTCTGTCTTATCCCACTTTTCCTTCCTACAAGGTATCCTGTGGGCTGAGGCGGTGTTTTTGGAGGCTAGGCCCCAGAGGAAGACTAAGAGTGTGGATGCTCTGAAGAAGTGTGAACATGATCCCCATGTCTTACTCGCTGTAGCCAAGTATGACTGCATTTTTTCACAGTTTTTCACTCTCCTTCTCAGTAATAAGCTCTGCTCCTAATGCAAATCCCTTTTTATATATAATTTTTTCTCCTTCTCCGCAGTTGTAGTTTTACAGCGTACATAACAAACCTTTAGCCATGATACTCGAATTTGTATTAATTTCAAATGCAATATCGTGCACACCTTTTAGGTTGTTCTGGAGTGAACGTAAAATCACCAAAGCCAGAGAGTGGTTCCTGAGGACAGTAAAGATTGAGCCAGACCTGGGAGATGCTTGGGCTCTCTTCTACAAGTTTGAACTGCAGCATGGCACAGAGGTAAGGATATTATTAATATATTTCCTTGTTCTTTGGGTATAAGACTGTGTGTCAGTGGTCGTGGTTACATTGAAATAAGAACATCCTTTCAAGTTTGCATTGTCCACTTTTAACGGAGATGGACAAGTGGATTCCACAGTCAGTTTTAAGTTTAGTTGATGTAGCTTTGGATTATCAGAGAGGTTAAACCTGTAACTGCACCGGACAGCTAATGTTCTCATTGTATCATTTACTACTAAAAAATTGAGCATTTTTTTTTAGAGCTTTTGTGGACAAAAGACA
Organism: Lateolabrax maculatus; assembly: GCA_031216445.1. NCBI lineage: Eukaryota > Metazoa > Chordata > Actinopteri > Acropomatiformes > Lateolabracidae > Lateolabrax > Lateolabrax maculatus. The sequence goes on along the minus strand of CM062201.1, from coordinate 17,213,244 downwards.
AAACTATTGAAGTATTTTGACAGAGGAGTACATCCTGGAAATAAGCCTTAAGCAACACATTTTCTATCCAGTCCGGCTCCTAGGAAGAAAGAGCCTTCTTACAATAATAATGATAAATCTTATGCTAGTGTTGTCAATGAATCAAAAATACCAGCAAAAGTTAACAGCCATATTAGATTGAAGCATAAACATAACATGGTTTCTGTGTTTGTGGGGCTCGTGCATGCATTGTATTACGGATATCTAACCTCTCTTTTAACATCACGTCCATCAGGAACAGCAGGAAGAGGTGCGAAAGCGCTGTGAGAATGCTGAGCCCCGCCATGGAGAGCTGTGGTGTGCCGAGTCCAAACACGTCCTCAACTGGCAGAAGAAGACAGGAGAGATCTTAGCAGAGGTAGCCAGCAAGATCAAGAACACATTCTGAGACTGGGGAAATTTGGACTGAAAACACCTGGAGGACTCTGTCAGTCACCAGTCTGGCAGTAAACAGCTATGGACATGCTCAACTATTGTTCTCAACCAGGACATGCCTATTTACAGCCGATACAAAGTATTCACATCCCGTTACCTTTTTCTTTGTTTTTATGTTTTACAAAATTGAATCACTATTTGTGTGCTTACAATTAGGATATAATGTCAGAGTGAAAACAAATCTCTACACATTTTAAATTAAGTAGCAATATGAAAACTCAAAACGACTGATTGCCGTCTTCCAGTGAATAAGTAATGTAGTAGAAACTGTAGTAGGTTTTTGTGGATAGGTCTGTGGTCTGTCAGGTAGCACGTGGACCGTCCGTGAAGTTAAGTTTTCCAGTCCTCAGTATGGGTTGAGGTCTGGGCCACTCCAAGACATTAATGGTGTTGTTTTTAAGTAATTTCTGCGTAGTTTTGGCTTTACGTTTTAGGTATTTGTCTTATTGGAAAGTAAACCTTCTCCCAAGTCTGCTTGCATACTGCTGTAGGTTGTCCTCTGGGATTTCGTTGTATTTTAGAACCTTCTTCCACTTTGTCAGTCTCCCCCATGCCTTCTGGCTCTAGCTCCGGTTTCAACAGTTTATTTCTTGTTGCAGTGCTGCCATATAGCTGCACCTGGTGAATCACCAACAGTTATTGTTTGAATTACTATCTGAGAAACACACCTGTTCTAGTGAAGTGCTTGCCATAATTCATGAACCCGTAAATCAGCTTTAATTTCGTCTCCTAACAACTTTTCAGTGGTGGCAGACACAGTACCGTGTGTTTTTGTTATTTGGAGCCATGACCACCCCGTTAAATGCATGTCTACCATTGTTTGGCCATGCCTATTGTCCGCTTGGTATTTTGTTTAAGGACTGCACATTCGTCAATTCAGGTAGATATAAGTGGAATGTGCCAGTTCTGGGTGCCAAATTGGAATGGTGTGAAAAGCATGCCCAACTAACTGGCACTGTACTGGACAGATTTTCAGCCACAGAAGGTCTCCATGCAACATATAATGTGAATTCTAATAATAATTGGTTGCACCATTAATGATGTAAGTGTGTCATACTGAAGGGGGTTAAAACTTAGAGGCAATCAGTTATTTTGTTTTATATTTGTGCTAAATTAGGATGAATTTGTTGATTTATGTTCACTTTGACATTAGTCTGTTTTTCTGCTAATTAGTGTCGAAACTAATTTCAATAATTGTGGTTGCGGTGAAAACAAGAAAAACCAGAAATAAATACTTGAAATATGCACTGTAACAGAAGCATACAAACAACACACATTGATTCCACCTTTTCATATGTTTGGACTGAACTGATCAGAACTGACCAGTTGTTATTGTCAAAACAATCAAAACATCTTATTTTTGAGGGTCTTTGTTTTGCTCTGTTGTGTAAGAGGTCCAGATTTGGCTGTCTGTTTAGCAGTGTATATAAACCCCTTGTCAGGAACTGTTCCTTGATTTCTCATGTTGTAGTAATGAACTGCTTTTTTTTTTTACTTAGTGTGCTGGAAATGTGTTTAAATGCTTAGCAGGCATCCAATAAACAAATAACAGTGTATTGACTCATTCCCTGTTTTTTCCCAAACAAGACATATTTTAAAATGGTGTGTTGCGATGTGAATGTCAAATCTAATTCAGAGTGCACAGTTTGCCTCTTTGTGAGATGTGGTTTCCCAGACTTTTCAGGCCAAGAGTTGTACGCACACTAATCCTCCCATGCAGATCCCATGCATGGTCAGTGGTTTGATTGTTCTGGATGAGATTTCATTGTAACTTTGTACCTTTTTGGTTTGGCTGAAACCAGCTTCGATCACATTTAACGACAGTTTTAATAACCATTGAACACACAGGGGTCCCATCCTGTAGCCACCCACTCTGAAAATGTATGCGCAGACGGCGCTTTGAAATAAAAGCATCCACCAATTTGCACCCGCTCTTCACGCCACTCCTCGTTATCACGTCTTCCCAACGAAACCGAAAGGATGAAGGCGCGTGATTGATTGCAGACGTTTTCCTGGACTTGATCGGACTGGAGTTTGGTGAAATCCTAAACTCGGCGTCAGCAATCCATGACGGGAAATGAAACTGGAGCAGCAGTGACTTCGGTGATGTTGGAAACCAGGGAGCGCCGCATCGGAAGTCTGCCCGGCAACGTGTTAACCTATCCACCAGAGGAAGTGTGAAAGTACTAGAGATTTAAAAAAAAAAAAAAAAAAAAAAAAAAAAGGGGGGGGGGGGGGGGTTTGGAGATAATGAACGCGGTCGGATCAGGAGTAATTCCTTGGATGTACTGATAAGAGATGGCTTTGCTCGTCTGAGGATCCTGCAGTAGAACATGATAAATGGTAAGTGTGTTTTTTTTTATATCTGGTGCGCACTTACGCAACAATAAGTTGATAAACTCATACATAAAATGACTGAAAGTTGCGCAGCTGACAATGAAGTCTGCTGTCTGTTGTTTAAGTAGGACTGTATTTGCATTAGTCATGACTGCATGTGGTACTGACGGATGCTTTATCGTGAGACAAACAAGGAGCCGACTGAGCAAGGATTCATTGTCTCTTCTTTTTTGCTCAGTGTTAATCTGCAGTGCACTCACTAACATGATGTCTGATATATATCGCTTTCTCTCTCCTAGTGTCTGATCGGAACTCTAATCCGCAGTGTCCTGGTGGTTCTTTTGTTGGCCAACTCTTGTGGTAAACGTAGATGTAACTATAGAGAAATACTGGGCTCCTACAGAGAGGTGATCTTCATTGAGCTGCAGAATCTGGTATGAGGACATTGTTGCAGAAATGTCTCGTGCACTTTAATGTGTGACTTTGATAGAGTTGTATTTCATTTTATTTAATTTATGTATTCGTTCCGGGGTGTAAATGTCTGTTGCTCGAGTCAGTTGCAGCTGTAATTGAACATGTGGGAGCAATTTTTGAGTATCCTATGATAGGCATCCCGGTGTTTGCCACTGTCTTCACAGCACCAGTAAATCTCAGAGCAAATGACATGGCAATTGTAATTTATTTGAGTAAATCCATATTTGTTCGTTCTTTTGCAGAATTTGACTGGGTCATTTAATACCTCCAAGGAGAGAGACCACTGTCCCTCAGGAAAGGTAAATGCCAATACGATACATGCACTTTCAGCACCATGGACAGGGTAATAATGACTCTAATTTGTCCTGATACTTTTATATGGTGGATTTCACAAGGACTCAGTCACATCATCTGCCTGTGAATTATGTAGTATAATTTAAATTTGGTGCATAGTACCATCAACAGCTACTTTCCCACGGCAGGCACGTCGCATCCTGGTTTCCATCTATGGTATGACACAGCAGATGCGGTGTCAGAGGAGTGGCAAGCAGCAGTCTGACCTGGAAAAACCTCTGGAAAGCATGGAGCAGCTCATTGTTCACAACTGCAGCCCTGGTTATCTGGTGAGCAGGTTTACCGTAGAGAGCTGTACTCCTCTATTTTTGTTGATTGAATATATGTATGGATGTTCCATTTCCCCACACTAAATAAGGAGACAACAGACAAGGATATCATACTCCTTACCACCCCCTCCTATACACAAGAAGAAACAAACAAAGGATGGGCTGGGGAATGGTTTGCAGATGGTTTGATCTATACAACAATACATAAACATCCTTGATGATGTGACCCTGATCCCTGGAGAAAATCCAACATTTTGCTGCATAATGATATTTCTTCTGCTTGTATATTTTCAGGGGAAGAAAGCCTCTTGTTCAGCTGTCCAGAAAATACGAGGGAAGAAGAGAAAGAGGATGAGGTTAATCAAAGTTATCAAGGCATTGATCACTTGTTGGCAGAAACTTCAGAGTGTCCATGTGCTCTCCAAATAGTAATGTCCTGGTTCCTGTATGCCTGTGCTACTTCCTTACGAAGATATTTCCAGAAAGTTCACTCCATCAAACAGAGGATGTTACATGACCAATGATTTGTATAGCTGTTTTTCAAATGCAATGTCATGAATGTTTACTGTTGTCAAGTTCTCAGTGTTTTGTGTATTAAAACTATACCAGACTTTACATGTCAGCAATGCGCCTTGTTTTATGGAATAGTTTTAGTAACCACAGATAAGCTATAAAAAAAATATCCACAATGCATTCAATTATTTCATAATATGCACATTTTCCAAGGTCTCTCTTGTTGTAACAACCATTTTTTTCTTTGTAATCCATATGTCATAATACCCATGAACTGTTCTTCTGTCAGTTATGTTTTGGATTATATGCAGTATAATAAAACAAACTTTTTTAAATGAAGTCTTGATACTGTGATTATTATTATTTTTATTATTATTATTGGTGTAGGTATAGTATCAACAATGGGACTTTTAATCAGGGTACAACAATCACACAGCTTACAAGATATTACAAAAAAGTAAAGAAAAAGTAAAAAAAGAACGAAATACTTTATGTCACACTTGACCTTTTCTTACTGGCTGCTTCTTTCAATGAATCATCGTGATGGGATCATTTTAAAAAATGTGGTAAATATGGTGTTTATCTAATATTATTAGTTAATCATGTCTTTTGGGGTGAGATGGCAGCCGAGCTTTGTGCCTTCAGTAAACCTCCCCGGTCCAGCCCGTGGTACTACAGAGGCGGAACACTTCTGATGCGGTGCTGTTTCCGCCCGGAGCACAAGATATGCTGCACAGCCTCGACCAAACGATTTTCCAACGATGCGAAACATCAACAACTGGCCACACACAAGGCGTCGTTGCGGTAAATACTCACCACAACTAGTATCTTAACACAAATTTATCTTTAATACCGGCGTTTTATTTTCCGTTATATTTTCTCGCGTACGACAAATAAACTGAAATTCAAACACTGAGAGAGCGGCATCACCGGCGGACGCAGGTGACGCATTTTGAGGAAATCCTGCTGACTGTTCATAACATGAAAAAAACCCACTTAACAGCCGAAAGCGGAGTTTAGTTCTTGTGTTGCCCGGTGTGTTTTCGCCAGTACGTTTCAGCCGGATAGCCCCTGACAGAGCAGGCATGGCCAGCAGCAGCGGGGTGGACATGGACCCAGACGTTGCCCGGAGGCTGTTCGAGGAGGGAGCCACCCTGGTGCTGCTGGGGGTTCCTCAGGGGACCGAGCTGGGGATTGACTGCAAGAGTTGGCAGGTCGGTCCCCGCTTCAAGGGCGTGAAGATGATCCCCCCGGGCCTGCACTTCCTCCACTACTGCTCGGTCAACCCGCCCAGCTGCGGTGGGGAAACCGGCCCGAAGACGGGCCTCTTCCTCACCCTCAAGCCCAGGGAGATCCTGCTGGCCAACTGGGATCCCAAAGAAGAGGATCTGGACTTCTCAGCCTCCCAGAACGAAGAGGAGGTGAGCCGGGTCAGAGAGACCCTGCGAGAGCTGGATCCTCACCTGGGGCCCTATCCGTACGAGGTGATGAGGAAATGGGTGTCCCTCACTGACCGGCTGAGCGAAGAGGTGGCCAATAAGCTGCAGCCCCTCTCGGGTCGCGTGTGTGCCTTCAGCGACGTCATCCCCGAGCTTCACCTCGCACACACCAAGGACAGGGCCGAGCAGCCGAGGAATGACACGGCCTGTCAGAGCATGAAAGAGGGACTCGACAGGCTGCCCAGGATGAAGCCGAGGGAGGGGACGGAGCTGCGCTTCTCTGTTATCCCTAAGAAGACCTACCCTCCCGGGGCCACTCCGGCCGAGATCACCCAGTGCAGCATGGACCTGAGCTATACCCTGGAGACTGTGCTGGAGAAGAACTATGAGCTGCAGCCTCTCAACCTGCTAGGTACGTGTTAGATATACTAATATTACATCATCGGACCGGCGCACAATTTCATTTCATATATGAAAAACTACCTAAACCTCATCTCTCTCCTCTCAGGTGAGCTGCAGTTTGCCTTTGTGTGTTTCGTGGTTGGAAATGTGTACGAGGGCTTTGAGCACTGGAAGTGTCTCCTAGCTCTGCTGTGCCGGTCAGAGGAGGCGATGGGGAAACGTAAGGAGCTCTACCTGGGACTCATCGCGGTGCTTTACCACCAGCTCGGAGAAATCCCGCCCGACTTCTTTGTCGACATCGTGTCTCAGGATAACTTCCTCACCTCCACGCTGCAGGTAGATGCACGACTTCAGAATTCCAAACGTGCTGCGATAAACATAATCTCAAAGTACATACAAATGAAAGGAACCACTCTGTAGTGTCTGTCAGTGGAAGCTTTGTCAGCTTAATCAACATTTTTTTTCAGTGCTTGCTATGGTCAAAATAGCATAAGTGGAAGTACAGTACTCTTTAATGTCCTGTCAAAGCTTTACTGTCACATGTGAAAAAAAGAAAAGGAACTGTAAATAGTATAAACTTGTTTTTAGTGCTTTGCTTTGCGTGGCTGCTAATCTTAAGGCCACCACTGCCTCAATGACACTTGGATTTAAAGTAATATATTTTTTGAAAACATTGTTTTCAACTAATTTTGTCTAGGATGTAGTCATTATATTCAAAGAAATAAGCTGATAACTCCCGAAAGTGTTTTTGCAAAATAATCATAGTAGCAAGACGGGAAAATGGCTACAACAGTGAAGATTTAGGTCTACCTTAAAGATCAAACAATTTCCTATGTCATGTAAATGTCATGAGCCCAGTAGATGAGGACATATTTCAAGTAGATCGATATTGTTGTGGCCAAATGGTTTGTGTGACGCGGACATGTCTGGATGATGATAGCAAATCAAAAGCATCCCCTAAATGATTATTGTTGTCAAGTATGTGTATACAAGTACAATTACAAATCATTACATTGTTTGACTTATTTTCTCGCAGGACTTTTTCCAGTTCACCAGTGGACCTGGTATAGACGGCACACTGCGCAAGAGAGCAGAGAAGTTCAAAGCTCACCTGACCAAGAAGTTTCGCTGGGACTTTGATGCAGACCTGGACGACTGTGCCCCTGTGGTGGTGGAGCTGCCTGAAGGTGTTACTGTGGACTGAGACTCTAAAGTGGACTCCGTGTACATGCTGGAACTATAAGCAGGGAACAGGACTGAACTAATCTGACACTAAAGGAGAGCAGTGAAGCCTGGTAGTTAACACCAGACACCAGGTTCTCAAAAGGCTTGAGGAAACAACCTGGCCACTGCAGTGCCACAGTCCTGTAAATGGCTACACAGTAACATCAGTAGTTCTCTAACAGTGTGTCAATGGTGTTACACATGGGCTGTAAAACATCTTATATATGTGCCCAATTTGTACCTGTTATGAAGAAAGCAAACATGTTATTAAAGTCATCCTAAGTGTTAAGTCATGGCAGAGCTGCAGAATAACAAATGTCGGTGGTGCCCTCTGGTGGTGGCTTTGTCGAAGCTCAGCTAGCAAGTTGTCTTGCATTGCTTGACAGTTCAAGAGCCACAATTGCATCACATTTATTGCCACAATCTGCCCCCTAATTTTTATATAGCAATATAATAACTGCGTGGCTGAAGACACTCTAAGGATAACCTTAATATCACCTTACCTCATAACAACTCTTGATATAAAGGATTTTGCTCAAGGAAAACAGAAGTATAGTAAAAATAAAGCATGCTTTATGTTTATAATTCCTTTTGTTGCCACACTGTTTAGAAAATGACACAGTTGTGGTTTGTAATGGTAAAACATTAAGATCACATCTCAGCCTTTTTCTTCAGTACTTTTCTTAAACTTAAGTGTGACTTTTCTATGATTTTTTTGAACCAAATTCCCTTTAATAAAAACGACACTTTTGGTACAAAATAGCCGTGTAGTGGTTCTTGTTATTGCCATCTACTGAATGTTAATGAATGTTTAAATACTTATTTTATACTTCTATTTATATATATAACATCTCTTTTTCCTCCACTAGATGGTGGTCATGGGCTTTTTGTGAATATTTACAACTTCATGTATCTTAGGATCTTCATTGTAAATGATGAAATGCGCATTCACACGGAATAAAAAGCTGTTCTCGGTGCAGAGAACTGCTAGGTTCTGGTTTGAATTGGCAGTGGGTTCTGTGCACAACATGACTGTCAGTGTGGAAATAATCTCTAAGCTTTCACTGATCTCAACAAACATGATTTGTGAGCTGTAACAGGTGGAGGAATAACTGGGATGCACTGACAACAACTGGATAAACTGGATAACATAATTACGTGCAATTTATCAGCTGTGTGTGTGAGTCCCTCATTCGACGGTGATGGATGGGACAGGCCTTGTGTTAGCCTCTTGGTCCATCAATCCATTAACTTGTTAATTTTCTCCTCTGCCCTTCGTGAACCTTTTTTTCTCTCCAGCTGGACGTCTCTGCTGTGACATGTCCCAGCTCCGTGAGCCCATCTATTACCATAAAGCTGCTGTGAAAAGGACTAAAGCGATGTAATGTAATTATGTGAATCAATAGAGTCTGAGCCTGTTGATGGAGATCCAAATGCCAATACAAGAAATCCATTCTCTTCCCAGAAGACAGATGGTATTGTGAAATGGATGGTAATGCTAGGCTTTGTGATGAAATCTCCCCTTTTGAAGATTTACGAACATCTTAAAAGAAGATCAGTTTTGTATTTGTGGTCCACTCTGAGACCACTGGTGCTCTGCGCTGGTTGTTACTTTTCTTTTGAATGCAATTAGATGGAGAAAATGGTTTGGAACACATGGTGGAAACATATCAGCACAACATGGAAGGAAATGTGCGCCAATTATTTGTAGATTAATTTTCCTCTCCGGGGATGAAATGCTGTACATTGTCGAGGAAGACAGTCTCAGAAATTACACTGTTGGGACGTCCTTGGCGCTCCAGACCCTCCATTAGTGCTGGAATTAGAGTGTACAGCAAGTCAGCGGACATCTCATTAAGTGTCCGGCTTTTCTGTGCCACACGCACCCCTTCACCCTCAGAGAACGCTTTCCTGCCATGTTCCTGGAATGGCAACCATTTCCCTTTTAATCGCTCTTATTTGTTTCCTTTGGTGCGGCCGCCCTGGGGAGTGAAGCACGCTGGGAAACGGACTGCGTTGATTGTGAGGAACCTGTCAGTCACGGTGGAGCTTTCTCCCCATTTAGATGTTCGCTGGTTCCAGAGGGCCCACAAGCCGCTCACCCTGCCAGTGTAAACACAGGCCCCTCTGTTTCTTTCTCAGTCACTCACCCACTCCCCCCCCCCCCCCACTGCACCAAGGAGGATGGATCTTGGTGTGTGTGTGTGTGTGTGTGCATGCACATGTGTGTGTGCGAGTTCTTGACCGAGCATTGACTCTGGTTTTATTATTAATTATTGTTGACTGAACAAATCAGCTGTTTTATAATGTGTGTGCATGGAATTATTCAATTATTAATTGACCAAGTGGTTTCTGATCACCCAAGCATCTCCACTAAATGGGCAAATTACATTCATTTTATTGTCCACTACTGGAAATAAAAATACAGGGAGACTTGTGCAGGACCGTCAGCACCCAGAGCTTCAATTCCATTTGACTGCTGTTTTTGCATTGCCCTGTTTCACTGAATTTCTCCAAATATATATTTTTATAGAAGTTTTAATTTCGGGTTGTTGTTTCCTATGTTCACCTTTCGATACAGATTACTTTTTGCTATTTCTCGGTCTGTCTTTCACCCATCAAAGCAAAGTTTGTCTTTCTATGACCACTTTGGTGTATGGCAAGTTGCATAATTATAATGAATAGCTTGTCAAAAAGTGGGCTTTTTGCTAATTGCCCGTATCCTTAGTTGACATGTGGGGAAAGATGTTGGTACAGCAGTGGAAGGAGTGTTTACTCTCTGACCTCTTCTTACTGTTTTGTAGAGATTGCACAGTTAAAAGTATATTCACAAACACTTGGCAGTGTGGTTTAGTTTTGGGGAAGTAAACAGTTCAAACCCTCACTTTTCATGTGTACTACTGAAAACAAACGTGTGCAGATATAAACTAACAATGAAGGCATGAAAAGTTTGAACTTGTGCATCTGTGGTGTGGATTCTGTTCCCTGTCCACACACGTCAGTTTCCAGCTGCTGCTTCCTCTCACCTTTTTGTCTTGGACTTTTCTTTTGGTGTCGGCCTCATAAGAGTACGTGTTGATGACCAGGCTGTGATTCCTCACTGCTGCGGTACCAGCGGGGCTTCACATGTCTGACTCGCATGACCCAAATGTGAGGCAGGCACGTGTACCTTTTCCCCAAATGTGTATATGAGTGCGCGGCGTTGGGCGCGTGCACATTTTGAGCTCCTGGTGCACAGACATATGGACGGGGGTGGGGCGTACTAAAAGCGGGGATGGATGAAGTTAAAAATCCCTCCTGGAAATTTCATACACGCCGGGGGAGGCAGTGAGTGTGTGCGCGAGTGTGTGAACAATATGTTCTGTTATAGTGATCTGCTGAAGTGATTAAAGGCAGGAGCTAAAAACGAGGCGGTAGACCTTTGAGGTCTGGTCAGCAGGCATGTGAGTCTGTCAGTGTCTGTGTGTCTGCCTTTCTGATCATGTAAAGCATAAGGACACGACAGCTGGCCAGTAAATTTCCCAGGCTAACTAACTAAAGTTGTAGAGGTAGAACAAGTACATGCTGTGATGAGCTCACACGCAGACACAGCAGCACAACAGAGATAAACCTCCACTGTCATGTCTCACTGTTGTCACGGAGCTCATTAAAGTGTCTGCGCCTGTTGCTGTTTATCGTCCTTGAGAGCTTAACTAAACATCGGACAAGTCGTTTTGAATCAGGCACAGTTTAGACAGACCGCAGTAAAGATCCTTTCCTGGTCCCTATTCCCCGTCCACAGTCCATCAGATACCTTTCACTCTCCCCCACCTGCCCATCAGATGACTGATCTCTGACTTCCATTTTTAGTGTGTGTGTGTGTGTGTTGTCTTTGGCTGTGGCACTCAGAGCATGAACTCTGGCAGACCTTGTCACAGGAGAAAGGATTTGAATACCGCTACACCCCAAATACACACACACACACACACAACCTCTCACCATTGCTCACTTTCTCTTCCTACCCCTATTTTTCTTGAACAGTTGAGTGTCTTTGTTTGAGGGTTTTGAGGTGAAAGCAGACCCCTCCTGGTAGCCCCACACCCAGGGGAGAACCCGCTGAATGGTTACAGGGTGGAGAGGAAGGGCAGGAGGGAAACCCTAAGCAGACCGGGCCTTTCAGATGGCGCTCTGAGGAGGATGAAAACATCCATCACTCACTGTTTTCTACTGGGTATTTAAGTAATTCCTGTTTTCTTCTGTCCTTTTTCTGCTTTCTGTCAGTTTTCTGTACTTTCTCTTTGCCTTGTTTTTCTTAACCCTTTACCGGCCACAATGGCACACACCACCTTGTGAATAATTCAGAGATTTCTGATGTATTATTCAGGCTTTTCTGTCTCTCACACACACAAAGCTTTTGTCTGCTTTGATTTGTTTCCCTTAAAGTTAAAATATAGAAACCTCTTCCTTCTCTATGCCCTCTGTTAAAATTCTCTCTCTAACTTCCTCCTCTCTTGCCCCAACTAATCAGTTACGATATATGATGCAAACAGCTATGTCTAACATGGAACAAAATATTTTAAGGATTTAACACACAGTGTTTGTTTCCTAAGTAAAATATATGTTTAAAAGCTTTTTCCCCAAAGTGAATTCTACTTCTGCAGGGCATACAAATGTGCACATAGGTGTATGTCGCTCTAAATTACTGCCAAATGATGGGCTGCAGTGGCTGAGGTGGTAGAGCAGGTCAGTCTTTAGGTTGGTGGTTCAATCTCTGGTTCCTTCTGTCCACATGTGAAAGTGTCTTTCACCGAGAAACTGAAAGACACAAAATTGCCCCTGATGTGTATATGAAAAATTTTTAAGTTGCTTTGGGTGAAAACACCCACAAAATTAAACTTGCTTTATTAGAATAACTTTTAGTTCCAAATAAGTAAAATGAGTCCGTATTTTACAAGGAAAAAAGAAAAAAGAAAAGATTCTTTGTTTTTTCTGCTTTGAAAAAAGAAATAGAAAAATATGTAATTAATTTTTGGACAGGCATAGTTACTTGTTTATCTTAGGAGGACGCTGATATTGACGTTTCTCTTTGAATCTTCATAACTTCTGTTTTTCTCTTAAAATAGTGTTGGATTGAGCATGAAAGTTCATTCTTGACCTTGGAAGTAGTAGTTTGACAAACTTCACAAACTTCTTCATCAATGAATAGAGTTTGCTCAGGGTCATGAACATTGTTGTTATTTTGAGATAGTGAGCTCCACATCCAACACACAAATTGGATCAAAAGTCACAGAGTATTACCATACACATGTTTTGACACTTGTCCAAAGTGACATTTTTCAAATTCCACCCACCCATTAGGACTAGGAGATGGGGCTGAAAGCTCTGGTCTTAGCTATAGTGGACCTTGAGTTAAGATTATTTGATGGAGAGTAGGATTATAGCCACTGTAATGCAATGTAAATGTAAATTAATTTTTTTAATAACTCAAACTATCCCTCTGTTTGATGATATTTCAATGTTGATTCAGCTCTTTATTGTCTCTTTGTTTTTTCTCCTTTTTCTGCTTTTCTTATCATGTCTTTACAACTCCCCCTGTGTCTCTCCAAGGGCAGTGCAGGTGTGTATAGTTCTCCGTCATGAATCATGCTGTAGCTCATTCTGAAAAGTGCAGGATTTGTTTTGTGACACAGGGAGCTTTTAAAAAGCGGCAGAAAGATCCCTACCTCCCCTGTTTTTATTCCCGCATCTCTTTAATGCAACAGTAAATCTTCCTCTTCCTGTCTCCTCTGTGTACTTTTTTCCCATCCCACTCTTTCCTACCGTATTCCACTTCCTCCATCCTTCTGCTTTTCCCTGCCCAGGCTCAATTTGAGTTATGGGACAATCATCCAGAATAGCAGAGCAGGGAGAGTTGGCTCTGATCTGTTATCAGTGTTTTCTAGTTTGCTGTCCCTTCTCTATTCTGTGCTCTCTGAAATCTCAGCTCCCCAAAGTTCACTCTTAATCATTAGCAGACCCCCCCCCCCCCAAAAAAAAAAAAAAATCTAATCTCATCAGGGTATGTTTATTAGGGATATTAAGTAAATAGCTCTTAATTACCATTTTCTATAAAGTCTTTCCCTCTGTCTCTCCGGCTCTAACTCTCGCTCAGTGTTGCTGGCCAGAATCCCAGACTCATTTTAGCTGATCGTCCCTAATCTTAGCCCTAGCTGTCTCCTGTCCTATCCTACTGCTGTCACCACTGCAATTAAGTCTGTCTAATTGGACAGGCTTCTGTCAGTGTGTTTGAGTGCATCTGTGTCTGCATCCATGTTGTGGCCAGGCTTACTGGAGCCAGGTGGCCACGTGTTTGGCTCACAGGAGGCCATTTCTCTATGGATGTTAAACCGCAGGCAAAAAACACAGCCATGTGATGCACACAGGTTTGATACAACGCCAAAGACTTGGCAACATATGCATGGGAAGACATTAGATGTTACCAGGAATGGGACATTTGGCCAGTAAGTTTGAAATCTAGCTGAAGCTCATATGCAGATGACCAAAGTGGTTTGAGTTTAATCCAATATGTTAATGGTACTGTAAATAAGAGATAATGGCCCTGGATCTGAAATATGTGGCCTAATGGCTGATAAGCTGTAGTTGAGAATTCAATGGGTCTCTGATGAGTAGGTTGGGTCTCGACGCTGACATGGGTGAGGTTCGAAGAGTCTGGGGTCATGGAGCATATCATTTACAAACAAAACAACTAAAGACAACTGAAATTATTAAATCATCCAGATAAAAAAAAAAAAAGTAATCTGGCTTCAGCAACAGTTCGGCAACATGTTATGTGTGGTATAATTGTGGTATGTCTACTTAGGGATGATTAAGAGGCTTAAGTCACTCAACCCAAATCACTAACAACTTGCAGAAGCTGCTCGTCTGCCATCATGTCACTAAATGCTGCAACAGAGCATTTTTCTACCATAAACACTTTGGAAAACAGCTCCCACACTGCAGTAAATCCAGAAGTAGTATCACTCAGATGTTTCCACAAACACTCATTACTCATTCTCTATGCTGTGCCCCTCCCTTCTCCCCACATTACCCTCTTTCTGTTATGTGGCTTTGCCGGGAGCTGCTAGTGATGTTTACCTCTCTGACCCATGGTGTCTGGCGAGTAAACAGACATTGGCCTGCGCCCTGGTCTGGACCGGCTTCATGTTTCTGCTCTTGGCCTTCTCCATATCCGCATTACCACTGAACCACAGCTGGATAATGAAAGTCAGGCCCCGACTGCCCACAGAATGCCTGCATACATACTGCTGGAGTGTCCTGAGAGGAGTCAGGGGACTACTACCGTGGACATGATTTTGGAGATCACAGTTATGGTCTCATTTAAGGCTGGGTGGACTGCAGTAACATCAGGACATGATTTTGCTCAGAAAATCTAAATATTTTTGTACAGAATATGAGTCAATCCATTTGTTAACATCCTTTATTTATATACAAAAACCATTATTATTACATTAGTATTCGATTATGTCTCACTCCTCAGCTTCAGCCTCAGTTCTGTTCTGTCTTCAGTTGATTTAGAACTGCTGTTCAGTTAAGCAATGGAGCCCACGGTAGATATTATATTGCCTTTACAAATGTGCATGTCTGAGTTGTGTGATTGTGTATGCATGTACATGTGTATACGTGTGCTCGGGACACTAAAACAATTTTATTCTGTTTTGCCAGGTGGGGTGTCAGAACCTCACTGTTCAGAATTGGGGCATCTTGTTCTGGTAGTTTTTTAAGGGAAGACGTCCAGTCCAAAGTAAACATTTGATCTGAGAGCTCAGTCAGTCACATGCAGCTGGCTCTTCAGAATGCCCTGGCCATATGTTGAGTTTATATACAGGGATGCAGAGTGAAGATCGGCTTTATGGCTAATGATATTCTACTCTCACAGCTTCCAGTCTGTATCCCTTCCTGCACCCCCATCACAAGAGCTACCCAGATTCATGGGTAGACAAACAAAGACCCGCGCTGAGACGGAAACATATGCGGTGATCTGGTCGCATTTAATGGTCAGAAAGGGGAAAGGAAGAGGTGTTTTTATAGAGAAGATTGGGGCTGGCTGTCACTCCCCAATCTGAGAGGTGCACACAGACATCCAACATATGCTTAACTGATACTAGTCTTACATTGGCATGAAAAATGACTATTATGGCTATGCTTTTTATTACAATCAAAATAAGACTATGTCAATTTTAAAGGAAAAAATAACACGTTCATCCTTCCTCCTTTCGAAAAGTTGAATTCATAAGAAATAAAACATACTTTTGCTCAATTCAGTATACTCAGGGGTGGTAGCAAACTAAAAGTTAGCAAACTTTGTGACTTTATGACTCCTCTCTACTTGTGCTATTGTTACACTACGTATTAGCATTTACCATTTTCATATAATTGTCACTTGTGGCCATAGTGGCCATTGATTACGGATTAAAGCTAACCCTAACCCAAAAGTTAGGCTCACTTCAAAATCTTTGCCCCTTTAAAAAATGGTAAACAAAACAAAAAGTGTATTATATAGTAAATCATATAGTTAAGAAAACCCCTAGTTACTTGGGTTAATATATAGTAAAACTACATATATTTACAATTATTTTAAGAGATAAAGAGAAGATCCCTAACACTCAGCATGCTCCAGTTTCATTTACATATAAGCTTTAGAGATCCATCAAATGATCTCTGCTTCTGTAAAATGTGTTTTTTTCTCTTTTGATTGTGAATGAATGAAACAAACGCACATTTTCACGCAGCTTTTGGCATCTGTTACACTTTTTTTTTTTACACAATTTTAGAGAATGTGCATGATAATTAACAATAGACAATTCATGGATTTATAGAGGCACAGTTTTTTTTTCTCTTAATAAAGTGACTATTTTTCAGGTTGTTTCTGCCTGTTTTTTTTTTATCTTTGTTTCTTTTTCTATGTTGTTTAATTTGAAGGCAGTGTTTCACTCTCCTTTTCTTTTGGCAGCCCTGTCAGTCCCATAAAAGCAATGGAATGATTGGCAAATCGGTGGCCGTCACACCCAACCAATTTGGTGTTCAGCTTTTCACACAATTATTTCACACGCCCGTGAGAGACCTCAGTCTCCGGGATGGACATGGGAGCTTATTGTAAATGTGTTTGTTTGGCTTTTAATGTTTAGAAGAAAAGATCTCAGATTTTTATGAGTCAAGGGATTGGTGACTGGGATGTCAGTACTGTGAGGCCATATATCAAATGTATACATACCATACAAAGTAATGAAACTCTCCTTTCCCTTTGGGATGGACTGCTGACGCCAACATGCTTTAGGGGGATTGGGAGCTAATCTGACAGGATTCCTGACTATTCCAAATGGGAATTGTTTCAGTCCTTGCCATGCCTCACTTTCACGTCTGCCTTAAGTTAGATATCTGGGGTCACCAATGCATAAATTCTTACCTTAATAACCAATAGCCTGAGAAAACACAAGGCAGTCTTCAGATCAGCACATTGGGGTTTCTTAATCCAAACCACACAAATGTACTTACATGTGCATGCATGCACTCCCTATTTCACACACACACACACACACACACACACACACACATGCACACATGTGTTTGACTGGCACATGTTCTGTGATTGCTGTGGCAGATATCCTTCATATCCTGTCCAGTAAAGAGCTGAGATTTGTTAGTCTTTGAGATTCCAGGATAAGGGGCTTAATTCATACTGTCACTGCTCAAGGAGGTTGATGATTTTTTTTTTTTTCATTATACAAAATCATCTCCAGGCAGGCAACCCTCCTCAAAGCCACTAGAGACACGATCAACCAAGTAAAACAGTTGTTCTCAGTGAGAATATTAAGCACACATGTGTGCCAGAGAGAAGCAGAAATAGCAGCAGAGGAAGATAGTCTTAATTTGAGAGCATGAATGACTTATTCTTGTGGACAAATTGTCAAAAAACTTTACCCTTGATACCTGCCAGGCTTGGTATGTAAAACCTAGGATTGTGAAGGAGGAGAAACAGTGAATTGGAATTAACTGAGAAAGAAGTTCATTAGTACTGCGTGACTCTAGTGAAAAGCTTGAGACTCCACTTAATAGGCATGAAGGTATTTTGTATGATTAATGGACTTGGTAGATGGGGGGGCTTTGGGTCATGGGATCTGGGTTGGGGTCAAGGACAAGGTCATGGGGATCATGGAGTTGCCACATCCACACTGCAAGAAAGTTTGTTGATAGGTCTCTATGTTTTGAGGAATTGTTGATGATCAAAAGTTGTGAACAGACAAATATTTCCTGTTTCTTCCATTGTACTGATTGCTTCATAAACCAAACCCTCGATCAGTATTTAGTGGAAATATTATTACAAACGCAGCAAGGATCCAAAACATTCCTGCCACTAAATCCACATCCAAATCCAAACAAAAAACAATGTCGAGAACTTCAACAGGAGTCTAAGTGGCTTGCATTCTACACCAGATAAGCATCCTCATTCCATTTCAGTTGTGAAAACGGTGTTATGTTGTTTTTGTACAGTTGTACAGTCAACAGCTGCCTAAAGCAACGTTGTGAGAGTGAACCAAAATGGTAAAGTTGCGTGCTGGACAACACAATGTAACAATGTAAAGCTGAGGGGAACTGCGAACTCAGATGATTCTTTCTGTTGGTTCATCCCTATGAGCGACCCCTTTCACATTGTCAGATGTGATTACACTGTAATTATCAAAATATTGATCATAGCCACTTTAAATACAAAATGGACTGAATAATAATCCATTTGAAATATTTAATTTGGTCTCTGCCCTTTCGGGCCTTGACAAACCTGTAAACAATATTTGAAGTATTCCTATGTATAAGAAAGAGTTCAGTGTCCACAGCACTTGAAGAGAATCAGGCACCTCATACTGTAGATTTTGGATCTTCCCAGATGGATTCAGAATTCATTTCTATAAGTCTAGTTAGGATGAATACCAGTTCTTGCCGGAGACCCCCAGTTGTACTTCTCAGTCAAAACAAGTGTATTAAATGAGCTAACTGCATAGCTGAAGGACTGGAAGTCAAATTATTCTGACAAGACTGATGTCCTTGTTATACAGTAGATCCTCAGAAAAAATCCAGAATTTCAAAAACAAAACAAAGCCTGTTTGCAACAACTTCTGCTAGATCAAAATCTTAAATTTTCACAACATCCCTGACATTTTTGTCACTCATGTCCATCTCAAAGCCAAATAGTCAACTATGCATACACTGGCTGTGCTTCACTCATCCTCTGTATCTAGTGAGTGCACCTTTAATTAAGTTGCTCATAGTGTGACTGCATGGATGCTACGGGCACAACACGACCCATGTCAAAGCTACAAATTAGTCCTTCATATTTAAAGGCAATACATTTGCAATATGCATTCCCTCCAGCACCACACCCAGTCCTCTTGCAGTCTGGAGAAGAATTCCTGTCTTTATTAAAATGTAAGATTTGTTTGGATAGTACTGTGTCATATGAAGGATTATGCTGCCAGACAAATAAGTCTGTTTTAACCTCCCAGGGCCTATAGTGTAGCTCTCCTTTAAACCAACGCACTTCAGCTCCCATGCACAAACAGTTTGAGTCAAACTGCACACTTCATTATTGATGTATTGACACTGATCCACCTTTGAAGCATGATTACATTCCAAACTGTATTATGGCAACAGTCCTTTTGCACTTTGTCAAAGCCCAGTGTGAGACTTGGAGGCTCCCCCTGAAAGTAATGTATGTGCACACATGCATGCTGCACAGTCCTCTACATACAGTAGGGTATGTAAAGTAGAGGCACTGACAGCAGCTGTTATGTATGTTGGTATGTGTTGTATGCATTATAAAGGCATGTATAACCTTCATTGTGTCATTAAAACATTCTTCAGGAATGGCAGCAGGAGGTCGACAGCAGATATGAAGGCAGAGCTCACTGTTTGATTGCCACATTGCAACCCTTTAACACAGAGGTATAAATGTACCTTAACATGAGCACCATTCCATTTGGTTTTAGACTGCCACCACCTCTACCAATACACCACAATGCCACACCCACAAACATGTAAACACACACTAACAAATAGCCAAAAATGCAGTATAAAGCTGTTGACTTTGAATGACAAAAATACATACATTTTCTATATCTTTATTCCAAGTACTGCAGTGAGCTTTACAATGCAGATGTGTGCAGCTGGCAGATGTGTGGATACTGTGTGTTTCAGGATTGTATCAGTGCACAGTTTCTTGTCCAATTTGTCAACTCAATGACATCTTCAAGTTCTTATGCTATAAGGTTAACCACACACAAACACACACTCACACACCAACCCTTTTGCCAGGTTTTGATTTTGGTTAATGAAAAGGTGAACATTAATTGCAGGTCTTTGAATGGACATGAACTCCAGTTTCCTGTATGAAGGTCTGACGAGGTCTGCGCCCTTCCTTCACACAAGCCTCCGTATGCTTACTTTCCACTTTGCTATATAAAGGGCACACTACTTACTGCATTGACACTAAACCTTGGCATTGGACGTCAGCCGTGGTGTGCAGAATCATCCAATATGGAAGTAATTCCTGGGGATACTTTGCTGCACACACACATACTCACCAACAGGTTTTGAATGCTACCCTAAATTCTATTACAAGAAAACTCAAATATTCCAGTGCTTCAGAAGAGGGGCCCCTAACACACACACACACACACACACACACACACACACACACACACACATACACACACACCACCATGTGATTGGACCTCCAGCTTTCAGAACTCTCCGTGCTTCTCCTCTGTTCTGAACCTGTGCCAGAGTCTGTGAAATGAGATGATTATGTGTGAAATGAGGAGTCTTCTCACTTCTTCTTATGATCTAGGCAGGACAAATCAGGGTTAAAGACAGACGATAGACAGTGCTGAGAGGTAGCTGCAGGCTAACGCTGCACCACGGGGGTGTACAATACTTGACTAAATTCTTCCACGTCATTACATATAACTTTCTTTGTATCCTGTAGCCTGAAGGGGAAAAGCTTATCCATCAGAGATGATGGAGGCATAACCATCTCCTCCAGCTTGGGCTCCTTTCATAAATGATCCCAGGTTGAACAAACATTCATCCGAGCGTGAAGTGCGGTCCTCACCTCCTAACCTGCGATTCCTCTTGCTCGCAGCCCTCTGCAAAGCCCGTCTGACTCTGCTGTGATGGCATTCCCTGCATACCTGTGCTCTCAACTAACGGGGGCACATGCGCAGGTCACAAGGCCACAACGGGGGGCGGATGTATGCTTATTAACTCGAATCTCCAATGACTAACCCATTTTCCCTTTATTGCAGATAAATCTTTCCCAGGCTGTGAAGGTATAGGGAATATGGGTCAAGCTGCTGAGTGAACGGAGAGTGATGGGGTGAGGCAGGGCGGGGGTGGAGGTGGGTATTTGAGCGAGAAGTTTCCGCCCTGGTCAACTGTGACCTCTGACTTCCTAATGTGAACCTGAGGCGAGCTCAGTAGGGACCGACCTCCTCTGACGGAGTAATTAGCGTGAACAATAACGCACAATTGGTTACAGTTGGATTAGCTTGAAGTGATCTAATAAGGCATGCGATGCATCAAGTGGCTCAGTGAAGCGCTCAGGTTGTAATACACACTCTTTGTTTTAATGAAAGGCATCTCCCTCTTCTCAGTGCACTGGCTATTTGATCGCCATATGTTCTATAGATAATGATAGAGGTGCAAAGCTTCTGGAACAGAGAACAGCAACAAATCACCAACTTATTACAAAAAGACACACAATATATATATTATATATATATATATATTTCACAATATATTTCCTATATTTCAGTCTTGATTTCCTTAATTAATTTCAGTCCTTTCTCTCTTGTAGCAAAGTTTTCAAAATGTCTCCTCTGCATTCTCTTGAGCACACATTGTGTTTACATGAGCTTCTCCATCTGTAAGTACTTTGTCATTTCTTTGAAGTGAATCCCTCCTTTAGATGATGCAATCCGATCAGTGATGCCCATTGTAGGCCTTCAATGTATTTCACTGTAATTCTCTTTTTGGACTTTGTTTGTGTTTTCATGTCCCCGAAGGAACACATTATTATACACATTATTCTCATGGGATGAAATGTATCCATGAGACCCCCGACTGAAAAGAGTTTTTTATTTGAGTAGTTCAGTGCTTATATTAGATGTTCCATCAGTGTGATATGTCTACTGAGATTCAGTTAATACAGCTGTGTGAATGTAGTCCATTTACTCTAGACTCTCGGGGGACAGTTTGATCCTGGCAGTTATTGCTCTGATCTAACCCCCAAATAGACAAATTTTTCTATTAAAATATGATTCATGTGGTTTAACATCAAAAAGTCAGGGGAAAAAGTCAGCAATAATCAGTTTTTCAGGGTTACTCCCAACCTTCTCTCGACTTTTGGGGTTACCTCCGACTTTTCAGGATTAAATTAACAAATTCATATGCAGAGTTGCAACCAAAAGACTATCTTTAAACTACCATTTGAAAGCAAAATGATCAGGTGCACTATGGTTGTGTGTGTGTGTGTGTGTGTGTGTGTGTGTGTGTGTGTGTGTGTGTGTGTGTGTGTTATGTTATTCCTGTGACCCAATTATAATCAATTGTAATCTCTCAGCCAAATGTTTTGCATTTTGCCATCAGTTTTTGTTGACCACAGGAGAGTATTTACATAAGAATGTGATAATCCAAGGTATCATCTACAATTGGCAGTGCTGGTGGCCTGCACTGCCAAATGCACCATCCCCTTCTGCTCACAAAATGTGATTGGCTGCTGTTGGATTGATTCAAAGTATGTGTGTTACAAGTGAAGTCTAAAGGCACCAGATTCATGAATCACGCTTTGCCATCACATGTTAATTATCAGTTAAAGAGAATCTGGCCCAAATGCTGAAGAGCAGTGGACCAATTCCAATTTTTAGTTCCCCCCTACATTTATTCTCTCCTCTGATGCTGGTCCAAAACTAGGTTGAGTGGCCTGGCATTTGCAATTTATTAAGTGCAAGCTTGACAGATATTCACTGTTTGGATGTTGATCTTAAGATAAAAAGTGTACTTGGGTTATGGTGTCAAGTTTAGGATTACTCTACTGAAAAGCAGCAAATACACAAGTCAATTTAAGCATACCTTTTGCCACCTAATTGTATTCACATGGCCCTGCTATGCACTTCTTTTCACCTTATAGCAAGCAGCTTCAACAGAAGGGCGTAGCATGCAGGTGAAAAAATTGCAAAGATGTTGACGCTACCCCCCCAGACACTAATCCAATCCCCACAGGCGCGTTGCTAGTGCAGTAAACAGTTGTGTTTGATTAGACCCAAAACAATAACAGTACTGCCCTCAACTGAACCCAGGTTTCTGCAGTTCCCCAGCTCCCACCAGGCACCCCCCATATTTTCATGACCAGACTGCAAGTATTATTTAACTATTACGCCTACTTTTTCAGGAGACTGCCTCAAATCCCTACCTCTGGATCCTCGTCTGGAAATACTTTTACAATAAACTGTACCATATTTTATTTTGCCACTGTCATACAATGCTGCCATATCTGTTGTCTGCTGTACACCACCGTACCATTCCATGGCACAGTGTTTTACTGTGGCCTAGACACAAATGATGAGGTGATCATGTTGACTGTGCCCCCACAATCACTTCCACAGAGCCTCCAGTGGCAATTTGGTCTGTTTACTGCCTGAAGTGCTGATTGATTGCAGCCCTCTCAGTGTTTACAGTTGTGGAGCTGATTCCAGCATTATTAACAGAACCAAGTGGACTCCAGACCTCTGCAAACTGGCCACTGGTGAGCACTCAGTTTGTTGCTGTCTTCTGCTCCTGAACAGCATCCAACAAACTGAAGCTTCCTTCCCTCTGCTCTCTCCAGTCCCCCTCCGCGGGCAAAAAGAATGCCTGAATGGAATCACACTTGATTCATTTCAAATGTTTTGTATCTCCATCTTTGACTTTCCATATTTTCTCCACTGTATCATATTGACATGTAAAGAAGTAAATACTGAATGCCCTTAACAGGACTTATGTAAGATATCCTGAATAGTTTTCATTTAATCCTCAATCGCAGACAAAAAATGCTCAGCAAAGGAAACAAGACATTCAAAGGAAAATCAAGCATTCCTGTTAAATGTGCAGAGATTTAATCCCTTGCAGTTGGGGGAATGTCAACGGGCAAAGTATGCCAACTTGGTCCACGCAGACTGTTTCCTGGGGAAATGACTCTGACCAGCCCTTCTGGCTTTATGCCTGTGCGGATCAGGAGCATATCACCAGTAACACTGCTGTCCTCAGGTTCATATTTCTGGGAAGTTTTAAAGATACATCATACAAATTATCAAGTGGGACAGAGATCTTGCTGATATGCAGAAAGTAACTACTTTGTTCATGTGGAAAAACTTGAATGTATAATTACAGGGTCAGGTCATGTGGTACAATGCAGAGGCAAGTCAAAGTAGAGAATTCTCAACTCACAGCAGAATTAACCAACCCAGGATTTATAGTATACACCGCCAGTACTATTTAATTAGAACAAGGGTGTCAGGGGAGGACTAGCCTCTATTACCTCTGATTGGTGAGGCTGAAATTATTTCCATTCCTCCATCAATTAAGTTCAGTGGTAGAGGACCCATCTGTTTGTGGTTACAGTGCCTGGCTCTGAAATATATTCTACCCACTGCTATTCCTTTATTTTAATGCTGAATGGGTCTCGTTATGATCAGAGAACTTCACAATCCATGCTTTGGGTTATAAAATACCATTCGGTACAGTAAGCATATCTATGTGTGTGTGTGTGTGTGTGTGCTCATAAATGAAAGTAGACTCCCATCCATTTGGCAGTTTGAGGGGAAACTTATCCAACAACACTGCATGAGATTTCATCAGTGATTATGTTGTTTACCATGCTTGGCTTTCACACAGTGCATTCAATAGTTTGGTTCTGGTCAGAGGAAAATATCTTGTAAATCAAGTTTATGAAAGTTGGATTATATTAATGAGACCATCCCTGGCTGTGAAGAGAGGTCATTCGTTTTACTATGCGAAGGAAAGTTGTAGTATCGCTGTTTTAAGTTGAGCATAAAGTTGACGTCTGAAAGTTGATGTCTGAAAGTGAAAGCTAACAAATCGCCCAACATCACCAACTCTTGTAAGCCACTGTGGAAGTGTCACTGCTCCCAAGCTAGTGAGTACTTTTTCTTGTTAGGAAACATTGCATAAATATGCAAACAAAAGAGGGAGTTCTAACATTTTGTGGACTTCTCTACTCAGCCATGGTAATTTAAGCTTTCTGGCCTTTTTCTACATTAAGCAGTGGAAGCTATAGTTAGCCTGGTAATGCACTGATTCCTACTAGATATTACTTTCCATGCATGTAATTTTAACACCTATTGAGTAATTGGTGTTGGTAAATTACGGGTAGTCCTGTGACCTTCATACGTTACTCTGTTATTTGAATGGGTAATGTGTGGAGTCACAGTGCTAAAATCACATAGGGCATGAGAAACTACACTGGACACTTAACTTCCCGTTAGGCTGTTGTAATTTTGTAAGTGATATAACAAACATTTTTTACCCTACATATATTGCACAAGGTGTTGCTAATTCAAGTGTCCAAGCAATCAATATAGAGTGAATTCGAAAGTTCCTGTTGATCTCCCAGTTTGAAGAGAAAGAGGGTTGAATGAGTGCATGACGCTGGGTGCTCTGACTCACTGAATCAAACATGTTTGGAATTCTTGGCTGTTCTCCAGGAGAGATGGCTTTCATTTTTATGATCAGAATCATATAACTTATTGTTATCTATCACTGGCTTGGCCCTCAGGGGACTTCAAATTTGGGGGAAATTGTTGTTTTCGTCACAGAGCACTCAGCTATTAAGGGGGGATTTCAACAATGCAACTTTTATAGTGGCATTATTGTTTGTGTCATGGTAGGTTGGTGATTTCTGTATTTTTTCATTTGCCAATGGGTAAGAAATAAAAGTATTTTTTAAACCCATTTTGAGAGGCTATAAACCTACGCAACACTTTACATGTGGCAGTTGGTTGCTCACACACATCCATTCAGCAGATATCACACACATTAATATGTTAACAATTTGCACAAGCACACATCTTCTCAGCTGTTGATTTGCGGTTCCTCCATATGGCAGTCATATTGAGTGAGAAGGAGAGAGCAAAGGATCATAACAGTGCAGAGCTGTTATGATGTGCTTGGCCAGTAGCCTGTGTTAGGAGGAGTTGTGTGGTTCTGTAGAAGTGACCAGAGAGATTTTCACTGATTTTCATTTGCAATTTGGCTTTTTCATGTGGCTCCAGAGCTTATGTAACAGCCTGGCCAGCGGCTGCTGTTACATCAGCAGCAGCAGGACAACGATGTCCTTGGAGTTGCAAGCAAAACTGAAGTCACTCGGAACAGCACATGTTGGGACATTACAGAGGCTAAATGGCTCTTGACTGTTTTCTAGGATCATTTGGACCCATCATTGATCGGTGGGATTTGTTTCAATGGGCTTCCATCTCCATCATATAAGCCCGAATGTTCAAAACCCTAAAATGATGGGCTGGCTAGGATGGCGTCTGGCTTATGATGAACAGGATGAAACACACTGGTGGAAAGTAAAATTTCTGGAAATCCTTGGCATGGACCTTGAGTGAGGTTAATAAATAATATGGGAAATAATCCGAGAAGCCAGGATAGCATCTGGCTTTTGTTTGACCAACAGGCCACAGAGCCAGCCCATATCTCAGACCTGGAGTATCTCTGTTTATCTGTTCAGTTTGCCTCTTTGTTGCCCTCATAAACAGCCAGCTGTGTCAATAGATGTGAGTTTTTAGGTTTGGCTATCAGTGACAATGTGTCACTCAGACTTGTGGGCGCTAAACTCTTTGATTTCAATATGAAAAACATGGAAGCTAAAATGAAACTAACTAAACTACAAGGGTAGGGGTAAATTTGTTTATAACAGTGTGTCAGTTTGGGTTGACAGATTTAAATTTTGGTAAAACCGGATGTATGCATGTGCAAATTGATTTACTGATAATCTCTTGGTACTTCCTGTACACATTCAACTTTTAAAGCATTTACTATGTCACCCTGTGACATCTTGACCTGAACAGTGTATTGAGAAAGAGTTACTATGAGAAAGGGTTAGCTAACATTCTGTTTTAAACAGCATAAGTGACCATCTTTTGTCGATGTTGACTGATTCAAAAGTAATTACATTAATGAATTAAATGTTAAAAATTAATCTGAATATAAATGCAGTACTGAACATGGACATTTATTCGGTCTTGGTTTGATTCTAATTCAGGAAGTTTTTTTTATAGACTCAAAAGTATAAAAAAATAAATCCAATACAGTATTTGAACCCACAATCTCAGCAAAAAACAGCAGATTCTGAGCTACATCAGCTCTTACTCAGATAACATAATGTTAATCAGAATCATGCAAATAAACTGATAAAGTAAGTCTGAATCTCTTCATTACATATATAAGGTGACATCCCTTACCGTGTCCCCGAAATTACACATTTACTTTTGTCTTTATTTTCTCTTTCAAATAAGTATGGCAAAATAGTGGATTTGTTTATGCAGTTCTGCGTAAAGTCTGCCTGTTTTTTAGATCTTATCCATGCTTAAAGTCTATCTTTGTGCAAGCAGCCTCTGATGTCATCCTAGACAAAGCCCCATTGTAAAATATAGGCTGCCAGAATAAGGTTCTTACAAGGAGTCACTCCATGTCTGCATTGCCCTCACACCCTTTTAAGAACACAGGTCTACGAATGATCATTTCATCAGCCATTTCTTTCATATTAACTAGTGATGAACTGGGGCTCCACCAAGAATAAAGGCTTGATGGATCAGCTTAACCTCTGACCTCAAAAAGCAACGGTAGAGAGTTGTGCTGACCCAGGTGGTCACTGTTACACCACAGCAACTGCAGGAGCTTTGGAGAACACAACAGAGGGGTGGCACTCAATTGTCCGTCAACAAGGTTATTATAATAGATGACTTCTTTGAAAAAAGTGGATAACAGAAATGAACAGTGAAAACAAGAAAGAGAGAAAAGATGAAAGCTGCAAGATGAAAGTTAAAGGAAGAAATACAAAGGAAAGATGTAATAGAAAGGTGATGTAACACTGGAAGGTGAAGAAGGTAACAAAGGGTAATAGATTCTCGGAGTAAGTGAGTCTGAGTGCGAAGGACATAATGCAGACAGACGCATAAACCCCAGGGACAGAAGGGGAGGGAAAGAAAGAGAGAGAGCAGTAGCTAAACCAACAGTCAACAATTAGGTCAAAGGTCAGATTGGCGACAGGACCTTGGTGGTCCAAAACAAAGATTGGGGGGCTCTGGTGTTCTAAGATGTCATGTGGGGGAATTCAACTTGTCAATTTGCCTTACTGAATAATTAGAAAAATGTACTTTACATGTGTATGGTTGCATTGATGAAGATAAGTCTGGCAGGTGAAAAAAAAATAGCTGCATGGGTCACGAGTTGTTTGTGAGTCAGTGAGCTGTGTGACAGTGAGTCTAACAGCCCCTCTGCAGGATAGGTCTCCACCTGTGACTTTGATATTAGAGCAGTGCTGAACTGGACAGTTTCTTCTGACCTATAAAACACAGAGGGAAGGGTAAGTAGAAAAACAATGAAGTGGATATATTTCCTGGAAGAAAAGGGAACCTATTTGGAATTCTTGAATTCTGGAAATCCTGAGAGGATGTGCATCTACGTAAAGAAAGGGGAACATGATTTGTGTCTAGGAAGTCCAGTGTCTGAGCTGTTTTCTACCCTGCACAATTTATATCCCTCTCTTATCATGTTAAATTCAAATGGAAATTTAAATTCTCCACACTTTTTGTGCATGGAAACAACAAATTATAAAAGTGATATTTATAATTTCTAAATGAAGCACATAGCTCAGCTCTCTCTCTTTTATGGGTCCAGTTGTGGTTACAGCAAATTAACCAACTGTCAAAACCATTAAAACCATTAAACCACTGAATTAAGGAGAACTGGATACCGTGTTAAAAAATAACGACCCATTTAGTCCTATGAAAGCTGCTCACTGGGTTAGGGTTGGAGGGTTATGCGGTCCTAATGCTTTCTAGGTTTTGGGCCCATGGAGCATGTCCTTCTCCAGCCAAGCTTGTTGAGGACATGTGCATGCGAGACTTCCGCTGGCCGAGCCCACTGACTCCTGTAAGCTCCATGCTTTTCTAGACTTTCCGAATGTTATTGGAATGAATAGATCAAATTCTAGTAAATTCTAAGTGAAAATGAGTAATTTTGGGCAGTTTGTGACGCACAAAAGATGAATGTGTTAAAACCATTCCTTTTCCAATGATTGTTTTTGGGTCTATGCGCGTCACATGCAATACCCCATGTAGCCACTATGCGAAAATTCCTTCACGGCCCAACTGCGTTTATTGGGGCTTGGAAAGAACTCAAAGCAACAAGTAGACCTGTAACCTCAGCAATATAGGAAGTGTAACGTAGGGACTAAGCAACAACATCCGTAACAACATCACTTCCCAGCTGGTTAACGGCCTGTGTGGCTGTTAACAAACTACTCTGAGTGCCCGCCCACACTGGTATTGCGCCAATCAAATTACAATTCTTAACACTTCACCAAAAATTCACACCCCATGAGATCTGTCTGTTAAGTCACTCAGGCTTTTTCAGCGGCGCTGACATTGTTTTGGGTGGTCTTGTTATGACACTCACACATGCAAAAGCCCCCTTCAGCGAGACTTTACACATACAAAAGGGTTGCATTGCCTCAGTTTTGTCATTGTCACATGTGATTAATATGCACTTCTAGTGTGCTGTTTATACTTGAAAACAATGAGTCACTGTATTGGACAGCAACTTGCCTGAATGATTTTTGATGATTTGGAAAGCATGCTAAAACAAAATCTGTAATTGAAAAATGATATAATACATTAATGTACTGTGACTGGGGGAAAACTAGAAAACTGGAAGATAGATTGGAGCACGAAGCAGTCTGGGAGCCACAGGGAGTTACAGAGCAACACAGGGTCACCCAAAAAGAAACAAACACAACTGTTTCCTTGGTCGTCTGGTGAAAAAAGGTGCTGTTGTGTTATTGTGATTGTCAGTCTGTTGTCTCACTCATGCTGTAATTAGGAAACAGCTACATTAGCAGCCATTAAGAAATTGTATACAGATTTGCTTTTGTAACATTTCAATATACAGTAGGCCCTGTAGGTAGCCTGCGTTGCAAACTATAGCTTGATTTTAATCCATGTTACCAATAGCTCAGTGCATTTGTCGAGCATATGGAAGCAGTATAGGAATAAAAGGTTTTTGGTTTGTTGGCTAGACATGAGAGAAAATACAATGGCAGGGGGTGAAATCTGAAACACTAATCTAGCTGTAAATGTATGGTTGTGAAAGGTCACAGAGTTGAACTTGGACACCTTCACCTGGAATTGCTGTGTCATTTTTCACACATGACTCTAGTGTTGAGCACCAAAGGATTTCTGCAGTTGAGATTTGTGAGAACATATTACATTTCATACAAAAGCAAAAATGATGTATCAAATATCATGAAGCTGGGTTCAACTCTGTGTGTGTGTGTGTGTGTGTGTGTTGTAGAAGGGGACGGGTTGCTCGAGTAAATGTGACTGTGTAGGAGACATGCGTACTTACCATTTACTTGAGAATCATTGTGTTTTGCTCCATTATCCCTGGGTGGATCCTGATTTCTGGCAGGGATGATTAACATTGTTCTCTTTAAAAACACTGAAAGCCAACACCACAATCTCTGACTGCCCACAATTCAAACCCCTAAAGATGAGCACCGTCCACGTGAACTCTAGATCGTTATTTTCCTCTGCTTTTCACAGTGGGACATGCTGGCTTGGAATTTCTTTTATGTGCCAGAGCAAAATGATATTCTCCGCATGTCAAAAAACACTAATCAAATTATGGCCACAGTCAACATCATTTGAAATTACTTTAATGTTCATTGTCATGTCTTACCAATGACCCCATCAACTTTGACATTTGGTGTCAGTCTGATGTCTCAGCCAATGCAGTGCCAGGTGCCTTGGGGCAGGTGTGTTTTTAGTTTCATAGCAAAACGCTGCCAGAGGGCAGGCATTTAAAAGTGCTTGTCAGGTGATTTTCTGACACATTTTGTACTCATTTCAATTCCTATCTGAAAAGGCCAAGCATAAAGGGATTACAGGGTACGGGCATGTCCAAATATCCCCATCATCACCGTAGGCTGCAGGTGTCAGGCCATGTTAGTATCAGCGCCCCCCAATAAACACATCTGTCCCCCTGCATTAAGCTCCAAATCTAACCCCAGGGTTCTCAGGTCCAGGGCAGACCACACCTGGTTTAACCTGTCCACAGATGTTGACTCTGTTTACGTGAAGGGGGAGGGGAAAGCTGCTGGAAAGTGGGATTATACTCACTCATTGGCTGAGTCCCAATGTTTAATTCCATAATCTAGTATCCTTGAGCTACTGTCTGAGGAAATTCAAGTGTTCAGTGGCTGCTTTTTGAACTGTCATACAAACAAATTACTACCAACTTTCTGAAGAGCAAGCCTTTAAAGCCTTGTCAAATGTATGCCGATGACACAATCATTTAGCTAAAACAAAGTGGAGGTATCCCAGTGGCTCAAAAACAATCATCTAACCCTGAATCTCAAACTATGACAGATAAACTAATAGAAAATAAAATAATCTAAATACTCCTGTCTGGTTAATAACTGATCCTATGTTTCGGCTGCATTAAGAAATCCAAACTTCTTATTTGTACTGAGGAATGAAATAAGTGTATCTCTCTGTCCATAAGAATTTTAGCCTATATTGTGTATCCGGCTTTGTAGAAAACCAGAGACAAGTGTGTAAAATGATTTCATCTCACATTCAGCTTTATTATATATTTTTCTCAAAGCATGGACAAATCTTTTGTTGTTTTAATGTCTCTGGAAAAATGAATATAGTGTTTGACAAATCCTTTTTTAAGACTCAATAAAAGACAGTATAACTGAAGCTCAAACATGCACTATCTCAAGCAAACATACAACTCATGTCTTGGACCGGTACATAAAAAAATGGTGCAATCAATGTAAACCAAAAACACACAAGTGAGCAGTACATCAGTTTTGTAACACAGTATCATCACCTTCCCTCCTTCTTACCTTGTCATCATTCCTGTGTAGGACAGTGAATGAGTTCAGGACTCAGGACAGGTCAGATCCCATACACAGAACAGATCTGCTGATCTCCTGGGCTCTAAAAGGTTCCAGCTGCCCCCCTCTCTCCTCTCTCATGGGTCCAATGCATCCCAGATGTCTCACGCTGACTGACTGGACAGACTCACAGCTGGCTAGAAGCACACAGGGTCAGAGGGAGAGAGTAAAAATTAGGAGGGAAAAAATAAAGAGAACTGAGGGTACTTGCCAAACTTGGATAGCACACTGTAGACTTTATTGTTTATCTGTTTCAGCTCAGTACAAACTGAACGCAAAACATAATATTGCAGATAAGCACTAGTCATTGTTGTATACATGTCAATGCCATACATCTTCCATGAACAAAGAATATTGTGTGCACACATTGTGTGTTTATTTAACTATGCTGTATTTTGTGATAACAATCTGTCATGGATATTACCACACCGATAGGCATGTTCAGGCAAAAAACACAAACCAATTTTTGTTTCTTCTCCTGCCCACCACAAAGGCTTTTTTGTGTCTTTGATTAACTATGTATTGCTCTTGTGTTTTGTATTGGCTCTGCCTATACAGAAAGTGAAGGTAATAATGTTTTAGGACTATCATTGTCCTTGGGAAAACATTTCATTAGCTGTTGCTGCCCGAGCGTCTCCACCAAGCAGAACAGAGATGGACCCGAGAGACAGGAGACCGCCTGCTTCCAGAGTCCCGTCACACCGACACTCCCTCCTCAACCCAGATCTGCCTCTCCTCTGTGTCGCATAAAACTTCTGCATATGCTACAAAATCTGCAC
Organism: Lateolabrax maculatus; assembly: GCA_031216445.1. Lineage (NCBI taxonomy): Eukaryota > Metazoa > Chordata > Actinopteri > Acropomatiformes > Lateolabracidae > Lateolabrax > Lateolabrax maculatus. The sequence goes on along the minus strand of CM062201.1, from coordinate 17,180,705 downwards.
ACACACATACACACACACGCAGGCAGGCAAGCAGGCAGGCATGCAGGCAGGCAGGCAGGGAGGCTTTCAGTCAGCCTCTGTCCCAAGTGCTTTAGTCTGGAACAATCTATTAAATTGTGGAACACACCTTTAAATTGGCCTTTTGGGGATGATACCTAATGCACATTTCATTAAATGTTTTGACATGGCGTTGTTTTATTTATTACAGCACTCATAAGAAAGTGTTCGTCTGACAACTTTTCCATTAGAGAAGGCAGTTGTGTGCATGTGTATGTGTGTGCATATTCGTGCATGTGTATGTGTAGGAGAAGGAGGTATGTGGTGTCAAAACTAATGTAATAATATGCCCCAGTAAATAGCCGCTCACAGATGCTCACTCCTAAATTTTTTTACAACCCTTTGACACAAGAGAGGAAGGATAACTTGTGTTGGACTCCATGAAAACAAAATACAAGATGTTCACTCTTTCCTGACGTTTTTCCTGTTTATAATCTAAAAGCTGAAGTATTTGATGGAACTGAGAAAGTGAACTTAGGGGACTTGTTAAAACTTTGATCCACTGTTGCTTAAGCAAACCTAAGAAGAACACTCGCTCACAGCTATTCACACTATAGGTTTTAAGGTCCCACTGAGGATTTCCGATCACCACCGTTTTACAACAATGCATACCTCACGCATTGAATCATGTGTTTAGGCTTCGGCTAGATGGTGGTATTCACATGAGTATGACCATGTCGATCCTCCCTGGGATCTCTTGTGGTCTTTTAACAGAAGACATTTGATGTCAGAAACCCTGTCAAACCAGATGGTCCTTCCATTACTTTCCCCAAATCAGCTTCAGGACCAGAGATGGCAACGTAAGGGAGCTGCTAATGACATGTTGACATAAAAGAAACGAGGAGGAATGCATTGCTGTTTTGCTGCTGTTTCATATATAAAACAGATTTGTTTATGGCCACATACTCAAACATTTTGAGAACTCTTTGGTGGTTTTGAGACATAAGTTTATAGGAATCCAAGCAATTACAGCATTTCACTTTTTCCATACTGTTATAGTCCGTTTCTTAATTTCAGCAGTAATAAAGCACGAAACCAAAATGAATGTATTTGTTTTATTAGTAACTTCTTATTCCAATCAGCTGAGGACTTTTCTGTCTTATAAACACCTGTGTCAAAAATGCACTCAAAGAGGCACTCCGTGGATGGTTTGCTAAACCCCTCCCCTGAACAGTGGTCATCAAATAAAACTTTAGCGACAAACCAGGCATATCAAGCCCCATTCAAAACTGACACACTATGTCGTTTTTTGCCTCTGCATGGGAACTGGTCCTGGAGGCTACTGTATCAGAGTTTAGGGTAACGTCAGTGGTCTGTCAGACTCTCTATTGGATTTGGGGAAGTTTCCACTCCAGCAACCCCAGCCAAACCTGTGACCCGAGATAGTGACCACCTTTACACCTTGCACCATCCCACTGCAATCTGATCACACAAAACGCATTTTAATGCAAGGTGTAAAGAGGGTCAGTGTAACGTTCAGCGTAACATTGGTTAGTCCTCATCCTCAAATCCTTTTTAACTTACTGTATGAACTAAGGCTTAACCTAGCCTCTGCTGCCTGTCAAGGTGTACAGTAAGATAAGCATCCTAACAGGGTTATTTCAGAACAAAATAATGGTCTGATCATCATACTGTACGGTAATACAAGGTGAACTAGCTCTACCCTGCAATACAAGCACTTTTCCTTTACGTCTTCTACATGGATCATTAACTGGTGAGAATGCTGACTTTTTGCTGGACATGCAGCTTTAACCTCTTTCATTTGGCATGATTACATGTACTGCATAGCCAATAAATTGTATATTCAAGGCCTTCTTACATAGTTCTCATTTTAAAAACTTAGCCGGACTGACTTTTCAGCCAGCTCACAGAGTTGTAATTAGATGAATGTTAATTAACTTCAGCTGATATAATCTGCTAGCGGCAGCTGTTATTACAGTGGACGAAATCAATTTGAAATAACTATCAATCCAAGCTTTTGTCGGCTTCTATCTGAAGTGAAGTCAAGGGCCGAATGTTACAAAAATAACTAAAATTTTGGAGTGGTAAATCTGCTACTGTTGTCATTGTAGAGTGTGTATGTGCACTACAAATACGGAGAGCTTGACATGCGAAGCTACAGTGCCTAGGTGGGGTGGGTTTTAGCAAAGGGTTAATTGTCTGAAGAAAATAACATCAGGGTCACAAGGGTTTATCTCAGCATGGGTTATAGTGTTTCAACAGACTGCTTCAGTTACAAATTGGGGGTATGCAGTTTGAAAGATGATTTATACAGCACGGATAATGGGTGTGAGGGAGCCCAGATCTATGGAGCTTGACCCAAAGGGACTAAAAGTTAGGATACCATGTCTTCTGCTGTGTTGATTTTGACCATTCTTTTTGACATTTGTGTCTCGTGAGTCACTAAACTTTATAGGAGTGCAATACCAAATTGCTGGAGAATATTTAAATTATAAAAATATATTAATGAAATATCTAAACCTGCAATAAATTCTTTCTTTGAGAAGGATAATGTAACATGTAACATTTAAGGCTGTAGTTTGTGGTGTGCTTTACATAAGTTGTTGTTGTTGCTGTTATTTCGTCCACCCCTTTTACGTCAGTTGTTACCCATTTTTCAAGTAATTCTTGTAGAATCATATTTCTGTTGAGGAACAGTAATGATTTAGCAGACATTTAGGACAGAAAAACATGATGATTGACACTGATACATTGGAGCAAGTAAAAAAAAACCTTCAGTGGCCTTATCAGTTGAGGAAAGAGAGGGAAACACAAACAGCAAGAAGGACAGAAGGGAGGTGGAATGCAGAAGACTGTTTTGTGATGTACAGATTCCTGAAATCACATGTAGCTGTAAGCAGCGGCTGCATGTGTGAAAGAGCTCTTTGTCTGCAGCCCAGGTTCTTGGGTTCAGCTAATCAAATGGATTAGAAACGGCTTTGAAAGCCGCCCATCGGAATTGGCCATCCGCACAAAAACAAACACACTGTAGTGGCTGCAGCCGTCCACTTTCACTAAGGTGCCTGTTTTTGCTTGTGCATGTGTGTGTCTGCATACCAGTGCACTGGACTGGATGACTCTTTGTGTTCTGGTCTGTGTGTGAAAGCTATAAACAGGCATCCGTTTGTACATATGTCCAATCTCATGAGAGCAAATAAAGCAAACGTGTCCTTCAAATGCTGATCTGAAGCTGTCCAATTAATGACAGTGTGGACTGATAATTACATTGTGCTGTTCCTTTTCTGACCCTGCAACATCAGCGCTACAGTCCAATGTGTTGTCTGTATCGGTTTCTGGCATTTTAATAAGACCCAGATCTCATTAGTCTCCATCCCTTCCGATGCTTTCAAGTGCAGCATCTGTTTGCAGTGTGATGTCAAACCTAATCAGTGGGTATAATGCACAGCTAAATGATGTAGATTGAAATGTTTCAGGATGTTTTCTGATTAGCTTCTGCTTCACCTTGATTAATTTATATTTGAGACAAAACACTTGGGACTTTTGTACCTTCTCCAAAAAAAAAAAAAAAAAACAGTAATTAAAAAGATTCATACCAAGTACAGGTTCAATCTCACCACTATTGTTTTTGTCAGGATTTCTGTTGGTCTAGGGTTTTGGGGAAAAGCTGCAAATATGCTTCACAAAATCTTGGAGGATTACTGACACTCTTTGTGAACCAAGAGGTCAGAGCATGAAAGGAGAAGGGCCCTGCTTATCTGTGAGGATGCAGACTTGTAACACTCCTCCTGATCCTGAGGCTTGATTACTCAGCTCTCCCAAACTTGGAAACTCTAGGACTTTCCACTCAATCTACTCCACGTGCATGTGTGTGTGTGTTTGTATTTTCTTTCCACTGTGTTGAGGAGTTTCCACTGAGTGTTTGCTTAAGAGAAGAAAAAAGGTCAAATTGTGCAGGACTCAACTTACCCTCGTGTTTCAGTCATGGAATTGCAGATGTCTTTGTCTCTTTGCTGCTCGCATTAAACTCTGTTGTGTTATCTCTCAACGCCCTGAGCTCCCAGGTGACCTGCTTGAAGTGAAGTTGGGAGGCCCCTTGGGACTTAGACAAAAAAAAAATAAGCTGTTCCCTCCAAGAGATGGACTGATACAGCACCACACCAAGGCCGCAGTGGATATCACACACACACACACAAACAGATTACAGTGTTTTTCTGTGTGATTTAAAAATAATAAAAAAAAGCAAAATGTTCATTCCTTTTGTCACCATCACAGATGAGAGTTGCCAATCCTCTATTAAAATTGTGTTATTTTTTTTGAAAAAGTAACTGACTACTGTGTCTGTGTCTAATCAACCACAATAATGCTTTGAGCTTTGCACAATGGAATGATTTATGGTTGATTGCAATTCAGTGTTTTTCTGCCATGTTTATTTCCCGTATATGATGCAAGACTGCCATAATGAAACCATGCAGGCACAAGATACAGTTTTCACATGTTCTCACTTTCACTTTCTATCTGTTCCCCTATTATTGCATTAGGAAATGTAAATGTGTCACCCTGCCACTCTCCCTGATACTGTGTTTACGTGTATGTATTTCTGGTCTGCAGATGTGAATATTTGTTGGTGGGGATTTATCTACAAAGCTTTTCAATGTCTGTCAACCTGAAAGAATGCAGAGAGAAAAGACCAGTCTAACCAGATAACTGGATCAAAACTATTGTCTTGTGTCCTTGTTTGAACATGGAGGCCTTTCTGGAGACCATTGTAAACCGTTTTAATGAATACTACAATGCATTATGATTAGGTGAAGTTTTGTTTCCAGGAGAGGAGAAAGGTGAGGACTTTAAACATGATAAAAGAAGGATACAATGAGTGAATATATTGTCTAAGGTCCTCTAATTTGGAAAATGCGCCTCCCTCCCTCCAGATGTCTGTAATGATGAACAAACTAAACTTAAAAATGAAGATATGGCTTCTGGCGTCTCCTGGACTAGCTCTGTCCTCTCCGAGGCACTATGATGGCTGATGACTTAAGCTCCTGTTATTGGCGTAAATGGACAATCCAGCATTAACAGAGATAATAATCCAATTACTCTAATAGACACACATTTGACACACAGCAATTGTGGAGGTACACGTGAGCATATTACAGTGCACACTCACACATATTGAGAACAGAGAAGCAAGAGGGAGATTTGACAGCTAGACAGCACTCATTAGATATGTAAAACCTGACAAACAATGTTGTGCATGAACACGCCTCATAAGCACTCATGCAAAAACACACACCTACTGTACACACAGGCATGCATTCAATGACAGACAGTCAGCTGTGGGGTCTTGGGGCCTTTGGAGGCGCCAGATGGGACAATTTGCTGTAATTGAGGTAATCTGTAGAGACATCCAGAGATACTGATGCATCACTGTGGGTTAGAATCCAAAGTGAGAGCAATGAAGTACCATAAGGGCTGTCACTCTTGAGTCCTGCCTGGATTCCATTGAGCTCCCTATCCTTTTCTCATTCATCTCATACTGCACCATCTTCCTTTGTTTTTGTGCCACACATGAAAACAGTGCCAAAGTCTTCAGTTACCACTGGCTTTGTCTTCAGTCGCTACTATCAAAGATGTCACTAATCCTGTGGCTATTCTGAACTATGCCTCTTCTGCTACCAATTCTACCAATTATACCAGGAAATCTGTTCCCAGTCTCTCTGGCTTGTGTCCCTGTGGTCCCAGTGGCTCCCAGGGCCCCGCTGCATCCAGCTGGCATGGTTTAGGGAACTGGGACAGCTGGGATCCTTGACCACCCGGATTACAGCAACCCACTCACCATCATCAACAGCCCATCAAGACAAGGAGTTTTCCACCTCAAACCCCAGTTCCCAGCCATCACTCCAATTGTTGTTTCATACTTGGACATAAAACAGAGCTATTCTAAAATCCTTGACTTTCTATAACTCCTTCCTCCAGTAAGTGAGTGGTTTGGATATATCACTGATTTGACTGGTAAACTTCATACCTGGCCATTAAGAGTTGAGAGAAGTGTCCTCCTTGATATCCAGCATGAGAATGTTTAGACTTAGAGCAGGTTTTGGCATCCAGACTAGGCATCATCTGTGGATATGGTTCCCTCAAAGTGTAGTGTGTTCACAGTGTGGCTGTGGATCTGAGAGTCAAAAACAGGAAAAGGCTTTCAGCAGTAAGTCACCTCTCCAAATCTGAGAAGCATGAAGCATGAAAAAAATGTCATATATCGACACTGATGGCTTCCATAACTTCGAGCTGGCACTCCTTAGTTAGCCATCTGTGCATGAGTTGTGTGGGTATAAATAATGTGTTTAACTGGAGTTTGGAATTGGAAATGTGTATATAGCCCTTTTCAAACATTGCTTGTGTAAATGACCAAGATGACAGGGTTGTTACAGATAGAGCTGCAATGCTCACGCAACAACTGTCATCTGGTATACAAGAAGCTGAAAAATAATGATTTTTTATAGACTGAATCTCACCACAAAGTCTATTTGTTAGCTGCTGCTAGTCTGCTACCAATAAAGCTTGTAGAGCAAGTTCAAGCAGTTCTTTTTCATTTGTGTTTATTTTATTAATTATTATGCCATGATTTCACTGGGGTTTGTTTTTGTTGACTTTCCTATCATCCATTGATCATCACAGCTGAAGAATATTTAAACCACCTCACCTGTTTTATCTCTCTGTTTTCATTGCAGTTGTTTCACCCCTCCAGTACCCCACCACCAATGTCAAGACCGGGTCTATGGCTCTGTTGGGGTGAACCAAAATCTTTACCAAATAAAGCTTCTGCATTCTTGTTCACTTGCATTGTCTTTCCTAATTGGATGAAAGCATTCAGCTACTAAATGGACCTTGTAGTGTGACTGTTTTGTCAACTACTGTTTCCAAGGTCAAGGATGGACTTTCAGTCTCAACTTTGGGCAAAGTCCATCTGCTGTGGACGCTTGTGTGATATGACTGAAATCTCCAGAAAAGCTACTGAATGGACCTTGTGGTGAGATTGTTTTTTCGACTTATTTGATCTCATTGTGCATAAAAAATGATGATTGAGTGATAAGTTTCCATTCTTTATAAAATGGAACAAGACATGTATTTCTTTGTTTGAAAGAACTTGAATGAACACATAATCAGAACGAGAGCTGCAAACAGAGAATGTTCCCATCATGTATGTTGTTGTTGGTGCCAAATGCCTTAATTATCTTTCCACCAACACAAACAGTCATGTTGTACACACTATCCAATCATGAGTCATGAGGTTTGCATACTTGCCCTGGTTTGTCCTCAGTGGTCACACATGGGCAGAGGGCATAGATGAGGTGACCCCGGGCTTCTGTTTAGCGTGGCTAGGGGCCTCCTTATGCAGACTAGCAGACTCCTGTCTTTGTTGTGTGCTTCCCTGAAAGAAAGCCTAACAGCCAGGGTCTGAATGTTGACCCTGAGCGCTAATGGTAAACACCAGCCAAATGCCAAACAAACAGAGCAAAACAAGCAAAGAGCTCCTATACTATCTCTGTAATGAGTCCCTTTCTCTTTATCTTTCTCTTCACTCCATCTCCTCGTGTCCTCTGGAAAGCCTCAGAGGTTAGTGTGCTAATTTAACATTGGAACATGAAGCACCAGCAGCAACCCAGAGTTCATTCAGATGTCTGATGGAAATCCAACTCAGCTTTGTTTACATATTCATTCAGGATCATTTGGCTCCAAACTATTGGATTTTCTTGTCCACGTTGGGTTTTGTTCCCCCTTTCCCCTTGATATACTGTATATCTGAGAGCTTTGGGAGCAATTTAGACTTGAACCAACGTCTCTATATTCGCCCGTTTATACCCTCTCAGGACTCCCATGTACACGCTTACACACAAAGTTACATAAACACAATTTAACACATTCACATGGTGATGAATGTGTAGTTCCACAAGCACCAGCACATCTGCTACGGTGGTTAATAGTGCGTGGCTTTGCCTTGTATCTTTGCTCTCTCTTTCACTCTCTCATATACACACACAACTAATCCTGTGCCAGTGTGACCAAGCCAAATCCTGGTTATGAGGTAGTCTGTGGCAGCACTCCATTAGTTTTGGCCCAAAAGGGGCCACTGTGTTCCAGCCTTGACCAAGCAACACTGGTTCACTAACCTCTGGATCTGTGAGCAGACTAATGCCTTGTGGCTTTGCACTGATCAACGAGAGTAACCATACTTTTTCTACATTCCAGTGTTCGCCTGTAACCGAGCCTAATCCTGTAAGCCCTAATAGATATTATCACTTTACTCTGAAAACCACTCGCTATTTAATTAAACCCGGCTGCTCTGATCCTGCAGCCAAGTAGTGGTGTGTTTAAGAGCATCACCAGTCAGTTTGCATGTATAACTTTTCATGGTGTAGTAAATTATTAGCAAGCACAAATTTACTCCTCTCTTAACTGGGCAATACTTCATTATTAATGATAATAATGACTTCGTATAATGGTCCATCTCTCTCTGGGTCTCTCTGCTTGTTGTTGTCCATTCAGAACTTATAACCAGCTCTACTCTTTCTTCCTCCCAGTATTTTCCTTCAGATGACTACGCCTGCTGTTTTAGAACTCTGCTTTTCATTGGCTTTATGAGACCAACTGTAAATTCCTGAGTGCGTTGTGTCTCACAGTGGACTCTATCCAGCTTTTCCTTCACCCGACAGAATTCTGCCTCCCTTAAATGAACTGCCTGGCAATCACTTGCCCTGGCACACCTTTTACACTTTCTGTTTGGCTTGTGAAAACCTGGACCAGTAATTATGAGGTGATAATTATTGAGAACAGCTGATGAAGGGCGTACTGGTTGTGGTGAAAGAAGCAGGGCTCCCTTGCATTTCCCTCAAAAGGTGTGTGACTTAATGAGCTCCAAAAGACTCAGTGTGTTTCACAGACACAATAGAATGACAACAAAAATACATTTGAGTGGAATTTTTAAAATTTTGTTCTATATCTTGATGGAGTGAAAAAATAGATAGAAGTGACACAGAGTCATCCTATGAAGTGGTCGTGTGACAACTTCAGCATTTAATGCCACAAGAAATTACAGGCTTCAAAAGATGCAAAACATGAGAGATGTATGTGCTTCTGGTGATCATGGTTTTGTTGGGATAGGCCGGAGCCCGGAGGTACATGGGTGAGTTGGTAGGTTTTGTGTTTTTCTCTGTGAGTATTTGTATGTGTTTGTGGCCTGCGTGCACCAGCACGTGAGCAGCAGAGACGGAATTGAGGAAATGCAAAGGAACGGAGCCAGACATGGTGACTGAGAAAATGGAATAATATAGCGATGTGGAGTGTGTTTGCGATATGCTGGCCGAAGGAGGCTCTTTAGACATCTGTTAATGATTTTGCAGATGTGTGTTGGGGACAGAGAGGGGCTAGTTTCACTGTAACAACAGAAGCTGCATTGTGCTTTGTCTAATTTAGGTGCATTATGTTCTTTTTGGTGACCCAGGAACTCCAAGTGTTGGCTCACAGTGCTTGCTGAATGGTTACCATCAGTCAGAGTGAAATGCCAGTATACTAATATCAGCATGGAAGGTAGTGTGCATGTGTGAAAACATGTGCTTTTGTGCACACAAGTGCACAGCCACACACACAAACACACACAAACAAAACCCCTCACATAGTGGTAAAGCCACTAATGCCTCAGGTATGTCCTGTAATCCTTTGAACTTGCTCTGTCTAATAGAAAAGAGTCAAAGGTCAGTGTTGAAGTCTCTTAACAAGAGGATATGACATCTGAACTTAGGGGTTTAGCCATAAGTATCCATAGTTGCTGCAGACATGGGACATATTTGACTTGCAAAAAAGAGCTGAATGATCTATGCTCTTGCACTGGTTTTCAGTATGACAAGGATACCCTACTCAACCCTTAAACTAGAGGAAGAGGCCTGAATGGTATTCCACTATGAATGAACTGAAATCGGCCCCTCTTTTTACTGGATGATCCAGAGAGGAGGAGAAAGGGAAAGCATGAATGAAAGATGTATAGAAAGAGAGGCAAAGAGTGGGGTGGAAGGTGAAAGAATGTCATAGACAGAGATGGCGGTGGGAGGGGAAGAGAGGCTTTGGAGAGCGATGGGACTGAGCAGTTGAAGGGTTGTCAGGTTTGGGTCTGATAGCTCGATGTGCATCACTGATCCCAGTCCACTCTCAGTCCATACACACTCGTCCCCCTATTCTAACTCTGGCATTCAGAAGCACTTTCCCACTGGGAAGTTCAAAGCCCCATTAAGTGAGCATTTTGTTGCTATTATGTGTTTGTTCTGGGGATAGTGAGTATAAAGGACAGCCTGGTAATAGAAAGAATTTGCTTCTGCAGCCCCTCTTTTTCTACCAATTCAGACTCCAACAGTTCCCACTTGGGTTGTCACTGCTCCCACACACTCAGCTTTAATATTTGTCTAGACAGAGGCAGTTTGTGTGTCCATATGGAAAAGTTTTCAGCGTACTCTAAGAAACAAGTTCTTTACTACGCTAAAAAAGTAAAGTTTGTATTTTTCAGGATCTGTTGAGTCATCTATGTTAATGTTTAGAGAATAATCTCAATTTTTATGCTAAAAAATAATCAAAAAAGCACCTTTGGCCCACTGTTTAACCCTAATTGAAGTGAGAAAGCTTTGTATCTGTGTGTGAGTGTGCATATGTTCTTGCATGCACATACATATGTGCTGATGTTATGCTTTTATGTTTATTGGCACAGGTGCATGCTGCAGCGTAGTCTGTGACTTTGAAGATGCCAGATCAGGAAGTCAAGAGAAATAGGAGGGGTTCTAATGAAAGAGAAATGGAGGACCAGCAAAAGATGTAGGTGATTTTTTTTACTTACACCAGATGTAATCTACAAGTGGTTTTAGTATCCATGGTTGAGCCTTATACTTATTCTAACAGTAAAAATGTAAACATTAGCATATGACTGCAGACACTTCTATTAACAGTTCCTTTACAGCTCTCAATTCTGCAGGCCTGACTTGTGTCCTGTTCTGTCTACAGTCATTAGTGGTTCTAATAGTGTTTCTGTTCGGACGGTAGCGCTGCTGTTTGACCCCCACACTGTGAAACCTCCTAATTGCGGTTAAATTGTGAAGGGAAACAGATGCAGCAATGAGACTCCTATTGGGTTTAGGTAGAGGAAGAGCCGAAAAGCTTTTGGAGCCAGAGTGGGAATCTCTGTCCTGACTGCTTGAAAAGCCCCATCAGAATGTGTAGCAAGTTTGCAGGCCTGTAATCAAAATCACATAACAGGCTTTGAGATTCAATTTTCCTTCCAGTATGTCAGTATTTATAGTATGCAGACTTGTTCTTCATAAATCTTGAAATGTAGCCTTAACCTCTCAACTCGGGCTGGTCTGTTGCAGCATGGTGACTGGCACCAGGAAGTGATTGGGCGTGATATAGGAAGCTCTATTTTAGTTTTTGGTTTATGGTGCTAAATGGTGCTGTTTGAATAAGAGAACAGAAATACATTCACCTCCAAGGACCAGAGTCAGGAAATGCTGCACAATGACACAATACATTAGCCATTTTTTATCAGTGTCTAAAATTGCATTGCATTCCCAAGAGATATTAATCCCATCTTAAAAAGTCTATGATTCAAGGTGATAGTGTGGCAACAGTGGCATGCATTTGCCCTTCTATGTCTGCCTGTAATTACACCGTATCTCTCTTTGTTTTTTTGAAAGTGCAGATCTAAGGTTAACATCCCCAGATTAAGAGAGCTAAGGACTTTGATTGCAATCTATGCTCAGGCTGAAACGCTTGTTTGCCTGTGGTGGACATAAACAAGAATGCTGTAACTTAACCCACATCTTTCACTGGAAAACAATGATGTCATTTCCCAGACCCAATACTATGTTGTTGTTTTTTTTTTTTTGTCATTTTTCACTTTCTCTCTCACTGGAGTCTCTGGATCGTGGTCTCTTTGTGGTGAAGTTTAACATAGCAATGGCTGCTGGCACCAGCCAGTGCGGCCTCTGCTGTGTTTCCTGGTTTTCCTTTATACCTAATTGCTCACCACAAATGTGACAAATGACGCCAGATGCCACAATGAAGAGAAATCCAGTTCTCTAAGATTTATTGGCTCCAGAGAAACAGTTGGCCTTATTTATAGAAACCATTTTACTAGACCTGGCCCCAGGGAGTGGAGAGTGACTGGACTAAGTGCCAGTACAGTCTGTGGCACGTGTGAACCATTAGGAAAATTTAGTCAGGTGTGTGGAGCAGCAGGTTGTAGTATGTGACAGGGTTCTTGTGAGCGTGAAGAGAAAGGAGAAGAGAGGAGATGAAAGTTTTTACAAAAAAGGAATTACAAAAAAGTTGTATATTTTACATGATTCAATTTACCCTGAGCAGAATGTAGCCTTGCAAATCTTTGCCCAGATTTTGAGATTTCTACCTCCTCATTTTGTATTTTTGCTAAACCCATTAGTTATAACTTGGCTTTTACTGCTATGACAAGTCAGCATGTCTGACATGTAAAATGCCAATTGTGTAACATTCAACATACACACAAAAATACACACACAAACAGAAAAACAGCACACATGTAACCCTTTGATAATGTCTGTGGTGTATGTGTTCTTGAATTATCTGAAACTCAGTCTACTCAGTGCAGTAGTTGGATTAATACAGCCAACAAGTGGACAGCTTTATTGCTCCTGTGTCTATTATCCTTTCATTTGTTCTCCTTATTTCCCAGTTTACTGTAAGTGTATCCTGAAGTTAAGCTTCTTAGTATCCAGAGAAATAAGAGGGGAACACTGGCTCTCTGTTCACACACATACCAAAAAATCATATCAGTGCTGCTGATTCTACCGCAGAGGCTGGTGAAGAGCCTCGGCCTGGTGCAGTGTTTGAACTGCAGGACGGTGTGTTTGATGCTTCGCCCTTGTCTTCTCTATCCTGTGTCAGCTCCCCTCGGTATGCAGGCCAGGGGTTCTTGGCATCCACAGTTTGAGACTGCAGCCCAGATGAGCCCTACTTTACTAGATGTCTGCCGTGCTCCGCTCACAGGAAATTAGGGAGGAAAAAAGCAGGGCTTAAACTCAGAGACATGATTCAGCCATTTTACTAGGAAATTTACTGTATATGAACTCAATTGACTGGGTTGTTCATTAAAGTTGAATAACAGATAGGCGATGAAGTGTTGTGGTTATTGCACTCATTTTGCACTTGCTTGATGAGGAGTCTACTGAGACGATGACTTGTGGTACAGAAAATACCAATTCCTGTGAATGTTCAGAAAGTCATTTATGAAATTAATGAATGTCACCGACAGCAGGCTGCTGTATTTTCTGTTAAACAATTCTTGCAAATGTTTGTATGTGTGTGTTCCTGGAGGACTATGTCTGTGTCAGAGGTCAAAAAAGAGAAACAGACTACAAGCAATGATGCCTATTGTACAACAGTGATAAAATCCCTCATCGTGGTCCTACATCACAGCACGCTAAATTTTCCTTCTTGGCCTGCGGCTCCTGCCAAATGTTAAACTTTTCTTCTTTCTTCTCTGTCAGTGGTGTTTATAAATCATAAACTCACCACACAGGCAGAGAAGCAGATATCCACTGTGCTCCCATGTGCCTGCATGTGGAAGTAACAAATTCGCTCTTCTGAAAGCTCTTGAAAAGAGCACAGTGTCTTAAATGGAAGATTTTTATGCACACAACATGAAACAGCGTGGTGAAAACTGTGTGTCTATTTCTTCAACCAACACCACTGAAACTATGTGACATACAGTAACACCACTGTATATGCCTGGTGGTCCTCGAAGGGAATCCTAGTTTTCACAAAGTTTGCATTTTCTTCCTTAATCAGGGTTTCTTTTGTGCTTTATTTTGTTTTCATTGAAGCTTTAAGCTTAGGGGAGTGTTAGTTTTATTTGTTGTTTCATAATGTGGTTGTTGTAAAGCCCCTTGAGAGTGCAACTTTGATTTAGAGCTGTACAAACAAACCTAGCTTGACATGGTTTAAATCATGTATACTAGTTTGAGAAGATGGCTAAAAGCACATTTTCTGAATTCCTGTTCCAGCAAATGATGGTCTGTATGACCTTTGGATGATATTTATTTCATCAGAAATGTTTTCTTTTTTTTCTATTTTGTTCAATGGCAATGGCAGTCGATCTGTCGGTCGGTGATCCCCTGATTTTTCCTCTAGAGCCACCATGAGGTTGATGTTTGGGCGTTTTCAGTGAAATATTTCGACAACTATTGGATGGATCATGAAATCTGGTATACATATTCATACACCCCTTAGGATGAATTGTAATTATCACTTTGTTGATCCTCTGACTTTTCATCCAGTGCCATGATCAGGTCCAAATTTTAACTTGTTTTTAACTAAATACAACTTCACAGAATCGCTAGCATGGCTGTAGACTCCAAGTCTTGTTAACTTTAGGTCACTTAAATATTTTATACAGTATGTGTGTATGTTTTAACGTAAACTATGTGAGGCTCATTGTCCTTTTCAAATGAAATGTTCTATGATGTTTGATTTAACCTCACTTCATTATCAGAATCAGAATAAGATTTATACCAAATTTTTTATTTATTTATTATCTGCTCATCAAGTTTTTCTGTTTTCAATTTTGGAACTTGTTATTCTCACTCTCTGCATTGAGAGACCATTTACCATTAACCATTTAAGCTGTTTCTGATTTTGGAGACTGAAAGTAAGTGGCTGGGTGTTTTGAGTTTTGTTGTTTTTGACTGACACTCCAAAGGGCTTTTCAGTTGAAGGCCTTTTACACAGACGGGCCAAGAGAAACCAGTTGGCACCCGTCATTGATGCTGTGGAAAAGTGAAAGCTTATTGTGATTCCCGTTTTTGGACCGTGTCCGAGTGTTTCAGAGGGTGGTGACACCAGCACCATTCGCAGTTAACACACTGCAAAATCAGCTTAGGAAGGGAGCCAAGCTGCGGCTGGAGAACCACACTGGTCGGCCTCAGGAATTAAATTCCTCCATTATGATGGAGTGATGAAGGAGGAAGGGGTGGGAGGGTCGATAGGCATCTGAAGGATGGAATAGAGAGAAAGACTACTGTCGGTGTTACACCATGTGTATTATAGGGTGGAGGAGAAGAAGGGATTTAAGAATGAGACCCGACACGTTTTTTCAAACAGATGAGTGATATTCAAGGATATGGGCAAGGAAAGGCAATGATGGCTTTAGTATTGTGAGTTTATGAGCCTTTTAAGTGTTAACCTTACGTGAACCATTAACAACCCCCTAGTGTGTGTGGGAAAAACACACACACACACTTCGACTAGCCGAAATGAGGTCACATACAAACACATATATCTTCACACACACACAACACAAAGTTGTAAGAGTGATTGGCTCATTCCTGCTGTTTTCACCACAAGCCACAGGAAAGAGAACAAACATAAGAACACAAGGCTGTTATTGTGTGCTCCAGCCTTTACCACAGAGCAGGAAAGGATAACAGGAGCAATTATCAGACAAAAATAACTAAAGCCTATTTATTAGATTAATTTATTTCCTTTTTAGTGTGATAACCCAATCTGAAGAGACTTAACAGTATAGGACAGAACAGCAGTACTGAGTTTTTTCACTACTTCTCATACTGAGCTATGAAAATAAAGGGAGAGAAAAAAGTTATGATCAAGACTTCTTCCACCCTGTCACCCACTTAAGCCACAGCAAAAATCCTAAACCCGTTGACCCTGAGTGGGCCAAATGCTGTGGAACCCTGTTTCAAGTCTCTCCAAATAACAATAATCCTTCTTCATCATGTGTGTCTATTTTGCTGTTGGAGAGATTTCAGAGAGAGTGAAAAAAAGGTAAAGTCCACGTCTTGCACACATGGAGAAAGTTATGCCCGTTCACACACCCTGCAGTGCTATCATAAGACTCATCGGCCTGGTGCAGTAGTCTCTCCGTGAAAAAGAAAAACCCCAAGCTATACAGTACATACCAGAATGAGCCGTGGATACCGGCTGACTGAGAACCAATAATATTTAGCCTCACAATGTACTCAAAAATTTGCTTTTGTTGTAACAGTAAGAACTGTTTCCTGTTTCTTGTTTAAGGATAGTGTTTAAAAATTATCTCTGGTGACTAATGAATTATATTTTCATGAAATTATACCCATGAATCCATCCATCAGTCAATAATGAATTAAAGTGTAAGGAGGAAAGTAGTAAAACTTTGCATATTTACCAAGCTTTGCTAAATTAGATCAATAACCAATTGCTACATGATGGCACACATTTCTGTCTTGTTATACCATATGAAAACAAGAGTAACACAAGAACAGTTTTCATCTCACAGGGTAGAGTAAAATGAAAAAAATATGAACAATGAGTTCATTCAGGAAACATTTTAGAGGAAGTGGAGGAGAAGTTTGACTTAGTAAGTGCAATTCTTTTCTGCTTCCTTTTTTCTTTATCTATGAAAAAGGTTAAACAGGTGGAAGTTGACATCACTAATATAATAATACACAGGGGTCTGTGTTAGAAAAATCTATGTTGAGTCAACACATTAATGACTGTGACTTCACGTTAAAGTTTCTGTCACTCATCTAGATTTATCGTCATTGTAAGGTTGGTAAAGTAAGAGTCTCATACACTCTCATACAGGGCATGCCTTGTGCTGCAGTAACGTAGAGTGTTTACCTTCTGCCAACTCTGGCTAAGCTTAAATGATGTGTGCATGTTTGTGCATGTGCGCACAAGCACGCATGAGTCCACTTGTGTTTATGTGTCCCTCTCTGTGCACGTGCACACGTGCATGTGTTTGTGCTTGCTGGTGTGTGTGCATGACCATCACTCAGCCTTCAGCTGGGCAAACCTAAAGGATTGCGTCACAGACAGAGAAAATAGCAGCCCTGGCCAGTAAACTAGTCTTTAATTGCTTTGCAACTGAGAACACATTGCTGAGGAAACAAGGGGCTCATTGTGAGTGCGTGTTCATCTCAACACACCTCATATTTTCTGCAGACCACTGACCCCCACCGGTTCTGTAGCATTTACAATAAAACACAAAGCAAGCAATTAAAGTACTAAGTGTTTGCATGCATTCTCACATGCAGGCACTCTTAGCATGTGTGTCTTCACTTCTATATTCTAATGTATTCCAACAGCAGGTCAAGATGCTGTATGTTACAGTGTTTAAGCACTGAGGATTAATGTGAAGTCATTTTGCTTGCTGGAGAATGAAGTACAACATTGTGCTTCTGTGTTTCACTCTGAAAGAGCTGTGTATGACGAGGCATTAAAAATGAGAGTGATTTAAATATGTGTACGTATGTGTGTGTGTGTGTGTGTGTGTGTTTCATGATGAATCTGGGTTGGGTGGTGTTGGTGGTCTGGCTATGATGTAAACCAGATGTTGACTGGATGCAGACTATCGTACCCACTGCAGGGAGAATGAAGCCTGTGCGTGTGCCTATGCTGGTGCATGTGATGTAGAGCGCCAGCATTGATTACAAAGCCAATGTAATTTTGCATTGCACCAACCACATTTGGCAGTGCGTAGATACTGTGCTGGCTGGAATGAGCTCATGCTTCATGTGACTGACCTATAAATCATATAGACTGCATACAGCCAGTGCTGTCACAGGGCACAGCAGATGGAGAATACTGATATTATTACGGTCATTTAAAAGCTGTGTTAGATAAACTATGTCAATACATGGTGTTTCTATTTAACCTGTAAACCTACCTAGGCCTGCATGTATTACATTTCAGTTGATGTAGAGATTATGATGGAGGAATGATCATGAGATTTATTTTAAAACCACTTTTATCAGGAAAGCCATTTGGGAAAAAACATCGGAAATACTAAATGTAATTTCACAACAAAACTGACTATTAGAGTGAGCTGAAATTCTTTGCAGAGCTTCTGAATTAGCAAAATCTAATCAACTTATCTGCTCTGAACACAAGGTTCATTTTGGTAGCACAGACATTCCAACTGCCAATCTCTCCAAATCTTAGAAAACACAGTTGAAAAGAAAAAATAGTCTCATTCAAGCGGTCAGATGTTTCCAACTTTTTCAAAAAAAAGAACACGAAGAAGGTATGAATGAGTTTCGATAGGAGAGTTCAGTGGGCAAACTCACGTGGAACAGATTTATTAAATGAATAGAGTCTGAATATTTGGAGTCTATGCTCTGCCCTTATCACTCTCCACCAACCATCACTCTTACCTGCTGCTTTCGGACATTGAAACCCATGTTTCTTTTGGACTCTGGATTTTCTGCCTGCCTCACCACCGTGTAAGTTTTTTGAACTTCCTTTTGTTTAATAAACTCACTGAACTGTTCCTGGAGGCCTCTTCTTCTGCCTAAATTAGGGTCCTACCCTTGTGTTCCTGGCTACCGGTGTGACAATATATTCACATGGATGAATCTAAACTCAGCAATCTGCAGACATGCCAAACCTGGCTGAAACACACCAGCTATGCAGAATTTAATTATTAAATTCTGCATATTAGAGCAGTCTCTTCTGATGAAGTCTCATGCAGCATTGATAATAAACAGATGACTATCAGTACATAGATATGGGCTTAAGGTTAGTGATGAATGCAGATGTATTATAGCAGCAGCATATACTGCAGAACAGGAACATTGGAAATTTAAATCGAACCATGAGTTTAAGAATTGGCTGTCAGGTTAATATTTTTAAGTTAAAACATTTCTCTAATGGATAGCTGAATAGGAAGTGTCTACAGAGAATGTAAATGTTTACCTAATACCTAATGTTTTCAGCTTCTCTAAACGTCTACCACTTCAAATTAGTTTACAATTTATACCGTTGCAAATGAGTGCACATAGAGATTTAAAATTTAAAAAACTTTAATGTCTTGTTTACAGTTACAAAAGTTTCAGTTTTCAGTAGTCCAACACAAACACATACAATACATCAGGCAACCAATGGGAGGAGCAATGTCAGCTTACAGATGGAGTAGGTAACTTCGGAGAAACCAGCAAGAGATGCTAACCCTACAGTTTTTATTTGCCTAACTGTAACCAAATGTTTTAGTTGCCTAACACTAACCATATTTTATTTGCCATAACCATGATATTTCCCTTACCTTAACCATAGTATAGTTGCAAAAAGCATACATTTTAAAAAGCTTTTAAAAACATTAATCAAGGGTGAGCAAACATTGCTGTTCGAGTCTGGCAATATGGTTGTTACAAAAGTTTGTGCAAGAATTGTAAATGAAGAAGAAACACAGAGATCCCTTCATTGCAGGGCATCCATTTTTTACAGTTGTTTTCTGCAGCATCAGAAACTGAAATCATGTGTTCAAACAAAGAGCCACAGATATTAGTAGACAACAACCAGCTTTCTCATCTCTCACCGATGAAACCTCCAGGAAGTTTACGGGTCATCTCCAGCTCTCAATGGGACTCTGTTTCAACAGCAAGAGTTGTCACATTCTCACAGCAAGGATGCTGCTGCCACCACATACTCAATGAGGTGCCTCTCTGTCTTGAATATATATGGCTCACCCTCTCTCTGTAACCCATTAACCCCCTTTTCAGTCATATTTGAAGACCTGGATAGACAGTAAACACGGGCATACCTGACATGGAGTGACAATGACATCGTGAAGTGCTTTGGGACTTGTGTGGTTGCAAAGAGAAGAGGAAAAAGTGACTGCTGTGCATTCATGTGTACACTCTGAAAGGCCATTCCATTCCCACACCTACATCTTTATGAGTGCATATCTTCCTGGTCCTATTGTGGAAAAAGAAGCTGTTTCCATCACAGGAAAGCCCCTTTGACCCCTGTGAAAATCCTGTGTTTGTCCCCCTTATTTGTGTTGCTGTAATGGCTCAATGCACAATGGCTTCTCTTTGGTGTGTTGTTTAAAAAAACAGACTTGACAACTAATGAAAATGCTGTTTGTAAAAATCCAAAATAAACTTTTGTCCAAGATCAAGATGAAATCGTTATTCAATGGATATTGCTCTTACCATGAAACAACATGAAGTATTTATCACAAAATAAGCAACAAAAAAATAAATAAAAAATGTAGGTATTATTTATTAAGAGTTTAACACTCAAAGGCTCAGTTAACCTGTTTCATAAAGACTGTGTGGGTATGGTTTCATCAGATTTGATTGATAGTGACCAAATATCTGCCATCAGATTCTGATTCAAATGTTTTGAGCTCCTGGTTGGGTTACTGTGCGTGGCATCACCTTTTCCCAACTCAGCTCCTCCCACTTCAAACCACTGAGAAATACATGAAGAAAAAAAGTAAATACAGACATCTTAAATGTGGAACAACCAAAATTGTTTTATTAACTTTGGCAGAGAATAGTAAGTTTGTGGGGGATCCCACATCTCATCTTAACAATCTCACTGAGAAAATATGGTTTCAGGGCTTTTAAGCTGAAATCAAACTTACTACTGTATAAACCTCATCTGTTCTTGTGATAGTGGGCTTCCTGTGAAGGCCAATTTTTCTGTGCACTCCATCTGAAATCTTAGCATCCCCAAGCCAATACAGAATACTTCCTCTCTCTTTGGTTGGAAACCACCAGTGTGTCTTTAGAGCCCACAGAGGGGAGAGACTAATTTATCACTGTTCATCTTGAACTGTTGTAGGAGGAGGCCTGCTTTTACTGCTGGTGTCACATGTTAATGAGCAGATTTTATTGTGGAAGTGATGGAGGGTCACACCATTAGAAATTACCACACAAAGTGGCTTGTAGTAAAAGTTAGTTTTTTGGGGTAATTTTAAATAAAATGTACGTGTAAGAATATATTGTTGCTTTTTCACACCTTGTAGGTGAATTGTCTTGCTCTCTTGCTCCATATCGTTGACACTTGGAATGTTTTTTTTGTACACATGTGCACCAACTCTCCCTGTCTCACCTTGGGAATAGGGAAATAAATGACAGCTATTCTCCCTGTCTTCATTTCTTTATGAAGATTGGGTCACTTCCAAGGTCACTACTGTAAGAAAGGATCAAGTGTCTTTCTCATTGCTAAGTTGCTGATGTCACTAAACTGGAATCCATCCATTTTCTGTACTTCTGTGCCCCTGTGTCTAAATCTGATAAAAGTGTGTCCTGTAAAAGTCTTGGAGAAGACTGATAGCAAACAGTGGGGATAGTTCATGGAGGGGTTAGGGCAACAAAACTAATTGAGTGGCGTCCTGCTTTGCTCAAGTGGATTCATTAATTAATTATTCATTAGACTCTACATACTGACGGCTCCTATCAGGCACAGGGTGCTAAAGAAAAAATGCTGACATACACAAACTGTATGTCACTTGAAACAGGATATGATATGCTGAGTCCAAAATCATATAAAGATGAGTAAATTACACATTGCGGTATAATATTTTTAGTCACTGTCACTGCCTCATAGTTTAAATAAAGGCTGAAGTATTATATTAGCCAATGCTCAAGAGGCTACAGACTTTAAGAAATATTGCATGAATTTCATCTCAGATTTCCATTCAGAGTATGGAATCAGTCAGAAGCAGATAAGGATACTTATCTGAAACTGCTCACAGATGTAGCACAAAAGATGTAGTCCAAGTCCCATATTGGCAGAATGACCATCTATTCTACATAAAACACAAAGAAATGAAAAAAGAAATGGAACAAACCCAGACTCGGGAGACTTACAGCCAACAGAAACTGTTGTGGTTCACTAATTACAGTAATAATTCAAACAAAAAATTTCATTTTTGGCTTACAGCAAATATTCCATTATTATTAAATGTTGATTATTATAGTGTCAGTTATTTTATTTGATATGTTTTGGTTGGACTGTTTGTATTTTCATAAGCCCAATATGATTCTTTTTAATGTTCTAAATTATCATAAACTCATAAACTAACAGTGAGAGATTCACAGATATCTCTTGCTTTTCCTCAACATCTGGACAGTGTGCTGGGGCAGACATCTGTTTAAAACTGTGCCAGTCATTTCTGTGAAAAACGGTATTTCAGTTCAGAGCCGTCTGCCAGAATAGACAAAAATTTAGGAATAGTTTCCTTTTCACTGTCTCCCTGCTTTTGTGAGGTGTCAGTTTCTGGAGCTTCAGCAGGAGGCTGAACACTATCACAGCTTAACATACTGTAGATCTTTGAATCTGTGCAGCATAAACAGATGAAAGGAACCCCAACAGAGTAAACATGATTCCATACTAAAGTGCATACCATGGAATAAGATGAAAGGATATTAAGAACCATAACTCAAAAGTCTTTCAAAGGTTTTGTTCATCCTTTTGTCATCTTGAACACGCATTGGTTGATAGATCTGACATTTCCATGGCTGTTTGAGCACTCTTGGGTCTAAAATATACATATTTGAAACTCCACTTATATGTCTCTTTGCATACCATGAAGTGTGTTTTTCTTTCACACTTGCCTGTAAATGAAGAGTAAATAAAGCAGGGTAAATAGTGCGTAGTCCACACACAGGTGAGAAGGACACCACAAACCAACCATCCAAACAAAGAGGCCATTTCAAACAATGTCCTTTCCTCCAAGTCTGTCGTCTAAGGGTAGCTTTTGAAATCAGCAATCCTCAATCAATGATGAGTCTAGCTGGGCCATCATACTGATAACATGAAGACTAGACAAGATTAAATTGTGATCCAGCCAGTGGTTATTGTGGTGGCTCAGTCATACTAGAATTTACATCAGCAAAATTTTACATAATTTTTGCTTCGTATCAGTGCAGTATAGGTAAAGTTGTACAGTGCTTTTCCAAAGTGTTCAACTTTGGGGAACTTTGACACACAAATTTGCATTACTGACCAATTTTAAAACGTTTTGAGTATACTAACTTCTAACTACAGAAAAAACTGTAAAGTCCAAAATGGACAGACTAATTGTGTTGCACCATTGTTTCCTTTTTGTTTTTATTTTTCTACAAACAAAAGTTACTGCACAATAGGAAATATATATCTATATCCAACCTATTGAGGATGTGCAAATTAATTTCACTATGCCACTTACACCGGCATTGACAAAACAGTATGAAAAAAAACTTAAAAGATGTCCTGGGAAGGAGGTTAACTTTATCATAACTATAGTTTGCTTTTGAGATTCATCTAAAAGTGTATCTGGGACAAGTCATAGAGGGACATTAAAAATAGACCGTTGCAGCTCCAAAAAATGAAAAAAGCCATTGTTTGAGACATTTTTTAGGGCTCAAAAAACATTAATTCAGACACTGATCAAACACTGACGCTCTCTTATTAAAGAAATTGAACTGATTTGCGTAATTCCCAGACCAAACCTTCTGAAAGACACAGGAGGTTGTTATGCATGAATTCAAGAACTACATGGAAGTGCGGTAGAACATAAGCAGGGGGTCGGGGATGTGGATCGCAACTGAAGCTGTGGCCGGGATTTTTAATGAGTGGCCGCAGTGAGGCAAGGAGGAGGTCCATTGTGTCCAGACCTGCGGCGTCTTAGCTGGCTGCAGCCACAGCCACGCACATGGCGCTGCACACTGGGGCTACACTTTGATGTACAGCTGCACCCAGAGCAGATGGAGAAAGAAAAGGAAAGGCTAAAGAAATAAAATCGTTAAGGGATTAAAGAGACAAAAACTTAGACTGTTGGAGATTGGAGAAGAAAGGGACAGACCATGAGAGGGCACGACGAGCAGAGCTAAAACAAAATTAAGTAGCAGATTTTTTTTTTTTTTTTTTTTTGTTCTCTGAATCTGATTTGAAGTTGTGTGTTTGTACTTATGTGTGTGTGCGTGTGGGAAAGAGGGAGAGTCACCAAAATCACCAAATCATATTAGCAGTTAGTTACCCTCTTGTGCAGAGCAGCCAGGCTGGAGTTGGGGTGGGATATGCAAATACAGGCTGTCTGTCTGCCTGCCCCTTCAGAGGCAGTAGAGCAGCACGTTGCTTCTTGCACACACACCCTCACTCATGCAGAGTGCAGAGGACTTGGAGGGTCGAGCCTAGTCAGCAGGTCTCACACAGGCTTGCATGGGTGTGTATATTGAAACTTTCCTAGAGACAGACTCACATACTCTTCCCTGCTTCTCCCCTCTGTCCTGCTCTACTTTTTCTACTTTCCCCTCCTCCTGCACACCTTTGTGCTGTTTTCCTTGCCCCTCTTCCTCTCCCCTCCCTCTTCAGCCTCACTAGTTTTCCCTCTGCTCTATCCTATGTGCTCAGACTGTGGTTAGTGTGCGAAGTGAAAGTGTGCAGGGCGAGATGCTGCTGATGCTACAGCTGTTTGGGCTCCATGTCTCCTTCAGGGCCCACTGAAGAAGACAAGACAAGACCGCACGTGAGCCGGGGGAACTTCAACACAACACTCTGAAAAAGCTACAGCTGTCACTTTTTACACTCTTTTCCTCACCAGCCAGTTGCCTTTTCAAGACTCTGGAATTAATTGAGCCTTTGAAGACTTAGAGAAAAAGTAAAAACAATGAGAACCAAGTTGTGTCAACTGGTTGCACAGTTCTTTCTCTTAGGAGTGTTGCTATCTGTGGTGGACAGTAAAGGAACTTTCTATGGAGGCCATGTCAGCCCTTTCTATGGAAACAGATACAACCTGTACAAGGCTGGACTCAACCCTCACCATACACCAAACAAGCCCATGACCCGCCACAAGTAAGTGCTCCGTTTTGGACTTGTCACAGGCGCTAATGCACGTTTTATTTCCCTTCCCACGCTGTAGGGTATTGAATTCAAAAAGCATTCCAAGTAGCTAGAGTGCTTGCAAGCAAGACCCACCTCATACTGTATTTCCCCTGAGAAACACATGTCACCGGCGAGTAGCAGAAATATGGTTTTAGTTAGAGAATCGGCTTGGTAACAGATCCCTGAATTGACTCTCTGTTTCACTCTTACTCACCATCAGCCCTTTTCTTGCGGTTCACACCTAAAACCATCTGTGGCTCGTGATAAACATTATAGAGCAACAATGACATGTTGCTTCACAAAAAACAAAGCCGTCATTATGGTCTTTATGGTGCAGCGAGGGGTGTGCTGAGTTGATGACAAAAGTATTGATCCCTCACAGCCGCTGTGTGTGTGTGTGTTTGTGTTTGTGAGCGTGTGGTGGGAGGGGGGCTCAATTAAGAAGCAAGACTTACAGCACAGCTGAACCCACTGACAGAAGGGAGTGGTACAACCAATCGTCAATCAATATTAAAGTGATAACACAGTGGTCTCAACTGAGTTTGCACTGAGATTGCTATTGAAAGCTTGTTTTTTTTCCTACCCAACTATTTCAGTATCAATAAGAATAGGTAAAGGATCTTCTTTGTTTTTAATCAGTGATCTGTGAGGTATGCAAATACACGCGACTGATATTGTCAGGACAGTCAAACCACATGAGCAGAGAAGAATAACAATCCCCGGCTACACATGCTATTTGAAATCCATGAAGCTGTGAGATAAAACAGAGCCTTGCAGATATATTTTGCCTGGATAGAGATGGCTGATGTCTGGCCTGCAGGGCTCTTTTGGGTTTTTCCTCCCTTTCCCGTCTCTTTTGCTTGGCTTCCCCTGAGAGCTGTTATGTCTTTGGACAGCTCCCCAGCTACCTGCTGCTTCACTCAAACTGCCACAGAACGCTGCTGATTGCCCAGGCCTGCTTAGTCTGCCATGTACCCTCACCTCCAGGGAAGGCTCTTCAGCATCCCTCACCCTGAGTGCAACAACCGCATTCGGTCTCGCCCTTCAATCTTCTCACCTAACAATATAACTTTCACCCATCCCTTTCTTTACCTTCATTTCCAGTCAGCATGTCGTCATGTTTACTCTCCCTGAACTTCTACTAAGCCAGAATCATCACTTGTAACTTTGTTCTCACTCATGCTCAGTTTTGGGCAAAACATTATCTATTACTCATTACATACAATCAATTGAAAAAAGTAATTACATTAATTAACAGCAAAAGGAATTTGTTACGTCACTCGTCACGTCACATATTCTGTATTGTTTAACACATGTAGAAGTTTTGACACATTTTGGAGGTTTTCCTGAAGTCAGCCCTGCAGCACTCCAGAAGTCCCATCATCATAGTTAAGCTATAGGGTTCACACACCCTCCATCTCGGAGTGTAACCAGATGATTTCTGAATGTATCCTTACCAGTGTGGCTAAAGTTGCAAGCCAGCTAAAAACACACAGCATGTAAATATGACAGCTTTGGTGTTCTTGGGAGGCCGATTTCTCGTTACTGGGAGTTGCATTTCTCCTCTTTTAGTCAAAAGATAACTGCTTCCCCACACCTCCCGTCAAGCTAATGTGTTCTGCACCTGTCTGTCTTTTAAATCCAATGTATTTGTCTTTTTTATATTGCCTTGTGTTTATTTCCCTATCCCTTTTATATCATATGAAAGGCACTTTGTTTTGCCTTGTTGTTAAAAGGTTGCCTTTTCTGTGTTCCCTGCATCTTATTTTTCCTCATATCTGATACTTTAAACCTTGTTGTACATGTCCATTGCATGCTGGTAGCACTTTCTGACAGTGGTGCCAAAGAAGCTTATTTATAGTCACCCAATTTTTGCCAGATACACTTCCAGCACTGAAACCCAAGATTAATAGATTAACCAGGCATTATAGATTTTTCTATTCAAACCTAACTGATCAGTAGTGTCAGAAATTCAGTCAGTAATTGCTTATTACTGGTAGCTGGTAATATTCCCCCACATGGGTCTGTGTCCCACTATAGTGTTTATCCAAGAGCTGCCGGCCCACCTTGGACACAGTGGGCCCCAGGGACGTGTCAGTGTCAGACCACCACTACAGATATATGAGCTCAGTTGTTGTCAGCCTGACTGATCAGTGGAAATAGAGACTTAAAAATAACACATGCGCTATGACGTGTGTGTGTGTGTTTGTGTGTGTTTGTGTGTGTGTGTACATATACGTATGGGTGTATTTCTGTGAAAGATTTTACTCATGTGCTTTTGCAGCTTGTAAATACAAACTCTTGTTTCCTACTGACCACACAGTCACGTGGACAAGACACGCCTGTTTTGTTTAGTGAGAAAATAAATTCTCAGCTGTTGTGCGCCACAGACTTTTTTTCTTCAAGTTGAATTATTATCTGTATTTTGGCAGCAACGTGAGTGATTTAATTTCACAGTCATTCCTTTCACTCAGTGCAACCACTCGCTGCAATGAGAAAAAATATAGCCCTCTAGTCACTGTGATATATTAGACAGTTACCATACTGTACCTGTCACAGCTTTATTGCATAGAAGCTTATATTGGGCCATGGTTAAAACTGTGCATGGGTGGCTTAGTTCAGATTCCCTGGACTGTGTTTTGGGCCAAGGCATCAGCAAAGTGGCAAATCTTAAATTAAATTTTAACATTTCATAATGTTGACAAGAAATTAGAGAAACTGTGGCTTTTAGTTGGCATGCTCAACAAGTGATGCTGTGTGTAGAAAACAAAACTCTCTAACGTATTTTGTGTAACACATTCCTAACATAATTGTATAAGTCACAAAGGAAAAGAGCAGCCATAAAAATGTGTGTAGCATCTGATAAGCATCTCTCACTATGTTGCACTATAACTTACCACTATAACACAAAATGAACAGGTGAAACATAATCCAAGAGCCATATACACATCACTGAATAATGGATGTAGAATAAATCAATTAGGATCACAGCAGATGCCACGTCTTCACTGATCAGATTAGAGAAATATCCAAGGGCTTTTCGATGATGTATTTGACAGAGATCAAGGGGGAAAGGTCAGTATGTTGGTAGAGGTTAGAGGTTGCAGTTGCTGTTGTAAGTTTGTGTTGAGCGTCCAGTGGAGGACAAGAATGGAGCCAGTCTCCTGCTAAGGGTCACAGAAGCTGGGCAGTAAATTCCCAAGCTCCTTACCAACACATTTCTATCTAACGTAATGCTTTCACTGACCTTTCTGCTAAAAGGTTTGGGATTTTTTTATGTAAACATATAGTGATCGGAATTGATAATAGGATAATTGATTAATAGGATAACCAAATTCTGTTGTTCGAATTAATGACTCCAAGTTTCACATATTGGTAAACACACTTCTTATAGGTTCCTTTTCAAACCTGGCGATATGGGTACTTAATTCATTGTAACTTGGTTTTCGTCATATCCATAACATTCACCGAACTTTATGTAATCTGTCTAAAAACAGAACTTGGGATGTCTAAAAACTGTTTTAAAACATCTACAGTGTCAGTCCTCTCTGTCCAGCAGTTATTACAGACATGTCTGGCCCTTGTTTCGCCCATGGACTTGCCTCTCTTGTCAAGCTGTGACCTTTAACTTTGTTAAAAGGGAGCCAAAAAACATAAATATAACAAAAAATGGACATGAAAAATGGATAAACAATGTTATTTGATCGTTTAAAAAAATTAACGTTCTTATATAAACATATGGAGTGAGCCACACGACATACTGTTGAAAAAGGCCTTTTTTTAGCAGCAGCCTGGTATATGATTTACCTGATACTCTTAATTTTCAAGAATGTTGCTTTGTTACAACACATTGCTATTAATTTCATTCCCAAGCACATAAAGTACATTGAGCTTAGCAAGTCGAACAATTCTGTTTGAATACCCTTTTATTTCAAAAACACAGAGAGCTATTCTTACTCAAAGAAGATTATGTGCTTTGGGAAATGCCTGAGGATAAGTTATTGGTGTGTTTTTTAACTACCGGTGTTTGAGCCTCTTACTGTACTCCAAGAGAAAAACACAACACGCCAAAACAACATAAAGAATTATATATGACTGTCCAATAAACTTTAACAACTAAAAATGATCTATAATGAATAGGAACTACCAATGAGAAATTATAAACAGTTTCCATATCTACATGGTTTTATTGCTGTAGTGAGGTTTAGAGACTGATTGCCAAGATTTAAGCACATATAAAAGTAATGTCTACTTTTAAGCTATAATAACCGGAGCTGGCATTAGAGCTGACCTGTCTATGAATGACAGAGTGATCCCCTTGGTCCTGGAGCTGGGAGTATCTTGCTTTCCTTTAACCCTAATCAGTAGCCACAAGAGCAACGTCAATCAGCCGTGCACCATGGGGCCTTCAAGACCTGCCAGTTGGCTGGAAATAGGATTCATTAAAAGCATATATGGAAAGAGATGGTCCCTGGAGGAGAGTTGTTAGCCCATATATGCAGTTGTTAAAGGTCCTATTAAAGATTGCTTGATTTTCTATCTGGCCTGCTCAAGTCATAAATCTATCAGAGGCAACAGCAGTGGGCTGGGTTCAAACAGTCAGGAACCCTGCAGGTGAGAGAATGGTTAGTGAAGGTGAGCCCTTTAGTGCTACAGCGTCAAAACAGCAGAGGCCTTAGAGGAAACAGTGGCAGGTTACAGGGCTGGAGACGTCAGGGTCATGATGAGGCAACACAGGGGGGGCTTCGTAAAAAATCGGAAGAGGAAGAAAAAAATACAATATTTGAAACAGAGGCAAGAACAGGACTGGTATGCTAAGATAAGTAAACATAGACTACCTGTAGTTTGCAGATTTTGCAGAAAAAAAGGAAAAGAAGGTTATGAGAAAAAAAGGGGATTGAAAGGTGAGTTGTTTTGGGCCCAGCAGAGGGTGGAGGTCCAGCAGCAATAATATTTGCAGAAAACACTCCACATGAGAATCCGAGATGGGAATTCAGCTTTTCCCCCTGGGAGGCTGTGAAGTGATTTAGGATCTGTAATGCTATACTGGAAATATTTACAGTGGGACCAGACAAGCAGTCAAAAAAATGTGACGCTGCAATGACAGAAAAAAGATAATATTTTGGCGTTAAAAGGGGAAAATGTGTTAGAGAGAGAGAGAAGGGAAAGTGAGGCAAGAGAAATAGTAAGTGTGGCTTTCCTGTCATGACAAATGAGGTGAAGGTTGTTTTGATATTGTTTTGGGAGGAAGAGAGTAAGGTCAGGTGATGGTGGGAAGTGCTAAAAAGAGTTTAATACACTGATGAATTTGAATCAGCATGGAATCAATTGGGGTTGGGTGGTTCAGTGAGGGTGTGGATCAACTGGAGACATTTATTTTTTTATACTTTGGGTGTTTTCCTTCTGTTTATAGTGGGATTCAACTTGTAAGTTGACACACACAAGAGAATTTTTTTTTAAACATGAACAAACTAGTTAGAAATGATGAAATATCATCAGAAATACCTTAAATACAATTTAGATCAGATGTAGAATATGCAGGAGGTAAGCTTGCATTTTTGGCTCAAAAAAATGAAAGCGTCAAACAGGGAATGAGTTACATTTGATTCAGACCAGGGTCGATTAGTATGGACATTATTCAAGGCTGCATACCAGACGAGTGGTATGTAATCACATTAGATACATTAAATCATGTTGGTAAGCTCAGTCAAAGGCAGCATACTGATCAGCTGCAGTTAGAGACTGTTACCCATGCTGGCAGCATACCGGCGGCCAAGATGGTGAACTTGAAAAACATTATACCTGCTGAACATCAGCATTTTAACAGTGTCATTATGACCATGTTAGCATGCTGATTATCAGCATTTGACTCAAAGCACCAAAGTACAGCCTCGCAATGCAACTAACATGGCTGTAGACTCTTACTCGTGCTAGGATTTATTACATATGTTGGCGACTTCCTATTCCTCTGACCGTCTTAACTATTCTTTTTCTAGGTCACTCAGGTCCTATGACCAGATGCTGTTGCCTGTCCCAGAGGCAAAGTTAAAGTTAAAGGCTCATCATGCCTTTGCTGTTGCTGCCCCAAAGCTAATGAATAGTTCACCTGCCCTCAGTTGACATATTTAGATCTTGTTTGAAACCCACTCATTCCTCCTTGACCAATTAATCAGATCAAGCTCTACAGAATCATGATGCCTAGCATATTTTACAAATTGCACATGTCTGTCATGTTTTAACTGTTATTGTAAATTATAATGAGCTATTGCAGTTGTGTGGCATGTTACCCAATGGTAGTTGTTTTTAAATGTGAGTCATACTGTAAATAAAGTTGACTTGACCTAAGTGACTTTTACTGTCTGGCACTAACTGGGTTATCCTGTGTGGCCAACCGCTCCCATCTGTCACCAACGAGTGCTAAAACAAACATCTCAAAGTATTTATACATTTTAAAACCAGCCTCCTAGTGCCACATTTGTTGAGGGATGAGGTGTGAAAATAGATCGGAGAAGGCCAGCACTCCCCTCTCTCTTTTTCTCCTTGCTCTCCATATTCCTCTGATCTCAGATCATACTGGATCAGGACTTTTCATTCTTTGTTCCACAGAGTGTCCAGATTAGTGCTGTCTCCTCCAGACTGGACACCCTCCAAACACACATAAGCAGGCTAAACAAAGTCCTCACCTACCCTGCAGCAGGTGGACATGGCTGAGATCATTACAAACACCAAAGGCAACACTTTTCCTCTCACATATGAGCGCTCACACATCATGAGTTCATATATTTGGCAATAAAGCTTGTGTTATCCTCATCCTGCAGAGCTGTGTGGTCTCTGTGGATGTCAGATAAAAGGGCCAAGAGCTTAATTGTGTGCGTGTGTATAATATGTGCATGAGTGTGTGTCAGTGTCTGTGCAGCTCACACACGCTATCACTATCTCTCAAGTTGAAACTCAACATTCGCCGTATAAAGATCTGTTTTTACACAGCAGAGGAGGTGACCTGCGGTTGCCCTGACCGACACTGCAGCGCAGAGGGACAGGATTTATCTCAGCACTCGACTTTGATTCTCACAAAGCCAGAACCCAGTTGTCTGTAAGACACTGAGGATAAAATATCACTCACAGACCCAAATGACATTGACAGATCTGTGAAAACAGGCAAAGAGTGGACTCGGGAGAGAGAGGCTGAAACAGAGACCAAGAGAAAGTTTTTTTCTTCATCCCATGTACATCTGGATTCCTGCACTTTTCAGGCATTGTGTCTGAGTCTGAAGGTCATTGGCTCCCCCCAGATGTGCACCTGACAAACAAATCGGTGAACATGGTCGCTTTTCATTCCACTGATCAGTAATGTGAGAAGGCTCACTCACTTATTGTAGTGTACTGTATACACAGACATACTTATGCACTGAGTCTGCTCTCCATCAGCTGTCAAACACCCTTGTATGCATATAGAAGCTTTTCCTAACTTTCACAAACGCAAAAAACTAAGTGATAAAGCTTCTTGTTGCAGTCGATAAATCTGTCATTTATGAGAAGGAAACATTATCCATTAAACATTATTGAGGTTTTACAGTATAATACTTAAACCACTCATTATAGTGCTGATATTCTCTGGATGATAGTATCATTGGTTTTTCTTAACTCCGGGAATCTCTATTACCATCACCATGGGAATGTGATCTTGTGCAAGTATATTTGTGCCAGACTTCTCACATGTTAAAAAATAAAGAAAAAAATGTAATTTATTTTGGCTCCAAAAGCTCTCTGTATTTTGTGAGCAGCAGATGAGAGCTGAGGGAGTGACCAGTGTTAACCCCCACAGGGCTCGTTACGAAAAGAGTCTGCAGGTGGGGTGGTGGCGAAGAAAAAAAAGCATGAAAGCAAATTATTGGCAGCATTATGACAGCAGCATCAGCAGACTGAGCAGAGAAACAGTATGTGAATTTGTTAAGAGTTTTTTAATGAGAGGGAAAATGTGCCAGAAATTATGATGCAACACTGCTTGTGTTGTCAGATTAAGCTTACAGTCTACATTTAATATAACCAACCCCCATTTGATACATAAAAAAACAATGTTTCCAACCAGATTTCCTTGTTTTTTTTTTACTCTAAAGTAAATCTGCGGCAACCAGTAAATTGGCCATGTGAGTTTGTGAGTGTGAGTGTGAGTACTTTAAGAACTCTCATCATACCACATCAGTTCAGGTCATAACCACCGCTTCCTTAAAAACGCATAACCTGACAGCAGGTTGTCAGGCTGGTATGAAAGGAGCTCTGTCATTCTGACTCCTGCCCTTTTCCTTCCATCGCTATTAACATATGTCAACACGGGGAGAGTGGTGACACACACACACACACACTCACCCACACACACAAATGCTGTCAACACAATCAGCGATTTGCAGAAAGCAGCAGCAGTGCAGCGGTTTCTCACAGATTCTGACAGACTGTCCTGCCTGTTAGCCCTCTGAACCTGTTAACTTGGCATGTAGACTCTCCTCGGCCCTTGTGTCCCTTCCTGCTCCTCCAAACACTTCTATTTGTCCTGAAACAGCTGTGGAGCAACGTTAAGTACTGCATGTGTTGCTAAATGCTCCCCTCTGAATGTAAGAAATGCTTCACATGTGAGCTTAAAGAGTGCAGATCATCGTTTCCTGTGTTGCACAGGGGCCAGGGGAACATTTAGCAGTTGCTGTGGCTGCACTGGCAATGAAGCGAGAGAAGGAGCGAAAAGTTCCAGCTCTAGCATGACGCAACAACTGTTCAAAGTAGTTATAGTGAAGTTATTATGTGTTGGATTCTGGACATATCCGAGCGGATCCGGGATTGAAAACAGTCTCAGTGATAGCTTTTGCTTCTCGTCTTCATAAATGATTTTAGCTCAGTGTGTTTTTCATCAATGAACCTGTCAATAAGAAATGTGTTTTCAGTTGGTAGGGAAACACAATCCACCCAGACAAAGCCAGCAAACATCATTCTGCCTGATGCCAGAGGTATCCATAAAGATTCAACGGGGAAACATCCCTCAATATAATTTATCCATATGTAATATAACAGCTCTTGTAAAAAACCAAAGCTTGTAAGAGCTAGTTATAGGTTGCAAAACAAAAATGAAATTTGAAAAGAATAACTCTTATCTGAGGCGTTCATTATTGTGAACAGACTTTACATAAGATAGAAAAAGTCTGTGTATGAAACATTCTATAAAAACGGTGTTACAAGGATGGTTATAAAAACAAAGAAAGAAAGCAAAAGCAGCAATAAAGGCACAGTTAAACTACTACTGAGCAGTATAAAAATAAACAAAATAGTACTATACAACAGAATAGAGGTCAGACAGAATAATCACACAAGTTAACAGGTCAGTAAAGCTTTCAGACTGAATGAGCTCAAGGGATGCTTCATATCCAAATGACATATTTGTCAGGAAGAAATAATCTCATCACCCAGCTTGAGGTGGAGTAACACAAGTGCATTAAAGGGAAATATCACTGAATTGTGATCAAGGGTTGTTTGAGCAACTATTTGTATGCTTAAAGTGAGACTATGTCATTTTTGAGAGGCAAAATAACACATTTTTATTTTTACAATTCAAAAGTTTAAATGATAAGCAATAAACAGGTTTGACAGGTACAGAGCAAAACAAGGCCTGTTGTCATCTATAATGAGATGGGTATTGCAGTATTTATATATCATTCATGTAACATGTTTAACTCTAATGTCACTCTGCTGTCCCTACAGAAACCACTGTGCCTACGTGGTCCAGAAAAACATCACATGCATCATGCAGGATGGAGTGGCTACCTATGTGAAGGCTGAGTACACCACCAAGTGCATCTGGGGTCAGAAGTGTCCTGTTGTCATGTAAGTTTTTCAAACAAAACAACAAAATCCAATAAATGGAACATCAAAATCATCAAACCTTTGACAGCTCAGTCCAAAGGAGTTTGGATGTGAAATTGAATTTTGTAGTTATTGCTTCACATTCTGTACTGCAGCGTGGGAACAATGTAATATATATTTTATATCAATGCTGCCCTCTAGTGTTCATGTGATGTGTTGTCCTTATAATGAGGTGAAGGACCTCAGCTGCATGCAAAGTGCAAATCTATGTAATCATAGTGACACCACTAGGGGAAAATGGTGTTAATTCAATTCTGATTAAAGTGTTTCAAAGTTCAAAGGACACTGGTTACGGTACCTTTAAAAATGCTGAAGAGCTCCTCCTGATTGATTTTAGATGTGGTCTTGCTTCTTAACTGCCCACCGACCTTAATGAAACTATAAAAGTAACACAAAAATCTAAAAATATATGTGTGATACAAATTGAGGTCTGCAGTAATACTTTAACTTAACCTCAATTTTATCTGTTGCAGATATAAGTGTGTTTATCTGTGCGTGTGTCCAAACATGCAGACATGCTCATGAAGCGTGTGAATGTGATTTTGTGATTCTTTTTAATATGCCTTTCAAAAGCCCCCACACAGAGGAAATTAAAAGAGTGGATTTTCTCTTCAAAAAAGACAGATGAATGACTGTACGTGTGCATCTGAGTGTGTATGTGTGTACGTGAATGTGTAACAGAGAGAGAGAGTGAGTTTGATTCACAATCAAAAGGAAATTCATCTTAAACAAGATAACACTGAAGTTGGGTCCTGACCCTGGTTCAATCCTCTGATGCCCAATCACTTATGTTATGTTACATCTTAATCTCCTAATCTCCCCCTAATCCATGTTAAATCCCATAGAGAACAACTTCATCCCTTTATTTCTGCTCCGCACCTCGCATCTTCCCATCTTCTGCCCTGGGTCTGTGCTCTTAATTACAAAAAAAAAAAAAATGCAGCACTACTGATTAAAGATAACTCATACCTCTGATAGTAATCACGTTTTCTATCATGTTTCCTTCAGGTACAGGACATTCTACAAACCAAAGTACAAGGTGGGTTTTAAGACAGTGACTGAGCTGGAGTGGAGATGTTGTCCCGGCTACTCTGGAGAACACTGCTATGATGGCCCTACGTCGCTGCCTGACGTCATGATGCCACCTTTTAAGGGTGCAGGTTTTCCCCATCGCCCAGGGACGAAGGGCTTTCCCCATGGCCCTAGACCCCCAGTGGACCAGAGGCCTGGAGGAGGCCAGATCGAGCCTGGTAAACCATTCCCAAGTGTGCCTGACCACAGACCAATACCCACAGGACAGCTGCCAGCTGGGAATGGAAAACCAAACTATGGTGAGAACAAACACCAACCAATTTATTGTAAACCTCAATTAAATTTGCACTACTACTGTTTGTGTGTGCTGCTGCTTGTGCGTGTGCATCTGAGCAAGGATATATAAAGGCTTAAATGGCTTCAATGCTGCATCATTCCATCTTCAGTGCTGGCAGACTTTCTAAAAATATCCTCCTTTCTCTTTGATCCTTGGAAATACAGGAAACAAATTTGGGATTTCAGGAGTGACTGGTGAACGTTTGGACCGTATGGAGGATGACCTGCGTCGCCTCACCCAGGGTCTTGACACTCTCAACGGGGTGGTGGCTGGCCTCGAGGAGCGACTGCGAACATCTCTGCGAGAAGACACCAACAAAATCCTGGTGTCCCTGCTACCCAATGCTCCCCGTGTGCCTGACTCTACAGTGGGATTTGGGGTGATCCCAGACGGGACTCCTGATGGACTGGAAGGAGGAGAAAGCTTCACTGGTTTTGGAGACTTAGCAGGGAGGGTGACAGAAGTGAGGGATGAGCTGCGAGCCAAAACTCACATCTTAGAGGAGATTCAGGTACTGTAACACATTGGTTGTACAAAGATTAGTTGATGCAGCATTTGTACATGTTGATCAGGCATCAGTTCTCTTTCTCCTTCCTTTATGAAAAGCTGCCTTTTTCTCATTCTCATCTTTGTGTGTCCTTAGGGGATGGTCCTAGGTCATGATGGCCAGCTGAAGAGGCTGTTGGAAGGAGCTAGAGGCAGGCCCATTCCTGGCCCCAGCTCCACTGCTCATCTGGATGAGATCTTGGACATCAAGCTGGCTGGTGTGCGGGCTGAGATCCTGGATGGCTTTGAGCGTCGTCTGACCGGTCTGGAGAGCCACTGTAACTCAAAGATTGGGGAGGTGCAAAAGCAGTGCCATAGGGAGCACATGGATGGCCAGGAACAGATGCAGCAGTCTCTGGATGGAAGAGAGACTGGGCTCAGGGAGGAGTTGGGCTCTTTGCAGGCTCAGATCCAGGGCCTAACTCTCACAGAGACCTGCTGTGGACAGGTATGACATGGATGTGATTGGAATATGATCAGCATTCAGTAAATAAATCCAATTGGTCAAAAAAAAACAGTCCTTAAACAAATTTGTATATGCGTTTGCTGTACTTCTGACAGGACGTACCCTATGTCAGGACGGGGTACTGACAACTCTGATTGGTTGTGTTCGCCCGTTGATAAATTGATATTTATCTAATATGTATTTGCGAATTAGTCTGGTGATACCAGGCTAGTATCGACCCTGAGTCTTGACAGAACCGTGAAGTTACCAGACAACCAGTGAAGACTCCAGGAAGCCAGTCTCCTGGCTGTAGCTTAATATTTATAGCACAAACACACACGAGTGGTATTGATTTCCACATCTAGCTCTTTGAAGAAAGTCAATAAGTGCATTTCCCATAATGTCAAACTATTCCAAATACTCTACATTACAGACTATGCTACAGAGAGAGCAACATCTCTACACTGTAATTACATATGGTTGAACATTTTATTGGAATACTGGTGAACTAATAAGTTATTAATTATTTGCAGGTGAACAGTCTGTCCCATCGTGTGCTGTTGCTGGAGGAGTCAGTTAAAGGTTTGACAGAATCTCAGAGACAGCTGCAGAC
This sequence comes from Lateolabrax maculatus, assembly GCA_031216445.1. Lineage (NCBI taxonomy): Eukaryota > Metazoa > Chordata > Actinopteri > Acropomatiformes > Lateolabracidae > Lateolabrax > Lateolabrax maculatus. The sequence continues at coordinate 17,143,145 of CM062201.1, read as the reverse complement.
TGCGCTTACTGACCAAAGCTTTCACGTGGAGACAGTGATTGAGACCCGCCTGGTGGACTTAGAGGGCCGCCTCAATGCCACAGAGGGTGGACTTGATGGAGGAGCAGAGCTCCCTGGTGGTCTGGATGGCTTCAAGACCATGCTGGAGGACAAGCTGAAGACCCTGGAGGAGAGAGTGTTCGTGGCCGTTGAGGAGCTGAGTAACGCCACTGCTCCGGCACTCCTGGAGGGTCAGGTGGTCCCGGCACTAGAGACAGAGATCGAGTCTGTGAGGAGGAGAGTGGAGGGAGACCTGGATGGCATTCAGAAACAGTTAGTAGATCTGGAGCTCCTCTGCACCTCTTCCTGCTCACCCTCCACCCCACCAGCAGGAGGTGTCAGTGTCACTGATGTCGAGGAGGAGTGTGAGGGAATGGCGAAGAAGATGACTGACCGCATGGACTCCCATTCTAACCAGCTGGACCGCCTAAACAACACCCTGCAGAACCTGCTGCTCCATATAGCCCAGGAGGACACAGAAGGCTTTGTGCAAGGAGAGATAACCCTGCTGAAGGTCAACATCAACTCCGTGAACCGCACTCTGAAGGGCCTAAAGGACTCTATTAAATTCATTGCAAGTGAAGTGGGCCACGCTAACACCACCTGGGAGCAGAGAGAGCACCAGCTAGTCAACCAGGTGCAAGGAATCACCAAACTAGTGGGCCACCAAGCCTCCCTCCTGGGGGCCGGTGAGAGGCGGCTGGCCCAGCTGAAGGGAGAGCTAGTTGCCTTGAAGAGACGGCTGTCCGGGGAGCTGCAGGGCTGCCGGAGCACAGCGATAGAAGTACAGAAGGAGGTGAAGGACGTTGATAGCAGGGTGAGCCAGGTAGAGGGCCAGTGCAGCAGCCTGGGGGAGCTGGCAGAGCACCTGGAGAGGATCAGGGCAGAGCTTGAGATACACTCAGACTCCTACCTGGCCCAGGTGAATGGCACCCTGGCCATCCATTCAGAACAGCTAGCCGAGCTGAAAGGGGAGGTCAAAGACTGCGCAGCCAACCAAAAAGGAGATCAGTAGCATCTGAGCTACAGAATCTTTCAAAGGAGACTTGTGTGTGTTTCTCATTAGGCTCAAGTGAATTCCTCTGCTTCTCTCCTCTCTCTTTCAAATACCATCTGCTCAGATGCAAATTACCTGAACTGGTGGAAGTAATTTCCCATAAACTCCCCACCCCAGTGCCTCCAGATGTCCTGGGTATTTAGTTTAGTGAAGTGAGAAGAGAAGGACACAGAATACAAAGACACACCTATGGTTGTATAGCTGGGCAATATTTTCCCCTTGAGATTTTGTTCTATAGGGCTTTTATTTTTCTTTGATCATGATTGTTTTGTTTTCACATTTTACCGTTTTTAACTTATATGAAGTGACTGCATTGTAATGATGTTAAAATGTTTGTATTAGAGAAATGATAACAAAACAAAGTGGATGATATGGGACTAATGCGCTGCTACGGGTTTCTACTGACAAGCACACTTTACATCCTCTGTGTGGACACTTGTCTGGTCTTTTTTTGAAAAAATACTGTACGTCAACTTGGTGCTATTTACATTTTTGTAAACTTTAAACATGTTTAAAAATGATATGTATTTCTGCTTTGACAGCTGTGTTTGTTTCCTACTGCATCGCTCCAAATTGCAGAGAAGTTCCAAAAGTCACCATTGGGGGACAGTGACAACACATTACATGGCATGGTAGATGGAAAGAAATAAACTCTGAAACACTCCAGGGTGTGTTTTTTTAGACACAATTTTGGCTTTGTTGGCTAATTCATTGGGTAGTTATATTCTGAAAATGACAATTCATTCAGTTCAATTCAATAAAACTTTATTTATCCCTGTAAGGACAATTGTATGCAGCAGCTTGCTTGTGGGGATTTAGTATGAATTATTATTGTAAATATTCACAAGTTATTATTTTTGGATGGTTAGATGGTTAATTTTTCTTTATTCAAATTTATTTGCGTTTATTTTCTGCCTATTGCCTGTCAGCAAATACACACGAAGAAATAAAGCTGTACAAAAGCATGAAAAATTATCAATGAAAAATTGAGAAGGGACAATGGTGTTACACCAAAATCTGCAACCCATCAGATTCCTTGAAACAAGTTCAGCTACAGTACATTGCCACTGCAAATTTTTTTTATCATACTGTACTTTCATTTGATTACTTAAGGTCTACCCTTTGGTCTAATTCATGTGTTTTTTTTCTCTAGTGTCACATATTTCAGTTAATTTCTGACCCTATCTAAATACTTTGCTCCATTTTTTCATAGCAGCTATCAAAATAAAGTATGTGATTAGGTATAATAAAAACATCCGCAGTGGCAAGCTGGAATTCCTAATTCCTAAAGAATCAGATGGTTTACAGAATTTAGTGTAACACCGGAAAAACTGTTGTTTTTCTAAGCAAATGGAGTGTATCAATAGCGTAGAGGGCAGCAATTACAATTAATTTGCCAAGATGTGGTCAGGTGGGTGCTCTTCAGTTTCCTTATCATTTCTTGGTCACAAAAAGAAATCAGATTCCTCTGTGGAACAGTAGTTGCAGTGTTTGAACAGATTTTAAAATTATTGCTCAGGCTGTCCTTCACAACAGTCCATGGAACCAGAAAGCTAAAGAATAGGTCAAATAATTGATTATTGATATAAGTGACCAAGAATACCTGAACTGATTGAAAATGTTTTTTGAAGAGTATAAACTCTTTCCTTGCCACCCATGACTGTAAGGTTCTAATGTTGAAGTCCACATGACAAATGAGAAGTCACAGTGTTAACCTTAAAAAATAATGAACTTTGGGAAGAGTTTTAAAAAAAATCTGCATCACATTTGTTTCTCTCAATATCTATTCACAAATTTAGGACAGCAAACAGATTTTGAATTATGACTAAGTCTGTGGTCAGGTTGCACTGTCTGCAGGTTTCATAGAATATCAGCGCATAGTTTCAGACAGCAACATCATTCACTGATTAACTGGCTGTCAGCATGTAATGGGGACCAGAAGTGTATCATTAATACATGCTGCAGAGCATATTGGCTGGAGGAATCTGAGGTGTGACTGTACAGAGTAAGCAGTTTTGTTAGAGAAATTCATTTTTGTTCAAAACCCCTGACTGAACCAAATTGATACATAAAGGAAACTGCTCTCATTTGATGAAAACATAAAAGAAACAGCATGACTACGTCTTACTAAAGCTGCGAACCACAACAGCTCACAAGACTGTGGTCACATGAAGCGGTCAGATGATAGGGCGAGGTCATTAGGTGAAAGATTGGAGGGTATTACAGTGTTTGTAGAGTCAGAGGTCTCATGAGACTCAATGATAACGAATTAAGCTGAGTGAAATAAGCTGTAAAAATTGGTCAACCTTGCACCACAGAAGCGCCGTCAGCAGGTCTTCTACACAGCATCAGCACATAATTTTTTAAAGGCAACATCTCTTTGTAACCAGAACAGGATGGAGCAATCACAGCATTATGAAAACCAGAGGCTAGACATAAAAATAAAAATGCTGGAGTGGCAATACAGAGTGGATGGAGAGGGTGGAGGTCACAGACGAATGGAAATATGGATATGGGCAACAGAACTGGCTGAGGGATGATAGTAAGATGATCATGAGCATGTGACAGGAGGAATAAAGTAGGCGGGACTAAGAAAAAAAAAAGGGAAGAGACAATGGATGAGTATGGCTGTGACAGTCAGTGTAGGGAGGAGGCTCACCGAGAGGATGAGCCCGGCTCGCTGAAGAGGAATACTTAAGCTGATAGACAGGGATGTGACAAGGGCAGGGCAGGCAGGAGAGCAAAGGATGGGCATTGAGACTGAGAGCACAGCGAGTGTCAAGGAGGATGAAGAATGTGAGAAGCAGATGTGTTTACAACCTCCTCGTCCCTCGGCTCTATCCCTTGTATCCTGACAGGAAAGCAGGCAGGAATCACAACAGGGGCTGGAGAAAATACATCCCTGCGCAGATGCACATGCACAGGCATGTACTAAAACACAAACAGTTAGCTACAACAGGGCAAACCCCAGGGACCGGCAGCAGCTGGGTGCTCTGCCATCCCTTGGGAAGCAGCACTGCACAAAGGACTGTCCTATTGGTGACCGAGGGGATGACGAGAGAAAATAGAATCTAAGAGGAGGGGGAGCAGGTTGCTGTAATGTTGGGTAATGCTCATACCCGAGACCATGAGAAACAGTTATGTAATACCAAGCAACGTTACAAATTCATGTGACATCCACACATGAGCACAGTGGCTTCTTTCTTTCTCTGCTTCTTGTTTTTGCATATGCATGAGACAGCATACACTCAAACACATGTGCACACACGCGCAGGATCCCGTAGGGCCCTGTTGTTTTCTATTACTCAAACATCTGATTTAACCACATATGAGAGCATGGGACCTTCAATGCATGATGTCAGCACATATATCATATAGAAGGTACACACAAAGCTAAAAATTGTGGAAAGCTAAAGGGCATGTCTTTCTGGTTGTTTCTCTGTGCTGAGGAGGCGCGCGCACACACACACGAACACGAAGACGGGAGCACATTAAGTGTGGATGAAGAGCGTGACACGATTCTGCACCACAAATTTAGTTATTCAGCTATTTCCTGATGCAGATTCCAGTTTGAGACACTGTAGGGAGAAGTGCATTGACACAAACACAAAGCATAGAGAGGCAAAGGCGCCACAAATGACATCAAAGCCTTTGAGAGGCACAACACTCAAGGGGGTGCGTGTGGATGAATTAATAACGGATGTGTATTAGTGTGCCGGCGTCTGGTGTATACACATGCCAAGGCAACTCTTGAGATCTTACGGGCTGCCCTCTGTGTGTGTCTGACAGCAAAGTGACACTGGTGTTAGCATACCAAAGCCTTGTGTTTCCCAGACTTCATTAAGCTGTGGCTACTCCAGCCGGGCTCTGTGCCTCTGCCAAGCCTCTCACACACACTGCAACTACTGTTACACAGCAGGAGAGAAGCAGGGGCATTTTCAGTGGGGATTAATGGAGGTGTTTTTGCACATTTTCAAATGCAGTACATAAAATTAATTACTGCCAAAGTCATCTTTTTCCGTAATATTTGCCGAGGAAAACAGTTTGGGAAGTGGTGCACAAATTCTGTGGAATACATTTAAACTCCCATGTAGACATCCCATCCCTGCCACTTAGCATTTCCTTTTCCGAGAGCATAATTAAATTATCAGCTGTCACTTCTGTTAACTAGCGGAGATGTGCAGTTAATGTGCTAAATGCCACGGGGCTGGAGCTGCTCTGATTCAATGAATCTTAAGTGACCTATCGTCAAAGCATCTCATTCTGCTCTCTGTTTTTCTTCTATGGGTGTAAAAAAAGGCTGGACAATCCCAACAAGCATCATCTTTGTCTCAGGCTCGGATGTGTACATGCACGCGCGCGCGCACATACACAAACACAAACTGTCAGCAGAACACTTAAGAGTGACAAGAGTGGAAAGTGGGACTATTAAAAGAAGTGTACTAAAACAGAGGAATCTGGTCCCAAGATGCAGGGATTCTGTTGGTGACTGCGGATCACAGGAGTCCCAGCCCTGGTGTCTGTGCCAAAGACGCAAACAATAATCCTCTGTTTGGGCAAGAGTGTTTAAGAGGGGACGTGATGCTGTCTATTTTGCTGCTTTCAGGGTAGAGCCCCTCTGTGCTCATGCAGGCATTTAGACTTCGATCTACAAAGAAACTTCTGTTTCTGTCATTATATGAAGTTCATGAGAGACATATCTTTCGTTTTTACAGAATACCATTTTTTAGACACACTCAATGAGAGGCCCCAGTCTTACCTACTATCATTACCTCTTATAGGCCATGCAGGCTACAGAAAGTGACAGTAGTTGTTTGAAACTACAGTACAATACGCTAAGCAGAACCCTTTCACTTGGCAGCTTGTGCTTCAACTGCGGCCAGTTTGTGCCTGACGTTTTATATATGTAATGAAGTGTAAACTAAATGTTTCTTTTCTGGAAGCATTGCCTTTGTGCGCATGTTTACACTCTATGCAGCTGTCATAATATGCAGTATAATCAAATTATTATTCTGAACATCTAAAAATAGAGCCACTGACCACACTATGAGGAAATGCTTGGGCAGTGGTTCCTGGCAGCACACTTAAAAGTGGATGAACCGCAACACGCAAAGAGGACACAAACACAGGCAGGGATGGGGTACTGTATCTTGACAAGTTTTATTTTATTGGTGTACTTTGACAATAACAATGATGGTATAAAAGAAAATCTCCATCATACAAATTTCAATAATCAAAAGATAATATGCCGTTACACAAACAGATCCACATAAGGCTGACATCAAGTTTTGACAAGTGGCTTCAAATGGCTTCAATTCAAGGAGACTGTCTCTCCTTACAATCAGAGAAGATATATTCTAAATTTAGCAAACTGTATACCTTTTTCTTTTTTTTTAATAGATAGCTTTCATACAAAAAAAAATAATAATCTGAGTAAATTTTAGCGTGGATGGTGTCGCTGGTTTGGGTGCCTGTGTTTCACTGCATTGTAAGCATATGGTGTTTTTGGCTGACACATCGCTATCCTACAGAGCTTTCCTCTGACTTACACTGTACCCCAACTGCTGTCACTTTCAAAGAGACATGACACAAAGAAACAAGGACACTGAACTTCATCTGAAGATTGATGCCTATGTCTGTCATGATATGTCTCTTCAACTGCTACAGCGTATAAAGTACAGGTAGGGCCTCTGGAATGCAGAGACAGATTGTGAGAGGGATGTAAAATTAATGGGATAATATATTTAATTTAAAAAAAGGCCGTGCTGGGAAGCTGTGATGTAAAAACATAGATGTCGCTGTGTAAGCTTCACTTAAATGGCACCGGATAAACCCCCAGCCAAATCCCTCCAAAGCCTTGTTCTTTATGCTAGCATCTGTAGTGATTTAAGACCTTATAGAATTTCTAAAACACTACACACAACAATATTTACAATGATCATTTTCTTGATATGCACTTTTTTCAATTTAAATAGTTTGCTTATAAAAAAAATAAAAACTTGAGTGAAAAAAAAAACACTGCAATAAATTAAGAAGCTTTAAGGCTGCCAGTCTTGTCAGATGCCAAAAGAATGGTCCCCTTCATTTAAACTGGCACAGAATGGATCAGAGCAGGTGAGATTATGGTACGATGTAGCCTCTTGAGTGAGCAGCAGGCTTGGTCTTGGTCTGGATTGAGACCATCTACAGTATATATATATATAACAGGAACAACACTAGCCAGCATATTCTTATCACCAACTGAAAACAATCAATTTCCTGTTTTAAATAAAAGTCAAGACTCCCTTGCTTTTTATTTAAAAATCTATACAAAGCTGACTAGGAGTCACAGAAAACCGATCTTGTTTATTATAGTGTTGGCTGATGAAGCTGCTTGTACTACATTGTGGAGTAAAGAGTCTACTGACTCTAAGATTATCTACGTCATCCAGAGGGCCTCTTTATATTGAGAGGTCACTCAATGTCTGAATCTTCACCTGGACACTCAATCTAAAACCATTTGGCTTTTGCTATATGTCCATCTAGCTTTTAATTTAAAGCAATGAAAAAATAAAAGATAATATACAGCGTATCACGTAATTGTCAATCACTAGAAAAGAACCTGCAAGTTGTTTACAACCAGGTCGCTATAAATCGTTTTCTTACCAGTGCTGGAAAACAAAATAAACAAAACAAAACTCAAAATCTAGATGGAGGACAGTTAGACCTCTGAGAGGTTTAGCCATTTCACTCAAACACACGTGGAAAAGAAAACCTAACACAAATGCTGCTACTGTCCATGACTTCCACTGGGCACCTCCTGAGTGACTGGCAAGGAGGTAAACACGTGCTTCTGTTTGTGGCAATGAAACAGAACAACAAATACACAAATTCGCTTTACCTGGCAGGATGAAAAGGCAACAGGTTTACAAATGAATGGATGTAAAAACACTACGCCACTTATACACAGGTTGGAATTAAATGAAAAGTAAAAGGGGTGTTTTGCCTGTTGATACTAGCCTTAAAGATGTTAGGATTGGTTCCAGTAAGCACGTACAGAGAGACACCCTGAAAGGGAGCTCTGGAAGGTCAGCACCATTGATTATCAATTAGTATAAAAGAGGTGCTCAGTGAAAGACAGTGACCGGTAGCATTTTCTGATTACTCTTCCTGTGGTTGTCACACAAAATGGCCTCCTCCAACGTGTCTGTTCAGCAGATTAATACACTCTAGGCAACGGGTCCAGTTCCATTTCATCAAAACCAGCTATTCATGTCATATCTGAAGAGGAAATCCGAATCTAGATGGAACAGTTCCCTTACACAGACCTGAACCTCACAATCCCACACAAACACATAGAACTACAAGTTTCAGTGCATCTTACACAGTCTGTCGTATGTCACCTACTAAATCATCACATCAACCGCAAGAAAAATAAAAACTGAACAATTACAGAAAATAATCCATAAAAGATCAAATAAATAAAACGAGGTCCAGCCTCTTTACTTCTTATTTCATTATGGGAACACAAGAGTTTGTCAACCACCCGCATCTTCCCCAAAACATAAATCTTAAGAAATGTGTACAAGGCGATTTGTGTGAAATGAAGTAGCTGCATGACTAGAGGACAGACAGTGAGGAGAAAGTGTCTGCATTTTTTTTTCTTCTTCTTCTTTTTTTTTTTTTTTTTTTTTTTAAAAAGGAACTACGTTTACAGTATTGGGATATTTTACTCAAAATCAACACTGTCAAACACATAAATCAGAAAAGGGACATTTTAGCAAGTGCTGTGTACTGCCAGAGTGCTATCAGTCTGTGTCAATGCACAGTGTTAGGCTGCATGCCACCAAACAAAACCAACTTAGACCAACACCCTGGAGTTTCATTTACACAAAGAAACTCACTGGCAAAGCCTGCCTACAAGCTAACAAAGCTAATCAGTGGTTTATCGCCTGATGTTTTAGATAAGCATTCAGATCTACTTGTCCCTATCCACGTCTCGATAAACAAGTGTCAGTTAAAAAAACATAAAGGCAGCCATAGATTGGTTGTTGTAGAGATACAGTTTTCACAGCACCCACAGTAGAGGAGGGCTGGTTAACAGTATTACAAACAGTAGACAATCTGAAAAATAACAAAGCAAAAGCTTCTGTAAACACCAGTGACAATGACAGCAATCAAGTATTCTCTACCTCCAATTCTCTCCCTTAAAAAATGAAGGTGAGTAAACATTAAGGGTGTGGGGTCTAAAACTAAAACGGCAACGGTTTATCTCTCCCTGGCCTGGACTTACACACCGCACGCAAAGTGAGGTCTAAAGTCGATCGGTCACAGTTTCAGAGGTGAAGTCTCCTGGAAGTCACCCTGAAGACCTTGTACTGACAACAGGATAAATACGGGCCATTTGCATAGCTCTCCCTCACTTATATACACACACACAAACAAGTACACAGACATACAAAGGTTCTGAAAAGGGGGGCATGTTTGCTTAGGCAAAGGTGTGTTGAATGTGAAGTTTGCATACATGGTGGCTCCTTCTCTGTAGTCCAATAAGGGTATACTAGCACCCATGCTATTGCATCTGTATATTGAGGAAGTTAGGTCTAAGTTCTGCTGTCTGATATTACAGCTTATTGCTAACAGGATGAGCATTGCTCTCCAACATACAGCCACTTGCAGGCAGGCAGAACATCCAATGCAACTATGCAAACACAAACATCACAGTCGTTAAATGGTATGTTCACAGGAAAAAATATAGTTGATAAGAGATGATTACGGTATTCATATTTTCTAAACGTAGGATACACTATTTCGAATACAGTATACATGACTTCACTCACTCTTTTTATATAATTTTCTCTTGCTCTCTTGTAGATTTGGCATACCTCCTGCAGAACCAGCTGCAGTCAACTCTGTTAAAGTTGCTGTGTGGTCGCCTGTGCATGCAAATGTTTTCACAGGTTTACTGCATTTGTTAAAACAACGAGTGCAAGAGCAAAGAAAAAAAAGCCTCAGAGACCATGTTTGCACATGTAGGTCAAACTGTGTCTGTGGGTGTTTGGGTGTGTGTGTGTGAGTATGTGTGCATGTGGGGTGTGTACCTGCACTTAAATGTGCGTGTGTATCATGGCCTATTTTAATAAACAAGCACAAAAATGTAGGGCTGGGCTAACCATTGACTGAATAAGAAAATGAATTAATGTATGGATGCTGAAGGCCAAAATGGTGCAAAAGGCATGTGGAGACCGCAGACTAGATAAGCCCAGATGAGAGGAGTGATGGACTGTGGCACAAGCAAGTGCAGCATTTATCCTTAATTTCTTATATGATTTATCCAACATACTTATTTGAGTCTCCATTTTTTTTTTTTTTTTTTTGCATACAAACAAAAGAAACAAGCAAAGAATCAGTCAACAAAAAAAAGTCCTAAGCAGTGCTGCAACTGGTGAGTTATGGCTGATGTCCCAGAGGACTTTGATTCCCAGGGGTTTTGCAGTCCAGCTTTGCCTACATCAGTAGTCAGCTATGGGTGCAAGCTTTCTGCTCAAGCTGACTGTGATGTTGGTGTAGAGAGGCCTCCTGGACACTAGGGGGGAGTAGTTTAGGTTGTGAAGACCATCCACTTTCTGTCTCTCCTTTGAGTGGCGTAGTAGACTATACCTGCAAGAACAAACAATCAGTCTGTAAGGAGAGGAAATGACTGGAGATATAACAAAAGTATGCAACAGTTGAACAGCTGCACCCAGTGTACTGGAAAGCAGATTTGATGTTCAGGTTAGACAAGTTAGACTGAGTGGCACCTGAGCATTAATAAACAATGAGGCAATGAGGTTTCATCATCCTACGCAGTGTTACTAGAATGGATAGTTGCATATTTATTTCTATAGGAATGATTCATCATAAGTCACTGCAGTGTTATTGGCATGAATACACAAGATTATTCATGACAATTTTATAAAACACTTACAAAGGCAAATTTATTTTGTAGAAATTACATTATATTGTATTTTTTCTATATAGCATCTAGTTCTTGAACTTTCTTATTAACAACTAAAAGAAACATTTATTCCTTGGGCTGTTTTAAGTAACTTACAATTTGAGCAGAGAGAGCATGATTGGAATTCAGCCCTGATGCATACAAGCATATCACATGCAAAGTCTTTAAAAGAGTGGAAATTCTCTCAAAGTCACTGCTCTAGCTTTTCATGTGACTGGCTTACACCACATGAGCCTAAGCCTCATTCCAATTATGAGCTTCCACTTTTAACCAGAGGGTGCATGTGTTTGTTGAGTGTGAATGAGCTGTGGATGTATAGACACTAACCTTCCCAGGAACTGGACTTCCCCACGATGGTGATGTGGAATCGACATGTAGCGTCCCTGCTCTCCATGTGGTCTACTTACGGAGTAATTGGCAAACCGCACCCTGAACAAACATATTAAATGTACCAAATGTACACTGATCCATAATGTACACAGGCAGGCTGAGCAAGCATTGCAGTGATGACTTTCATTGTCATATTTTCAAGCTATCATATTAACAGTGTACAGAACATGATAAATAACATATGACATATAAAAGTACAATAGGGAAAGGTTTCACCGTAACTGCACACAAAAGGGATCATTACATAAAGAAAGAAACAACACACAAGCCTATCAATTATAATTGGCGGTGTATATTGAGAGCCCAAAGTGTGTACAGCTGCCTGAGGGACAAAAACACTGAGTGGCAAGGGCATGCTGAGGGAAAAAAAAACACACAGAAACTAATACAAAAGCCTGCTACAGTATGTGCAAACTGGCTTAACCCATGTCTTGAGCACGCCTAATATCAACAATACTGACAGCCTCATGCTGCAGCTCTGTCAGATAGGACAATGTCTGTCTGTCTGCGTGTGGATGTGTGTGTGTGTGTTCCCCTCACCTGTTCCAGAGGTCATCGTCCTCTCCTCCCCAGCCCCAGAATGCATTGGGAAATCCATTAATCTTCTTGAACTGCTTCACTGTCAGGCCACTGACACCACCGAAGAACTCATTATACGGAAGCCTTGGGGGGGACAATTAACCATATTAAATTCATATTAAGTAAGGAATACATTAACTGTATACACCCGTAGAGACAGAATCAGGACTCACATGTAGGAGTACTTGTCAAGTTTGACCGCAAAGTGCCGGGGCATGTCTGTACAACCATAGTAGTTTCTGTCATTCTCCATGAGGTGGTCTACATCGTGGAAGATCAGACAGTCCCAGTCCAGGTCCTTCATAGCCTCCTTGTAGCCCACATTGAACAACATGGCTCGGTTAAATGGCTCTGTGCCCACCTAAAGAAAAAACAGTGTTTCATATTATGACCTATTTTTGTAGGTTGTTATACAAACAAATATCATCTTTTAACCCACTCTGAAACACAGACAGTATTAATACCTGAGAAGGAAACTGACTTCCTGCAGGTGTTTGGATTTCACACAGGTGAATCTGTCAATCCCTGACAATGTTTGATGACTGTAGTTGTGTGCATACCTGCTCTATGACATAAAAGGCAAACTGGAGTCTCTGTTTCCGCAAGACTGGCACCAGGTGTCTCAGGAGAATGGGCAAGTGTTCAAGTCGGTTCCTGAATGGGACTAGAATTGCCACCTAAGAGATACAATATGGATTAGAATACAACAGATCTGAAATTACATGCATCATGATCGGAGCAACGAAGTAATCTGCACTTTTTCAATGAAGTGAAAGTTTCTGAGAGTTGTGAGATGTGTGGGTGAAGACAGCACCAAAAGCCACTAATTACCATAAAGACTGGCATGTTCTTGAAATCTCATTTCCACAATGAGATCTGGTGTGCATCAATCATAGAAGCACTAAGGCACTAAATGTCTGTGAAAAGTGTTTATTTTCCCCCATAGAGTGGTAGCTATGAAAGTCCATGTTTTTAGGTTTCTTTTGAAGCTCAATAAAAAGCAAACTGTCACAGAAAATAACAAAAAGCTAAAGAAACAGGAAACAATAAGTGGCTAAGAGAGAGACTATTGAGGTAGATGAGAGAAAAATGTGCTGGCTAATGAGAGCCAGAGATATAGAGTTGGTTGTCAGAAAATACACAGTCCCTCAGGGCAAATGAATGTGTGAGACAGACAGACAGATGGGAGGCAAGGTTGCTCTGTTGGACAAAAAAAAGGAGTGATAAAAAGGAGCACATAGTAGAATGTGCAGTGCAAAATGAAACAGTGCTGCAAAACACATGGAAAGGGTTGAATTCATGTTTAGCCTGCTTTCTACTAAGTGATATATGACTGAATGTGTAAAATGTTTGCATTTGAATGTCAAGCAGAACAACCACATGATCCTGATTTGCACAACGAGCAACAGAATAAGAAGGCAAGTGGTATATGTATATAACACATATGCACATGGGACATATGTTAGACATGGCAGTTACTGTATGTGCACTGTACCACTGAACTGTCACTGGAATGCTGCAAACTTCATGTATCGGAGATTGATTTTTCGCCCCAACGTCACGTTTCAAGTGTAACAGTAAAGGGACACTTCACTCAAAAACACTTTCTCTTCTCTCACATACTCTGGGATGTGTTCATGTCACTTGATTCAATGTGATCTGCTGGGGTTTGGAGACATCAGCTGTGGCTCACTAGTTTGTGGAGCTCAAAGGAATAAAAATAGATTTGAAAATCTTTGACAGCAATGTCTGTTTCCAAGAATTAAATGGTTATTCATAGTAATTCAGCTTTTGCACTCCTTGGTTACAGTATAGACAGTGTGCTCCTACAGTACAGTTTACAGAAAGATCTGTGCATTAGCGTGAGTGATAGTGACACTATCATCATTTTTTGGGAAAAATACAATAATCTCTTGGCACAAATTCTTCCACTTGTTTTTTTGTTGTCTAACACAATGCTCAAAACCTCCCACAGGTGTTCAGTTGGATGGAAATCTAGATCATTTTCATACTCAAACCATATAGTGACCCCCTCATGCCCTGTATGAAAGTATCTGTATTATGTTTTTCCACCTGATCATCTGTGTATTTGACAGTGTTTTTCAGTGAACAGTCCTTTTAACAATGTCACATCCACACTTACCTTCCAGCGAGGTAAACAGTCTTTGGGCTTCCAGTAGCCTCCTGGGACCATGTTAGGCTCTCCCTCCAGCAGCGATCTCTCCACCTCCTCCAAAGACACCTCACTCATATTCACCTCCAACCTGCCCTCTGTGTGTGTATGTTCGTGTGTGTGTGTGTGTGTGTGTGTGTGTGTGTGAGGGGGTAGGTGGGGTGGGTGGTGGGTGGGTGGTGGGTGTTTGGGTGGGAAGAAGAGACAGATTGTATGAGCCAAAAAAAGCCATGAGAAGTGAGGAGGAAAAAAGAGAGTCATGACATGCATAGGAATAAGATGAAATAGTAAAGAGAGGAATGAGGGAAAACGATTAAAGGAATAAGATGAGTAAAATGTTAATGACCATGTAAAGAGGTATGGAAAAGGAGGGAGGAAGGGGGAAAAGGAACAATACTCATCAAAGCCGTAAAGCCATAGATTGCTGGGTTAAGCTATTCTGTTCCATTACAACATATTTGCATGCATCATCAATCAAAGCTGAAATAAAACACAGGCTCTCAACCATTTCACTACTCATTATTAGAAGAAATATGTTCAGAAGCACAATACAAATTCAAGGCACATTTTACAAGTCCAAGAAAACCTAAAGAACAATTGTTTTCAGTCATTAAAGATCAACCAAGGAGACTGAGTGACATGTTTTCTCATTTGGTGCCTTACATAAATTACAGAATCATCAGCCAGGATCAAAGGCAAACATTAAATCAAAATGTTACCAGTGTACTTACTCATGGAGAGCAGCCTCTCAGGGCAAACCTGAGAGGGGAGGTAGGTGAAGCCCTCCGGGAGGTATGCGGTAGGAGGGGCATCACTCTCGCTCACGTTGAAGTCATAGGAATAATCTGGAGTCACACACATACAAGTATCATAATCACCATTGGCAGGAGCTTCATTTTAAGATTAGTCTTTATCTGCATGAGTCTAGCTTGGTGCCCTATGCTTTTGTGTCAATGCTTTTGATCTTTTCACCTCTTTCACTGCTGTTCTATACACATGTATGAGTCACTAACAGAAAGACAACTCTTTTTCTTTACTTTTATTTATTTAACCTGGGTGGAAACTGAATTTGCATCCACATAATTGCATTGAAAACAGCATATGAGCTAAGCATTCCCAATACAAACTGGTGTGTAAGTGTGTATGTTCTTACCTGTGCCATTGACGCTGTAAGCCCCTCTCACCACCTGCTCTAGAACCTGAGCCCCAATGTTCCTCACGTTCTCTCTGATCTGCATCCCTCTTGCTTGGACCATGAACACATACTCATTCACTGTGGACAGAGGGAAAAGGGACATATTTTATTCTCTGACAAACTGTAAAAGTCCCATGTGTTTCTTCCCAGTGGTTTGAAAGAGAAATTAGTAAAAAGGGAACTAAAGCAGGGAGGGTCAACAGCTAAAAACAATACCTCTTCAGGCGAAATAACCCACGATAGTGAATTAATACAACTATTTATTAAAAAAAATAAACCCAATGGGAGGTCCTTATCTGCACAATGTTTTAACTCATGAACAACATCTTCCTCCTTTCATTCCTTTTCCTTGTTTTAGAAAAATAAAGAGAAGATAAACTTGGAGCAGGCTTGCTCTAGTGTAAGCACAATCTTCCACTTGATCTGATCCAAACTGATTATCTTGGTGACTCAATGAGAGGGATTTTCCTACCACACATCAATGGGCCTCCATTCCAAAGAAGCCATTAGAATGTAAATCACAAGAAAAAGTAAAATGGCACAAAACAGGTGAGTGTGAAACAAAAAGCACAAGTCCCACAAGAGGAAGTGCAGAGAGTTTCTACAAGTATTTCAGTGTGTCTGCAAAACACCACAAAAACCACAATACCCATGCCAGAGTGTGCCATGTTGTACATCTCAGAAAAAGCAACCTTCAAATCAAACACAAGACTTTACTTCATCCTCATATAATTTTGCAAATCTTTTATTACTACTAGTCAGTGGATTTGCAGGACAGTTAGAAAAGCTTCAAACTTCACCAGAGCTTGGTGACAGTTACGCTCAGCGTGGGTTGACCTAAATAACACTACAACTGAGGTCCACCAGCCAAGAGGAGCAAGGCAGTGGAAGAGAAGAGGATGTGGTCTAACTGTAAGTTCTGTGAATTACCTCAATCCTCTAACACACACACACACACACACACACACACACACACACACAGTAATGTAAGCTTGCATGATGGTCTTTATGTTCAGTAAATGGCTGTGAATTCCTGATTTATTAGAACAGTGACAAAACTCAAGGATCACTGACTATACTTTATTTGGAGGAGCATGCCATCACAAGGCTGCCAAATTGACAGGTCTGCCTCAGTGAATCTGTATCCAACTGCACAACCTCTGACCATTAATCCAATCAGCATTTACCTTCAAGAAATCCTAATATGATCCACACCCCTCTGTGAATGCACGTAGATGTGCATCTGTGTATGTGCTAGTGTGCGCGTGCGTAAAACTGCTGAGCTTGAAATCCACGGGATGTGATTTGTCATTAGTAATTGTATTACAGTTTCCATCACATTCATCTTGTTTTGTACAAACTGCCTGGCTTGCAGGGCTACAGACTAGTGGCTAAGCGGTAACTGAAATCAATGTTCTCATTTTACCTTCGCAACACGCAAATATTATATTAACAAATAGTGTTGTTGGAGCAAATCTGCAAAGGATAATAATAATGAAAAGGAAAATAGGAACACAGACTAGATCCTGTTCACTCTCATTGTAACACATGCAGAAGTGGATCAACAGACACATGCACACACAAGTCCGCACACACATTCACTGATGCCCTTCTGAGGCGCCATATGATGGAAAAATGCTAAAAGGCTTCTGGGGTGTGATCCAGTCCTGCAGGCACCAACATATTGTGACATGTTGGTATCTCCTCCTCATGCCTGCCAAACATATGGAGATATACTATCTATACCTACCAGCAGAAATCCAGGGTACATATGTGCTGGGCATGTACGTACAGTATCATGCTGAACCGATTCAACACCTGCAGAGCAACGCAAATCAGAACCTCAGTCTGGTCTTTGCTGTAAAATATCTCATTTGAAACATTTTTGGATCTCTTTTCAAAAAAACGAACAAACTGCACACTGTGACAAATGCAACTGGATATGAGAGACATGGAGTTTAGAGGAAGCTAACGTGGGAGGCTACAACACAAGGCTTTTAGCGCTGGACATATAGGCAAGGGGATGCACGTGCACGTACACACAGCATTCTGATTTGTCACTTGCAAAGGGCATCGCATGCATAAACAACTACATAATACACATGTAGACTAGAAATACCGGCATTGCTCCCCATCCCATCAGAAACCCCTACTGTAACCCATCAAGCACGACAGGAGACCTTGAACGACCTTGTCCTCTATAGCTCTCACAGAACACGCTGTCCGCATGCCAAGCCCGGCCCACCTATCTTTCTTTGTCTCTCTTTCTTTCTCTCTCTCCACATCCCTCCCTCATTCCACTTATCTGTCCTTCTCTCTCTATCTTTCCTCTTCATCTCTCTGTGCTGCTGTCTCTGTGTAATGTGGTTTGTATCAGTTTCTGTCAAGTCTGTTTGTTCCTATCGTTTAAGTAAATAATCTGAATGATGGCTTGCAGGCTTATGGGGACAATTCCAGGCACCGACTCTGCACCACAGCGTACTGTAACTGAGGTTAATAGAAAAAGAAAAAGCCAACAAACAAGCAAAAGAGGAAACGCACACACAACCAACTCCCCCATACCCCGCTTTGCCTCTGAAAGGCAATTAACTCCACATTGATAGCTCAGCAGTGGGAGGTGATCGGTCCCGTTCTGGTAGCTCCCTGATAAGAGCTGAGAGGCTGTTTTTTCTTCCAGCAGAAATGTTTTCTGCATGCACACACACACACACACACACACAGTGGCATACCATACATAGACTCATAGCTTTCAGGGTTTAAAGCTGTCACTCGCAGCAAGGGTCATTTTTACTGACACCCACAGTCCTGCACATGCATAAAGACATCCAGGAAGTAAGGCACTATATGCGCAAATAGGCTACATCATTCCTCAGTGAATGCTAGATGTGTATTATGTCAGTGTAAAAGCTCAATTAATGACAGTATCAGTAATGTAACACCCTAAATTGGCCATACGTGATTTAGCAGCCCATTTCAATAGCTTATTGAAAAGTAAACAGCCAATTACTCAAAGCATTAGCACTAAATCTCTCACAATTAACCAGAACCACTGTAATTTGAGTGTATTGATCTATTGAGGATGTGAAGGATCGGCATGAGATGGCGATTAAGATTATATATATTTCTGATTTGATGTAAGTAGATTTTTTTTTAAACACGTGTGTTCCTTTTGAACCATTATTGGATGTCATCTGAAGGGACAAGCGTGTTATTTCCTCCTTTGACCCTCTGTAAGAGGCTGCTGTGGATCAATACTAACACACAAGCAGCCTCTCAGCCAATACACAAACACACACACCATGGGCAGAGCCATGTGTTTTCCTTAATCAATTTAGAACTTTGAGAATTAAAACACTGCCATTGTCAGACATTTAAATATCACCTGCATAAATGATCACCTTGTCCCTATTTGTTTCATCACTGTGCAAATAAACCGCTAAGAATGTTTTTTTGTGATTCACTGCACAAACATTGAGACAAAATTTCCTGCGTGGGAGGGATACTCATTGCAGTTAGTTTGTCCCTCAGACACATACAAAGAAATAACTAAAGTAACATCCTGTCTTTTTGCCACCATCAGTCACTCAAAACCACTCTTTCCCTTGTACCTGCACACAAACACATGTCACACACACACTGACCTCTTCAAAAAACAGGTCTGTTTCCAATTACCATGTGTTTGTGTGACTGATTTTATTATAATGCAACATCCATTGTGGGTTATCATAAAGCATTTCAGAGTCAGACAATGATCCCAGAGTATTTTAACAAAAATATTAATAAGCTAAGCCACTCATTGGGGGCATACTTTGTTGAAATAATGAAAAAAAAAAAAAAACTCAGTTATTTTACAAAAGTACAGCTGATGTCCTGTGTAAATACACACTATTCTTAGCAGATTCCACTAAGGCACGTCAGGATGTCTGCCTGGAGTCTGGTATTTATAAATATTTGAGTTGCTGATGAGGTGCCATTTCAACTATTGCTTTGGTAACATTGGCAGATACATCCTCTTTACATATTTCAAGTTGATGGGAAAAGAGAACGAACTACACCTAACAAGTACTTAATTTATCACTTCTTGAACTCTCATAAAAAAAGGCATTTTTCACTTCCTTATTCATTATATCCATGTTCAGTCTCTCACTGCCTCATATATTTGTCTTTATTTATCTTAGCCTCTCAAACTTCCTCATCTCTTACTACCTCCAACCCACCTGCCCCATCCATTCCTGTTGTCCAGGGTAACTTAAGGTTATGTAACCAGCAATGTGTAATGCTTTCCCAGGGGGACATTCTGTGCACACTTTGAGAGATACATATATGCAAAGACATAAAGTTGCTGCATCCTCTGGGTAAAAATAGTGCTGCAGCTGGGCATGATTAAATAGTTGTGCTATAAAACGGTCACATTGGGCTCAATTTGTAAATAGAAATTCAGTAACAATTATTTAAATGCTAAAAAAGAATCAATCAAATTCATTTTAGTTTATTTCCGACTCAAGTTAAAAGATATAAAAAAAAGGAAAAAATAGATTATCAATTCTCAAAGTGGACAAATAAGCTCTTACACCAGTGTTGCAACAACTCTAATACCTCATACAGTTTTCATTCAGTATTTGACATAGACTTAGAATTAGTCAAGATTCTTGACCCCCTCCTCCTGTATATACCTAAATATGAAGACAGCTATCGATTATTTTAATTGAAGTTTTTAATTTGATGATAAGTAGAAGATAAAAAGCAACAGAAGTGTTTGTTATTTTTACCTGATAAATAATTTAAACAATAATCATCAATTAATTACATTGCTATTAATTATTTTTCTGTTCATCTGTTATCATTTCTGTGCTAACTGCAATGTTTTTAAAAAAAGTGTTTTGTTACTTTAACAAACACCCCAAGTTTTGGAAATGTTTGTGTTTGCTCTACTCTCATTGATACAGACCTATCACTAGGGAATGCTTAATACATATGACCCTACTATCCACCTGCTGGTTACTCATTAAATACTGTATATCTAAATAGAATTGACATGCATTTGTACACCTGTGTTTAATTTATGTAGTACATCCATAGCCTGCAGTTTTAACACTACTGTGTATGGAAAGTCTCTCTTTCTCTTGGTTTGTCATGTGTTACCCCCAAATAGTCAATGGGAAGATCGAGCATGTTACCCAGATCACAACAGGAAGGAACTGCTTAAGAAGGAAGTGGTGAGCACATACTAACACTACCCAAGGGGAGTTCCTGGCACATCAAGATCATCTGAGCAAATAAAAATCTAATCTTATTCTGTGGATCTGTTTTCTGATTGTTAATTTAAAGAAACATACCAACATGAACACAAGCAGTTGCAGCTGATAATGAGGACAATATTAGTTCAGTGCTAGTTATAGTCATATGGCATTCAGTCATAACTGGATCATAAAGGCTTCCTCCAAACCCACAGTTGAACACACACGCAGAGAGACACACACGCACACACACACACACACACACACACACACACACACACACACACACACAAACAAATAACTACAATGAATGCACAGGAATTCAACTGGACTGGAGGAAATAAACACATTGGCTGGCTGACAGACATGAGATAGAGAAAGCAAGAGTCCATGACAGCTAAATAAAATAGAAATAAAAGCACAACAGATGAGATTCCCAGAGCAGATGTCTCTTTTGACTCTTCATTTACTGCAACAGAAATGACGTCAGCACTTATCACAGTCTCTGGGACCCTGCCCATTTCCTGAAAGCATCCAAAACACTTTCCCTACTACTATTTCCCTCTCCTCTGCTTACCACAGCTTCTTGCTCAGTCAATCTTTTCTTTCATTCAATTGTCATTTATCTCACAAATCTTGCTATTCTTTGCCTTCAACCCACCAGGTACTGGGGTTAAATGCCTGCCTGTGATATACTATTTTCTTTTGATTTACTTTTCTTCTATATACTATTTATTCTAAACACTAGACAGGAAAATCATTCATGTGACGTGAGAGCATGTTCTCAAAAATCCCAACGTGTCAACAGATAAAAAGACGACTGGGTGAACCAGCCTTGAGAAATGTACGTACTTCATTACAACCCTAACCCTACACAGTGGGGGTCACATTTTTCAATTTCCACAATTGTCAATTGTCAGTATGATCCTGCAGGAGTAACAGTGATGGAAGCTTTTTTGTGCCAGAAACGCCCTCAGTTAATAGTATAGGTTCATTGTGTTGCGTGACAGCGGGCAAACTTCCATTC
Organism: Lateolabrax maculatus; assembly: GCA_031216445.1. NCBI lineage: Eukaryota > Metazoa > Chordata > Actinopteri > Acropomatiformes > Lateolabracidae > Lateolabrax > Lateolabrax maculatus. The sequence continues at coordinate 17,121,472 of CM062201.1, read as the reverse complement.
TGTTATGCAAGTAAAAATTGAGTAAGATAAGAATTTTTACACAATTAAGAAAACGTCGATGCATTGCAGGAAGTTAGGAAATCTTGTACATTTTGAGACAATATCAAAAGGCTGAAAAAATTCAATTACATAAACAGGCCTTTATTCCACAATTTCTTTGATGAGAACATTCTTACACATGACAATTTTATAATTTTATATATATTAATGCTAATAATTTGGACATGTAAAAGAAAAACTGAGTATTGAAAATGCCAGGTGTTGTCGTATGGCAACAGCCACTACTGACACTACTGACACCTGAATAGTTGACCTGGCAATGCTGTAAATTACATGTGAAAAGAACAGATGTGAGAATATTGACCCAGATTAGATTTCACCCTCTGTATAAAGTCTAAAGAGGGAGGTGGAAACACTTTTTTATATCAGCATAGGGGAATTGTTTTAAAAATGAACCCCCTTCCTTAAGGTTGCAATGCATTAACAGTTAACTGGCAGACACTCTTCAGCAGCATTATACTTAACACACTTTACCAATTTATTCTTAGCTATGGGTACAGCAGCTTCTATTTCGAAAAAAGGAAGAGGGCCTGAATACACATAATGTTTTTACAGCACTTTACTGTATACATTATAATGTTCATGTCAAACTCAACTCAACTTAAAGGCTGCTTTGAAGTGCCCTGGTTAATCAATGACATTAATCAATTGATTAACTTCCAGACGGAGAGAAAACGGAGATATCGTAGCTGAGAAATGCAGCAGTGCACTCGTCACTGTAAGGAGTGTGGTACTTTTCCTACTGATACTCCCAAATACCAAAGATAGTTGAAAAAGGTGTGGCGCTGATAACACACATTAAGAAGAAAATATGTTATAATGTATTAATATGTATTATGTGCAGGGTAATGTGAAACTACACGTAATGGAAAATGTGTTGTGACAGATTAAAAAAAAAAACTTCTTTCAAATAACATATCACACTCAGACACTGTATACACTAACACTTGCCAGCAGGGATAGCATGGGGTCTAGTTTGAGTTAATTTTTGGTTTTGTGCTAGTCACTCTGCCCCTCCATCTGTTCTGCTGTCCCAAGTGTGTGTGTGTGTGTGTGTGTGTGTGTGTGTGTGTGTGTGTGTGTGTGTGTGTGTGTGTGTGCGCATATATTCGCCTGTCTGTGTGCATGTGTGACCCTCCCCTGAGTCACTGTGTCTGGCGAGTCACTACATGGCAGTGAAACACAGGGACCAGACGCGGTGAGCAGAATTACATAAATGACACAGTGGTGCCAGGACCCCTTGTTTTCACTCTGCTGCAAGCAAATACTGAAAAACAGATCTGAGGGAGGGAAAGTGAGAGATGGGTGTGTGTGTGTGTGTGTGTTGGTGTGAGAAGGACACTTTATTTTCCTAGTACATACTCAAATTATCTTCCTCTTTTTCTCTGTTTCTCTCTATTCTACTGCTGCCTGTATCATTTTCTGGGTGGATAAGACAATATGTTAAATACTAGGGTTATTTCTCTCAATGTCAGGCAATTTGAGGGAGGCAATGTGAGTTCAAGGAAAAACATCAGCAAACTTTTTTTTAAAATGAGCTGATATACTATATAAAGCAGTTAGAAAAAAAGGAACGCCCTTTTCGCTGAGGTGCTATCTGGGTGATATCAAAGTGTTGCCTGCTACAGTAGGTGATACAAATAAACTGCCAACACTGTTGTACTGTTGCAGGTGCTAAATTAAAATTAATATTTTAAGATTATAGTGGCTATTACATTATTTTTATGTCAACAATATTTTAAAATGACAATGTGAGAAGTGTCGCTCGTATTGATGAACCTACTGAGAATTATCACCTGAATCTGCAGCTCATCTCAGCTTTATGGAACTTTATAGCAAGTTTAAGCTCATTGTTTTGCTGAATGGCCCACAACTTTACTGTTTTGGTTCACTGTCACCACTTTCACAGTGTTGCTTTCTTTTTAGGGAATAAGCCCTTTAAACCAACTGTACACTACGTGATCAGCACCAAACAGCAGATAGGCACAAGAGGAAAGTAGTATAAATAAAAATTAAAACTTCAGCATTACAACTTTAGAGAGCATACAGACACAGGTTCAAACAGGGGCGCCTATGAAGCTCAATTAGGATCAGTGTTATGGATTCTGTCTGGCTTGTTGGGTGGTTTTCCAGTGGTTCTTAACTGCTGCAGTAAGTGTGACTCCACGTGGTCATAACCCTCCCCGACCACTCCGCTCTCCTGCTTCCTTTCCCTGTCCACAGCTAATGTCCATGCCCACTGATTGCATTTGTTTGTCCACGGAGAAGGACCTAAACTGCTGGTTTCATCACCTTTTAACTCAGCTCCTGCCAAATGCAACTACACTGCATGTCATTAAATCAACTGAAGATTCATTTCAGTCTCTTCCTGCCATGTGTTCTCTCTGCATTCTTGTCTGGCCACAGCTTTTCAGTCTTTCTTAAGAACTCATATGCTGGTAGAGCCCTGTGGCATCATTTCACAATCTCTGATTTCAAAACATAGAGCATATATTACTAAATGTATGTACACTTGTGCATTTATAATCTTGTGCGTGCATACAACCGCACACTATTTCACATCAAGTCCTGTCCCAATCTTGGGACTTGCAGTAAGTGAGACAGTTGTGGTGTTGATAGGGCTGGGCCAGTGAGTAGTAATTAATTCCTGCAGTACCCCGTCGCTTCCTTCTGCCAGCCCATTTCCGGCTACTTTTATATTTGGCAGCTGTCCAGGACATTCTTGTGTTATTGCAGTGGCTCAGTGTACGAGGTGTACAAAAGACATACACAAACAGGTACGCTGAAACACAAACGAGTACCTAATGACACCCCCCACTCACACTCTCTGTCTCTCTCTCTCACACTCACACACACACACACACACACACACACACACACACCATACTGCCTCTGCCTATTTTCTCCTGCTCGCTCTATTTTCCTATTTCCCCCCAGCAGAAAGATGAGGTCTCTTCACAGCTGGAGGTTACTCCTGTTGACTGAACAAATGGGCCAGGGCTGGCAGCTAGTATACCACACTGCCACAGTAGCTGCATGTAGTTGAGCAAGATTCAGAAAAACCACACAGGCCCTTCCCTATGGATTTCCACATCTAATTTTCAGCAAGGACCCATATGTCCGGTGCAGTCTAATGCTTCTGTTCCTCTAAATACAGAAATTGCGCATGGCATTGTCAGTTGAGTACACACCTTAAATCACTTTCAGACAGGACAGAGTAGGACAGAGTAAATAGTTAAGTATAAATAGCACATGTCCCAGTACTGCACTGCATTATACTGCATGTAATAAATATGTGTCTGTGTTACTAATTAATAGAAGAAAAACATTTTTTTTTTTGAGCAGTCTTGGTAGCTGCAGTTGGTGGAGTTAATATTTAATGAGAAGGACCAGATTTGTCGCTTCAATGCACTGAGGGATATGTAAACAACTCAAAGTGGTAGTAAATTGATTAATAAATCTTAGATTTAAGCTAAAAACCAATTAATTTCTGCTTACATGAATCCAGGTCATGACACTATTACAAGCCATTAGAAATATATTTAGGTTTCTCAACATCAAGTCACCAGTAAAGTCTTTTAAAAAGAACATTTTGTGCCACGCCAACTCTATCTGAAGATGTAACAAATGGCATCTCATCTGGTCACTTTAGCATCTAGCCTCTAATCTTAGTGGCTACACCAACGCATAATATAAAAGCAGGTAGTAATTAGCATTCAGTGAATTTGCACTTTTATAATACAGTGGATGTAAATCCGCTCTGACCACTGCTGTGCTTTGTTAATCAACTAAGCTGCCCCCCAGAGGTTTTATTAGTGGAGCCTTCTAATTAAGCTCCTACGTAGGTTCTGTGCTCATTGTTTGCATTTGCTGCCATTGACAACTGAAGATGTTGATCTGGATATCTGTGAATGCGGCAGGTGTGTGTGTTGAATTGTGTGTTGCAAGGCAGCATCATGATATCCACATTGTCAATTAGGGTTGTGTTCACACTGACAATAGCAGTGCATCACATTATGTAGCCTCCTAGTTCTTTTAATGGGACCACTTCATTGGCATAGTGGGGATGCTGCCACGCAGGGGTCAGCTGAAAAGACAGAGGGCAAAACGTAGATCCTGGTTAAACTTTTGCTGTGGCACAGTGCAACGTGATCCGGCAACTAACTACGTTGGCCTATAGAATGTGCACAAGCTCACATTGCAGGTAAAGCTTTTACTGTGTAGCTTTATGCTCATAAGTATAAATTTAGTTTATTGAAAGAGTTATCAGTCACTGTAATCATTACTCCTCTCCATCTTGGCCTTCAAGTTCCTAATGCGATTACAATAAATAGACATGGGACAGAATCCACATTCTTCATTCTATGTCTAAATATATTCTGAAGTTCAACCTAAGCTAATGTAAGGTTTCAGCTGATTGAGTTAGCCAAATCAAGTAGGTATTTCACAAAGTTCAAGTCTTTTTAGAAGAAAATCCATGTCCACACCCAACTCTTGGACCCACTTAATTTGGTTAACTCAGACTGCTGAACCTCTTGTAAGCTTCAACTGAAGTTTAGAATGTATTTTTTCCATGGAAAAGAGAAACGTTTGTACATTACATTAAAATTACATTTTGAAGGGATGTCTTAGTGGCCAGTATGGACAGGAGGAGTAATTATACCAATCGATAACTGTTTCAGTATGAGCAGGTGAGTATTATAGTCAGCCCTAAAAAAATGAAAACATTGCACATTAGTTAAGTTACCTGATTTCTGTGCTCCATGGTGTTGTATTTTTATTTATTTTTTCTGTGCGTGTGTTTATTTAGTTTTATATTATCTGTTTGCTTGTAAACTTGTAAACATTTATTGTGGGCAAACTTTAAAACAGCTGCAGTCATCACAACCATAATCCTTATAATCAGCAGTATGTATCAAAATTGCTGTCAATATTAGTATTTCATATTATGCCTCACTGGCATCCTCACTGCCCTACACCAGCTCATCACAAGTTACGGTTTGACTGCCCCCAAACACATGACCACAGTAACCACGGTAACAGTTTCAATAACAAAGGGAGGTCGACAAAGACTGGGATTCTCCTCAGGATGATTAGGTTACATAAATGATTAGTGGCTCAACACAAGACCTTCAGTCTGCCTATGAAAGGACTCACGACTCTCCATCTAAACATTGGTACACCTCCACCCCCCCTCACCTCTACTGCACTCAGCTCCACCACCTGTCTGTGGTCAGATATCCAGACTATAGGGGTTGGATGTGGGTCATTTTACAGACAACAATATAAGACATAAGACTAGAGTTACCACGTGTGTATGGATCACTTCTGCTTGCTATGTCTTTCTACAGGTAGGTGAAACAGTATTCAATTGCAGTTACAGTACCTATAACAGGAACAAAAATTTAGGTTGAGGGAATCTCAGGTTATAAGTACAATATACAATATGAAGACAGGTAGGTAATAATACAATAAGGAATGGATTTCATTTTGTATCCATAATAATTAACTAAACAGAGAAGATAAGTCGATTAACTGTTCAAAACTTTGCTTATCCATCCCTTGGCGTTATCACTTTAGGGTTGAGAATCTGAGGAGTAATGTGCCTGGATTGTATCTTTATATTATTTATTATTTTAAGAGAATTTCTGTGGGTGACTACCCAAACAGTAACCTAGGAAAACATTAGAAACACATTTGTCAAACACAGTCACGTAAAGACCTTATACAACTGTATGCACTGAGATTACATTGTTAGTCTACACAATGTCTAGAATTGTCTGTACAGGAGTGTCTATGTCATTAAAAGGGGAAGGACAAATCAATTAATCAAGAGTTGTTAAATGTGTCAAAATAACAAAGCTGTGTGTTACTCACCAAATAGACTGACAAACAGACTTCCTATAGTTTGTCTTTGACTTATTTCAATAACTATTTGTGAAGGTGATCAACCCCTTTAATGCAAATCCATTCAGCGGGAATAAGAGACACATATAGTGTTTGCTTATTTATACCAAAAAAAAATATTTTAATGCATCAGCAGCAACAGGTTTGAACCATCTGTTTAAAAAAGACCCCCAATAGATCTGTGCATGGCACGTTATCACATTTTAGGTCAAACTAATGTTTTTATGAGAATAAATTCTGAAAATCCACAAATATAAACTGAATTGTCTTGAAAACATTGGATAAAGTGATTTCCTCTATAAGTGTGGTAAGTGTTCAGGAAAAAGCAAGGACTTAGTGTTCCTTGTCTTCCGCAATAAAGGGAAAAGAATGTTTTAGTGTCACAATCAAAACAGTTATGCAACCATGTGCTTTTCAGGGTGGCGCTCAGTGTTCCTGTGTATTCTAGCAAACCATATTTGGAGAGTGCAGTAGGTGTGTGTGTGTGTGTGTGTGTGTGTGTGAGGGAGTGATGGGAGATAGTAGGTAGGGTGTCACACGGTCAATGGAAGGCTTTAAGAGGATTGCTCATGCCTCTGACTGACTCACAAGGTGCAATGAACTCTATTGATGTTTAACTAAATTCCTTTGTTAATAGAGTATTTAGAGTCACATGTCCTTGGACTGAACAGGGACATAACAGACTACCACAGCAAGCAAATTTACAAAAGTGCAAAAGGTCTACATGGAAGCAGCGATAACTATTTTGACGTGTTTATTTAAATAATGGGGTATGTGTTGTTCTGACCTGTCAGTAGTAAAAAATCGGGCATTCTCTGAAAGGTATTTATACTAGCAGTCACGACTTTTACTGACACTAGGTTGCCTTTACAGTGTACAGATGTTCCTGACAAAGAGACAGTTCATGGCTCCATCCCAAATTACTGTAATAACTGTATACTTGGGGATTTGTTGTCAGCCCGATCATCATGGGAACAAGGATGGCATGTTTCTGTGGTTGCTGTGACAATAAAAAGGAGTAAGTCCTGGATGGGAACAAGCCCTCAGGGAACCATGGCAACTGCAGTGAAAATGTCAAACGCCAGACCTTAAGTGCTCTGGCCGGAGGAATTTCAGCGATTGAACCGCTGTGCATCCAGCTTTCTATGTTTCCCTTTCATTCTGATTTTGTACAGTTTTCTATTCATTATTACTAAACTATAGATTTTCATTTTTTAAATGGCCTACAAATTTTGCAGAAGTTAAATAGAGAAGCTGCATAATTTATCACTATCAACTTGTTTATTCACAATGGAATCTATCTGAGGCAGCTCGGCACCAAGTTAATATTTCACCCTGGCTATCCATTGCCTCTGGAAATTACCCTTAAACGGCTGGCTGGATTGAGCTAAATGGATGGATCAATTAAGCAGCAGAAGCAGGTTTGGAGGTGGCGTGGGGGTTGCATTACAGTGGTCTTTGAGGACTAGAGATGGATGGCTTTAAAAGTGCCAAAGAAGCTCTACTGCATTAAAACAAGCGAGGCATCAGCACAGAAGCCGCATGACCACTAAGCACATATGGGAACTATTGCCAACCTGTACTTTTAACAGACAAATTTACACTAGTATACACATAAATACAAACACACTCACACACTGCTGCATTGCACAAAGACAGACACTGCTACTGCCACAGCAAGTGGATTTGTGTCTGAATCTGGCCAATTCTGAGCACTGTGGTTACCACCAACAATTCTATAAATTTGTTAAGGACTTAGGAGATGCAGATAAACTACACCTAGTAGTAATTTGGGGTTTATGGCCTACCAGTGGTATAAACAATACAGCGCAGATTTAGCAAATCCATCTAGCATGATGAACAAAAGTTCAAACACCATATCTTCCACCTGAACAAAGTTAATGATTTACCCCCATTATGCCAACCAGTGTAACAGGTTAAATAATAAACAACTAAACAATCCTGTTGCAAACATGATAATCTAGGTTAAAGCTAGCTACATGTGGACTTTTTCATTTCCTTCTAATGCAAAGCACCAAGATAATCTGTCTGATCTTTACAAGCGCCAGTTTTTAACCAAATTAGGATTCAAATGTTTCTGGGGAAAGGCAGCCACTCATTGTTTGGTTGGCTTTGCAGGAGGTGGCTGTACAAACAAATATACCTAGTAGTTGATGAACAAGCATATATGAGTTCACGCACACACAGCATATTGGTGGGTGTGACCATTGGAAATTTAAAAACTGCTCATGGAAAACAGCTTTCTCCGAACAGTGTGGAGAGACCAGCATGCCCAGAAGCAGTGAGGACAAAAACAAGTACCGTGCCATTAGGACTGAGAGTGCACATAGTGATAGCGCAGAAGTGGCCTATGATATCTCTGCTAAGAAAGTGATGACAGGGCACAAGGCAAGCACAAATCAAAAACATGGTCCTTCTGCTAGTCCCGACAAATGAATCCCTTAAAGTAGGATAAGAAGAATGAGAGAGCATTCAACATTAAATCATCAAGCTATACAATACTAAATTGAATGGAAAATGCTTACAATAGGACCAGGCATTACAGGTCATGACATGATAGTTGATCTTTTGCCCATGTTAATAACAGGATTTCTGTACAAGCAGATTCTACAATTTGTGATTTGCAAGAAAGTCAACTACAATACAGCGCAACATCTGTTTAAAAAATGTTTTTCAAAAAGAAAATCAGCAGTCATATACTTCCTTTTTATAGACAGCTGTGATGATAGTGTGTACCAAAATATACAATGAGGCACACATACAACACCATGACCACACGTGACAACATTGAAATGAGAACATAAACTGTGAGTCATAAACTGTCAAGAGGCTGAACTGCCGGAAAGCAGAACAGGTTCAAAGCTTAAATGTCTTTAGCAACGGAAAAATAAACCTATGCCTCATTATCTCTTTATAATGGTGCCAGTGTTGATAATGTAGCGCAAGAGACTGCATCAAGATATACTGCGATATAAATTATTTGCCCCACCCCTAATTTATAGCAGTTAAGTGTATTTATTTTTTAAGTTTGCACTGAGCATATTTCAGTTTTGAGAAAAAAATACTGAAAACAGTGTTGTTACAGCAAGCTGTAAAAAACAGAGAACAGTGGAATGGTTTAGCCTGGCAGTCAAAGGCTGAGGTTCACATGGGTTTACCTGGGTAGCTTACGCACTACTAAGGTAAGACCTTATTCATTATCTAAGAAAATTATACATTTGTCAGCAGTTTTGTATTCTGTAATATTTTATGACAACAGTCTCTCCACACCTATAATTTTACTGACATAAGCCACACTGGGCTGATCATTCTATTTTTACAATGGCTGGCATATTCTCAGAAGCCTGAAAAATAAGGGCCAGACAAAATTGCATCGGGCAGCAAAGAGTATGTTATTCTCAGTATAATACATGCTGATAAAGCAGACAAACTTAAAGACATGACACCTGCATATCTTCCATTATATCCAGGATGTAAGACCAGGATGTGTGTTTACTTTTTCAATGATTTGCTTCTGAGAAATTTACTTTCTGCCGGCCTGCACCCTCACAATAGTTTTGAGGAAAAGATGACGGGTAAATGACATATGTGTTAAGTGTCAATAAACTGAAAAGGAAGTAAGGCTGCTTCAAAGCCAAATGTCTAATAACTAAGCACATTAAAACAAGGGCTGTTAGTAAATGTTTTGTTGTTACTTGTCGGGTCAAGATGGCAACTCTGTCTAAGCGTTTCCTTACTTCACCTTTGTAATGTTTGATAAAATATGCACGATACTCCAAATCTACTTTAAAACCCTGGTTGACCACTACATTCCTCCATCTATGTGCCTGCATTGCTTCACACTGTGAAGCAACCAGAAAGATACTCAAGACTTAATACTGGCTGTCAGCAGGCCACACCTAGAAATAAATCTGGTATACACAAGATATATACAGTATTACATACACAAGCCTTACATCCACACGCATCCATTCAGATGGGAGATTTAGCCTGGTCTCCTAAGACAAAGGGAAGCACCTGTCTTCCTTGCTCTCCCCGGACGTGGAGGTGTGTGTGTGTGTGTGTGCATCATCTGTGTTCAAACCTATAAATAGAGCCTGTGTCTTCCCTAGCTCTCGCTCCGGTGGGATCCTCTCATGTTTTAATTAAATAAACTGCTGCAATCAGGCCCAGCTGTGCCCTGCATTCCCAGCCTGCATCAGTCTGCAGCCATGCTCGGGGGCAACTTAGAGGCTGGGGTGTCAGTGCATATGAGTACATGGAGACAGAGAAACCAAGAGAAAGACAGAGGCAGACGGGGAGAGAGAGAGAGAGAGAGAGAGAGAGAGAGAGAGAGAGAGAGAGAGAGAGAGAGAGAGAGAGAGAGAGAGAGAGAAATGGACTGAGCTGCAAAATTGGGGCATTCTGCACTGAAGCCACCTGGGTATCATAGGAAGCCCCGCTCAGGTGTGCTGGATGGGTTCCCCGATGTGCAAACCAGCAGAAGGAAAGAAGCTTGGCTAATCTCTCTCATTCTTCCCTCTCCTCTTACCCTTTCCCATCTTTCTGTTTCCTCTTTTTGAATTGTTCTGCTAATTCTTTGCAGCGTCCCCTTCCATATGACCTTTCAGCAAATCTGTTCACCTTCAAAGTGCAGCTGCCATCATATAATGATATATTGAACACATTTGTGGCCAGAACTTCATATTTGATGAGATGAACAACATAGTTGAATGCTGTAGGAGACTCCAAATGGGAGGATTTTTTTTATTAATGTAATAAACACCCAGTATATGCTGATAGATAATAATGGCGACAGGGAAAGCTAGAGTGCTCATTCATAAACACTCTTGCTGGGATTATTTATGGATAATGTAGCTACAGTGTAGTGTAATGATGTTAAGGATCCACTGGCATCTCAGAAGCCCACTCTAACAACTACCCCTGTCTTCACCAGCTTTTAAAGCGTTAGGGCAGATTTTCAGAAATACAATATGATGGTCATAGATACTTACATGAAGTAATATTGATGTATGAATATTATCTTAGATCATGTGGAAGATGTCCCAGCGAGGCTACAGTTTGTCATAAGAAAATTAACAGTAGCAGACAAATGGAGTCACACCAACTGAGAACTCCACAATTTGAAACTTCCACCAACTTGAAGACATGACACCTGCAGCTATACAATTATTTTCTGGTGGCAACAGCAGGATGTGTGTTTAATGTGGCTATTATTTTTTCTGAAACTACTAGCAGTCTCCGCCCTCACCATAGCTCTGAGGAAAAGGGTAACGTGTAGGTGTCAATAAACTGAAGATAAGCTATAATGGTACCGTAAGGTTGCCTCAAAGCCAAATGTCTAATCACTAAGTACATAAAAACAAAGTATCATGGAACTATTGTCTTTGTTGAATAGGTCTACGATACTGAGAGGTCTGAGAGTAGATTTTACACTAAAGGGTAACTCTAGTGTAGCTATTCTATCAAGGATCGTTAAATCAAGTGCTAATGCTGTGTTGTGGTTTAAAATGGTTTTGTTGACTGACCACATTTGCTGCTGTTTATTTCAAGTTTTAAGCTGCAAGCTGCAAGCTGCAAGCTGCAAACTGCAAGCTATGCCTCACTGGTGCATCTCAGACTACAGCATTTGAAACCATAGTGATCACTATCACTGAGTAAATCATGCCACCTTATGTCAACAAATTGGAACAATTCCTATTAAGCATCATCCTCCACCTTATTTTCCTGTTCGGGCATGTTCGCAGAGCCCTACCAGGCACCCAAAGTGTAAAAGACTAAACAGTAGCTTTTAGTAAGAGCACCAGAAGCTGCCCTGCTCCTGGTTACCATCTATAATTAATGGACTGGTGCTGCTAGTCCTTGTTCTGTCTGTGAACTAACCACCGGTAAACCACGTGGCCATTACAGCCCTACAATAGTCAACACCCAGGAGGATGGATATGGCCAAGTGCAGCTCTCAGTCAGTTACCGGACCTCATCAATACTTGAGCTGGAAAAATGGTGAACAAGTGAATGAAGGATTATTTTTATCCTGTTTGCTCAATGATTTATTTGTTTATTTGTTTCACATTTGGATGAATCATTGCACCTCTGTTATTGGGACTTACACAGGCTATTCCTGTCAGTAATGTGTCCTCCATACGAGAATTGATTCAATTATTGATTAAGTTGTCGACAGCAGGTAAAAAGCGTGAATGGATCAATACCCATTTTGATGAGTAAGAAGGACCAGCTCTCTCTTCGATGTTTTAGAAAGGCTATACTTGTATGACATAAACACTATTTCACTTATACAGTCACTCCCCACTCCAACAATGACAGGCTCTCATATTTGGGAGTGATAAGCCCTTACGTATTGATTGTAAATGTGTTGGAAATTTTATGTATTTATTTTTTTACTTTCTTCTGAAAACTATAACATTACTAAACTATACATTCTAGCAAAATCTATATGTTGCATAACAATCTTTCAAGGAAGCCCAACAATGCTAAGCATGTCTGTTCAGGAGGCACAACAGGGTATCCAACAAACTGGCTTAAGCCTAAAACAGGAAAAGTTCCCAGTTGCCAACTTTAACTCCACCTTGTGTTTCCTCAAATATCTCCACATGAACTCTTCTGTTTCCCAGTATAGAAGAATACAGGCGCCAAGTTATTGCTGCTAATTATCACATTCATCAGTATTCTAAAATCAGCTCAGTGGAAAGTTATAACAAATCCGGTTGGCACTGAATCAAGGACAGAGTCAGTCGAAAGTCCCAGTTTTACAATAGGTGGCATGCATCAAGATAAGATCTGCCTGCCTATAAAGTGACTGATGTTTAGACATCACATGTTCAATAATTACCAAAAAAAAGCCAGCACCATTGGCCTTATGTATCTAGGGTGATAAGTGGACCATGGCCTAAGCTAGAAGGCCTCCAGGAAAGGATGGGTGAGACCACAGATACGCAAAAAAAACTGACGAGACACAGGAGTCCACAAACATTCAATGAGAGAGACAAAGAGACGGAAGGGATGACGATACACATCAATGAATCAATGATTGGAGAGATTCAGGAAATTACATGTTGCAAAACTGCATGGGATTTACGGTCAGCTAATGGTGTAAGGAACTGTTGGTTTCTAAGTGATTTCTAAACTCTGGTCGACTTCCTTAATGTCATGGGCCTATAAATCCATGAATCATAACGTTGACTGTTACCCTGCCGAGAAAGAAAAAAAATTCTGACAGGGGGGAGAACAGTGAAACGCACATGGGTCAACTTTTATTATTCTACAGATTAGCCCAAAATACCATATTTTCCCCGTGGCCCCAGTCATTACTATAAGCATTATAATCATAGCTGTTAGGCCTACTAACATCAGTATGATTACAGTAGCCATGATGCTCAGCAGTAGCACTATTATTATCATGGCCAGGTACATGGATATTATAGGATTGAGTTCCAGCATCCAGCCGAGTCTCATCATCGATCGGGAGAGATCGAGGCTCAGCGGAGGCGCATGGCCCCCTTTCGCTTGTCCACACTCCCAATGGCAAGCCGAGCTGTCACACATGACCTAACCCATACCCAACAACCCCACCTCATCCTCACGTCTGAGTGTGTAAAATAATACCATCGGTTAGATTTGACTTACCGATCCCGGGGGCGGAGTAGATGAAGTACAGTGCGGAGGTGGACAGCGAGAAAAGGAATAGAAGCCCGAGGAATGACCTTCTCCGGAAACGCAAATGTGTCGGCATTATACAGGCGGCGAAAAGCGCACACACACGCACACACACAGGCACGTTTGCGCTATCTACAGCGACGACGGAGCGGTTCCGATCGGTCCAGATGCGAGCGGTCCGCGGGCGGTCCCGGGGCTGAACGAGCCGAGCAGGGCGGCCGGTCTGCGGCGGCGGCGAGGAAACCGGGCGACTAGGAAGTCAAGTCTGTTTCCGCGGCAGGTCTAGCGCAGGCGAGGACCTCCAGTATTCAATCAAGTCATTCAAATCCCATTGCTTGAGACGATGGTTCCGGTTTGGCTGCCCGATGTCGAGTAACGGCTGGCGACGATGGTTCAACCTGGCCTTGCGTCTTCAGCGAGAGACCATCGTTTGGCTCGCACACTACGTCGCTGAGGGAGTCCGGCCGCTCCTGCGGTTTGCCTGCCCGCCTACCAGCTCTATGAATGGGGCAGCCCCTCCGCAAAATGAGCAACACCTAAAGTGGGCGTTAACGGCACCCGACAAAACACGGTACGTGCTCGCAGCGTTTAACGACGTAACCTGGCGACCGGGAAAATTCGGACAGCCGTCGCGACGTCGCCGCGGCGTAATGGCACGACCCGAGACCCGAGACCCGCTGCTCAGCTTCACGGGATTCACGTTACACGGGGTCTAATTTGGGTCTAATCAAAGCATCGGTTTCTCCGCTGCCGGCTCGTTCATCCTGCAGTTTTACTCTGAAACAGAATTTAAATTTAAATTGAACCTATTTTTTTATTTATTTTTTGTTGTTGTTTTAATATTTATTGTGATATAGCTACTGTGGGGTGTTTCTAATATTTTGTCCACCCCATTTACACGAGGGTAGAGTGTTAGAACTCAACCAAACCCTTACAAAAGGACACTAAACCTGAATCAACATCACTAAAAGCGTTTCAATAATAAAATTAAATTTGAGAAAAACCCACTAACCTTCCTTTTTATTGGATTAACAGTATATATATATATATATATATATGGTTTATTGTAGGGCAGTCGTTGTATTATACTGCATTTTTACTACTGTATGACATTTGTGAAGCATTGTGATCCAGACAAGGTGAAGCTAAGAGGTAGGCTACTACACAATATGAAAGCTGTAATTGAGCCACCGAATCCGAAGTGTATGGTTTTGAGTGGGATCTTGCAGCAAAGGCCTCCTTGTGAATGTATGTCTTCAAAAGAATGACCACAGTTTACACACTTTAACTCTTCCCCGCTTATAATTGTATTTATTTAATTAATTTTATTTAAATATATTTATCTCTCAATTTACATCTATCTAATATCACTCATTACAAGGTGGCATGTGTTTTTTTGCCTTCCCTACATCTGCAGGTTATTTGCAGGTAGTGCAGGCTACAATAAAACTACATTATCTCTGAAACAGCATGTGGACAGCTGACGCACCACTAAATTGGCTCATGGGAAATCGAGTACACAAGAATTACCGTTCACCATCGATACTTTATTCATATAATTGAAATTGGAATGTTATCTACTGCGACAGAAACAAAAACACTTTTTATTTTTGACAATAGCTGCATCAAACTGCGGCCGTTTGTTATTTTGCTATTCTGTCATGTCGCCATGAAACGTAAAGACTACAATTCCCTACAAAGCCTCGACCAGGAAGTGTAGTCGTTATGTCAACAGCTACCAGGAGCTGTCGACATGGAACTTCCAGTCTTTTTTTATTACAAAACGTCGTTCTCTGGTTTAAACCCACTGGTTTGACGATGACAGGTGTAAGCCGTAAAGTTTTGCTGCTGTCCGTGTTGCTGTTATGCGTAAATCCGTGCGTGCCGGAGCGAGCTGAGAGGGACAACGACGGAGGGGACGTGAAGCCGAACGAAAATGTTGCACCTGAAAACCAGCAAAGATTAACGAAACACGGAAAAGAAGATGGACTCGATTCAAGCGAAGACAAGAAACAGAATGATGGACAGTCTGTCAGGTTTGAGCCGATATACATTTTGGAGTAACGTTTCCCAATAATGTAGCTAACCAACTAGCAGCAGCGCACTAGCCTGTTATTAACCAGGTTTATAATGTTTTCCAGTCTAACTAACGAACAACTGAAAGACACGGTGCTAGATGAACCTAGTTAATAAAATAACTAATAAATACATAATAACATAATTTTTTATTCATATTAATACGTTATACGTTTTCACGTAACCTATTTACAGTGGTTTCTCAGCAGCATTACCTAATAGTAACTCTGACAACGCAAAAGCAGTCCTTAAAATGGCTCAAAACTAAAACAAATAAGATGGTGACAAATATTCTTGGAGCTCACCTTTGTGAGTCAGGTGTTATAAACCGTATGGTGAATTGTGAGTGAGGTTAAAATGACGTTGTTGTAACACCCAAAAGTTACTAGTTTAGTGTACACTAATTTCACCTTAATATTGATATGACATTTTTTAGGATAGGTTAGAAGGATGTATATTGAATCCAGGGCCTTATCTATCCGTCTCTCTGATTGATTGATTGATTGATTGATTGATGGACTGTGTGCTTCACAACAACAACAACATCCCTTTTTCTCCTGACTGTCTCATTGCAGCAAGTCCAATGACACAGATAACTACAGCAATGAGACCATCCACTCTACAACACCTGCTGTCAAGCCGACGACCCCGGCTCCTCCAACCCCCAAACCTATTCTACCTGTGCAGACAGGTGTCAAGGCCCAAGAAGAAGAGCAGTCCAGTGGATTGACCATATTCTTCAGCCTGCTGGTTATTGGTTAGTAGTCTCTCTGTTGAGGAATTGCTGAATATCTATCTCTCTTTTGTTGTACTCTGTTACTGTTAGTTTTAACTCCCCAAGTCATTTAGGATGAAGGAAGGGGATATGGGAAGGATGTGGTTACACATTAATATGTGTAAGCACTTATGTGTAAGGTCATGACCTTACACATAAGTGCTTTTTTAAGACCCTGCCCATTATGCACTTTAGTTCACTGCAGGTTAAGTCATATGCTGTAAGGGTTTAGACAAAGGAAATGGCATCAATCATGCATAAGGTTAACAATTAGACTAATTCACTTTGTAGACACATAAAAATGTTATTTGCAAGTAGACATCTGATTGGTTGTGAGAAGCACAACTAGCAGAGTAATACTGATTTGTTTTCTTAACGAATGAAGTTGATTAAAGTTAAAGTAAAGTAGTTAAAGTGTTAAGTTAATACCATCTCAGCCGTCGTTTGCCTGAGATGGTATAGGTCAGTAAATGAGAGACCACCTCAGAGTACAATCTAGAAACCTCACAGTAGTGCTAAATAGCCCTTCCTGGGAGGTATATTAATATTATGTACCATTTCTCTCAACAAGTGCGTATGCTTAAACTACGGCTGAATATAACATTTCCCTTATGACAAAACAGACCATCTTTGATGAACCGACCTTTGCTGGCTTTAGTGTTGCATTCACTGTGTATTATGATTATCTCATTTGCTGCACTGCACTTTTACTGTATGTATGAATTGCTGTTTCCTTTACTTTAATGCAGCCTTGGAATTTGTCATAATAATTATGCTAATGTGGATATGCACTGATTTAGCACATTGATATACATGGTTGCCAGTGCTGTCATAAGCTAATTGTATGTTTTAATTGGGGGTGATTATCTTATATTGTACCGTCTAAGACGTATAATTTTAAATGTCAAGCAACTACTTTGTAGTAATATTTATGTCAAGCAAGTGTATTTGAACTAATGCGCATAAAATATTTTTTTAATATGAAGTGAATTCAAGTATTTACTTAGACTTTCAATGAGAAGAAATCAAGTTAGAGCTGGATCATATGTTTTTTATAGACATCTCTGTCCAGACGAGAGTAGGTTACGTGAAGGAAAGCAGTTGGAGAAAAGATCTTAATGCTATATGATGTGAGGGCTATTTTTGGGCTGATCTGAATTGGTGTGACATGATGGTAGGGACATTGATGTATGTGTCCTGAATATTCATTCAGTGGTCTTTGCTCTCCCCACTCACCCCAGGTATCTGCATCATATTGGTGCACCTGCTTATCAAGTTCAAGCTGCATTTTCTTCCAGAGAGTGTGGCTGTTGTGTCCCTCGGTGAGTACTTCTTAAACATGTCTGTAACATGTTGCTCTGTGCAGTCCAGGTCTAGTAAAGTACAATGTTTACACCTTTTACTCCAGCCTCTCTTCCTTGTGTTTTCTGTCAAACATATTGTGTGTCATAGTTAATTCCCAACATTATAGCCAATTTGTGTGTGTCCAGCAGTGAATTAAACATTTATACTTCTGTAAGGTTACAGTACTAAAATAAATGTAAGTCTAAGTCAAATATGTGTCTTTTAAAATGAGCAAAGTCTATCCCAGTGGTATCATTGACAGCCCATTAAGAAAGTGCTTTGTTGTGAAAAGATTTTCTTTCCCCCAGAGATTCAGTTTTGCTTCTTGTTTAAGGTCATTTCAAGTTATTTCCAGTTCCTGTAATGCTTTCCATTGTCTCCCTATTATATGTTTGTGCAGTTACACTCACTCAAACTCGTTGACACACATCCGTCTTGACCCTGAAGGCCTGTTCATCTTGAATGCCCTGCATGTTGCATATGAGACTGAGCTCGTCTCAGCGTTTTGAGCAGGGGACTCTGCTGAACAGAGATAACACTCTGCTTACAAATCAGGAAGGACTGCCTTTCCTTCCTCATCACTTCCTCGCTCTCCACTACTCATTATGTGTCTTCCTCTGCACTATCCATTTCCATCTGCCTATATATCTAGGTTTTACACAATGCTTTAATGCTTATGCTTAATTTCTTTTTCCATCTTATCTCTCTCTCTCTCTTTCTCTGCCCTTTACACGTCATTGTGTTTTCTTCAACCTTTTAATTAATGTTCTGCTGGGCTGTGTAACAAGAGAGCTGAAGGCCCAAGGGGACATCCTCAAAGACAAAACTAAGACAATAGCCCTTTTATGCTCTTCGTATCTAATTTATCCCTGAACTATGGTGGACATTTGCCAGGCATCCATTTGTTTTAACCACTAAAATAGCACTTTGCCTCAGGTTTGCACTCCATATATGTTCTGATTGTACTGAAAATTTCGTATGAAGTAGTAAAATATTTAAACAGTGGTGTTGTTTTTTGTGTGTGCTCACTCTTTCCAGGGATTCTAATGGGAGGCTTCATTAAGATCATTGAGTTCCAGGAACTGGCCAACTGGAAGGTATAGTTTTACTTCTTGTTTACACCCCGTTCCACAGCTCCCTTTGTCCACACTGCACTAGCCACAATTCTTGTTCAACACACAATTTACAAAATACAGAAACACATATGCAAAGGATGACCATTTTAGTTTGTTCTGTGTAAATATTGCGTCTCATTCAGCGTAACCCCTTCAATTGTATGACAAAGTTGCTTCACATCCATGAGCAAACGTGTTACACCCATTACATTCTTTATATTAGAGGGCAGGGACAGCAAGTCAGTGTTGCCTTATTGTAAACACAAGTCATCAAGCTTTTGACCTCGTTTTTTAGTTCTTGTATGATACCATTTATCCCACTGCAAACTTCTGGGAAACCCCCACCCACCCAATAAAAATATGTTGGCATTGTGCCGTGCATGCTGTATGTTAACGTGCATATGTTTTTCATCTCTCTTTCTGTGCATGTCTTTTTGCTCAGTCGTTTATTTCCTGTCAACTGTTTTTGTCACAAAGCTCATCTCTCTATTTCCACTGTGTTACCTATTCATTGTGACGCACAGCATTCTTTGCCTGCTATCTTTCCCTCTGAGTCCCAACGAGCCCTCCTTTTCTCCTGGTTCTCACAGCCTTTAATTAACATTCCTTGTTCTCTGCCAGTGAGTGAGAGAACAAATGAACAAGAGAGGTAGCGAGAGAGATGCAGAGCGAGGGGGAGGATCGAAAAGAGGACAGGTTGTGTCAATGTTTCTTGCACACTGGGGCCCATTGTTTTTAGCCTGGGGGCCCCAGGGTGTTGCTTAGTCATTGGCACTCGTAACCAGAGCCCCTGGAGCCCCTTTACCCCTGTCCTGTGAATCTCTAGACTGCTATCTCTGTGTTTGTGTTTAGCTCACAACAAGCAGACCTGTTCACCTGTCTGTACATAGTATGCAGTGGTTTCAGGACCTAACATCACTACATAGCTTCATAAAAACTGTCTGAGTAGAGTCTAATGAAGTTACACTGTGATATAAAGCAGCTTCTTTGCAGGAGCATGGATATGCTAAGTGCTTTATAGGCCGTCAAAGACTTCAAAAGACCCAGGCTATGATGCAAATCCATTATGTCTGACCTATTTGTTTTTGAGAGAGCCCCTAAGGGCAGGATGCACTATGTAAGTTGTTCAGTCAGTAACACAGCCAGTGGCAAACTGCGTTTACAGGTCCATGTTTTACCATCACAGTCAATGGAAGGGAACTGTCTCTCTCTCTCTATTTTTAAATCAGTAGTTCATCTTGCAGGTGTGCAGCATGTTTATAAAGCTGGCCTACTTGACTAATTTAGGAAGCCTCCGGGACTGCCCCACAACCCACTAAGGCTGAAGCAACCCCTCAGGCAGCAGCATCCTGTCTTCACTGGCTTTGCCCTTGCCTTTCACCAGCAATCTGCTTTCTTTGCTGTTTGCTACCAACCCCTCTATCTCCAATCCTCTTGCTACAATCCAGCATATGAAGAGAAGCTTTTCCCTTCTGTGCTTTTCTGATACTGTTCACTGCTTTTCCTCTTCTCTCATCTGCCCATTTCTCCCCTGTGCTCTGACACAGATTGTAGAAGAAATAACATGCTGTTAAGAAGTAACACGCTAGCAGCAATCTGTCTCTTAGGCAAAGCACACAGAGAGATACATAGGTGAATATATTTACATCTACAGTGTACTTCAGATAGTTATTTAGTTTTCTCTCTGTTGTACCATTTAGCCTGTACTGTATTATCTTGGCTCATCATTTTTCCTCAGTGGCTGCAGTGGTGTGTTTTAAGCCCCAAAGGGCAGCATATACTTTTAATAGATCTCTCCCACGCCGCAGAGAGAGAGTGACACAGGGAGAGCAGTTTTAATTGTGGTTTCAGGGGCCTTTTTCCCATGTGATGATGTCACTGTGTGTCAAAGCCGAGCCCCGAGGGAGCCTGTACTCGGAACGTAGGTCTCTCCATCGTTCCCGCTCATATTTTTCTGTTATCTCTCGACCCTGTTTTAACTGTGCTCCCTTCATCTTTGGCATTCATCTTTTCTCATTTAGTTCAAGCTCTGTCTCAGCACTTCCCTTGAGTATGCCCATCCTCTGCTCTCTGGTTTTATCCATTTCATCTTTCCTTCTCTTACAACGTAACGTTTCTCTGCTGTCTATCAATATCAGTGTTTCTGAAATCTCTTTAACCCTTCCCAGGCCATATCTTCCCTTATGACTTCAGGAAGAGGTCAATCTAGTGCATTCTGACCTTAAAATCAAGTGCTTCTGTATCGATTAGTCAATCAATTAAATCACCAACAATTTTGATAACTGCACAATAACCAATTAAAGACGTCACCTTGGGCTCTGGGAAATTGCGATGGGCATTTTTCATACTTTTCTGACATTTTATCATCTAAATGATTAATCGGGTTAATTGAAGAAAAAAATATATATTTTAATCTAAATATTATATCAATGTTCATATTACTGTTATTGTGTACTGTCTAAATATTTGGATTTTTTTTTTATTTTGATGCCTTGGCATCTTTGTGTTTGAAAATGTTATGCCAATAAGCCCTTTGAATGAATTGAGGATTATTAATAATAATTGTAACTCTTGATTGCAGCTGTACTCAAATTTTCCCCTATCAACAAATAATGCAAAGAACTCACTTGCTGACATCTGCTTATTTAAATACGTGTGTGCATGGTCTGTTCACTGCAGTACACATTCTTATACGTGGCAGTCAAACATGTGCATGCATGAAGGCATGCAGAGGTACAGCTGTATGTGTCAGATCGTAGTGTATGCATGGCAGGCCTAATTCTGTCTCAGGTGTTAATATTAATTCCTGACCTTTCACCTGCCGAGGTTTTGCTAGAGATAAATGTCAAGAAAAAGTGGTAACCCAAGAGCATTTCTTGTTGGCCTACTTTTTCCAGAAATTTGAATGCGTAATAAGACAAAGCAGGAGCATGGCCTTTTACTCGTGTATGGTCTTTAATGGAACAATGTGCTGTGGTATTGTCTTAACTCATTCACCCATCACATCATCCTCATTTGGGTCGTAACCCTGAATAATTGGTTAGATAGGAAAAAATAGATAAATTCAGAAGATTATGAAACTAGTCATGTTTTTTGTATATTACCAGCACTATCCTTTTTGAACAGTTAATTTCACAGGTCACGCAGTGTATTCAAATGCTGGCACTGTATGTCAAATAATAGATACGTAGACTGTCAAACGAAAAGAAAATCGTGCTTTTAGCTGGCTCACCGCAGAGCAGTTATTCATTGTTAACCATAGCAACATCTCTATTTATTTTTACAAAAATAAATGGATACTTTAGGAAACGCACATAAAATGTGGAAGTAATTGTCTTCATGTCTGTCTGCTTGTAAGGGTTGTTGGGGGAGAGTCAGGCTCTGCCAGCTGTCAAAACTGGCTATCTTAATACAATGAGAGAGATTGTTGACTAGATGTAGTAAATATGGGCTTGCCCTCCTCCATCTTTCTGACAGACACAACTGCAGTGTCAACCACGGCCCAGAAATAGACTTGAATGAACATTCACTAATGCATACCGTGTATTGAATTGACTTTTACATTACTAACATAGGATATGCACAGAACACATTCTCTCTCTCTCTCTCTCTCTCTCTCTCTCTCTCTCGTCTCTGTCTCACTCATGCTCACGCACACACACACACCCAGACACACACACACACACACTGGCTTATTCAAGAGCACATGGTCCATCATGCACAGACACATTGGCAGCCAGAGCGTAATGCATGGGCACATGATGCCTACGCCTGATCTGGGAGGCTGGTCCATTTAGCTGAGAAGCAACAATGATTTCATTATATTGCTGAAATAATCAGAGAGCTAAGGTCACTGGGATACTGTGTGTGAGTGTGATTGTGAGTGTGTGTGCGTGTGTGAGTGAATGAAACACAACAAAAAAAGCATATGTAGGTTTTTACATAAGCTTTTACAGCATGTGTAAAAGAAAGACTGTGTCAGTAGTCGTTTGGCGGGCAGGCAGGCAGGCCTGACGAACACCTGACGTGTGTGTGTGTGTGTGTGTGTGTGTGTGTGTGTGTGTGTTTGTGTGTTTGTGTTTGTCATCCTGAAGTCAACATTTAAATTTGTTTTGTCAGATGAAGGGTGGTTACTAACAGCTCAGGCATGACCTCCCTCGTCACCCTTTTCCTCCTTCCATGACTAAGTATAAGTCAGCTGATGATCACTGAACCAACCTTTCAGTGGTCTGATTTATTATTAGGGAATATTTCTTGAGGATTGTGTAATAACCACAAGCACATATTTTATCATTCAGTGACACACACATAATTTGCTCATGTATAATGGTACTGATTAACATTAGGATTTGTGTTTAGATTAAAGACCATTGTAGGCTTATTCAAGATGCCAAAACATGACAGAATGTGTATCAATGCAGTCCACAAACAAATCATTTTGGGGAAGAAATAATCTGTTCATTTAAAACTGTTTACTGTTCACTCTTCTTTGTAAATAATTGAATCTGAAAGGATCTCTGAATGCTTACGCTACTTGGCCTATGCCTCGGCCTTTTCCTTTTACTGCTACAGTTTGTTACTATAAGCCAGCATGCAAGTCTAAGCCAAGGTTAGAATGAGTTGTTTTTTACCTGACCAATGCTACTTTTTTAAAGTGTGGATTGTATGTAACATTGTTTCTGTCCTTCTCTAAAAGGAGGAGGAAATGTTCCGACCAAACATGTTCTTCCTTTTGCTCCTTCCACCCATCATCTTTGAATCTGGATACTCTTTACATAAGGTACGGCAGTGTATACATAGTTGAATTTCAACAGCTCAAGACACTCATTTGAAAGATAAGGAATGGCATACCAGCATATGTATTTAATTATAACATTCATATATTTTTTTCTATGCCAAATCATTTGGCTCTGAGTAAAAAAAAAAGAAAAAGACATTATCCAAATTTGCAAAACAAGAATCCTAAATGAAAGAAAATCACAATTAAAGTCACAGAAAGAAATAAAAGTAATAATAATGTTCTTTAACTTTTTAAGTACTTTTTATTGTACTTAAGATATGCAGCACAATATAATTCACAGTAAATTAAGACAAATAATTAACAGGAACCTAAGCATGCTCTAAGTTTGGCTATGACATGAAAGCATAAGCTCTGGTCTCTTGTCAGTCATGTTTTTCCTATATTGTTTAGTTTTTTTGCATTTCTTTGTTGTAGCCTGTGTTATAAATGTGATTTATATGTGCCAATGTCATATATTTGATATATTTTCATTTTGTGATTTATTTTCAATGGTCTTAATGGCTTTATGTCAATTTGCTGATATCTCACACAGGGTTAAAAAGTAAAGCAGACTTGTTCAGATACATTCCGCTGTATTACTCACAGTGAAATTCTAACTATTTTCTCTGTACCTGCACTCTGCCCCACTTTTCCTTTTGATGCTGGCTACATGTAATGTAACACTATGTAACTTCAAATGTTATGCTACCAAACCCATAAATACTTAAGCTGTGTATGTTCCATGTATGTTCAGGGTAACTTCTTCCAGAACATTGGCTCCATTACTCTCTTTGCTGTGATTGGCACAGCTATCTCTGCCTTCATAGTCGGAGGAGGTATTTATTTCCTTGGACAGGTGAGAAATGTAGTAGTGTCTGTCAATAACTCTGCCATTGCCGAGGCCTTTTCAAAGAAATACTGCAAACTTGTTTACATGTTTTGATTAAATATTTTCAGTATTTGACTGTCCTGCAACAGCTTGGTAATACAGAAGATTTTGTGTAATTGCAAATAGCCATTATTGTATCTTCATTGTTCAGAATCTTTCTTCCTCTACAGATGTTGACATGGTAAGAGCTCTGTCTTGCAACTCTTAACAATGTGTGTGTGTCTATGTCTTGGTATTTTATTTCTCAGGCCGACGTGATCTATAAGATGTCCATGACTGATAGGTGAGTATTAGTATTCCACTGTAACTACCATTCATTTCTTGAATCCCTGTATCAGAGTTACAGGAGATTTTCCCAAACCTCTAGGGATTTAACATTTATGCTATTGAAGTACTGTAGGAAATTGGACATTTGTATTTCATAGCAGCACCGACACCTTCAGTCTACCTTAAAGTTTGAAAGAACCAAGCTCTCGGAAACTTCAGAAATGAGCTATTGGCAAGTTCCAGACAGTAGGATAATCCAGCTGCCAGAGATGACAGTTTGCTGCTCCACACCCATGTGTGATTTTTCGGGTTGTTATTGTGCACGTGTGTATCCTTATTCCACTGTCTGCAAGAGTGTGAGGCTCTGTCTTGTGTTCAAGCAGGGCTTTTGCCTATTAATTTCCTTCATGAATGAGGATGTGTCTTCAGTCCCATTTGTCTTTCTGTTTTTGTGTTCATTAGCAGGATATCTCATAAAGACTTTAAAAGATTTTAATGACATACGGGTGCACTTCAGGACATGAACCCAGAAGGAACTGATTAGATTTTGGTAGGGAAAGTCCATTGCTATGTAATCTTTTTTTCTTTCCTGGATTTTTTTCTTTTTATTATAAATTATTTATATAATAGTCTTTTAACCGCTCCTCCCACTACAGTAATTCAATCCAAACTTTGCACAAGACATATTATGGTGATGTCCCTGACAAATGTGTTAGTTAATTTAGCACCAAAAACGTAATGTAAAAGTAAAAAGTAGTGTGCCTTACAAAGACATCTAAAATTAGTTAATAAAAATGTCATGACACTTTATACTGCTTTCTGATAATTATTTACTGAATTGTTGTAGGTGTGGCGTATTTGACACAGACTGCGATAACTCTTAAATGCATTGTTTAATTTTAGTCATTTTAGATGAGTCCTGTATGCTTGTACAGAGCAAATATATTAATAGAATATTCTGGGACAAGTTTATGCATTCTACAGTAATCATTGCTGTTATTAAAATAACAATTATAACGTTGTGCCGCCTTAGCAAACGTTTGTGCTTTTTTGTTAGTGACGCATTTCCTGTCTGCCTCCCTCTGACCTTTTACATCCACAAATGACATGGTTTTAGCTGTGTTTTATCCTTTTGTTACCCATATGTGTTTGTTTCTTAATTCCTTGTAAGTATGTTTATGCCTGTGTAAACATACTTACGATTGTGATTGTCTGTTTAACTGTTATCCTCCACTCTTTTTCACTCACTTGCTGTAGCTTTGCCTTTGGCTCATTGATCTCAGCTGTGGATCCTGTAGCGACCATCGCCATCTTTAACGCCCTCAACGTTGACCCGGTCCTCAACATGCTGGTGTTCGGTGAGAGCATCCTCAACGACGCTGTCTCTATTGTCCTCACTAAGTAAGAGTCTCTAACCACTTCCTCATGCATTTTTTGTTCTCTAGGGCACACATTGTCACATTTACATTTGCCCATGCATCATGTTTGCACATCGTTTTACCACAGTAACCTTAACCCAATGTGCACAAAGTCTGCAGATTTTAGGAAAGGCGCACAGAACTACTACTGTCTAAATGTTATGCACACAGAAATACTCAAAGTCATGGGTATGTGCACACTCTGACTGTGATGTCCCTGTTAGACGTCATTTAGTGGAAGAAGGTTAAAAATAAATCTGAGTCCAGTCAAGTACTTTTGACACCCACTGGTCTCAGTCCAAGTGTTGTGAAACTATCACTGACTTGACTATCACTATCTCAGAGTTGTTCCATGGAATTGTCCCATATCACAAGACTGGAGACACACCAACACACAAGCAAAATCTTGACGTACAGGTTTGACGGAAAAAGAAAGTTGGCAGGATTCCCATGTTTCTACACATCACTGTCATCCTATCTGCTGTCACTGTACTCTACTTTATTTCTGCTTTATCTCTCTTACTCACAACCAGCTAAATGTGCAAAGTGATCTCAAGTGTCTGCATGCCCCGGTAGAGTAAATGAATGCATGAATAATAGATAGGCTGAACAACCCTGGCAGTTTGCTTGTTGTTAGCGCCTCACAGAATGTCTTTCTTAGAAAGCTACTTTACAGTTTGGCCCAGTCATTTATAACAGCCATGCAACTAAGGCCTTGGCTTGTTATTAAGCATTAAAATCAATAATAATAATAATTAATTACACTGTGTTGTCTGGCTGTTGGTCTTGTAATTGTTATTATAAAAAGGATTTAAATTGTACAATAAAATTGATTGTCTGTGTTCCTCAGTAACTCAAATCAATAACTATTAAACATCC
Organism: Lateolabrax maculatus; assembly: GCA_031216445.1. NCBI lineage: Eukaryota > Metazoa > Chordata > Actinopteri > Acropomatiformes > Lateolabracidae > Lateolabrax > Lateolabrax maculatus. The sequence goes on along the minus strand of CM062201.1, from coordinate 17,094,267 downwards.
AAAAAGTTTTCAAATGCAAACAGATGATAAATTATTTTTACCCAATTAAGTTTAAGTCCAAAGAATAAATGAAATGCGAGAATTTCATAGCTCACTACTGACAGCTTTATATGCTAAGAAAAATAATGTTTTAGAGTAAATACTGGAGCATTAATATTATAGTTTATTGATTTAGTTTTGGTTCTAGGTGTGTTTAAAAGTCACGTTGCCCTTCAAGATCTGATAAAATGTACATTTGACATTCAAAAACAAATGACTGGCTGAGATAGTATCCAAATATATTCTGTATATGGCACATTCTCACAGTAATTCATTATTTCCACAATTAGAAAAAAAAAAATCCTATTCCTATTCCTGTTTAATCATTAGGATGACACGATACAGACGACTTCTATTACAAATTCTACAGGATTACAAACTATACAGACACTATAATTGACAGACACACACTCTCATACTTGGGAGTTTGTTGGATTAAGTGGTGGAGTTCTTCTGCCCTCTAGGGTCAGATAGAGGTATTACAACAGTAATATTGTGACTTCATTTGTCATATTCCTCTTTTTTTCTTTGTCTTTCAGCACAGCTGAGGGGTTCTTTTCCCGCTCAGACAGCTCCATAACAGGCTGGGAAACTTTTTTACAAGCACTGAGTTATTTCCTTCAAATGTTTTTTGGTTCTGCTGCCCTGGGAACCCTCACTGGACTCATCTCGGCCCTTGTATCCAGACTCATTGTGTGTGAGAGAAAATTTAAACTCTTTTGTGTGTTTTCTTCTTATTTAAATTCCTTAACTCGCCCTCTAGTTTCTAAAACACTTTGATCTGAGGAAGACTCCTTCACTGGAGTTTGGTATGATGATAATCTTCGCGTACCTTCCCTATGGCCTGGCAGAAGGCATCAAACTGTCAGGTGGGTGCTAACATACACAGCCACATTTGTGTTTGACTTCATAGGACTTTTTTAATGGCATGCTTTGTCTCCACCTACAGGAATAATGTCCATCCTATTTGCGGGAATTGTGATGTCTCACTACACCCATCACAACTTGTCTCCTGTCACCCAGATCCTCATGCAGCAGACACTGCGCACAGTGGCCTTCATGTGTGGTCAGTGAATTGCCTATTTTTCCCCTCAACTCCCCCTTTGTTTTCATTGTATAATAAATTCTCAAAACTATTTTTCAAATTTTCTCTCCAGAGACATGTGTGTTCGCCTTCCTTGGTCTCTCTATCTTCAGCTTCCCTCATAACTTTGAAATATCCTTCGTCATCTGGTGCATAGTAAGTGCTCTTACATTTTTTAAATTGCTATATGAATGTTGATGCGGATTTAACCAAATTCCTGGTGTCTCTGTTCATTCCAATGATTGTCAGTGTGACGGATGTTGTTTTCTCCGTAGGTCCTGGTTCTTGTCGGCCGAGCAGTGAACATCTTCCCTCTGTCATTCCTGTTGAACTTTTTCAGGGACCACAAGATCACACCCAAAATGATGTTCATCATGTGGTTTAGTGGTGAGATGATACAGTGAACATTTTGACTAATGTGTTATGAGAACGACAGGCAGGCAGCTCTCTGTTAGTGTCTAAGCTGTGACCATTGCCCTAACATAGTGTGCATTTCTCTGGGTGCAAATGAAAGTAGCCACAGGTACAGCGGAAATCAATTAATTGATAAGTCGATTGACAGAAAATGAATCTGCAATTGTTTTGCTATTTTGTTATTTGTTTTTGTCATTTTCAAGCAACATTCTCTGGCTTTCATTCCAGCTTCTCAAAAAAATGAAAAAAAATGCTGCTTTTATGTTCATATGATAGTAAACTGACAGGCCAAACTTTTGGATTTGGACATCTGGTCAGATAAAAAAAGTTTTTTAATGTCACCTCACCTTGGGCTCTACAATGAGATTTTGTTTGTGTTTTCTGACATTTTATAGACAAAACAATGAATAAATCAATACAGAAACTAATCAACAGATCCACTGAAATGACAATAATTGTTACTTGCAGCCCTGCATATATATTTAAAAAAACAAATTATATATTTAAAACATATCAAGCGTATGAGTGTCCAGAATAGGAAAATGTTAATAGTGTTTACAGTATACGTGTTTCTGAGGATAAACACAAACACGTAGCCATTTCATCGTCCTGTTCCTTTGCCTTTTTCTTTGGCAGGTTTGCGAGGTGCTATCCCCTACGCCTTGAGCCTTCATCTGGGCCTCGAGCCCATTGAGAAGCGGCAGCTAATTGGCACCACCACCATCATCATCGTACTCTTCACCATTCTACTCATGGGGGGCGGGACCATGCCACTCATTCGCATCATGGACATTGAGGAAAGCCAGTCGCGGCGTAAGAGCAAGAAAGACATCAATCTGAGCAAGACACAGAAAATGGTAATGGTTGAAGCACTTTCTCTCACTCACACACACACACACACTCACAGTTTGTTGGCTGCATCAATACTAGCTGTGCCATCCTCTCATCTGCTGTCGGACTCTAACTGTTCTCTTCAGAGGGAAAAACATCAAAGGGTTGACTGTGGTTTGTGTTTCAGCAGGGAGCAAACCACTCTCATCACGGATATGCACACTCAGAAACACAAAAACTCGGACGAGCACAAATAAACCCTAACAACTGGCATTAGCACAATTTCCCAGAAAAAACAAGCTATTGTGTTTAATATTTCAGTCGACTCTGTTACCTCTAACTCCAGATAATTGTCCATTCGTTTGAAGTACATTCCTCCATTGAGGTCATTGGCAGCGTGTGGTAGTGTGTTTGCATGACTTATGTGTAGAGTATTTGCATGTTTGATGTCTTCCAAAGCTTAGTGTTACACCCTGGGGTACCAGCAATATCTATCAACCCTCCAATTTTCTCTCATGCCCTCTTTGATGTTATTCCTTCTATTTGCTCCCTCTGCTCTTTCTCCCTCATCTCTGGTGCTTCTCTGTGTGATTTTGACCCTCACCAATCTCTTTCACCTATGCCTCATTTGTTGGCCCCTCTCCTTTCATTTCTTTCCATCTATTTATCTGACTCCCCCTCTCTTCCTCTTCTTTTCTCTCCAGGGTAATACCATTGAGTCAGAGCACCTATCAGAACTGACAGAGGAGGAGTATGAGGCTCATATCTACCAGAGACAAGATCTGAAGGGCTTTATGTGGCTCGACGCTAAATACCTTAACCCTTTCTTCACTCGCAGGCTCACCCAAGAGGTAAGTGAGAGAGTGAGAGAGAACAGAAACCATCTGAGTCATGTGGGGGGTTGCATTATATTACTCACAATCCCTTAAAAATAGACCGCACAGCAACATCAAGATGTTTACCTTGACGACGTGTTCTGTTTTCAGCTCATCTGTTTTCAGCTCATTGAAGTTAACGTTACTTTTATAAAGTTGCATTTACTTCAGTCTCACTTTTTAATGTGTTTTTGGGAAAAATTCAATAAATTTCTATTGATCACACTGTAACAAAACTACAAAATGAAACCAACATGGAAATAATAACCACTAATGCAAACTTTGCAGCCCTTATCGGAGCACAGCCAGCTAGTGTGTCGCGTTGTGGTGTGTCAGCCACAAAATCACAAAAATAGCTACTTCTTGAAGTAAGAAGTGTTTTCTGTTAATGTTACTTTCATCTGATATGGGTAAGTGCAAGTTCAACGAGATCTGGGTCAAAAAACAGCGCATTTAGTGTTTTGTTGAGGCCTGTTGAAAATAAAATATTTGAAGCCCGCTCAAATGAGGAACTTTGGGTATAAAGGCATTAGAGTTGCATATGAAGTCAGAAAAACATAAAGCCACTATAAAAAGCTAACAAAAAAGCTAACAAACACACAATGGCCTGCCCACAAAATATTGTTTTGTATTCACAATGGGAGTATCACCAAAGTCTGGCCCCAGTATGACCCACTCTGCACTAACAACTCCTACAACTCCGGTGAGCGTCCTCTGGACAGCGTTTGGATCTACGCCAACATTAAAAGAAAATTCATATCTCATCATTAGAGACAGCGCTTTCTCTGGTCCCCAGCACAGACGCATCCGTCAGAGTTAAGCTGCTGAAGACATCACAGTCAACGGTTGGCTGTGGCTGTTATGATAACACTCAAGATAGTTTATGTTAAATTGAAAACTCGCAGTATTAACAAAAACAGAACATAACGAGTCTCACTCAGTTGGATTTTGCTGCAAGGCTCCTGTATTTTAAGATTGTTTTTTTAACTTCACTTTCGTGTTCGTGTGAATATTTCTTTATGCTCATTTATTCTTGCATGTGTGCTGATGTGACCATTTGTGTTGTGAAATGTCCCTTACAGGACCTGTTACATGGCCGGATCCAGATGAAGACCCTGACCAACAAGTGGTACGAAGAAGTTCGCCAGGGGCCCTCAGGCTCTGAGGATGATGAGGATGAAGCAGAACTTTTGTGAACTGAACAAGCACTTTCAGTTCATATGAAAACAATGAATGGACATTGTGTGTCCTGGGTGAGGGAGGGAGTGTGTGTGTGTCTGTCCATCCGTCCGTCTGTCCGTGTGTGTGTGTGTGTTTGTGTGTGTGAAGACAAACACTCTTCTCAGTTCACGTGAACTTGTCGTTTCTTCAGCTGCCACCATCTTTATGTGACAGAAGAGTCACAGTTTAGAATGTGTCAGATCACAGTGAACACACTGGATGAAGCAAAAAAAATAAATAAATGTTCCTTATATGAATGCCATATTATTACTTGCTAAAGAAAGTGAGAGGATATCTGAATAAGTGGGTGCTCCAGTTCACTGATTTACTGAACAGCACACGGTAAATTTTGTGTATCCTGAAAACCTTTTTCCAGGTGTTTCTTTTACAAAGGTTTAGTTCTGAAGGGAAGATGGCAGGGAGGCTGAGAGGGAAATTTTCTATGTAAAGCAATACTTCTTAGCACCTTTTCACTTTTTGTCTTCACTTTTGTATTGTTCATTGCTGTGTGGCACTGGCTTCTTAAATGTTTGCTGCTTTGTGTTGGGGAGGATACAACAGTGCTGGCAAAGGCTCAATTTTTTTAAGTGGAATTTGTAATGAACCACAGTGGCTGCTTTAAATAGCTGAACTAGATTTAATTATCTATGGGTCTCCACATACATGTATGCATTAATTATTCTGAGTTAATTTATTAAAAAAAACATATATTCATACATATGTAATGAATATAAAATACCTGAATTGATGCATGAACTACCACTACACCCTCCAGCAACAAAGTAATGAAGAGAAATGCAGGAGAGAGTGAAAACCAGTGAAACGAGTAAAACCTATAATTTACAAAACATTAAAACACCTAGTTTATAGAAGAATAATTATACTCCATAAAATTGGAAATTCGTTTTATTTCTAATTATGGTTCCAGTTTGGTTTTCTTTGATTAACTTTTCCTTTTATTCTCATTCTCTGACGAGGCTCCTGCCATTACATTGTGTTTAAAGCAGAACTTGAAATGTTGCTTTTGTGATTTTCACTATAGATTTCTAATGAAGATGAGCACCAGTGAATGTCTGGGAAACTGGGAATAATGTCTTGTAAATGTTTATGTATTCTTTTCTATTTATTTATCAAATGTTTATGGGCTGTTTGTGGGATAAAGGCTTTTATACAAGCTCTATGAGCACTGCAGAATTATAGAAAATATAATAAAACCTTGACATCCTATGTGTTCTATGAAATGCTGCTTAAATGGGAGAAGAGCTATCCCTTTTAAAGAGTTTGGCTTTTGCTGATTTCCATAAATGCTAAATAGTTTCTACTTTTTGAGATACCCCTGAAGGAGACAGAAGTATTGTAAACATTTATGATCTGTGTCTTGCAGTCTTTAAAATGCAATTTCAACATAAAAGGACGAACTCAAGGTAAACTTAAAACCAATAAATAAACCTTGGCTAATAGAAGAATACTGGAATACGGTATAATAAATAGGAACTGAAAATCATATAAACTAATTTAGTGAGCCTACTCCTAACAAATGTATAGGTAATTGGATTTGATGCATATTAAAGTCTGCCAAACTAAAATTGGATGTAGCACATTAAAAGCACCCAAGTATAGTGAGAATATTGTGAAGTGTAAGACATACACAAAAAAAATGACTGCAGTTATTTTTGGTATTAGTAGTAAAAATATAGACACTTTTTTGTCAGTGAACTGGTAACATTTCTTTACACACCTCTTATACAATAAGATACCTGCCCGACAAAAAGTTACAAAAGTCTTGTCTCCCCATGAGTTAAAATAAACAATAAACCTGAATGCTACCTTAATACCATCCGAACACCTCATATATCTTTAATATTCATAACTTTGATGACTTCAGAAGATACTTAGAACAACACTTGCATGTTTCAATGTGAGTTTCAGTGATAATGTCATTATGCCACCGGAGTTCCCCTTACTCATTTCATAAGCAGCCTGTTCTAATAAGTCCATAGATTGTAAAATGGGTAATGTGTCAGGCTAACACAGGGAGCCAGACCAGTGCTCAGAGTAATTAGAATACATAAAAAGGTTAATATGTGGTCATGCTGGGGATAATATCCTGTAACCTACAGGCAAAGCTGTTGTGTCCAACCCCGAGGAACACCGGACTGACATACACTTGAAACATCTCATGGGATCTCATTAGGCATATTGATGAGGAGCCAACAGTGTGCTAGGCTTGAGGAAAAAATCAAATCACAGAGTCCAAGTCAGTAATGCAATTAATGTTGGCACACAGGGCAGAGCATGTCAATGTAAGGCGAATAGACTGTAATGCATTCTTTGCCACTTTGGATTTTATGCATAGACAAATGTGCGTGGTTGCTGTTTATAAACACTTAAAACTCTCAGCTGTAACAAGTGAAAGTGTTACACTGTCACCACTAACCAGCCCATACTAAATGGACATCAATCTAAAAACATTGTGTGCAGCTGTCTTTGAATGCATGAAGAGGCCAGTACTTTAAATTGTTTTGTTTTTGTAAACAACTGGTCATTTGTCTGGTAAGTTGCTTTTTGTAACAAGTATGTACAACCAGTAGGGGGGGATCTAAATCCACAACGTTGGTCCATGAAAATGAATGCCACATTATTAACAGTGGCCAACAGTTGAGAACTTTACAACAATATTAACTTTCATTAACTGATTATACCTAATAACTCCTCTGTCATGCATAATTTATAATTCCCCTGAAACTGGTTGAAATGCATGTAATAGTATACCAGAGGGAAATGACTTACAATTTCCAGTCATTTTCTGCACATCCAGTGAGAATATATACAAAAAACCGAACTCAACCTACTCTGTATATAGTGAACTGATACAGCAAGAGTGTTTATAGTTCAGTCATTCTAAAACCAATATGTCATCAATATTAATAATTTGTATACTGTGGTGTATCATAATCACATTTTTATTTATTTAGTATTATTTTACAAAACATACAGTATTTCCATACTAACGTTGTAGTTCCACTATCCTTCACCTGAGCCAAATCTTCTAAATCTGGAGGGAACAAGTATCACCACTCAAGATATTATTGCTTGTTTTACAATTTACATTGTTCTTTTAGAGATTAGATGAAAGATTAAGAAATACACAGTGAGTGAATCCAGCCAAATCCCCTGCCAAATAGCAATGAAAATATATTGGTTGAATAAATGAGAAAATGTAATTTGCAATCCTGGTTAGCACAGGTGATGAGTTAATATCTCACACTGGCACACTGACAGCGTCTGATTATGTACATATGTGTATGCAGCCTACTTGTATATGCATGCAAACGTGCAATGGACTTCATAGTTAAGATCAGGTCTGTGGACTACAGCAGGGGATTTAACTGATTAACATGGCTTGAATCTGACATGAATTCCTCTGTGAAATCAACTATTGATCAGTTGAAACGAACACCCGTATACTCCCTGCCTTCTATGGCGCATCAGTCTTCATCTGTAAAGGTGAGAATTCATTTTGCTTCTTGTTTGTTGTCATACATAAATTAACTGTGGTGTTTCTGCAACTCAACCCTGTGAAATTAAATGCAGACTAGGGAAAGAAAAAAAAAACCCTGTACACTGTACATATTCCAGATCTCTTTCCACTCCTGGTGTCCTGCTGAAACACCCAGCAGGAGAGCTCAAAGTGTCAGCAGAAAATTTAAATAAAATCTTTCCATAACATATTACAGTAGCAATTAAAATAAGTGTGCTACATTCAAAATCAATTTAGTTACATTTTTAATCACAATTTTAATTAGTATTGTGAAGTCAGCTTGAAGGTATTGAAAAAAATGTTTTATTTTTACATTAAACAGTAATTTATTGATGGTCCCTAGGTCAGCCTCCAGTGGTTAAGCGCAAGGAGGATCCAAACATTAACTTAATAAACTAATTTTGCTGTGAAATATTGTTACACAACCTTCCATTTAAAAAATAAGACGTAGAAAAGTTAGGAAAAAACATGGCTGTGTTTTGTTTTACCTTGGGTATGGGTATTTCAACTTACTACTTTTCAACTACTATTATCAAGATGTTCCAACATTGAAGCTTAAAGGTTATGAAAAAAAACAGAGCTGTGCTTTGCCCTACTTCAGGTAGGGGTATCTCAAAATCTAAAGCCCTTTTGGGGGATTCATCTACTATAATCAGACTGAACCAAATTAGACATGTGTTCAGTGACATCTAACTGTAACTGAATAAAGTTGGGACATTCCTACTTACACAAACCAAAGAGGGGAAAAAAACGAGCCCCATATAACACTGTGTCTCAGCTCTGAAAATGTGAGTGGGCAGATAAAATTGTAAAGTACGCATTAAGCCTATCATATCTGTTGTCAGATGACTGTGAGCACTGTATGTCTATCTGACTGGTCTGTCTGTCTGAGCGAGCCCTGCGCTCAACTCACCATGTCCACAGACAGATGCAGGCAGTTATAGTTTTAGCAGGTAGCAGAGTCTGGGGATGTGACAGACTTCTTCGGATTTAAATCAAATGAGTTAGCATGGGAACTGACTTCAGGTCAGGGACATGTTTTTTTGAGTTAGACACTGTTGACAGCCACTTCCTCTTGAACCATATGAGTAAGATTTTAGTACATCTTCTTTGGAGTAGTTTGAAACTATTTTGCTGGCTGTAACCTGAAGCTGTCTGAAACATTCAGAAAGTTGGTGCCAGTTATTCAGAAAGTAGGCTCATTCCAATTGAGGAGCTATCTGCCTTGTGTCCTTTGTGTTTAAATCAATGACACAATACTGGGAATTAGCCTGAAGCATCTATCTGCCTGCTTAGAATATAAATATAAATTATTTTAAAATGTTATTTTTATTTCTTCTACGATCTAAACTTTTTACAGATTTTTATTTTGTTTTGTAATTAACTCTAAAAGATACCAAATATGTCAAATATTGTGTGTCAAAATTTTGGGGAAATGTGATTGAAATGATGCACAGGACATCTTGAATATTTCCATTTGGTGCAATGGTGCAGCCATACAAATCATTGACCTCTGGGTTTGAATATTTTATTCAAGGGAAACATCAAGCTGATTTAGAATATATATGTAACATTGTCATGCAGTGTGGAATGAAATGATTTTTCCAACCTTAAAGCTAAAAGGGAACTACTTACAGGGTAATAAATAGGGAGTCTAGGTGTTAGGTGTTAAGGGTTAAGGTAATTTTGGATTCATTTTAATTTTTAAGCAGTTCTGTTAAATAGATATGACATGGCTGTTAACACTGGTGCCTTGGTTTGTGCCATGTTATGTAATAAACTGGAAATTAAAGGGGAAAAGTTTTATCAGTACTCACTTATAAAGAAATATATAACAAAAACAAGTCAAGCAGCTATTCAGATTACAGATTAATTGCTTCCCAGTTAAAGTTCTCACCTTTGGAATAAAAATGTCATCTCATTCTATTGTGTTATAAAGCATAGTAATGCTGGGCATTTTAAGGGAGTACTTGGTCCTCTCCCCTGAGTTACAATGAAAAGGATGATAAAAAGAATTGGGTAAAGCCAGCTGTCCCACTACTTCCAGTGATCTCCTATGATCCTCAGAGTAGTAGGTTTTTTTTTCTCCCTCTCAGTATGGACAGTAAAAGTACAGCTTCAAAGAGCAGACAAATGGTTGAATTGTAGGGCTCTGACTCTCACTCTCAGGAAAGAACAATATTATGTATTTTTCTGGTTTGCTAGCAGGGATTTAGAGGTGCTTTAATGTGTGCTTTGTGGAGCTAAGACACACTGTTGTCACAGGATAATATTCCAAAATGCACGCATTGGGTATAAGTACGAGTATATAATCACAGTTATAGAGGCTGAGTGTTTGTTGCAGAGGAGTGCTGAGCGAATGTACTGAGAGGATCTGCAGAGGGCTAGCTCCACAGACAGGGAACTGGGACGACCAAAGCAGAACCCCTGTGTTGCTTGATTCGCAATGAAACCCCAGGATATCTGGAGCGAGAGACTTGGATTTAACTGCAGACACAGTCTTATAGTAGCAAATTGTGCAGCTCAAAGGGGTTCCATTTCAATACACCAACTAGAAAAAATATGTAATGCACCAAGTGAAAGCAGCAAGATTGACGCTTTCCCCACATTTACTGCTTGGGGGGACACTTACTGTTACTGCTCACAGAGTGTAATTGAAAACATCAATAATGTAGCAATTCTTTCCACATAAATTCATGTTTGAACCCAAACTCAGACTCACTCTCATATGTGCTGGGCCAACCTGATCAGAATCATTTGGCAAACAACTGACACTTTCAATTTATGTTCATGCTAAGCTGCGGGCTGTAATTAGACTGCATTCAACTGCATTGACGTGTGAGTGTGTTTTTGTTCTTTTGGCTGGCCACTTTTCCAATACATCTAACAGGCTGTAACGTGTGAAACTATAGATGTGTTTGTTCATTTATGTGTGCACTTGATAAAATGATGTACACTGGAGACAGAGCAACATGGAGTGAGTGTGAGCGGGTTGAATTGACCACTCAGCAGAAAGACGCATAAAATCAGTGGTGGCAATGACAGCAATCAATAGTGCACATACAGAATGATCATTAACGTTTTGGTGCTAATGATATGATAGGATAGAGGCTTATGGTGGCTATCCGCACTGACAATTCAGTGGACATCCATCTATATGGAACATCAATAGCTGCACCATGTGTATTGTGTGATTGAAACAACTTGCCCCCTCACTCCAAATCACTAACACTATCCATAATCTCTATTTTCTTAGGACAATCCATAATACTCAGGCCAGATCATTGGAAATATTATTTGCTGGATTTTCTTGATGGTGCACAGCGCTGGGCTTTGCCTTAGCCATTTACATTGCGCATGTTCACATGTTAAGTGCAAGAAGAAATGCTCTGCAGGCGTGTCCATGCAGATTGTAATTTAATAAGGCCAAAGGTCTACAGCAATACTAGTAGTTCTGTAAAGCTGAACTCACAGCGGTTCTTTGCTAATAATGTCTGAACCAAATCTTTTGCCAATCCATCTAGTAAATGTTAAGATAATTTATAAGTCAAAACTTTGACCTGCTGGTGGCGCCAAAGTAAAACTCAAGGGATCACCAAAGTTATTAGAATTTATCCTCAGGGCACAATGGAAATATGTACCAAATTTTAGAGCAATCCAAACCCAAGTAGTTGTTGAGATATTTCAGTCTGGACGGACAGACATTGCCTTATAACATAAGATGGTGTGAGATATTTACTGGTAGTGATATTGATACATGGACTTTATAGCTAGAGATCTTCCAGCCACCTGGTGGATTAATGTCAGAAAAATTTACAGGCGAGTTAACAGATATGTTTGAATCCACATCCTCAACAAGCTGACTACATGCCTCTTGTCTTGCAGGTCACTGCTCATTCATTACCCAACCCAGCAAAGCAGCAGGCAGCAGCATCAATGTATGAGGTCATTCACTGTGAATGGCAGAATGATATACAAACAGGCTCCACTCGGCTCCTCAGATGCCCTGGAGTGAGGTCTGCATAATTAATTAAGCATCAGAAATGCACAAAAGACATCTTTGTCTGTTGTGGTTGGTTAAACCAAAAAGCACACAAAGCAATTTTACTTTGCTTTGCACTGCTTTTTGCTTGTGGAAGAAAAAAGAAAATTGCGAGGCAAAAAACAAGGAAATCGGCACTAAATTTGGTTAACTTGCTGAATCTTGCAGCTTAACAAACAGCTTTTCCTCAAATCCATCTCCAATGCAACTTTCTCAGTGGTCCTCATAGACTAGTGGCAATAGTGCCAGACACACTGAAATCATTGCAGAGAATGTTCAGCCACAGGCATTCAACAATGACCATAACGGCATTAAGGACAGCTTTAAGTTGGAAATAAACTGAATTAATATGTTCACCCGTACAGTATAATGCAATTCAACGACCGTGCAACAAAACCTTTCTTTGTGAGGTTCAGTTTCCAAAGTTGTTGATTCTATGATATGAACTCATTTTTGTTTAAGTGGTGTTGTTACATATTTTGCTGCATTATATTGAAATGTGTTTCTTTTACTCTGTCCACCCATTTAGATACACAAGTAACACACTGTAAGTAGTAATGATTTTAGTGTACGTAATTGCATTTGAGGCTAATAAAATTTGTTGTCAAGTGTTATTTTTTTATTTTATTTTAGTAGAAACATGTATGTTTACTTAATTTTTAAAAAAAACATACAACTGCTCCTTCTCATAACACATGTGATACTCATCAACTGAATATACATATACAAGTAGGGGTCATAAATCTCAGGAACGCCTGTGCAGTCCAATCATGGATAAATCTGCTCTCTATCAAACAGTTGCATATCATAATATATGTTCACAGGAGACAAGAAGGGAAATGGGGTGGGAGGAGCTAGGATATGAAGATGGTGGGGTGAATGTCCTATAGCTCCTGTAGGCAGCATGCTCATGGGAACTGTATGTTCAACGCTAAAGAAATGTTGTTGACATATGGTTGTTAAAATAACAACATATAGTAGGCTTTAATATAATATAAGAAAGTGGACACACATTTAGTGTCAGACATCTCACGTCTCCCAAAACTTCTACCACACTGCTTGCCAGCTAAGCCTAGTTTGCCACTAGGCATATATAGCAAATGTATACACAGCCTTACACAATGTCTGTTACTGAGCCAGAGGTTCTAAATCTCCTGTGGACCACAAACCTATTTGTATGCCCTAAAATCTTTATTACAACAAATACAGTGATACTCAATCAATCAACAATATAGACAGAGAACATTCATCAATTCTCTATTCAGCTCTCCAGCCTCCACTGTAACCTTCTGTGAGCATAAAGCATGACATGTAAGACACTGATTAGGCAGCATTTTTATCCATGATTGGCATGCATGATCGTTCCTAAGGTCAGTGGCCCCCATTTCGGGCTATAAGCTGCAAAGCTTACATGGTTGCACATAAATAAAGCAGCACAATTTCAGAAACTCCCTGTGTGTGGTTGAGCATAGAATTGTAATCACGCATACACACATATTTACAATGTTAAACTTCCATTACTGAGATAGTGTTTCATAATGCTTGGGATTGCATGTCGACCTTCGCTTCAAGAGCATAAAGCAGGATGTGTGTGTAAATATGTTGCATTTCTGGAATGTAAATAAATTAAGAGATATGTGCATCCCTGGCTTTTTCCCCATAACAGTGTCCCAGCTGAATATTTAAAACGTCCTCTGACAAGCAGCCAGAGAGGTAAAATAACCTTGGAATTTGCATCATCAACAAATTACTCTTACCTAACACGATGAGAAAGTACAATGTTGTGCATTGCAGCAGAGCTATTTGAGTCAGTTGGAGGCATAGGTGGTGAACAGAGGAATATGAAGAGTGACACAATGAGGAATAAAGAAAAACACAAACAATGAGATTGAAAAGAGAATGTGAGAGAGATTGGTTCTCCCTTTGAAGGCCACCCTCATGGTCATATCTACAACTGACATTGAGATGTAGCTGTTCTCGTTCTGAACAATAAATCAAAGATCCACCTCGGTGGCTAGGGTATTCTTTTATTGTGGTGTACAGTGAAGTGCATATTAGTAATATATCATAACCCTATCATCCTGCAGCTTAAAAACAGGTCATGTCCCCCTATCTTTTAGAATTGAACTAGATGTTATACTGTATGTTATCATGATACATGGACACATTAAACACCAAAATAAAAATAAATTTTACATGACTGTACGCAAACAATTCTGTACTTTTCCTCTGTTTTGCCTCTGTTTTTGTAGTTCCTCGAATGGCCACTTGAGGCTGGCTCCAAAAGCGAGTCAATTCCTCATAGACCCCCTATTCCCTTTACACTCTGCACAAGTATAATGTCTCTATGCAAATAGCACTGGAGCCCTCTATTGGTCCTGGACTATAATAATATTCAACAGCCACAACCTGCATGTCAAAGCCTTCTTAAGTAAAAGCATAGAAATGTAATTAAAGTAAAGTATCAAATTTACTTTTTAAAGTAAAGTATCAAAAGTAAAAGTTCCTGCTCTACAAAATTCCCCCTCTTGTTGATTTATTATTATATATTACATTATTAGATACTGATGCAACAGTGTGTAAGCTGCATTTCCCTATTGTAGCTGGTTGAGGTGGAGCTAGTTTTGACAAAACAAAAAGTGTTAAATACACTTAGGCAGTTTAGTCCAGTGGTTCCCCAGCAAAAGGGCGGAAGGTAACAAGATCTGAGGAGTCGTAATATGATTAATTGGACTGGAAAAAATTATCAGAGAAGTTAAGTGAGGATATGTCTCTTTGATGGACATGTGAAATGTGACAAGAGGCCCAAACCAGACACTGCTGTTTTTGTAAGGGGTCACAAGATAAAAAGGTTGGGAACCACTTGTTCAATCTTGGACACTGCATTGTATTTTTATAAATTCAAATTCACAAGAGACAAACATAGCACTAAACAGGCAACTGGGATGCACAGGTGACTTGTGAGATGCTGTGAAATTAACGCTGTGTTGCTGGATTTCCAATGACACACTCCCTACTACACCTGTCCTCGTACTTTGGTGCACCGATGTGGCAAACTTTTGCTGGCTGCTTTCTTGATGTTTCTACCCTATGCTAAGGGGATTCCCTTGCTGCTGTCCATGGTGCTGATCAGAGTCCAAGGCCACATTCACAGCATCTTTCCCATCTCTGGTTGTCCAACAGTGGTACAGCATATGTGATAATTTACCTGCTTGTTAGTCAATTATAGACTGCACTTGTTTTCTTATGTGGTCTTCTTGGCACAAGAGTTTGCAGATTTTCTTTGTGAAGAATTTGTGCCAATTTAAAAACTACTAAAAGAACATCCCGTGCTTATCTGTTAAACTGAACTGATTTTATGTCCCACAGCCACCACAAAATATGCAGATTACAGCAATAGTAAAAATATGTATGTGACTTGAATGCCCTTATGGAAGGGCTGTGGGTCATACTCTTGGCTTTTCAATCCATAGACTATAGATTATATAGATTCACTCTTGCTCTGTTCAGTTTTTTTAGAGCCTTAACCCATATGCTCTCTTTAAGTATTATCTCTTGCTTGAATTGCTGTACAATTGTGTCAGAAATATTGCAACATCCATAATCACAGTCCGAGTGTTCTTTATCAGGCAGTACTGAGACATCTCAGCAAGCTCACTACCTCAATCTGATTGCAATTAACTCATATCTGTAGATCTGGAAAGCAATATTTTAGCACTTTTCCTCGGGTGCAAGACAATAGTTCAGTTGGGAAAGAAATTGAACAGTGTAAAATGGTTGGCCCAGTGAAATGAACAGTGGATCGATTTGATCAAAAACTCTTTTCTGGAGAGCTAAGATCAATATGTATCAGCATCTAGGTGACATTCATGAGCAGGTAACTTATTATAAAATTATAATACTACCCCTTTTTATTAAATGAAACTCCTACAGTCACATTCTTGGATTGCTTTTCTTTATCTTGCACTCCCAAAACAAATTAATTGTAAGCATTGGCTTACACTTTCTAACATTGGCTCTGGGATGGACAGCAAAATGTATGTCTAATCTCCTAAATTATAAGCAAAAAAGAATCAGATGTTTTTTTGTTGTTGAGAAATAAAGAATAAATATTATGTAGAATTTATGCCTTTAATTTATGCTCTTACTTACTTAGGAGAGGGTGTTGCTGATGAATGCTGTGAAGGAAACATGGCTGGTAATGACTCGGAACTAAATCTAGGCTGTCTAACAAGGCCACCTTTCTGCCCAAGGTCATCTTGATCTTTGTTATATGTACCGCAGCATTTGAAGTGTTATGATCTATCTTCAAGGCAAGAATTATGATCAAGAGGTAAGACGATTATTTAAAAGGAAGAAAATAAGCTAGAATTGTGGTTGTCATTGCAACATCTTTTGCACAAAAACAAGTGTAAATCAAATGATGCATGAAGGAAGCTTGAATGCATTCATGCATATCAAACAGTACTGTAAAATACTAACAGATTTTTTGTATTAAGGCAGATTTACAAGCGTATTACCAACAATATTTATCACACCTTATGTTTAGCACTTGTGAAGTGCTTTATGCCTTTGTCATCTCTTTCCTAAAGTGACAATAATATGTGTCTGTCACACTCGCTTCCATTTTGAAAATGTTTTGTCAACAGATGCTGTATACAAACTGTTTCATACAAAAGTGTTCGCTGACCAACCACAACTGAAATGACTTCCATAACAAGGCCTCTTTGATTAAATGAAAAGGATCACCTATAAAGCCTTTTATAGCTTTAGGCCCATACGTGCATTGAAGTCAGATTATCCTCTACAGGATTTATTATATTGAAGTTGTCACTCTGCACAGAGGAATCAGTAAAGCTGTTTACTGTCTCCACTCTAGATCAATGAAGAGGTGCCAGGGGAGGATGACTGAAGGGTGGTGGGTGGGTGGTCAGTGTCATTTACTCTACAGGGACTTGCCCTTGAACATAAACACCCCTTGCATTCCTACCAAACATTACCCCATAAAGCAGCAGAGGAATTGTAATTGGCCATGAGTGCAGGATGCTGGCTGGCAAAAGTATTCTGAGGCGTGATGTGACTTACAATGAGCTACAAGTCAAGTGCACAGTAAGTCAGGTGGTTCCCCCCACCATACTGTGAGATCTCACGTTATGCACAGACTTGTAAAGATATTTGTGTACGGCACTTTCGACCAGTCATCTTGAATTGAGTGAGCTACTTTAGGTTAAAAATCATTTCAATGGTATATATCAGGAGCAACCAATAAATGAATCAGTTTTCTGTAAGACAGTGTTAGTTAATGACAACCGACACTAGTTAATGTTAAACTGTATGTTTGTTGAGGTGAAGGCAAAACAAAAAGGAAAACCAAATCAAATAAGTAGATGATGATGGTGAGAGGGAAAAAGAAACAACATGAGGAGATAGCCTAAATAACCTTGGCCCAGTCTGCCTAGGTGCACAATGTTACGTTTGAAGTCTCCACCAATCTCTACCTGCACGCAACCTGCAAAGTCAGAAGCTGTCACATTGCTCATACATTACAGGGCTGGGTTGTGTGCTCATCACCCAGTCTAACCAAAATGTATGGAATGGGCATAGTGTGCATCAAAGCGTCACCCTATTCATATTAGAGCCAGCGCTGCAGAGTTGGCTGTTGAGATTCATGGCTGCAACGTGTATGGATTTACTAATTGTTTTAATATGTCTGTTTAAGCTTCAGCAGAGAAGGTTTGGGCCCTGCCTGATGGATTTCAGGAGATTATGTATTTTTCTTGTGTGCGTGTGTGATGGATTAGACATATGGTGTGTTCACAGTGGGCGTGGATGGTTGCCATCCTACGCACATTCTACATCAGGTGCATGTTATAAGGTGTGTGGACGAGAGAAGTTAATTGTCCGTTAAAAAGTCCTGGGGCTAGCCCAGTCTGGACAGATGGATGGGCAGGACACAACACAGCACAAGTAAGGCAGAACGGACAGAAAGATACATGCAGCTGCTTGCAACTAAAAGACCATTTTCAGAAATGTGCTGGGCTTTGAATGAAAAATCCGTATGTGGGAAAGCAGACAAAGAAGGAGAAAGACACTTGAATAGCTCAATACACAGTGAGCACTGGGAGTTTCCATTCATGGAAAATTTGACTACTGTCTCTTCAGTGACATTTAATGCTTTTCGATTTAATGTTACTGTTGTGTCTATTTTCAGAGCCACTCAGTCACAAACTGAGCAAAGGCTTCGTTGTTCATGGCATGACACATTTAATGACTTGTAGTTGAAAACATGGTACCACATTATTTAGTGGAATTACGTTCACAAGAAATTATTTAATGCACATGCCTGGAAGCCAAATAAATGATGAAACAAATTTATTAAGTTACAGAAATGAAGCATGAAATATGCGAAGGGAAAGACAAATTGGACCAATATGTATAAAAAGGGAAAAGTTGGATAATTACAGAGGAGAGGAAAAATTGAAAAGACCAAGCAGAAGCGAGTAAGACAGGACATGGGATCTGACCATTTTTAATAAGGTAAGCTGGAGTTACAGTATGCGGCAGAACTTCTCTCAGTATTAATTAGCATCAGTGATGAGTGGGTTTCTCTGCCCTGGCCCCCTTGCAGCACCCAAGCCTGTCTAGTATTCACCCTAAGCCAGCCTGTCTGTGTAAGCACAGGGTGAGATGATGCGTGGCCTTCTGCTACCCCTGGGACGCCATGTAACATCTGCTCCCTCCAGCTCCCTCCAGCTGCACTAACACACAAACAGTAGAAAGTCTGGCTGTGTTGGATTTGGAAATGCAGGTGTGTGCATGCATAAGTGTGCAGAATATAACTGAATGGAGATGAATAGTTAATTAATCAAAGCAAAGTAAATTGATCCTATTTTATAAAGAGATCCTTTTCCTGAGGGTAGAATCCAAATTTCAATTGACAGAAAATAACAGCGGACAGTGACTTTTCTGTTTCCACCCCTATCCGACTGAACTGTGCTTAGAGTTGGGTCACAACCTGGGACATGCATGATTGAAAACTGTTCCTAATCCACATTCATTCTTCTCCAGGGCTTTCAACAGCTGAATCCCGGATATTCAGGGGAGTATCTTTTGTAATGGAGGTTTTTACATTATGATATTCTTACTTTTACTTTAATAAATTATTTAAATCCTTCCTCCACAACTGGTCTCTCTTTCTGCTACAGCTCTCCGATGCAATAATAGCTCATCCAGGGGTTCAGACTTGGTGAGAAGGAGCATGATTCTGCTCCCAGTCCAACTAGAAAAAGCAGGGATGACATTTTTGACAAGCTCCTTCCATAAAGCCTGAGGATCCTTCCACAAAGATGGCAGAACAAAGACCTACAAGGATGCAATCATTTTTTTTCGCACCACAGCAATAACTGCTTACCGCTAAATGTCTCACAGATTAGCACTTTCAAATGCAACTTTCTCAGAATTCAAATGGTGCAATGACTCACACATAAAATGTGCTGCTATTTATTGTCTCAGCACTAACCACAAACACATTACTACAGCAACAACAACGAATACCCCATTTCTTTTGCTTATCACCTTGTCTTCACCTCTTACATGCCCACAGGGAAGGCTGTCTCAAACTGTGCTGACATTTATCTGTGCTTCAGCCATTTATAGTCCCCATAGTGCCTTGTACTGTAAGTGTCATATGTACAGAGCACGTGATGACCACACGTGAGAAGTGCCCCCTCATACATGTTACTGAAGGGCTTTCCGCATGATGTGCAGGACCGAAATAGTCCCTCTTTAAATGAACCATGAACAGTTCCTGGCTTACTGGAGGTCTGAAGATAGAGAGGCCTCCTAATGATGCAGTGCACATATGCATGTCTGCATGGATCCTATAGAGCTCACATCAAAGTCATTATCTTTCTTACTTAATTGTCTGTAGGAATTGAAGAGGGGCCATGAGCTTGTCTCAAAGACCATAACAGTAATGGATCACTACTAAAAGGGAAAGACGTCAAATAAATCACCCAGAACAGTTTTGTCATTGCACACCTACACAGTGCGCACGCTCCTCAAGCTGGGACCTGAGTGGGAATCATCCTGTCTGAGTGTGTGTGTGTGTGTGTGTGTGTGTGTGTGTGTGTGTGTGTGTGTGTAGGTGTGTGTGTTGCAATGGCTGATAAGAGTTGCTTAGACGTGTCCTCTGGATGTCACAATACCCTGAGGGAGAAGGTGTCAAAGAGGAGGATATCAGGCAGAACAAGGACTGCTCTGCTCTGTCATTCCTCTCTCCTCTCTGTCTTGTTCCTGTGCCCCAGTGCTGGCATTGTACATTCATTCCATTGACTTACAGTATTTCTTCGTTTCATTCATATTTTGGGCTAAGTAATGTTTGGAATTGTTTAATATCAAGAGTTGTAGGAAGCGATAACAAAATGACAGCGTTTTCAATACCTTACTTTAAGAAACAGCAGCATCTTTTTTAGGCAATTTGTTAGCCATGTTACCACTTTGTTCTACATCAAAATATCGCAACAATTATTGGATGGATTACCATGAAATTTTGTACAGACATTCATGGCTCCTGAAAGATGAATCCTATGGACTTTTGTGATCCCCTGAGTTTTAGCGCATTTTTTAAGTGAAATGTCACAACAACTATTGGATTGATCGCCATATCATATATAGAAATCACTTTGGTGATCCCTTCACTTTTGATCTAGTGCCACCACCAGGTTGGCTTATTAGAAAATATTTGCAAAACAAATGACAATGACAAAAGACGTAATTCGTGTTTTGTGCTAAATAGCAAATGTTAGCATGCTTAAATGCTAGACTAAGATGGTGAACATGGTCAACATTGCACCCACTTAACATCAGCATGTAAGCATTATCACTGTGAGCATGTCAGCATGCTGAGGCCTATTCACTTACTTTGCAAGAGTGAGCTGCACCTATCCTGATTGGCGGTCACCATGGTAGCGACTCGTCAATCACAAGGCAGCCCCGCCCTAAAGCATACCCTGCAACAACTGTAAATCTGTCCTTTTTGCATGATGTATCTTATTTGTTGTATAAAAACAATTTGTGATTTTAGAGGGAGTTAAGTGTTAGATCTATCGATGAGCAACATGTTGTCCATCTAACCTAAATAAGAGGTTTTGATTTTGGTCTCTTGGCACCATGGTACCAAACCTGGTAACCTCACATGACATTTTTAAATTTCTATTTTGGCTTTAGAGGTGTTGTTAACAGAGCCTGACCGATTAATCTGTTGGGCCAATTTTAGTCTATCATCAACATATCGGTATAGTGTATATGTTGGATGATATGTAACAAGAAACTGCAGTAGAGCAACGCCAAATATATGTGTCTAAATTACATAGTTTGTCCACCAAGGAGCAATGGCAAATTTATTTTTCAACCGTAAAATAAACGGTTACATAATAACCACATTTTTTAGAACCAAACTTAAGTGCTGCTTATCAACAGAATTATTATTTTAAACTTTCAACAGAGCCACTCACAATACCTAGAGCCCTATTCATGTTATTGCTTTCACACACATACTGTAAACACACACAGTTCTGGAGCCTGGCATTTTGCCTACAACTAATCTGAATGTCCCACATCAGGCTACGAGTTTCTCTTTTTCTCTCTTTGGTCTCGATCCACAGTGGGATGCTGTTGACTCTCCAGTGTGGATAACAACACAGGGCTATTTTAAGTAACTCGCAGTCATGTTAGGTGTCTAAGCCAGGAGGAGAATGAACCTTGTCTCATTAAGACATCTGTAATGTTTTTCCCCTCTTTTTATTTCCCACTGTTGGGGTTTTGATTATGTAACTGTGTTCACTGGAACACAGAGAGAGATGTGACTTACAGTGACACACATACGCAAGAAAGCACACACACAAATACATGCTCACATCCAGGCATACTAACAAGTACACACTGTATACACACACACACACACACACACACACACACACATACACATCCACATGAACAAATTCTCACATAAACTGAGAATCTGAGGGTTGCTGTCTTGTTTAATGGTGAAATGCAGATGTCCTCTAAAAGATTTCCCCAGCTTTGCTACATTAAAACTAATACTATCTGATATATACTATACTACTGTCTATCTAATACTATACTTATCTGTCCTTGCAACTTACATATGCAGTTATGTGTATTTTAGTTTAACTGAGGATTGCCCTGTAATATGCTGAAGGTATAAAATTATGAATTCTAATTATGTTAGAGCAAATTGCTTATCTTATGTGCCAAAATGTAGATGATCTCAGATAGTTTGCTATTAGAGTCAAACTATTAAAGATTAAATGGGTTTAAAAATATGAACAGAAAGACATAATAAGGTGAAAAAACAGGTGGGTTTTGGAAATGGGGGAAGTCAGGCAAGGAGAGACAGAGGAAGAATAAGGATAAATTGAGAGGTGCATGCTCTGATAAGCAGGCCTTAGATGCAAACCAACATCTAGACATGGTTTATTTTCCAAAGAGGTCACCTCCCAAGTGGGACACACTCCTCCTCACTTGCGAAGACTAACAAGAATTTTTAACACAACTCTGAAGTCAGCAGTCAACTTGTACTTTTGCCTGTGACATTTCACTCCACATGTGCCACAGTGTCAACCAGTGTAAAAGTCTCAACACCCCAAGTTGTGTTTTACACAGTCCATTGCTAAAATAATCTTTAAATGTTTTTTTATTTGTTGTTCATCTAAAAATATTTTGTACTACAATAAAGTTAGATGTTTTTTTAATGATGAAGTTAGTAAAGTATGAAAATTTGAAAAAATATTTGAAAGTATGCACACACGTAATGTATCAAAGTTTACTTATGTCAGTGAGTAAAGACTGATCAGCAACATGGCAAAAGGCACTACACAAAGATAGCTAAATAGGCAATAAATGATAATACTTTGACCTTGTATGAAGTACACTGCTGCGCACCTGTTGACCAAGTTACTGTATTTAAGCTTGCTAAGGGGCTCTTAAAAAATCAGACTAACCCAAAACAATGGAGGCAAGTTGAATTTTTTTGTGAAGCTTAAAGCATTGAAATATTACATTTGAAAAACTCAAAAGCTTTGTCTTTTTCAAGAAATCCAATTACACTGGACAATAGGGACTTCCCAATCAAGTTTTTCAGATCTTGATCCTGATCCTGTATTTCCAGGTTTCCATCTATATGTAGTGCACATTTTAACAAAAAATCAGTAAAAGAAAATTCAAATGAACGTGTGTTTCCATCCATTTCCGTTACACAAATACTATGAGTTGGGAGCATCGAGAACAGGTGGTGGCACTAATTCTGCAATCCAGTGCCATGAACCATTGCAGAAGAAGAGGGCGCAACTAGATGATATAACTAAGGGGTTTAAACTTTCTTGCAATATTTTCAGTTCTTTTAGAATTTCCGGCGTTTACGCCTTCTCCTCGCTCGTCCATCCCTTTCACCAACAGAGGAAGAGTGATTTTCATAAGGCCTTCATGCTCTTTTACCCTCATCTCTCCTCCCACATAGTGTGCTAATAGGAGCCCCTAGAGTCCACAGATGGAGAATATATATATATATATATTATAATATATATATTATTAAGTGAAAAATGAAAGATATGGAAAATATAAAATGCTTTTGAACGGAATGAAAGATTACTCAAACAAAATTCTGCCTCTCTCATTCAGTTTCTAGTTTGTTTGCAGTCATGTGCTTCTATGGAGCTGTTTCATATACAATTCCAAGAACATGCAAGATTATTTATTAATAGTGCTGGGTAATCAAAGGACAATATTGAATCAGAATGATAGTTTTACGGGTGCCTGGTGTCACAAAGAGTGCATTTATTTCACATCGTGTTCAAAAGAAAGTCACGCCATGTTTTTTCAGTCATGCATTGCTCCTTAATCTTTCCCTATGTCAAAAGAAATCTATAAATGCTTTTTTATGTCTTCAGGATGTAAGAGTCATAATGGCTTTTGATCTTTCACACTAATAAGTTTAGACCCCCTGGAGGGTCAGTGCAGACTTCCTGCTGAGGACATGTACATTCCCACACAAACACACATGCTGACATGCACATACTGCAGAGTAACCATACACAAACACCCACCCACAAAAATTCACATTCACATTTAAGCACATAAAGCTCAGCATAATTCAAGTCAGGAAGAATATCTCTATGCAGCGTTCATTCACATCTCACTCTTTCTCTCCTCCCCCGCTTTTTTCTCATCAGCTGATCTATGGGCGTTTACTCTTTCAGCTAAACCAATCAGATTTTGCCACAATCTCTTTGAGCCTGGCATATAGCTGCTGTCAACATTTTTATGCTACTGTTAGCTGCCTTTTCAACACAAAATTGCTATGATCCTCCTCCCACCATTCACGTCCAGTTTCATCACTTCCAGGGCCAAGGTTGAGTCATTAGAGCCCACTCCGACTCCACTGCAAGTAAGTATTATTCAGTAGTAATCAAAACTTTACTCAGTAAGTATTATCAAACAAAAAATGAACAGCTTTTATACCCGCTTTGACAGGGACAACCAGAGGAGACCACCAAGGCTGTGCTCCCTGCACACCACCAGACTCCAGCCACTATTGTGCCGGTGCCAAAACACACCACCGCCCTGTTGCATGATGTGCTTTGTGAACGAATACAAATGACAAGAAAAATAAAGCGCAAAAAATTATTCTCAAATTTTGCATTAAACCTATCGAACCTTACAGTATCAGTTCATGTCCTGGTTGCAAGTTGATCATGTCTGCACGTGCATTTGCATACATCTGCATTTTTATCAGCCAGAGGGGGTATTGACCGGGAAGAATAGATTTCAATCTCCAGCGTAATAGGACTCCATTTGAGTTCTGTGTGCATGTGTGATTGTCGTTTTTCCAGCGTGAATTTGATACCCCTTACCATTTACGCCTTGTGGCGGGTGTGGGCAATCTTTATCAGCTGCTAAATAAAATGTCTATTTTGATGGCTGCAACCACAGCACCTCTCTACCACACACACTCACAGACCTACACGTTTCCTCTTCCAATGTGAAAAGGATTGTGGGATTCTCTCAGCAATAGCAGAACCAATTTACAAGCTGACAAAGGTGGTATGACTATATCACTCCAATGCAGTTATCAAGCCTATTTATATCATATTTATCCCAGTAACAGGCACAAAACATGACCCCATCAACAGACTGTACTGTATAATGCAATTGAAACCCATCTCCAAGTGAAGCGGAAAATACACACACACATGCTGGAACACAAACACAATTATACATTCGTGCAACACACACGAGCAGAAACACTTGACCTGCATCCCTTAATCTATTTGACTATTTGTAAGTGCCTCACCAGCTTGGTGAAGCAGGAGGTGTAGCAGGAGGTAAGTGAGTGAGGCTGTGAGATATGGCTTATTGCACCTTATTCTCCAGAGCAGTTTAAAGCTCTTACATGTTGATTAAAGTCCCACAATCCATCTGTGGATTAAAGCGTGGCTGCTGTATTGCATTAAAGGTCATCACATTCTCAGAGTGGCTGGTTTACTGAGTCCTCGCTGTGTCTCTCTCTCCCGTCAGCCATAATCATATTGAAGGCCCAATACATATATGATAATATACAGTAGACATTTTGACATATCATTTTACCATTTACATACAGAGTTGGTGTGGTGGTATTCGCCTTTTTCCTATAATATAGCTGGTTCAGTTATAATGGAAAATGTGCAATATTTAATTTGAGTCCTCTGTGGAAATGTTCTGTGAGCTGCAAGAGGTTTGTGATGCAATTCAAGCATGCTTTTTATATATTTCGCTTTCAGCAGCTGGTGCCTTGCAGCGATGAGCCACCAAGCAGTGTCTGCCTGACAGAATTAATCTGAAGATGCACGTGATAAACATGCACACTGTATTTGTATTAATGTTTTAAATGCACAGGAGTAACTGGGATGGAGACAGAAAAAGCCTATGAAATATTTCCATGTCACACACGACTGACACCTATATAGCTGCATGAGTGATTCAATTTCTCCTCTCCATAAAGAACTTTCAATGACTGCTAAAAATGCATCATGCCTTTTGGTCAAACACCATTACAATGACTACAGATTTTACTTTACTTTCACTTTTGAAATTAAATCTGCAGCTCATTAAACACAAGAAATGCAGGGTGGAAGTTGATAACCTCAGGCTGGGAGTTAAGGTTAAAAGTAATGTTATTGTATTTTGTTTAATTAAATAAGCATATTTCATTAAAGTAACCAGAGCTGAAACCTTAGGCTAAATCATACTCACATTTTAATTAATACCTTATTCTCTTTTGTGTTCAACAGCTCACTCAACCGACATTCAGTTTATACTATACCCCTCATCCATCTGCTTCATCCACTCAGTTACCTCAATTTGATTCTCCAATGAACTGCGTTAAGACTGGTTCATTACAGAGTGTGAAATCATTTTTCTCTTTGATTTAATAGTTTTAATTCAAGTCACATTATAGTACACTCTGAGGCTAAGTATAAGATGTAGTAGAATTGGTAGTGGGTTGTGATTTTGCTAATGCAAAGCTTTTTTTTCTGCATGAAAAAAGAGCTACCAACAGCATACACAAAAACAAAGTAGTATAGAATGAACACTTGCACCTAGTATATAATGCTTACATTTATTTTGTGAATATTTAAGTATTAGTATCTCTTAAAAGAGTTCTCCCAGCAATTTTGCATTGCACTCCTATAACACTGTCAGACTCAGTGGATGGACAGCGAAAAAAAAAATATCCGAATGCAGCAGAACCGGAGATATCAGGTTATATTCAAAAATATATCAAAATCTGGCGTCTCCATTTCCAGCAATGCAACTCAACCACAGACAGATGTGTGACAGGTGCGTGATGGTATGACTAAGGTAGCCCCAAGCCACTAGCTTCAATCAGAGATGAGGAGTGGGCTACACAGGTCTGGGCACTTCTTTCTAACTCCACATTATCAAACTTGTAGTCTTCAGATCCAACCAATGCTGCCTCAAGTCACTCGAGAACATTTATCACATTATGATTTTGGGGCCACAAAAAGCTTTATACAACTTTCTTTTTGTATGCAGTTGAAACTCCCCAAGACCTGTAAACAGACCTGTGTGTGAGTGTAAAATCTGTGGAGTTCTAGTTTAAGTAGAAGGCTTTATTTATTCATTCTATAAATGTTTTGCACTTCATTAATATTTAAAATACTATATATATATATATATGTGATAGTAAAATAATTACAGTAAAATTATATTTTTTAAATAAGACCATAATATAGGCTACTGTAATGGCTACATGGCTATCGGTATGGTATAATAAATGGTCCTTATCAACATGGCTGTTGATGGATTCTAGAAGAATTTATCTGAGATAAATCTACTTAATTTACTAATTCATATCATAGTCCTCTCTCTTGCCAGTCCATGAGGTTCAGACAGTGAAGCACAAGAGGATGGATCGCTGCACGTGTCACCCTTCAATCTCAGTATTACATATTACTTTAACTGACTCTATTAATATTATATATGATTTATTAAAATATAGAAATTATCGACTATGAATACCTGAGCAGAGACCATTTGCAGTTTAGAACCTGTTGGGTTGGATCGCATGATTTCAGTTCATATCTGCCATTGCAACATGGATCATCCCAACTAATGATGCCATTAAATGATGACAAGCAAAAGATAACGAGCAGCATGAGGCAGGACTCTGTGGTATTGCATAGTCTTTTCCGGTGTATATGTGACTGACAAATAACATAATCAAAGTGACTTTAAATAATCCAGAGTTAATAATGTCTGATGATTCTTCCTCACACTGACAGCTGTTAAAATGGTGCTCAGTCATGCACAGACGAGTAGAGATTGCACAGTCCCGTAGCATGATTAAGTTACAAGCAGGGAATTACATAGGATAAAATAATCATAGCTAAAGTTAAGGGCACGGTTGGTGTTTATAGGGGACCACCATTTAACACACATTTAAAAGTGAAAAAATGTAAAGCTGCATTATAGTGAAAATAAGAAAAATTTTCTATTTCCACATTAAGTGGTTTTCAACTACTGGTTTTCAGACAAACTCATAGCAACATACAGTATGCATGGCTTACTCTTTACCAAGTGCTGATGGCTACACTGTTAGCAAACAACCACCAAACACAGTTGAGGTAAATAGGACTCTTTTTGAGGAAATGTCATAGTTTGGTGTTGATTTTCACTGGGATCCACACTACTAACAACCCTTTAGCATTTATTGTGAGACCACTGCGTTTTGGCTTTTGGCCTTCATCGTGGTCATCATCAGGGCCTTTATCAAGCTGAAAAGCATTGGTCTCACAATAAAGTTGTTCTTTATGTATACTACAAGTTTTTCTAGAGTTTTGACCTCTACGTTTTTTATTATTTTTGTCCTGGGAAAATATGAGTTCTAATGAAAGCAATCTAAATGTGTAAGTTACTTTAAAAGGACCAGAATTTATCTAACTATGAAAGATCCTGTCTGCAAGGGATGTAGGTCAGGCAAAACAATCAAACCAAATATAAACAAAAATTAAAACACGCAAAACCCCCAGTGTATATATATATATATATGTGTGTGTGTGTGTGTGTGTGTGATCGTGTGTGTGAGAGAAAGAGAAAGAGAAAGAGAGAGAGAGAGAGAGAGAGAGAGAGAAAGAAAAAATAATAAGAAGAATAATTGTAACAGTGGGTGTTGAGCAGGAACATGAGGGCAGTGGGTGGCCCGCAATCACAGATCCAGACTCTACAGCTCCGGGGCCAGAAACACCTGCAGAAAGCGAGAGGAGGCGAGAGAGAGATGAGAAAGCACAAAACTACTGGAGAGGGAAGATGTGGAGTTAGTAACATGCATTAATGAGATAAGAATGCATACAGATGGAGAGGGGGAGATGAGGAGAAAGGAGCTCAGTGCATCATGGGAAATCCCATGGCAGTCAAGACCCATAGCAGCATAATTAAGGGAAGGTTCAGGGCTCACCTGAGCCAGCCCTAATATATGCGTTATCAAAAAGGAACATTTTTAGCATACTCTTAAATGTGGAGATGGTGTCTGCCTCCTGAGCCCAAACTGGGAGCTGGTTCCACAGGAGAGGAGCTTGATAACTGAAGGCTCTGGCTCCTGTTCTACTTTCAGTGACTGTAGGAACCACAAGTGTTCTAGTAAGTTTGTAGGCTTTGTAGGTGAAACCTACAATTTACACACAGTCAAAGAAAGTGTGCTTTGTAAGTCGGTGATAGGAGCCTGATACAGTGTGGAGCACCCTTCTTGGTTTAAGTTGCTCCTGACAACGCTGTCGCCTGTCAGGTAGAAATCACCGTTAACTCTATAGAGCAGCAGTGGAGTATCACTCCACTACTGCTCCACAAAAACTGCACAATCTTCTTCTTCCTCATGCTGTTTACAGAGTTAGAGACGTTAGGATTGTTTTCTATGTAATATATTTAACTGACATGACAGTTGATTATCTTTGAGCTATTGCTCTTTTTATTGGATACACCACACACAGAACAATGGGTTCTGGCAATACAAAGGAATTCTAAATACATCAATAAATATTTTTTGCAACCAGTGCGAGTGAGCAGCTTAGTCTACATTAGAGTAGCATACAGCCAGAGAATCACCAGGGGAGGACAGGCTGGTCCTGTGACCTTTTCATTGGCTGAGAAGGCTAGAGAATTTGAGGAACGCATTCATCAAATGTCTCACCATGACCCATTGTCAGGTTGCTCACCACTGAATTGCTCGGTTCTTCTCATTTGTACTTTTCTGTCTCTGTCTGACACACACATACACACACACATGCACTCCCAAGTGTGAACCAACA
Organism: Lateolabrax maculatus; assembly: GCA_031216445.1. Taxonomy (NCBI): domain Eukaryota; kingdom Metazoa; phylum Chordata; class Actinopteri; order Acropomatiformes; family Lateolabracidae; genus Lateolabrax; species Lateolabrax maculatus. The sequence goes on along the minus strand of CM062201.1, from coordinate 17,064,338 downwards.
TAATATGGAATGGCACAGCCAGCTGAAGCACATCTTGAACGATCTGGAGGGATCAGGTACATCAGTGAGCCCATCAGAGAGGAGGAGGAGGGAGGGCTAATAAGAATGAAAAGAGAGAGAGGCTGGAAATACCATGAACCATTGGTGATGTACTTATTTTTGTTGTCCTAATCAAGATGTAAATTACTATGCTATTACTATTACTTTAAGTCTCTAATAAGGGGGCCCGACTTTCAGCTTAACTCAAAGGATAAAGCCATTGTTTTAACATTAAAATACTGTCACTGTCTCTCTTTGGTTTGGTGAATACAGAGAGATAACAACCACACAACACAGCGGGTAGCCCCACGCAGAGAGCGCTTTGCTACAAGGAAATATTATTCGACAATGCACTGTGTTTACCAATAAAACACATGAAAGCCCACATTCCTGTAGTCCTGTGGTTTACTTTGCAATTATTGTGACAAAGGATATAATTATAGTTGCTGTGATAACTCTCCAGAGTTGTAAAATTCTTCTGCATAGTATTATAAACTACTGTGTTCATTTTATAAGCCTTCAAACACATGGATGTATTACTCAAACTGGACTTCAAAGATCTTTTTTTTTTTTTTACAGAAAACTCGGCACCAGCACAGTATGCAGACAATTGCTATGCCCAATTTTGTCTAAAAACGTGTTCAGTGTGACAAAGATGCGTTCTCGCTGCTATATCTCACCAAAGTTTAGATCGCCAATTGCATCACATTTTTTAATGATTCAAATTCCCATTTGTCCAGAAAGCAGTTTCTCAGTAAATAGGAACTGATTCTCCACTTAATCTTGAAGTGAAAAGAATGCCATGCCAAACAATTCTCCACATCTTTAAAAAACAGCTTTACATATTATTAACAAATTGTTGTTAAACTGTCTCCTTCAAGTATTCTTTTTTATCCATCTTTAAATTCTATGACCTGGCTTGGCTCTAAATAAACCCGGTGCATATGGGTTTTGTTAATTCAATCATCCTGGCACTCTTTTTATCCTTGGAAGAATTTTGCTTAAAAAGGAGACACCAGAGAACATAAATATACAAATAAAAAGCATTAAAGTGCTGCGTGACTTGTCAGTTAGTGGAATTTGATAATGTGGAATGACAGACAACAGGGGTGGAGCCAGATGTAAACATTCGGGGATGAGCCCAAACCTGGAGGGGGATTATTTTTTCTCCATTTACAGCAGCTATGTGCACTATTTGAGACAATAGCATGCCCATAAATCTGTACATCATTTGTGGAAAAATAGTTGCAGAGGAAAAAAATCATCCTTTAGAGCCTACATCCTATTTTGTATGCAATTGTCTTCATCATTCTGAAATCATAACACAACCAATGTTGAGGATGACTAATTTTCACTGCCACCTAAAAAAAAAAAGACAAAAACTGTCTGATGTTACCATTTTTAAGTTATATGGGTAGGGTATTAATTTGGTATAAAAAGCATTGCTAATTTTGAAACCTGTTTTGTTCAAGGACAAATCAAGGATCCCCAACAATGCGAAGTAAATTATGGTCTTCAATAGTCTAAATTGAATATTAGGCCAACAGAACAACATTTACTCAAATTATATTAGATCTCTTTAGGGAAACAACATTGGCATTAAGGATGTGCAGAGAGCCCAGTATTTGTATCTGTATTTGTTGAGGCAGCAAAATGATTTGTATTCAAATAAAATGGAAATAGGGGTAATAATTTGTAATAAATCTGTTTTTATTACACTTTGAATTAGATCGTCCAGACGCAACAACGCGTCCACTTCTTTGGTGTCCAAGGTGTCATTTTGATTTCCCAGAACATAATTTTCCTCTTTTCTGTATGTCATAACAAATTTTACACTTGCCTGTTCTTATCCAAGTCTGCATCCTGATCAGCAGGTAGGTGAAACCAACTACACTTCCTAAGATTTTTTGATTTAACGTTATTTTTGGTAATCTTTTCTTCACCGTATCACTTAGTAGCACAGTACTTTGCAGTGCCCCTGTGCTATCACCGCAGGAGTTCATTGGCTATTTATCTGATGCCATAATCCCAGAAAATCTCTCTTCTGCACATTAACCATGGGATCCAATTTCTACCAGCACTGGGGGTTTGAAGTTCAAGGGGTTTAGGCAACCTTTCCACTGCAGGGATGAGAAGAAGAGCTACTGTAGATATGTGGTATACATATTTCTATATACAGTACATACATATTGTAGATAAAAACTGGCAAAAAAGTATTTTTAGAACAGATTGGCTCAAACGATCAGTCGGCCAAGCACCCAGAAATGTGAATATAATAACACACCTTACTTGTACATAAAACAAAAATGTCTTTAATTTTATATGATAGAGATTAGCTGATCAAAAGAAAGCATACTCTTAAATGTGGAGAGGGTGTCTGCCTCCCGAACCCAAACTGGGAGCTGGTTCCACAGGAGAGGAGCTTGATAGCTGAAGGCTCTGGCTGCTGTTCTACTTTCAGAGATTGTAGGAACCACAAGTAACCCGGCATACTGTGAGCGCAGTGTTCCAGTAAGTTTGTAGGCTTTACACAAAGTCAAAGAAAGTGTGCTTTGTAATTCAGCGATAGGTGCCTGATACATTGTGGAGCACCCTTCTTGGCTTAAGTTGCTCCTGACAACGCTGTCGCCTGTCAGGTAGAAATCATGCCGTTAACTGTATAGAGCAGTAGTGGAGTATTGAGGGTGACTTATTTTCACTCCTGCCACCTAAAAAAAAGACAAAAATTGTCTGATGTTACCATTTTTAAGTTACATGGGTAGGGTATTAATTTGGCATAAAAAGCATTGCTAATTTTGAAACCTGTTTTGTTCAAGGACAAATCAAGGATCCCCAACAATGCGAAGTAAATTATGGTCTTCAATAGTCTAAATTGAATATTAGGCCAACAGAACAAAATTTACTCAAATTATATTAGATCTCTTTAGGGAAACAACATTGGCATTAAGGATGTGCAGAGAGCCCAGTATTTGTATCTGTATTTGTTGAGGCAGCAAAATAACTTGTATTCAAATAAAATGGAGATAGTTGTAATAATGTTGTTTTTATTACACTTTGAATTTTAAGGTGTTGTATTAATGGTTAATAATGTTCGAAAAAGTGTTCAATAAATTGTTATAATTATGAAAACTTGTCACATGGTTTATGGTTTTCATAAACATCTATAACCATAAACATCATTGAAAAGAAAACCATTTGGAAACTAACATTCAGTTCCTAATCTACACTATGTTGTTATGCATTTATTTGTTTAAACTATGTTTAAACAAATAAATGCCTATGTGAACATTGTGAACCCAACTGCTCACCCTAATTGGAGGATGCTGAATAGACAGAATGTAAACAAACAAAAAATAAAATAAAACTGCCCTCTCTGAAGTACCGTGTAAAAAAAATTAATCAGCAACAATCATTTTGAAAATCCATTTATTGTATTAGGCATCTTTTAAGCAAAAATGCCAAATATCTGATGCTTCCAGCTTCTCAATTCTGAGATGTAGACAATTTAGTTTTCCGATAAGTGTAAGAGGAAAGTGCTTAAAGGTCTGGTGGATAAGGGTCAGACTAATTCTACTTTTGTGTATATATTGACATGTTAATGTACTTCTGTCCGATACGTTTACTAATTTATGGCATGGATGGGTTTTGGTCAACTAGAACCCAACCTCTGTGAGCCAATTATCTTGCTGCTGTCGAACTGCTGTCATTTCAGTGTTAGATCAATGCAACCGTCTTCCACCCTATTCACCTCCAGTTTTCATCACATCCAGTGCCCATAAATCCTTCCACTGAGCTAATCAGAAGTCCTGCTCTACATTTCATCCATCCCAATCTTCAGCCATTGCTCTTCACCCCATCAACACTAGTGTCTATACTTTGTTGGGGATATTCCTGTACAGCTTAAAATAATCTTGATGGGGTCTAATTACAAAAGACACCTCTCTTATCTCTTAAGGGACAGTTTACCCCAAAATCTAAAATACTTTCCTCTTTCCTGTAGTGCTATTTATTCATCTAGATTGTTTTGGTTTGAGTTGCCGAGTTTTGGATATGTTGGCCGTAGAGATGTCAGCCTTCTCTCAAATATAATGGAACTAGATGGCGATAAAACAGCGTGTGGTTTTCAAAGCACCACACATTACATTACAATACATTTGAAAAACTCAACAGCAATGTCTCTTTCCAGAAATCCTGACTTGGTTACTCAAGATAATCCACAGACCTTGTTGTGAGCAGTTTCATATAGGAACTATTTTCTTTCTACTGAACTACACCCGCCAACAGTATCACCACACAGAACGAAGCGTGCATTTTTAAGGTTTTGAAGTACTGGACTAGTAGTCCAGTTACTGGATGGTTAACAATGTGTTTGGAGTAATGCTAGCTCAGTAACAGAGGATTATTACTGCTTCTATTTTTCTTCTTTCTGGCTTCTTTCTATGCTTCACTTACTGTCTTGAACTTTCTAGTGTTGTTCATTCCTCATTTGCCACAGGGCAAAACAATATTTATCTCTGTCCACATTCATTTCCCCTTAATATTTAGGTTAAAGGTGAGAAAGATAGCGGTGCAGAAGTATAGAGATGGGATGGGAGCTTGGTGGGAAGGTCACGTTGCACAACCAAAGGGATTAGAGGAGTGGGTAACATAAGAGGTTGTGAGAGCAAAAAGCCAGCCAGCAAGAGGGGCAATTATCAATTACTGATGACTTGAACCCTCAGTTCCCATGTTCCCCTCACTATAGTGTGCAGATAACAGGCGGTCACACTGGGTTATCACTTGGGGGTACCTCATTAGAACTGTTTGTGAGTTATCCCCTTCCACCCAGAGTCTACATGGCTAGCTACTGTAAGTGTGTGCCCATTGAAAAGAACAGTAAGAAAGGAACACAGTAAAATTTGCAAGCTCCCAAGATGTTTTTTTTTTTCTTTGCGGACAGCCTCTCCTTCTACAATGTTCAACGTAGCCTCAAGATTTGCTGGATTCAGACTCTGCCTCTGGAGAGTTATGACATGTTTGCCTCAACACTACTACTCCTGTACCGTTTTGAGATATTACATTACAGTAAAGTTTGCATCAGAGGTCAACAGAGTGATGTTGTCAGTCAGTAGACAATCTTGCGTTAGCTCAATGTGCATGGCATTTTCCTGCCCTGTACATTCCAGCCAGACTTAGGAATAGTAAATTATCGTCACAGTCCCTCAGTTATACATTTAGGTACATCACATCAATAGCTTAATCACCCGTGGATTTTGCACTTCTGCTTTTCTGAAAGCTCTGGAGAAGACATACACATACTCTCCGGTCAGTGGACACCCCTACTAATCATTGAGTTCAGGTGTTTCAGCCACAGCCATTGCTAACAGGTGCATTGAAGCCAGAACATAGCTGTGAAATTTCCACAGACAAACATTTAGAATGGGTTGTAAAAAGCTCAGTGACTTTAAACATGGCACTGTCATGGGATGCCACAAGTCCGTTTCTGAAATGTCTGCCCTACTAGATCTGCCCTGCTCAACTGAAAGTGCTTTTATTGTGAAGTAGAAGCGCCTAGGAACAACAACAGCTCAGTTACAAAGTGACCATGCAAACAAGTGCTGAAGCGCGTATTGCATAAAAATCGCCTATCATCTGTGGCATCACTCACTACCCACCTCTAGAAGGAACATCAGCGCAACAAATGCAAACTGTGCGTGGGGAGCTTCATGAAATAGGTTTCCATGGCTGAGCAGCTGCACGCAAGCCTCACATCACCATGCCCAATGTTCTATATCAGTTTCTGACCTCACAAATGCTCTTTTAACTGAATGAGCGCAAATTCCCACAGACACACTCAAAGCAGAAGAATCCTTCACAGATCTATTTCATGAGACAGCTGCCTAGCTCAAAGGTTCCAAACAAAGCTCCTGCACACTCCCACGCTCCCACACACGGCAAAACCTTGTGGAAAGCCTTCCCAAAAGAGAGGCGGCTTGTATAGCCAAAAGGGAGTCCAATTCCATATTAATGGAATGGTATGTCCAACTAGTTCATATAGGTGTGATGGTCAGTTGTCCACTGACTTTTTGAAAACATAGTGTATGCTCAATGGAAAATAAGTTTATGATATCAAAGTGTCAGGAGACTGATTAAAATGCGAAGGTGTAGAGCGAGATATAAATAGATAATTGTTGGGCTAATCCATATCATGGAAATCACAGACAAATAACTAGTAGAAAAGATAACTAGTGGAAAGAGTAGTACTAAAGCTGGAATAAGTGGAATCCTTTACCGCAACTCATTTTGATGTTTTTTAAGGTGACTGAATCTCTAAAGTCAGCACTCATGTTTAGCAGTCATACTACTGCATATATATCATAAATTCAATTATTTTTGGTTAGTTTGTGGAATAAGAGCTAAACTGATTGATGATAAGAAACACAGTTGGTCAAGACGGAAAGAAGAGTGAGAGAGATTAGCTTGTTGGGACACAGACAGGCTGTCAGGCAGAAAAAACAGATTGACTGAGGAGCAGAAAGGCTATACAATGAGAAAACAGGGTGACAAAACAAGTGGGAAACAGGAGTGGACAGGCTTGTTGACTGCAGAGGCTGGCTGATTAAATGTGTGGCGGAGTGCATGACTTGTGAAGCTCTGAGTAGAAGAGGTTCTGAATTTTGACAAACAGTCACAAGAACTCATACATGTATACAGGTTATTATACAGCAAACTGTTGCATTATAGGTAGGGGAAACCTACCAACCTAAGAGATGAAAAATGTCAGCACACAAATTTTGCTTGTGTTGCAGCAGAGTGTGGGTCCCGACATCATTTTTCATCATTTTGTTCCGGTAAAACTTGTCGACATGCTCCTAACTGCATCTCAGCAGGAACAGTATTGTATTTTATTGCTATCCAAAACAAAACTTACAGGCCATTATTTTGTTATTTGTAGCTAAATCTATACATTGACCAGTAAACACATTGATCACCATCACCAACTGCTCTATAAGCCAGAACATTTGACTTGAAAGCTGTATTACTCTGTAAAGAGCTCAATGTGTTTGTTGTTCCTTTGCAGTATCTGTAGTTGCATTTGCTAAAGTTATACTTTAACTGGAACTTAATAACCTACAGTACTGACATTTAAGATGCTAAGTTGGAAAAAACATGATTACAAGAATGTATGAAATTTGTTTCTTGTTACTTGTTGGAATAAAGCTAAACAACTTAATAATTATCTGTGAACAAGTATCCACTGTAACCCCGAAGAATAACACAAGGTAGCAGTGTATACTGTATGTAGGTCTATGTCAAACATGGTTGATATGATATTCCAGCTGTCTGCAGTGTGTGTATCCCTGCTACCTGCGTATCTGCTGACCCCAATAACGTTAGAACCAAATAAAATTGAGTTTCTGTTTAATTTTGCTTCGCAACTTACCTTCTCTTGTGCACTGTGTGGCTCTCTCTCTGTCGTTCTACACAGTCAACTAGTGTAAATGTGAAAGGAAAAAAAAAAGTTCAATATTACTCAGCAACACTGGAAGAACTGCACTTAAGCCTTGCCTTTCTCACTCTTCTTAGGCAAGAGCTATTTAAGAAGCACTCAGAGACACTTGAAGATAAAAAAGAGAGAATTTGCAATGGGTAAGTCATTTTGAATGAGTAAGGATTGAAAAATTGAACGAACACAAGCATAAACAAACATAGGAAGAGGTTCTTCCTATTATTTATTTTCTTTTTATTTACACATAAAAAAATGTATAAAAAGGATACAAAATATAATAATAAAAACAAGTGTGAAAAAGATTTGCCTAAAAACCGTGCAGGTGCTTAAAAAGTGACATTCTTAGGCAGCATATTACCAGAAATAATTAGGATAAGAATACACCATTCGAATTTATCTATAGGTCATAACTCATTAATAACCCATCTTTTACACAAGTATAATGAATCAGTCATAGTCATAATCATAAGACACACACACACGTACACAAGCACACTCAATTATAATACATGCAAGTATAAACAAACACTGCCATTCACGGACTAAGAGTAGACACTGATTTGATATGGCTTAGAGTTTTCATAAGAGAAAAGATAAATATAAAATATACACACAAGTAATGACAAGGAAAAAGTACACACCATTAATAACAACAATAGAAAAAGTTATACTCATAATAGGCCTTAGGACCTGTATGACAAGGGAAATATTGGTTGTAAAAGAGACAGGAGTAGAGCAATAGAGGAGTGTAGGATATAATGCAGTTTTCTCTCCCTGAGGGGCAAGATGACACAAGACAAAGATTCACATGTGAAGTAGGCGTAAAAAATGAAACATAGTCAATACAACATAGGAGAGGGTCAATGAAATTAAATAAGGACAATAAAAAAAGATTAAAGGCAGCCAGCTGCAAAACTGTGATTTATCTGTATTACAGGGGGGACTCAAAACCTGACATGCAAACACAATAACACATACAGTCAAGATAGACACATTTTCACACAATATGCTCTGCAGAAATAAAACACAAAAAACATGTGAATCTCTTTACCTTAACTTTACCTTGTTTTGTTCTTTCTCCTGTTTTTCTTTCGTTGTTTACGAAAAAAGTTTTTAATATAGGAAAATCATTCATAAAAACCAGACTAAGATTAAAAGCAATACTTGTATATATGTCACTGTCTTGGTCACTTACTAGTATAAACTTCTGATTTTCATTGTCTAAACTTGATGTAATTTGAATGAAGCAAAAGCCAAGCTGTAGATATAGTGCAACTTAACCACCTTTCAGTGTAAACAATATAGGGAATATGCTTGATGTATACAAACTCAATATGGCCCCGGGGATTGCATGGATAATGAAATTTATGTGTAAATACCACGCAATTTGACAGACAGCACGCAATTTATGGGATTGTCTGTCAGCGCTTAGACAGTATAATGTCCTGCCAAGCAAGACAAACTGTATGTGTGTGCATTAAGTCGATATATGTATAAATACGTGTGAAGGACAATAATAGGAAAATGATAAAAACAGAAAGAAAGCAATGCAGAAACAACCCCTCTCTCTCTGTGTAGGTTCATGTATGTACTTGCATGATTATACTTGTTAGTGAGTGTATTTGTTTGTTCATACCAGAGGCAGAGGCCTTTTCCTTAGCTGTAGCGCTTGTTTACCGCAGCCCAAGGTCACTGTTATCGCTTTGTCAAGTTGTAAAACTCAATTAGTCATTAGTCACTTTGTTTCAGTTGGCTGAGCAGATAAGCTGCATCTGAGGGATTTAACTCAAACTGACACTCAAACTCATCACCGTCATGATGAGAGTCTGTGGCACGTGGAAGGAATCTAGTCAAGTTCGAGTTGATGTGAAAGCTCAACTCCGTAATGTACAAAAGAGTTTCAAGCATCTGCTGGATGTGTTCTAGTAAATGCTTGTGAGTTAGAGCAGGTATTTACATTTTGTCACTACAATAAATTAAAGTTTTTCCAACCAGTTTGACACATAATCTAGATTTCTTTCATGCCAATGTGCTTCCCTTTTACTGAGCCTGTTAGCAAATCTGTTTGCCGGTTGCCAACTCCTGCCTGACGATGTGTTCCTGTCTCAACCCCTTTGGATTTGTTTCTTCCTGCCCATTGCAGAATTAGATTATGAGCCATGTTTTTAGCCATGTTAGCTGCATGGTTCTGTGGAAGGCAATTTCAGTCTGTTGGTCTCACGCCAGGGACACACTGGAGGCGGTAGTGCCGCAAAGCGTCAATTCTCTTGTCAGCAGCAGCCTGGCTGTTCACATTGGAAGCGCATTTCTCTGTGCTGGTCAGCCAGTGATTCTGCCCCTCTGCTATTTTGAATTTACACATATAGTATGGGTAATTATGACATTCACATTAGTCTCAGCTGTACTTAATGTTGACTTAGTTCTAATTAGTGAATGCTCGCATGCAAAATGCTAAACTAAGTTAATAAACATTGTAAACATAGCTTACTTGCTGAACATCAACATGTTAGTATTGTCATTGTGAGCATTTAGCTCAAAGCACCACTGTACAGCCTCACAGAGCCACTACGATGGGTGCAGACTTTTAAGCTGCATGCTTCTTGCAGTGGCCTCCTGCAAACACATGGCCAGCACATGCCTCTCTAATTTTAAACAAGGTCTGTGGCCTAGGAAGTGCATGCAGGTCCTTCTTGACGATTGGCTTGTTTCTATTGGATCTGTCGAATCGCGTCCTTCTCTGCTGTCTTCCAAAACAGATAAGCAATGTATTTATAAAGACCAAAAGAACATAAAAGCAACTTACCCTTAATCAGTAAGGAAACAGTTCAGTTGAGATTGGACAAATAGTCAAATCAAGGAAAGTCTAATTTTATTTATATAGCCCAAAATCACAAATCATAATTTGCCTCAGGGGGTCTTTACAGTCTGTACAACACACCACACCCTCTGTCCTTAGACCCTCGATTTGGATAACAAAAAAACTCCCTCAGAGAAAACCCTTACGGATCAGTACTGTTATGCCTTGCTGTAAGGACACAGCAGAAATCCATATTATCACAGCTAAAACATGCAACAGAACAGAAGGGGTATATATTGTGTGCTTCAGCCCTGTGGCTGGAGAACTGGAATTGTATGAAATACTAGTTGCAGCAGGTGTTACAATTTCTAGTGTTACTTTTACAGCTAGTTACAAATTTAAAATGACATCAATGATATGGTAACTGCATACAATGAAATAATAGTGAAAACACTTTTTCAAACCATGCTAAAATGTGCACCTGGTTATTTGAATCTTACAGTATATGCATACATTCACAGCACCTGAACATTTAAAAATTATCCATGTTTGATGATAATTTAGACAAGCTGTGATCTATCAGTATGTGCATATATGCATTCATTCCTCGGCATGAGAACCATTTTAAAGTACATGTGGTATTCGATAACCCATGAAAACATCAGAAGAAGTGCACCTGCACGTGTCTCATTGAATTTCTGCTGGAGAAGCAATGAGAGAAACATGGAGAATTGATTAGTTACAGTCCAACGTGTAGTGAAATGTGACACTCCTCTCTTTTTTCCCAGCAAAACAATTATCACTCCCTCTATGACTGTGAGTCCTCTCTTTTTATCCTGTTTTTTATAAAATTAAGCACACAGAGTCCGGATCTGGAGGTGTAAGAGCCTGCCCCCCCCCGCCAGTTTGAATGTGCATGATGCATCTGGTTATGTATTATAATGATCATTAAATGCAGACAGAGCCCTCTAAAGGTGCGCTATAGGTTTGGGGTTGACTGAACCCTTGCTGAGACAATCATACAAGTCCTGGGCATAAGTATACAGTATATTATAAACTTAGCTCATGACGTCATACAGCCAAAAATAGCTAACAATGTCATTCAAAACCTTGCAGTGTGTGTGAAGCAAATCAGCTGCCATAATGTTATGGGTCATGGTTCTTCCCACAAATGAACTAGATTTACTAAACCACTTGCACCTCCTTTCACAAGCAGTCTGCAACCATAATACATGTGTTATTTATCAAAGGCACACTAGCCTGGAGGTGCAGTGTATCATCTGAGGCTCTACTTAAAAGTGATATGGGAAAAGTGACCTTTCCCCATCATGCATTTGCTTTTAGGGTAGGATCATTATGATGATGCATGATGATGACCTTGATGATGCATGATGATGAAAAAGATGCCTGAGATTTAACAATCATAAAGGAAAGATATATGGTGTACACTGCACTCTTACTACAAAAATAATGGCTGGTCTATTCATTTAATAAAAATGTGTAAACTGGGTTGGTAGTGAATGGTCAACAGATAACTGCATTTAGACAGTTTTGCCAATTAAAATAAAAACATTCGCTTGAGACTATATTAGGTAGATCTAAATGCACAATCACCCGCATCAAAGGTTATCACTCGATTGAACGGGTGTTATCAGTTGTGATCAGCCCCATAGATATGGGTCAGAAGGGGCCTAAGGCCATTATCATTGATTTGTATGGCTGATCAATGTTATGAATTTAAGAAGACTCCTGATCAAGCCCGACAGGAATCCAGCTCACTGAACTCACGTCACGTGACTGCCAAGTTTCTCTCTGTGAAAACAAAAAAATGACAGACATTCGTTATATTCTCAGTAGAAAATGCAATATTTTAAGATAGTTTTGTCATTAAAATGCATTAGATGTAAAACCTAATAAAAAACTCTCCCTGCTCTCTGAAACATTAATTAAGGATTAATCTCCCATTTATTAACGTCAAATAGGCTATATATACATTCTAAATATGGTATAGACACTTTTTATGAGTATGTAAGGCTTTAATACTTCTGTGTGTGTGTGTGTGTGTGCGTGTCCATGTGTTAAGATTTGTGCATTTGGCCTATAGGTGCTCACACGCAGTGTGCAAAATGAGCACTTCAGATTGACCAATGTAAACATCACTGGCGCCTTGAAGTGGTCACACAGGACCACAAGACACAGCAGAGACAGCCAGAGAGGGATTAGAGGAGGGTGGTCTGTATAAACTGAATCCTTCTTCACTGTGCTAAAAGACACACAAGGAATGTCAGAACCCTGTTAAGTCACATAAGTAACTCTTCCTCATAGATGATTTCACTGACAATCAAACAGTGCCTGTTTTGCAGGCATATAAATTGAGGAATAACTTGCATGACTTTAGTATGTTTAATCTGACCACATTTTTCGGCCACATCATTAATGCTAGAGAGTTGTGAAACATGTTTCTCAGTTTATTTACATGGACTTGCATTGCTTCTGCTTATTTAGTTGGCACATTACTGTGTGTGTTCTCTGAGAATTACAAATTAATATATCAACACATTAAACAATAATGATGTCCCCAGTGATATCAGGGCCAATCCTGGCATGTTTTAATGGACTGGTATCGGCTAAAATAAAGCCGATCAAATGCGGATCCTTGAATTACTGTACTCTATTGTGTTTTGTCCACCTCACGCCTGCTGCTGTAGTGTTGCTGTGCTGCACTCCTTGATGACAGCTAGCCTCTATAATGCACTCAGTATATATGTGCACAGTTGTGCGACTGACACTGATTCGCTAAGCTCCAGCTCTGTCTTTTTCATTAGCATAAAGCAGTGTACAAAACATTCAGACAGATTTTAAGTCGATTTTTGTCTGCAGGTCATATTAGCTGTTCCTAATTAACATTATTAATTCTGTGAGTAACTTGCAGGACAACAACAATAACGGTTGTAACTCTCTTACAACTTTACTGCTCTCTGTAAGCCATTGTCTGTACTCACAATCACTGTAGTTCCAACAACTCCAACAGACTAATTAATCTTCTCTTTATGTCAGTTTCTGGAGTCACATTCTCCCAGGCAAACTTTCATTCATTCATCATAATTTTGAGCCAGGACCTTCACTATTTGTATCATGAAATAACAACAGTTATTTCAGTTTGTCAGATATTTACTCCACATTTGGGCAAATAAAATAATAAAGTATCAGATTGGACGCAGAATTGGCAGGTACCCAATGTTTAAGGACTCAGATCGGGATTGGGGTCAAGAAAAATTTATCGCGACATCCCTAGTAAAAACAAAATAGCTGGCCAAAATCCAAAATTTGTTCATTATATATATATATATATATATATAAGTATATCCACAGTGTCCCTGATGAAGTCATACATCAAAATCTATTGCCAAGATGTAACCTCATTAGTCTCAAAACATGACCTTGCATCTTTATGTTAGTTCAGCATCAATGAAGCAGAGGAAAAAAAATATATAGAATTGCATGTTCTTTGATTAGGATTAAGTGAATGCTGATGGGCTGCTGCTTTGCCCCCACCCCCACATTTTCTATCTTCCTCTCATTTATTCCACTGAAACAGTTCTGCACTGAATGAAGACTTATTTCTACATTCATATACAAACACGAATGGATTCAATGGTACTACCATTTTTATTATAAAGCATATTTGAATTGCATTCTTTAAGGCCACACATGCATCAATTTCCTTTGTGTGGAACCAAGGAATGAAGACTGATGTGAAGACTTTTGTTTCTGTTTTCTTTATGAATAATGCTCTCAGTAGATCCTCCAGCGCGTTGAGAAATTGCATTTGAACGGACTAGGGAGCGAGAGTACACAGACCATGTGCCTTTGCTGGTGGCTAAAAACTGCGCTCGCTAGCAAAGATTAACCGTGACATTTTGCTTTCATTTGCACTTCAAAGCCGAGCCCGTGCCCCAGTCTCAACCCCACGCTGCAGAACTCTCCACATCCAGATATCCATTTTGTATCATGTCATTATCCCTTTGTCTCTTCACTGTTATCTTTCTGTCCTCTGTCTTACCTCTTCAGTGCCTGTATCTTTCTCATGTAAACTGTATATGGTCCAATGTTTAGAAGTAATATTGGGGGTCCACTAAGCATTGTACAGCAAGGTGAAATGCTGCCAAGATAGTACATGAGATTATCTTCAGGGGTTGAGGTAAAAATGTAAGAATAAAAGGACTTAAAAGATAGAGTACAAGACATTATTCATGTAAGGAACTGCAATGAGAGCATACTGTGTGACGAAAAAGGCTGAGACTGACAGAGGTGTGTGTAAATGTGTGTGTGTGTGATGTGTGAGAGAGAGAAAGAGGAAAAGAGAGAGAAAGAGAGAGAGAGAGGCGGGAGATGCAGTGTGTAGAATGCATGTGTGTAGAAGAAAGAGATTTAAGTAGAGAGGGTGAGCAGAGCAGCAGAGAGGGGACTCGGGGAGAGAATGGGAGCTGCAGGCTGATAGAGAGAGAGAAGGAGAGAGCAGAGACCAGCAGCACGACTGCCTCTATCTGTCGCCTCTTGGATCTCACTTAGCACAGCTGTCGGGCTGTTTCCGACTGCGGGTGGATCCTCTCGCTCAGAGACTGTGCGAGGGAGGGTCTGAGTGCGTAGCACACAGCAGAGTAACCCAGGGGCTTCACACAAGTCTGTGCTCAACTGTTCTGGTTATGGTGCTGCCACACATGGGTGAAGGTTTTGCTCTGGACTTGACTCTACACCCATGATCCCCAGCCATCTCTGGCATACCCCCTCATTATAAGGTAAGAAGAAAAAGTGTTTTGTTGAATGTGTTGCTCTGTGTTGTTGTGGGACTTATGCTGTATAATCTGCATTATTTTTTGCTCTTAGAAGATAATTTATTTTAACTCCAATAAGAGTTTTATATGAGCGTGCTTGGTTTGAAAGTTTGAAACTGAATATACAGCACATTAGATCATGTTGCATTTGTCCCAGGCTCTAGTTTCACTGTCTATTGTGTCTGTTCTGACCTCCTTCATGTACAAATAGACTTGCCTACATCAAGTGATCACCCTTATGCTATCTCTTCCCGCCTCTTGTGTCCATATTATTATTGTACATGTTTTATTGTATTATGACACATTCTGTCTTTGCCTCACAGCGCTAGCGCAGTAAAACACAGTTGGCAATCGGCAATTGTTTTCATGTGTGCTGATGACTTTTTATTTGTCTGTAAGCTTCAACATCTCTTAAGCACACGTGTGTTGTACAGTACCGTTTATTGAGTAAAAGTTACTTGGAATTTGTTGTGAGGATTTCTCCTCTCACAGGCACTAAACGAACTACACACTGGCATACACTGTACAGTAAGTGTGTGTTTACTACTACATATAGATGTAATAGTAGGTGTCACGTGTGAGTAATCAGGTAGTTGTTTTCAAACTATATAAACAGTTTAAAATCTTCCCTGTCCCTCGTGTGACTTGCTGTTGACTGTTGCTCCTCCACCAAGAGGAATGGGGATGTTGCAATGAATGCGCTTGTAATTGAGACTCCCATAAAAACACACATAGGGATAATCGAATGTCTCCCTCAGTGGCTTTTCTAAATATACATGTTTCCCCTTTGAAATGTGAACCGTAACTATCTGAAGCCCTCCCTTCTGTTGCATGTCTGCCCCACGTTCAGACTAGTCTTCTGACTGGGTCTGCTTTTATGATAGCTGTTATTTATTATGAAATTATATTAAATGCTTCACTTCACATAAGCATAGAGGTACTTCATGGGCATTAACATATTCAAAATTACATTTAACTCATCAAGCAAATAAGTGACATAGTATATCAGCTTTTGAGCATTTTAAAGATTTTTCTGTCATTCAAGGATAATGATTTCAATTTAGAAATGCCCTTTAATTGATTAGCTAATTGAATTCCTGCCTTCACCAAATAGATATTAATTTGATTAATCTAATTGATTCTGCTTAGTTTTCATGCTGCTAACTGAAACAACTGCTGCAAAACACAAAAGCATGGTTCTTAATGCATCTTCAATACTCTAATTTAATCACAGCATAAATAAATCTTTATACAGGGCTCAAACTATTTCAGACTGAGCAATAAAACCACTTTTGATCATTACAACATGAATGACAGAACTAGAGGTGCCTGAAATCCGCGTTACACAAGGCCATTATTTTGAGAAGATATAGATCCCCCTATAAGGTTGAAGACCAGACATGTAAACATCCTATGTTGCTGATATACTACACTGGCTGTGCCAGCCATAATAATGATCAAGCAGTCCACATCAAATATCCAACATGAGAGACCATGCTTTGTCAAGCCCTGCTGCCGCATTTGCAGGAGGAAATCAGTCATGCCCGCTATGCCAAATGTATTTTTGCCTCACATGATGTTCAAGACCACAAAAGAACCCAGTAATAAAATCAGTGTGACAAAAACTTGCACTGTGCAAAACGAGAATCAAAGGACATGTATCATAATGCACTGTACTGTAAATGCTGTGGTTTGTCTCTGGTTTCTACCTTTATTGGATTGTTTGCTGGAATAAAAAACAGAGAACATGAGAAAATAAATAGGGCATGATATGTAACAAAAGTCCTTGCAAAACTGAATCTGCGACATAGAGTTGCATGGGTTCTTACATTTCTAGTCCAGGATGCCCTGTCTCTGGATTAAACACATGCACATATTTTTAGTTAGTTAGCAAATTGTATCAATTAATCAATTACTTGATGGACAGAAAGTTAATCATCAACATTATATTTATTATGAAGTAAAAATGCCTAATGTTTGCCTGTCCCAGCTTCTCAAATGTGAGGATTATCTGCTTTTCGCTGTTTTAAATCACTGTAAATTGAATATCTTTGGTTTTTGGACTTCTGATTGTACAACACAAGACACTTGACGGCATTATCTCTCTACTCCGAGAAACTAAACTGTATTTTTCACAATTTTCTATTTAATTAGTACACAAATTATTAATCAATTAATTGAGGAAATAATTGTCACATTAATTGTCATAATTAGCTCTAATATGTCTTTTCTAACATTTAACAGACTAAATGATTAATTGATAATCATTAGTTGTCACCCTACATTCCTTATGTGTTATTTGATATTTTGATGTGGAGGTGATATAACCCAGTTAGACACACCCATGTTTCCTTTATTTGCTCCTGGCTAATGTTTGTTGTCATGTGAATGTGTGTATTGAAGGAACACACTCGTTTGTTCATGCATGCATGAGCACAGACATGCACTCTCACACACACATACACTCACACACACACACACACACACAAAAAAAGAAAATTCCTTATTTTCATCTTTGTACCTAGACATGAATGGAAGAGGTCACTGATATGTAGTGTGTAGGAGAGCAGTATGAATGAGCATTCATTATAGTTTCAGTGTGGGTAGATGGTGACACATGCACTTGTTAACTCCAAAGCAACTTATTTTATAACACCACGCAGAGAGGGTTGTCCATCTATTGACTCCTTGTCCACAATGTCAAATTACAAAATAATCCAAGTGCAAACGTGAAAACTCTAGCCTGTGTGGTCAAGTTTTTTGAGATAATGCAGAACAAATATGTTCAGTAATGGCGTACAGGATCCACATTTCCACGGGATGTTCATTTTAACTAATGGACTGCAGTTGAAATGCAAATCATATGGACTGTACAGCACTAATTGTTCAAAGGGAAGGCTTTTCCCCTAAGATGTTTACATTGTTCTGTATTTTGCTTTATATTGTGCACTTGTGTTTGTGTCTGCGTTCTGTATATATGTACTGTAAATTTAGCTGCAAAGTTTCAAACCATGTTTCACAGGTACAAGAGCTGTTAAGAATAAGATATGCTAAAACAGATCATTTGAAGAGAGAAACATTGTTGTTCCCAAGTGAGAGAGAACATTAAATTAATGAAAAAACAACAAGTGAGAGCTATTGTTTCGAGGACCGGGGAGCTGGAGCTTGTTGTCTCTCTTCTGCCAAAAACACTGTGCTATAAAAGTATCAAGGTAGTAAAAGTATCATTATATATTAAATGGAAAATGGTAGCTGGTCCAGAAATGTAGAATGTACAGCTTGATGTATCATATTGTTTGGCTTTTGAAGACATGCAAATATGCACATGTATAATACACAAGCATGTTTTTGCTTTCCTTTTGTGGATTGTGTTGCAAATAATTACCAGCTAGTTAAGCAATATGACTATGTGACTCTATGTGGTTGCTACTATTAGTCTTATTTCTCTCTGACAATAGATGATTGAATTTTTAAGACAACATTAAACCACTTCATGCCAACAGTTTTTCCATTGTTGCACAATGGAAAAAAGTCTTAATCTTTACTGCTTTGTACCATTAAATATAATTAAGAATGAGAGCAATTAATCACAGGCAAACTGAACTTTATATAACTTTACAATTGTACAATTTTAGTACTACAGCTAATAACTAACAAAGAACCTAACTACACACACAAAAGGGTGTTATGATGACAGAGCAGATAGTTGTGACAATACTCAAGATATCACAGGGATATTGTGTGAGTATATTGCAACCCAAGGCCCTCACTTGAAAAACAGAAAGTAAAAGGAGTTATAAAATATATTTTATAATTTTATAATTAATAAAAGAAGAATTTAGAGGTGGCAGTTTATAAGTTTAGAGCATGAGGTTGGCGGTGAGCAAAGTATTTCTTATATGATGTTATCCTGGCAGTCGCGTCGATGCAGAGTGGTGGCTAGTGATGTTAGCAGAGTAGTGGATGGAGAGAGTGGAACACATTACACAGGTCAAAGGGCAAACTCCAAGATACTTTGGGAGTTTAGTTGTTTGAAAGTCATTGAAAGCAAGAGGGGTTTATAGTTAGACGTCAGAGGTCAAGAGAACATGACATTTCCCAATGGGACTGAGGGTTAGCTCTGTGATGCAACGGAAATCACGTTAAGGTACGACCCTCTGCTCCCAGAGGGGTGTTTGGTCCTCTAAAGATCTGGGACCAGATGCAAACAACTCTGTGTAGATTCATGACTAAAACTGTGTGTATGAGTGCAATTTCACCGATTGTGTTGGATCAGCAAGGGACTCCAAGAGCACCAGAATAACTGTCATTACAAGCAAATGTGAAGCATGGCTGTGGCTATTTATATATTATTTATATTTATACATCACATGTACCTGTAAACCATCATCTCAGTAATATCTCAATTGTCATTATTAAACATCAGAAGGAGGATTAATGATTTGTTTAAAGAGCTTGTACTGAAACAGCCTTTACAAAGTGCTTCACTAAATTTTTACTGAATTAAGTTACAGATTTTAGCTTTAGGTGTTATGAAAGTCAGATCAGAACTTTGTCAATGAATGGGAGGTAAGTGCTCTCACATTTAAACAGAGCAGTCATTATGGTTTCCTCTTCATCAGAAGCTTTTATCTGTGAGAAGTAATGTGCCAGGGTGGGTTGGTACCTGAAATGTTCCTCCTGTTATAGATCAACAGAAGTCACAGGACAGGCCTCAGTGATGATGCAACACCAACACTTGACAACTAACACAATATTATTTACAGCTGAAGAATAATGTGGACACTCTCAGCTACATTAAGTTTTATAGATAAAAAAAAACATAAAAATACAACAAAGAGCCTTTGAACACAGAAACTGAAAGACGACAAAGGATCTGTGTTGACAAAAAAAGGGTCTTTATGTTTGAAAACCAATTTGTTCTCCATGAAAAATTTACTTTTTATAGTCATCATCATTCCTAGTTCTCAGATATGCCTTTCACATACCACTATCCATACTCCTCAACTGGCCTGTGTTGAAGGACATGAGAACAAACACACAAAGCAACCATTGAATCCAAGATTTTATTCTTGCTCAACCCATTGAAAATGGGTCAGATGCCTTTTTTCCCCGCACAGTGCTGTGTCTTTAAAATCTCACTATGTGACTTCAGGGACTTTTGTGTTGGAATTTTTGCCATCATTTCTTTTGCATACAGTTAATAAATGTAGGTTCTGAATAGTCAGTAGAGCCATACATCCATGCCCCAAATGTTTTTTCTCTGTCTAATAATAGTCACAATGTAATATAGTCACAATCTGACATAAAATACATTACTTGAACTAAAGCAATTTCTACATCTTTTAGCTCTTCTAAAACAAGCTTCTCTTTGCATTTACTTTTAGCTCTACCTTCATTGTTTTTTTCAGGGTATTAGCTGTCTTAGAGGTTACTCCATAGATTTCAAGCCTATTTTTTAAATTAATTTTTGTGTAGACAACATTTATATGAGATGAAGAGGTGATAAATCCGGTCTGCTGCTGGTGCTTACCGTGTAATGTTAGAAACAGCTAAATGGAGTGACATCTAACTTTAGGCATTTCCAAGACTGACTCCTTTACCCAGCTGTACAACAGCATAATCAGAGCTTGTGGATTTTTGCTGAATCTACAGAATGAACTATGAATGAAGGTAAGACCATGACAAAATGCTTCATATATTGAATCACATAAACAGTTAATGTGCTGTGATTTGTTATTGTATCTTTTTGCTGTAGTCAGTGAGTATAACAAACTGGGGATGAGGGTTGGTCATTTCAGTGGGGTTTGCTTCATGCTATATATATATATATATATATATATATATATATATATATAGTAGTTTATGTTCCATTTCACATTCATTAATGAAAAACATTATAGGTTACAAGATGTTCACAAAACTGCTTGTCTTAATCATTGCTGGCACAACTCTGCTTGCTCTCTGTGTTGTGGCCGGTGTGGCCGCTGTGTTCCAGCCAGCTGACAGAGGGCTAAGATAACGTTGCCAACATAGCCACTGCCAACACTTAATGGTCTATGGAAGAAAAAAAAAGAATAAAACATATTTCATTAATTTCACAGTCTGATTGTTTCTCAACCGCAACTTGAGGATTTAGCTTGTTTTGTTTTAGGTTGACTTTAGACTATTTATAGCATATGTCCTATATCAGTGTTTCCACTAATTCCAGCGTGGCAACTAATAGCAGTAATTTGCATGTTACTTCAATTTCCCAAGTCAAATGGGAAATGTAAGAAAGCCATGGGCATAGGTTTCACTAAGGACAAGGGATACTATATTATTCCAATTATGGCAATTGTAAATTACCATAAGCACCCATTGCCTCTCATACTCCAACCAGAGCTTTTGACTCTTAGCCCAAAGTTTATGACTGGGCCCACATTTCTCTTAATTCCTGAGGCTTCCCCAGGTTTCATTCTTAAATTTAATTTATCATGAAAAATGCATTGTGTATTAATCTTTTGTCATTTCAGATCCAGCCACTCCTTCAGTTACCCCTTTCCCACCATTCCCATAACCTTAGCTTGCCAACAAACCTGCTCACTTGTTTCCCATTTTCCTCATCAGCCTTGCAGTACTGTATATACTGTATACTGACCCTTTTCCACTTATTTACCCCCTAGCTTTCCAGTCTTTGTTCTGCCAGATTGACCTATGTTTGGATAAATTATGTGCCTGCCTGGTTTTGACCCTTACCTTTTTTGTTTTTTTTCTTTTTCAGTAAACGTGAACTTTTATCTTAAACTGCTTGTCTTGGAGTCATGCTCCTGGGTTCAAGCCTGTCATTTTCTGACACTCCCCCCCCCCCCCCCCCCCCCCCTCCATCTTTCCTTGCATTGACATTCAGCAGCTTACCACATTGTCATAGTCACGCATATTAATCAAGCAAAATAGATGCAAAGTAGGTTGAAGTCTGAAGTATGGAGCAATATAGACACTGTCAGCAGTGGCAGGATTTTCAGAGTTCTACTAAATGTTGCAGTTGTAGTGTGTAAATCATTCTAATTAGACTGAATGTTTAAATCTGCATCAACATATGATACTACTAGATACTGACATGATTAATTACTCTCAGGTTCATTTAACCCTGGCTCATTAAAACAAGTCAAGTTATAACAGAATTTACATCTTTGGCAGCACACTTTGTACTCAAATAACACTTTACCCACAACCCCCGCTGTACGTTTAGGGGTGCCCTGTTCACACGCCGAGAATGCAGTTATGTAATAAAGACATAGGTTTAGATGAATATACAAGAAACAATATGAAAGAATCCACAAGGGATTGAAAAACGTAAACTGACTATGTTTAAACAACCCTTCAAAAGCTTTGTTGTGACAAGTTCACATCATTCTCCTCATTTGGTCTCACTGAACCGCCAGTTTAAAAATAAATGTGTGATTCCAACAGTAAGCCCTGGCTGAGCAGCTGCTTTCTCCATGACTGTATAAGATTGTTATGTGTGTGTCTATACAATTCTGCATGTGTTTTTAGTAGACTACATGAATTTGGGTAAAAGTCTGGCTTAGTATCCTTTAGATATCCATGCCTGCCTCATTAAATATCAAGGTAAAAAATGCTTGGATTAAACATGAGATATTTGACTGTGAATCCAACATTTTAAAAGTATGTAATACTTCTGTGAAACCTTCTCTGAACCTATACTATATATACAGTATATAATGAATTGTGTAATTCATTTGACTCATTCCTTTGACTCTGACAGGGACATCTGCCATTTACAGTACCCTGAAGGGAAATACGCTTTGGCTTCTGTATAGTGTTTGTGTGTGTGTGTGTGTGTGTGTGTGTGTGTGTGTGTGTGTGTGTGTGTGTGTGTGTAAATACCCGCGTGTGATTATCTGTGACTATGGTCATTCCCTAAGGGTAGATATATCCTGAATGACAAGCAACCAAATGTCAACTATCCTTATCCTCATGTAATGCATGCATTATGTATGATGCTGTCATTCCCAACTTAGACTGTAAAATAAACATGAACACACTCTTACACACACAGACAAAACTACACTTATAAATGCGTAAAAACACACACAGACACACATTAACACACTAAGTTACTTTCGCAAGGGTATGGCCACCAACTAAATAGGTTGTGTTCATCTCTCTTTTTAAATAAAAACTGCCTCAGCAGGCAACATGCCACATTAAGGCTTAACATACTATCATGGAAAAGCAATATCATGGTAAAAAGTTTCATGTAGCTCCAAATGTGATTCTGTTTTAAAAATGTAAATGTGCCTACACTCTCGACAGATGGGACATGTCATTCATACAACCCCTTACGGCCGGGTTGGATGCAAATATCCAAACCACACAGCCAGCAATGAGTATAATATAATTAGCACATGTGAGAAAATACTGTTGGACTTGGCACCAATTATCACTAATTATCGCGTCTTTAACAGCCGGAGAGTCTTGTCTCAGTAAACATTTTTATTTTCTGTTCCTTGTTCTATCCTTTTTTTGTAATTTTAGTTAGTTTTAGCTTTTAGTTATAGCTTTTTTGTTATTGATCTCTATTTCTGTGGTTTGATACATTACCCAAATAAAGCTCATCAGTCAATCAATCAAAAACTCCCTTCTTCAGAGCGTTGTAGGGATGATAGCCTTAAACTCTAACGCTAACTCAAATATTCTCAAACATTTTTGCATAGTATATTAACAACATTGTGGAGGACCGGCCATTATTAATTAATTTGCCGATTAGTTTTATGTCTATGAAATGACGAAAAAAAAATAGTGAAAAAAAAATCCCATCACGAATTGTCAGAGACAAAATGACTTCAAATGTCTTGATATGTCTTGATTTGTTTGACCACAAGTCCAAAACCTAAAGATATTCCATTTACCAGGATATTTGACGAGGACAAGTAACAAATTATCTCATTTGAGAAGCTTGAACCAGGGTATATTTGGCTTTATTTCACTGTTTGATTGAAAAATTACTGAAACAATCAATCGATTATCAGATTAGTTCAATCAATTAACCGACAAATTATTCTAGCTCTAGTTTTGATGTCATAACATACTTTGTGCCTTATATCACCCTTATCGTCTCCTCAAGCTTTCTCAGTCCAATCCCAAAAGCTCAGTGATGTTGTTTTGTGTTAATTTATTTGCACAGCAATAACAACACAGCACATGCAGATTTAAGTGGGTGGTTAAGGACTAATTATCTTGCAATCTGATGACCCTCAGATCAAAAGGGAGCAATAGTTGATAATAATTATGCAAAAAAAAACCTATAATTCTACATAATATATGATTATATAATAGTACAGTAGTAAATGTTATGTGACCTGGCATCGGTTACTTAAAGCTGCAATAATCTATAATATTAATAATAAGATTAGGTGGTCAGAAACCTGACTCAAGACGTACGCTAATGTGTCTGCAGAATGTTTCAACAAACAACTGTTTGCTTAATTGTTTACCATTTCAGTTATAAGGTGATAATACTGTATTTCCAAGTGCTTAGGGCTTTTTCTAAATGCATTTTTCTGAATTGCCATTTCACTCAGTCCTGCTCTCCTCATTTGTTCTGTGCAATTGCTGCAATCCTGTGCCACTGTGATGATTGTGTAGCTTCCCCATCATTAGACGCTTTGCCATCTTCAAAGTACAGTAACTCTAATTCAAAGTTGCATGCATCTATGGCAACAAAGTCGTATAGTTACCAACCATTCTCCTTCATAATCCTCCCCCAATTCATTCAGACATTACAAGCTACTACTTTTACTGCACACACATTTGGGACATTAAATATACACAATCAATACCTTCATACATTCATACACGTTTAAATAAACATTGCATACTGCAAACTCCCACAACATGTATTATGCACACAAGCCTTCCAATCTCATTAACTTCAAAATGCCTCATTTAAGCGTCTCTGTGGATTTTGGTTTGAAAAGGCTACATCTCATGCTGTCTCTTCTCCTCATCTCTTATATGACTTTCTTTGTCTGTTGAAAAGATTGTATCACAGCTTCCCTCTCTGTGTTACTCTCCCTCTGGCCCTCTCATGTCTGTCTGACACAGATCCTAAGCTACACCCCCTCACCCCCATTTCCCTACTCTCAACACCTACAATTATGCCATTGTGTAAGGTCTGAGGATGACACTGTCTAATGAGAGAACAATCATTAAAAATTTGCAGTAAAAAATATGCTCAGTACTTTAAGGTCATCAACTGCATTTTGAATTGGGAAAGGAAATTGTAGGGGTTAGGGAAAATGCAGAGATAGAGAAAGAAGTGCAACACAATCTTTTGTGTTGTAGTTTTTACAAAGGATTAAAAGTCTCATGTTTAATGAAAGATAAGTAGTTAAGAGCTTGAATAGCACACAATAGCAGTAAGACACGGGTGTTGGTGCATGCAGTATGGTGAGGTCATACATCATCAACCACATTTTATGGTTAGTTCTTGACAGGTCAGGTCTGAGGGCAACAAAAAATGAATTATTATGCTTGGGAAAATGCAATAAATATCACTGAGAGCTTGCAGGAACCTATAAATTGCAGAAGTTTATAGAAACCAGCACAGACAAATGTAAAATGTCCACTGCTCCCAATTTTAAAACAGGAAAGAAATAGAATGTAAATGTGTTACAAGGCTATGCTAAAATAAACACAATATTATAAGGGGAAGAGTGGTTGTTTATGCAGTTTCTTTGCCTTTGACCCCACTTTGTAAAGATATCTGAGGCCAGATGGTTCACCCAGTACTACTGTGCTGCTTGGAAACCCATTTTTTTTAGGAAATCTCAAAATATCAGATAGCCTGGGCCTCTTTCATTTCCGTTCCTAAACATTACAATCATGTTGAAAATATACTGAGGGAGAAACAGTAAAGTCTGCAGTGGTAGCTTATAGGAAAGGTTATAACAAAGTAATCGGCACTAGTGTTTTTGCCATCCTAATGGCATTTCTCTATGGATGGAAATGTGGGACCACCACTGGTCCAGACTGTAATATCCCAAGAACTATTGGATAGTTTTACATGAAATTTGGTACAAACATTGATGTTCCCCTTAGGATGAATTGTGATAACTTTGGTTACCCCCTGACTTTGTACATAACACATCCTTTAATCAAATTGTTTTCAATACTTTGCTTTATGGTTAAACGCCTCCTAAACTAACAACATTTCCATCAACCTCGGCTGTACTTTATGTTCCGTGCAAAATAGCAAATGTTAGCATTTTAACATGCTAAACTAAGACGGTGAACATTGTCAACATTATACCTGCTTAACATCAACATGTTGGCGTTGTCATTGTGACCATGTTTGTATGCTTACATTAGCATTTAGCTCAAAGCACTTCAGACAAGCCGTCCTCCTCCTACTAACTGGAAATGTACCGGTATGTTGATTTACATTTTGTTTTTTTGTTGTGATCTACATAGTCCACAGACTTTTATCCCCTTTCGCTATGTAGCCAATATGGCAACCATTTAGGGAAACAGTGTCCAGCATTCCACACTCAATTTTCTGACTGTTATGAGTAGCCTACACCATCCAGGGTACTCATAGTGCACTGCATTTTGCCATAATAATCAGAGTGAAGTGTAAGTACGGTAGAACGCGAATTGAGACACAGTCTTGTTTCATTATGTCTATATGTTTGTGTCTGTTGGTGTTTGGATCAAATATTTGTTCCATTTTGTTCTTATTGTATTGTTGTGTTTTTCTTGTTGCTGTGTAAATAAATAAATATAGACATAAATATATACAGGGCAATATAAGTAATTGTATAGGACACCTAAAGGTGAAAGTAAAAATTATAATGGCATTGTAAATCAATGTTTATGCAAAACAACAATGTGGAGATGAGATGAGAAGAGGTGTAGAGGAGCTTGAGAGTGCAATAAGCAAAATGGAGACAAGGGAATGAGTGCCCTTCAGATAATTGCCTAGTGAGATAAGTGCCACAACCTCATTGGGTGACAAAGACAGATTGAGACAGCATAGATAAGAATATAGACAGTTTTGGTTATGAAACATAATTGCAAAAGCAAAAGATGGAAGTACAATGTCTTACTTAATAGGGTATAGCATTAATATGTGGAGTAGGTATTTTGTAATAGAACTATTTTCTTTTCTTTATGACATTTATTTCTCTGAATGAGTATGCATAGCTCTTCAACTTTGCTTTTTGGAAAAGGAGGAAAAATGGTATGAAGAAGGCATAGATGCCCTAAAGCCCCTCTTCACCCCTCCATTACCTCTATCACTGGCTGACAGTTCTGATTTCTCTGAGATTGGTACAGCCCATATTGCATACTGTCAATACTAAGCCTTAAATTGACATCTTGTTTATTGACCTGTGACGCTAATATCTGTTGTTGTTGTTGTTGTTGATTTTACTCAGTTGTTGAACATTTTGAATGCTTTGCAGTCACTGGATATTCGAACCGTAGCTACCGGAGTGTAAGGGAAGAGCTTGGTTGAAGGTGCTGCTTTCATGATGGTAGACAGAAAAATCTCTTCACCCACACCTTTTAAGTGGAAATACTTTGAAAGTGTCCATCAATAGAAAATAACAACTTAATTTAACACAGCACTCTGACATCATGCATGTGAGCTCCACTGTGGGCTTTTCCAACACTGGTGTTACTGGTGAATCTTATCTGTTTGTTGTGATCCAGTGACTGCAGGCCGAATGCTGCATGAGACAACTGTAGTCTGAATGGAAAGATTGTGTCCTAATGTGATTATTCTTCAGAGGCTGGGCCAGCCTGTTTTTGCGAAAGCTAAGTTTAGTATGTCTAGCTGAACAAGACAGGGAAGATGTGATGCTTCAAACTCAAGACAAAGCTGCAGACAACACAACAACCCTGGCTTGACCTGAAACCCAAAACTTTGAATAACCTTGGAGCAGTGTGACAACTTAAACTCCCTTGAGGAAGCAAACATACAAAAAAAAAAAATGTTTTAAACTTATTTTCATTATTCTTTGCCTGTATACTTCTCAGTAAATAATGATACAAGGTATATGCTACAACCTATCCTACCTTACAATGCAGTTGTCTTGTTGAAATTAATGCTTTTCTGCTGCATTGCCATTGTCTGAATGGGCCTAAACACTCTGTTTGCTGCAGCTGTTTGTGTAAATCCATCCAACAAATAATTGCACTATGGTCTCTCTTGTAATCCCTTCCTTCAACAATTACTTCAATTCCTGTGCTCTGTTTCTTACAAGAATTGACCCAGGATCTGCTATCAGCTGCATTCTTAGCCAGTACCGACACAGAAAGTCAATTTCCTTTGATGTGGAACTCTCTGCTGATATCTTGAATGTAGCCTGACTTGCACAGTAATTGACACCCTGTTGAGAAAAAGCCTTTTCTCCTCAGTGGACCAGCCTGCAGCTACATACAGCTACTGCATGTTACAAAACAAAAGACCAGCAATGGCTATAAGTTAAGAGTGAAACATCTATTAATATTTTGTTAGAGTTGATTCACCTTTTCTCTTGTTGGGTGTAAATGAAACTAGTGCGCAAGATTTATGAGTAAGCATTGGCATCTTTGTGGAGTCTCTCGTGGAGGCTTTTAGCATATTTTTCAGGAGCACAGTGTAGTCCTTTGTCTTTCATCTTTCTCACTGTACAGGTCAAATTAACCATTTGATCTAGATTCTTCAGAGTAAGCTTTCTCCAGGGCACATGGGGTTTCTGAATAACATCACAAACAATTGTTTTACTCTGAAACACATGACTGATGTGGCTGTCCCATTTCATTTGACTCCAAATTCACCCAAGCTGAAATTGCACCGGCAAAACAATGACCCGCAATGCAGTGAACATGGATCCCACTCGACAAACGGTCAGTACAGATATTGGATTGGATTCAGTGACTACATTTTTGAATGTTCCCTGCCAACATGTTTCAGTTGTTTTTATTCCTGTAATATCCACATGTACTGTAGAGGCTACAGTGTGGATTGGGTATGGTTAGGTCTAGTAAACAAAGACCATCTGGTGTAGAAAATATCGTATCTATGGCTAATAAACACTGTGGCTGAGGGATGGTTAGGGAGGTTAGGGAGGCACCAATCCTATTTTTTTTTCTATTTTTTCTATCCCAATATTGATTTTCTCAAATCTTAAATATGTACACCACATTGCGTGGGATACATTGGGATAATTTTTCTGTAAGGAAAAAGAAAACAAAGAAATCAAATAAGTGTACAGATGACTTGATAAATGTCATTGAGAGCAGAAACACTCAATTTTACAATGACATTGGCAAAGAAACTGTATTTAATAGTGGATTGGTCATGTCTGACCGATACTGAATTCACCTATATGTATTGATATGTATCAGGCCTGATACATATACCTGATACTGGGGGTTAGATTGGTGCATATAGTATTTAGTAAAGGGCGAGACCTAAACTCAGACACACAGACACAGACCTATTCATCACCCCTGAACATTACATCCTTACTTTTCACTGCATAATTTTAACATAATACAGCACCACTCTTTTTCAAAAAAGGGGCATAGGGGGCGTAGCAGGTTAACAAGGGGGGATGCATTTTGGTCATTTTGCTAACAAAGGGGGTGGCGTCCGCCCTTAAACTGCATACTGATTATACCTCTAATGCATCAACATGCTACCATTGTCGGGAAGTATTTATTATTCTTTCTTAAAATGGTGGACTCTTTCTTTCTTTAACCAAACCTCAATTAGAGACAAGTAAAAAGTAATGCATCCTATAATGCTGCACATGTAACAAGATTCCAGACTGTTGCCACATCTAATTATAATTAAAATTATTGTTGATTAAGATAATTGAGGCTGGAGAGTTATTTACTACAGAACAGAAATAAGCTTTGTTATGAAAAGTCACTGGGGTAAGTTCCGAGTAATTTCCAGTTCAGCACACACACATTTGATCACATGCTCACAACAGTCAGCCAACACAATCATGATTCAGTAACTTTGTCTTTTGAAATGAAATGAGTAAGTATTAGCTTGTTTTTGAATCAAGAAGATTGAGCACTAGAGCTCATTAATTCACTCAAAACAAATGGTATGTCTGACTTAAATGGAAAAAAAGCATGCCTATGCAATTCAATTACCTATTATTTTCTCCCAATGTCATTCCTATTGTTTTCTTGTGACATATTGTTGTTACACCTATCTGCAAACCAAATATCCATTAAGCATAATAATTATATACCTTTTGAACTCGTAGGATTGCAATAAATTAAACTATGGTGCAAAAAGTGCCAGTGCATGCAAAAATAATCAGCATTCATAATTATTTGTATCACATTAAAAAATATATACAGAGTTGCAATTAGTAAGTAAAATTAGCTTATTTGTACAATCCTTTTATTAGCATACACCCCATGGATGAACACTTTATTGGACCAACAAACCAAAACAGTGAACTGAGGGGATGAAAGCTGTATATAGAGTTACCGTACATCCTTAACTCCTATTGTATTACATGAAACAGTAGATTGTTTGATTAAAATAAATAATAATAATAATATTAATAGTAATAATTATTAAATAGAATGATAATATTATAGTCCTCATTATGTCAACAGCTTTTTGAAATATCACACAACATGTGTTCTAGTATTTTCCTTTGGCTGAACTCATTTCACACGATCTAACTCAGTACAAAGTTAACACTGAGCTTCTGTGTGGGAAAAGACAATCACAGTGGAGTTGTTTTCCAGGTTTCTAGGGCGTGTTTCAATTCCTAGTTGAAATTTCTGTTCTGCTCATAATGTATTTCTGTTTCACCCAGTCTATTCTTTCACATGTTTATAGTCTTTGTCACTGTAGATGTTGTAGGAATAAGGTATTAATAAGATTTTCATGTCCTAGGTTTATAGGTTAGGGTTTTGTTAACTTGGTTAGGGTTAGGGAAAGGAAGCGGTTAAATACTGAAGGATGTAAGTGAAACAGAATGTTCATTATGGTCAGACAAAAGTCTTATACAAGACTCTGTGTCTTGTATAAAAACGATTTTGTAATCAGTTTGTTCCTCCCGTAGCATTGGTCAGTTCAGTAGTTCACAGTTAAAAGAGGAACAAAAGCTCCATTGTGTGTATTGTTTTTATTCTCTCTCAATGTCCTCCTCGTGCAGAGTCAGCCGAAATACTTAATTCGTTGTGCTCTCAATGAGTTTACAAAATTGATTTGAATTATTCGATTTCTTTCATCTAACCAGATAACAAGACCCCACAGAAATGATAATGTTTGTGTTTTTTCAAAGATTGATCTAGTGTTTTGACATTTCCATATTTGTTCATTTTCTGTCCATTCCTTTTAAACCATAAATGTCAAACGCAGTCACAGTCAGCCACATAGAGAAAATCAAGTCCACGGCTGGACATGTTTCAATGAAAAATAAACAGTACTGTATAATATTCTAAATTTATCAGACAGATTGTTTTTCTATTTTTATATACAATAGAGCATAACGCAGACAGTAATAAGGGAAAGGTTTTCCACAAGTTGTGCCCTTTTAGTGAGTTACACTGGTTGAGTGAATTTTGTTTATATGGCCATCTCATACTGAAAAGTGCAAAAGTGCAAAGCTTTCTTCTAGCATTTGACATGTTTTGTTGGGAAGGCTTTGAGTCTGTCATGTGTGACTATAATCCTGTTTTCATTGCCGCACTTTCACATTAGGTCTTAAAGGAAAAAATAGGTGAAGAGTTATCTCTTATCCTCAGATTACAGGTGAGGTGCACCTCATAGCACTGGAAGAACACTTGGCTTAGGACTTGTGTCTCTGTGCTCAAAAGCTTGACTTTGTTCACTTACAAAGAAATGCATGAAGATAATTGGTTATACTCTTGATAAGGTATACTTTTTTTTTTTAAGTCTCCTTATTTTACCAGTTTCTTTGTATTTAACACACCATCGTACTTTCTGTAACTTTGAAACTGGAAAGCTGAAAGATACAGAAAAGGTTGTGGAAGAATAAGGTTAGCTCCTTGACTAATGATGGCATATGTGTCTCCAGAGACAGCATTCTTGAGAGCTAAGTGTGATTGAATAGGAGTGCCATCAGCAGAGAGTGTTTAATAGTCCTCTCTGTGTAAGTAACAGAGTATGTGTTTCTGAGCGACTGACAGCTCATTCTAATATTAAGGTTGGCTCAGGATATGACATTTTATATATACGTCTGTTTGAAATGCTCTGTATCTTACTTCTAATTGTTTTGAACAGATGTAATCTAAAAAGCTTTCCTTATGTGAAGTGTACTCTTGCAAAATGCTCTTCTAGCAGAAAAATGTTGGTGTGTGATTTCAACTAAAGATACAAGTTACAACTAAGAATACTGCACATAGTGTCCTTGACAATACTCATAAGCACTTCAGCATAGAGTGGCGTGGCTCCTCTCATACAGATGTGTTCAAATGGATTTTCATATGGCAGTCTCATGAGAAATAAAATCTCGACAACACTGAGAGGAGAGATAAAAGTTTTGATAAGAAATTTGTTAGCATCAGAGATGAACAAATCAGTGTATTTTGCAGATCGTCAAATGCATCCCAAATGGAACCACCTATCATAACTCATCCCCAGGAATTATTAATTTCCGATTTATTCAACAGTAAATCTTGTCATGAAACTTTGAAGTAATGGTAAACAGGGAGAATCTGACATAATCTGTTCTGTGCACTGGCAGCAGGTGAAAGACACAAACACAAACACATACACATCCCAGAAAACCTGACCATCACTGATGGTTAGAATCACACCTTCAGCCCCTCTGTCATCCCTATTTTTGTGTGTTGCCGTTCTCCCCTTCACACGCTCCGTTCTTCTGCCCTGAATAAAACATCACCTGAGACTCATTCGTGTCTCAGCTCCAAATGCCACTGCTTGTTTTCCTTCCATGCAACAGCTTCATGGCAGAAATCTGAAACCCTAAATCCCAAAACACCTACAACAATACAAAGCTCAGAAGCACAGCGACATGCAACACAGAGGCACATATACATAGACCCAGATAAAACTTAACACTGCCATGATAGATGGACAGACAGATAGATATATAGATAGATTAATAGATATTACAGCACACAGTAGTAGTGCCATGTTGTGTCTTTATATAAATTATACAATCACAACACCACAGACTGAAAACAAAACTTTGAGATTGTGTGGGGACATATTTGTAGGCCTGCAGTAGATGCTTCCAGTCGGTCATTCCAAGGTCTCCAATGAGCGCAAATCTGCTTTAGGTTTGATTCAACAATCATTTTAAAAAGTCCCAGTATTTTATAGCACAGTTAGTACATTTGTGGTTTAGAAGTAAAATCATCAGGCTCAAATTCAGCTCCTTTGGGTGCTTTTAGCTTAAGAAAACACTTGGTATGAGTAGTCAAAGACAGTCTTTATTAAATCAGATGATGCAGCTCCAGGCTATAGATTCTAGTGTTACTAATTGTCTGATACCACAGAAGGATAGTTGGGGTTTTCTTTGGCTCAGTTATAACATTATGAGTTACTACAAAGGAGCTGTGTTTGTCAGTGGCTTCAAAATCCTTTAAGTATAAGATTTGAGTTTGGGGTTTTAGCCATGCTAGCAGCTCTATGGCAATGCCGGTCTGTCGGTTGGTCCAGACTGAATTATCTCAACAACTACTGGATGGATTGCCATTAATTCTTTTACAGAAATGCATGGTCCCCAGAGGATGTTTCCTACTGACTTTGGCGATCCCCTGACTTTGTCCTTTAGTCGCACCATGAGGTTGACGTTGATGTTTTTCAGAGTGAAATATCTCAATGAAAATGATATGCAGTGCCATGAAATTTGACACAGACATTCATACCCCCCTCAGGAGGACTCCTACTGAATTGGGTGATCCCCTGACTCCGTCTAGTGCCATTATCTTATGATGTCACGGTAAAAGTAGATTTGATACAGTGACACATGGAGAAAAGGAAGGGAAATGTTCAAAATTGATTTTGCTATCATCACTAAGAAAAAAATCATCACTAAGAAATACTGGAACAGAGAGGCAGTGCACAGTAGGAGGAAAACAGCTATCAAAATGAAGAAAAGAAAAGAAACAGATGAGATCTAAATGGAGAATGACACACATATGTACAGTAACATAAGTAACCATCCATTAATTAAAGCTGACAGGCTTGTTGCAATGCTGGGGGCTCCCCTGTGGCACAGCATCATCTCAGTGACCTAACAAACTGAGACCCGTGCTTGGAGTGGAAGGTTGGCAGGAAGCACAACCTGCGTTGCTGGCCTAAGATGTTGTCTTAAGAATTTGAATGCCATTTTCTGCATTTCTACATGCTTTTATTATATATCCCCAGCTACTTTAAAGTAACACATTGTGATGAAGATGGCTACCATGCGCAGTTTAAGCCAGAAAAGTGGTCAATTAGAAAAAGGTTCTTCTTGAATAACTTCTTGATGAACTTCTTCTCTCCATGTTTAACCCATAATGCTACTACTACAGTTAGGGATATAAGATATACTTTGAAGAATAGGACTGGTTGACCTATGGCACATTAGGTCATGGCACATGGCACATGTCCCCTCTGACCTTAGTGGATGTTATGTTCAAAGTCAGACCAACACAAGGGCTGAGGGTCCAGAAAAACTAAGATTCCACAACCAAAACACATCCGCCCCATACACTAGGCTTGTATATACAGTATGTGTATGCATCTGTGTCTGTGTGTGCATTTGGAGATTACATAACATTTGATTGACATTTTTACTCTATCCCTGTATTAAAGTGATCAATATCCTTCTCCTTCTCTTTATATTAGTATTTGATGAAGAGAAAGGCCCATGAGGATCCTAATAACCATTTACAGAAGATTTATGACTTACATTTTAAACATTTAATATGCTTTCAATATCTATTATGTAAATGCTCTATCCATGTGTGCGGCATTTAATCTAATCATGTTAGTGTAGTATACCATAGATCATTTACCAGTGGCATATGGAGCAAAAGAAAGAAAGAAAATACATAGAATATGAAACATTAAAATGCATTCTAAGCCATCATTACTTAGTGATACATTTTATGTATGAGTCACTGTCAATATGTAGATTTTGTCAATCACACATGCATGAACGAGGTTTAGCAAGGTGTGACTGCTGTATCATAGCAGCATGAGCAAACAAGAGCAAGTTAAAAACAGTAAATAGTAAAAAGCCCCCTCAACATTAGTCTCGGTCATGATTAGTGTAAAATTCATTTTCACATTATATCTGATTAGTAATGAGACGGATACATCGATTATACACCGCCAAATAAGTGGAGGACTGGTGACTTAGTCTTTTACAATATTGCAAACTTCACCTGTCTGACACTGTGTATGTGTTTGTCTGTCCCTCTGTCTGACCTACGAGGTCCTGCACCTGTCTCTTGACTTGGCTTGCTCTTGTCTAACTGTTGAACTTGCCAAGTTAATCTTGCCCTGGCAGGCTGCCACGTCAGTGTTGTTTATATACTGTCAAGAGTGAAACCCATTTCAAGAAAGTTTTGTTCTGAGATCTCAGTAGGCCAGCTGAGAGATTAAGAGCCCTGGCTGGTGCTACCATCAGCCACAATCCAGAAACAGGAGCACAGACAAGCTGTCTTAAACTTCTTGTCTTTCTTTTCTTACTGTCTCTTACTCTCCCTCTTTTTCTCTCTATGTGGCACTACTAAGGACATCACCAATACCAACCTTAGTCATTGTCATGTGTCAGATTTCAAACGAGCTACAGACATGCAGCATTTTAATTCTCCATGCCTACCCTGTTTGGTGACTATCGCTATTCCAACATCTGCTCTTTGTTAGCTTTGTAGATACGCGTACATGTGTTTGTATGTTGTGGTGATTTGCTTATCTAATTTAATTCTGACAAGTTATGCAGTTTTGGCTTTGTGCCACAGCAGGCTGGAGTCTGGCGCAAAGACAGTGCCAGTGATGCAGCTGTGAAGTCCATCTGGGATTTTGTGACCATGTTTCTGCTGCAGGAATGGTAAAATTGGTCTGAAGACGGATACTACATCACAAACAAATTGCAGGGACTAACAGCCAACAAAAATGACAGTGGAGGCTCCTTTATTTCAGAACGAATTCCCTGAATTTCTTTTCTGAAGAGAATGGGCAGTGGGAGAATTTGTGTGGTACAAAATGTGTTCAAGTACATTCTAATAAATGATAGCTCTTGTGGCAGGGGTAGAGGTTGCTATGTTGCTAGGTTGAGATGAGAATGGGAGGCAAGAAGGATTTGAAGCCGAAGTCAGTGGGTTAGAAAGTCAGAGCACTCATTTTAAATTATACATTATGCCCTTAATTAGTGAGGTAATTCTATTTCTCTGTCTTTCTGTCTCCTCAACCTTAAAGAAGGATCCTTTCTCTGTTGCTCTTACTGAGGTGTCTCCCTTTTTATCTGCCCTGAGTTTTTCCTTATCCACATCAAGGGTCAAAGGTTAGATGGTTATATAAATAAAACTGACTTGACTCGACTTGAGTGAACCACAAAAAAATGTTTTTAGATAGAAACACTGTTTATCTGTTGCATTGAGCTTCACCTTTCCTGACATGCCAATGATGTCTAACTTCACTCCATGTTTTAATTCATTTAAAGATACTCTGCTTGGAATAGTAATATAAGTATGGTTGATATGTTTTTTCCACCCAAAAAAGGGTTGATTAGTTACAAATTCTTGAAATTACAGTAAGTCCTTCTCCAAAATCTATAAAAAGGCAAATATTGTTCATTCATTTACTGGACACAAAAAAAAAAAAAAAAAATCCATTCTCAGTGTTTGTGGCAGTTGCATATTGGACCATGAAGTGGTTATGATGTTCATCACGAACTGATCATCTTGTACATACACTTCTTAATTTCTGATTTCCCAGATCAGCCAGTTGAGTGTGAAAATGGCGTCTTCTAGAATCAAATTATGCATGTACATCATTCTGCACAGAATAGGACTTGTTTTGGGCCAACACGTATCTGAGGCAGGAAGGTCATATTGAGATCTGGGTTTGTTACTGGATTTCTTAATTTCCTACATCGAACCCTCAGTCAGCCTCATGGGGATTCTCAGGCAGTGCATCAGCAGGGCATGAAGGAGCCAAATTGGCCTTCACAGAGCTCAACACTTATCATTATTCACCAAGAGATGTGCACAGAAAGATAAAGCTTATGTTTCATACCATTGCTCTTTTTCTTCTGAGACTAATAGA
This sequence comes from Lateolabrax maculatus, assembly GCA_031216445.1. NCBI lineage: Eukaryota > Metazoa > Chordata > Actinopteri > Acropomatiformes > Lateolabracidae > Lateolabrax > Lateolabrax maculatus. The sequence continues at coordinate 17,026,896 of CM062201.1, read as the reverse complement.
TTAATTGTATGCCCATTAACACAGGCTGGTACAGAGGCAATCACACATAGGGACTCAAATATGCATTTGTGCATGATGTTCCAATAAGATCTACTGTAAGCGATTTAACCTTCATTATGTAACTAATGTCAGACTTGTAATATCTGATCAAACTTCAGCAAGATGCTGTCTAACAAAGCTGTAATGTGCACACAATGTCTCAAAAGAAATCGGTTTAGAGTGTATTAGTAGCTGATATATTAGATGGATTTTATACATTTTCTTGTTGGAATATTTCACTTCTTTCTTACATATGTTTGTACTGGAAGCAAATATAAAACACACAACAAATCCAATGATAGTGATTACAAATCAGAAAAAAATGGGATATCATACACAAGAGTTAAATCAAAGGTATTTTAAAATCAGTTATCACAGTAAAAGTAGTAGTAACATATTTAATTTATATCGGCTCTTGCAATATACCCACTCAAAGCAATGAAAGCATTAAAATGTGAATGGTTATGTTTAGGGACTCAAGGCACTTTAGGTAAAGATTAAAGGTTAGGTAAAGATTGTGGTCTTGGTTAAAGTATATATTAATTAATATTTAAAAAAGTAGTTAATATAAAAAAATGGGGAATTATGAGGATTATGATGGAAGTGTGATGTTGATTTTAATGCTTATCTTCAGTATCTAGTTGAGCAACATTTACAAACGTTGAGCAGTGAAGATTTGAGGGATACCAACATACATGACAACTTAAGTGACCAGGATAGAAAAAGAAACAAGAATAAACTAAAACCTTGCTTTGAAGAGAGCTCAATTATCTTAGACCCCAACAGCATTAATGATGTGTGGTGAAATGCTCCGAATGCACAGTGTATACAATTTTTATTTAGAATTACTGAATTTTCTGAATTCATAATTTAGCTCTGATGTTTGTGCCTGATGATTTGCTATTTCTGTAACTGTCAACATATTTTTGAGACAGATTTATTTGTTTCTCATCTGTTTTCTCTGAATGAGGTTCTTTCAACATGTAATAAGATACAGGTTTCAGGTTTGCTATTTATCAAACGCCTGTTTGTTGTGTGTGACACCTGCTTCCATGGCGGCTAGTTGGAAAATTGCCAATCAAAGTGAAATGTTTCCCTCCTCTGTACCATATTTACATTACCATATTTAGAGGTAAACACAGGAAATTATTCATAGATCGTTTGTCAGAGGCAAAGAGCTGAACAGATGGATGGGTAAATGATGGAAGGACAGGGCATGTGAGGAGTGCATGAGACGACTACAACACATGTAATTTACATAAAATTGGATAAATGTTTGGATTAAAAGGGGGATGTTGGCTAAACGGGTGGATGACTGGAAGATAGAAAGGAAAGACAAAGGGAAGAGAAAACACAACCTTCCATTTCGCTAGAAGGAATTTAAAATCATATTCGGTCACAATGTCATGCACAACTCAATTGACGCTTTGGTGGCATGCAATGGGCAAAATGCACCTATGGGCTGTAAGTGCCACTTTATATGTCAAGGAATGCTTCTCATGCCACAAGAAAAGACAGAGGTTTTTTATTTTGAATAATTCTGAAAAATATTATTATGTTGTAGCATATCAATTTCAGACTTTAAATGAAATGCACCTCAAGAATTTTCTTTCTTTTTTTTTTTTTGTCGTCGTTCCATGGCCCTGAAGTCAAATGCAGTTATATAATCACTATCATCTTCATCTCCCTTCATGTCAACTGAGAGGGAATCGTAGTGCCACCCCGCTCGCGCTCAACAAGACAATAGTCAAGTTTGATTTTGGCCTGTCATCGCCTTACTCACAGAATAGACATAGACAGTGTGCAAACAACATAATTTTGGCACAGATGGAACTCTAGAAGAATGTACGTTAATTAGCAGCTGCTGTGGACATTTTCCATTTTAACCAGTGAAAGTATTGGCTGCGGCAAGTAAAAATTAGCTGCTAGATGAATGTTTTGTACACTGCCACTCTGCTAATGAGATCAAATATCATATAATATAATATAAATCCATGTGACGTTTTCCAACCAGGCTTTATTTTAACCACTTCAGCTGCTTTAAAATATGCCCGGATTGGCCTCGATCCTTAGTACATCCTGTAAATATATAAAAATGAAAAAATGCTCCTGCAGCCAAGGTTGTACATGTGGGTAGAAGTGTGATTATCATTGATTTATAAAAACACATATTAACACAGAATTGTTGATGATTTTGAGTGGCCATTCAACAGATTCACAGTCCCTGTCTTTATTTGGTTTCACCATCTATGCATGAATGTTAGTTCAGTTCATCCAGGAAAAGAAAGGCAGTTAGTATACATAACTCTCTGCAACAGACAAAACAGACTGTGAACTGTGTACTGTGTACTGTGTAACTGTGTGCTTTCACAGCAAAATAAATGATACCAGGGAGATGAAAAGAGAGAAAAGCAAAGTTTGTAGGAGAAACAAGATTAAACTGGGGGGCTAGATGAATGAATACCCTTAGGGACAAAACAAGGGTGAAAGATGAGGACATGACATGGTGGAAGGGAAAAAAAGAGATGGGGTGGATCTAAAAGCATTTTCACTTTTCCTCCTTTCATTCCCTCGCTCACCAAGTAGCAACTCGCAGGCAGTGACAGGAGGAACAGAGTTGAAGAATGAAGGGAGCGAGCCATAATGGAGGCCATTTGGGGCAGTTTATATTCCACTTCATCATCAAAAATGGACACTTTATTGATGAAGTGGCACTGTCAGAACTAATCTAGACCAAGCCTGAAATTTGACTCACAGCCAACGCAGTATATACAACTGCTGGCGCTACTGGCTATGTTACAAGTTAGAAACTAGCATTGACTGTCACTGACTGTGAGTTATGCTATTTGTTTTATTTTGAGAGTCCTGAGGAATCGCTACTCTTTCCTTTCCTACAGGACAGCAAAAACATGCATCAGCATTTATTGATAGGTGAGAGAGTAAAGGATGAGTAATGAATTTTGATCGTAGAAGGCTAAGAGACACAAAATTGAGGAAGAGAACAATAAAAAAAGGTTGGAAAAGGGATTCTCTGCCCTCTGTATCTCTGTCATCAGTAATATCTGAGGGAATTAAGATAATCACTCATGTCCTGTTTACATAATCATGCTTTTGCTTTTTTATTATAATTGGCTCCCACTGTAGCAACCCCTGAAGATGCATCCCTTGCTTGTTGTTTCTGTTTTCTTTTTCGCTCATTTATCTCTCTAGCGCTTAGAAAGAAAATAATTTGCCTAATTTCAGCTCTCCCCTGTCACAGTGTACACTGTGCTTATAAAACAGACAGAGAGTCAGGCAGCTGCGGACTGGGTGCTTTGGAGGTTAATGTGTTCACTCTTGGAGAGGGCTGGATCTTATTTCATGCACAGTTTCGGTCACTGTAGATTTCGACTCATTATTCATGAGTCTAACTAGCATCGTAATGGCTCAGTAAGTGCCCAGCTCTCACAGCAACTTTGGAGTTCATGTGTGTGTATGCTTGCTGCCACACTTCTCAGTTGTAAATTGACTAGAATTTTGCAACCATGTTTTGTCCAGTTATGGATCATCAGCCAAAAATCTTTTCTTGACCTTGAAAAGTGAATCCATGCCTTTATTTTTATCACAGCTGGAATAATGTAACACCTGCACTTAGTACTCAGTTGGAAAATCCTTTCCTACCTCCAGCTGATACAATATGCAGCTGCTTTATCAAAATCCAACAGTCATGACAATATGAGACCTATTCTTGCCTGTGATTTTAAGATGTAACTGCCATTCAAAGCTTTAGGGGGCAAGTTACATTTTGGATTTGTTTAATCTTAATCAGCATAAGCATAGCCTTTGAGTCTCTGGATGGGCCCTAATGGTTCTTCCTAAAACACACATCTTGAGTTATTTCTTAAAATAATATGCAAAGGCATTTTCATAACGTTTTTTCTAAATAAAAAAAATATTATTATTTCTACTTGCAGTAATTATTGTTATTTTACTGTACATATCTATCAGATACATATATATCTTCTTAAACTCATATAATTATAGATACTTGTATAAACATATATCTCTTTTATTTTATTTTCTTTCTCCCATTTTCCATCATACTGTACATAGGCCAAAAGACATTGTATGAGAGTTGATATAAAATAAACATGTTTTTTTACAAGCATCTTGTTTCTTAATATTTAACATCCTTATATAAACCTACACTGGTTTCAGATGATTTATTTAAATGTGCACTAGAAATTCTATATTCTAAAGATTTATGGCAGTGTACTGTAAAGAAATGAGCAAACACTATTCCCCAGATAGGTGGTTAGACAGAATTTGAAGGGGTTTGCCCACCACTTAATTGCAAGTTATAATGGAAACTTTCATTTATTGTTCCTCCTGACTGCACTTTTTATTCAGCGGGGAACATTATACAGTCTGTCTCCTGCATTCTGGAGATAGTGTTTCTGAAGAATAACAGTTACTTATGAAAGGGATAAGAAGCAAGCAATGACAAATTATGGGTTTTGATTTAGGAGGATCTATGCAATCTGGATGAGTGATGCCTTGTGGAAATGAATCGGATGATCAGCATTACAACCTTTAAAAACACAAAGTCTTGGCTTAATGTAGCAGAGAAAGGATATACAGTATGAGTGAAAAATTCAGGAATTTGATTTTTTTGTATAAATTCATGCCAATATAATGAAACTCTAGTTCTCTGGTGAGTATAGTCTTAAACCTTTCACGTTTGATCAGTGTTGTTGTTATGTGGTGTATGTGTGTATGTCATGTTTCAGTGAACTGCTGGATGGGCCAAAGACTATTTCCACCATATTGATTTAATTCATTATTTCCTTATTTTATTCATTCATTATTTCCGTATTTTATTCCATCCCATTCTCTTCAATCACAGATTGATTTAGACCACATTCCACAATGTGAAAAACACACTGAGGCTGTGTTGTGTTTTTATAGATGGTGGCCTCCAGTTTGATGACAGTAAACTGGCACAATTGGTCGTTGCTTCCCCATGTGTTCTGCCAGGCAGTAAAAAAAATCCCTCAGGCAGTATATGATTCAACCCTGAAATTAGATAAATATACAATTTATTTACATTAGCAAATACATTTTGTGGGAAAGTTCAGTCAGTCTGGATCTCACTTGCTAGATCTGATATTGTGTTATAGTTTGCTGTGAAACAAAGTTTATTATAAGTTACTGATCCAGTATGTTACAAAAACAATCTACACACATCATTATTTGTATTAGCCTTGATTATTTTTGTGAGTGAACAACTGCTAAACACTGCAATTCCTCACCTGGAGTCCTGTCAATTCAAATGTGGGTGTTTGCCAGTTTTGTTTTGTTGCTGCTCTCTGTCATTTAAATATTCTCCATAAACACTGAGGAAGAGGGTGGGAAAATTAGTAGGCAAGGGTATTCAATGCTAAGTGTGTGCAGGGTGGATGTTTTACAGCTGCATTTTGACATTGTCCCTTTGTCCTATCCATCTTATGGTTAAGCTCCATCATTCTGCTTTCGATCCCACGTTTCTGACAGTTTCAGTTATAGGATTTTTCTCATCCTTCACTTGTCCTCATTTATTCATTCCAGCCTCCCATTCTTTCACTCTTTTCCCTCAATCAGTCTTCAACTCCTTTGCTCTTCTTGACAATTGTGCCCTCTCTTTCTGTTTGTACTGTATGTGTGTGTCTGTACATGTCTGTATGTGTGCAGACTGTAAGTTCCATTTGTATGACAGCAAGGCTTAAATTGTCACAGACGTCCTCTACGATGATTAGCCCCAATTCCACCATTCAGCTACAAGCTGACAGTCACTTTATGACTTTCTCTCACTTTGTAGCACTTTCTTTCCTTCTCAGGCTGAGTGCAGTATAAGTCGGTTTTTGATGGATACTTTGCTAAGATTCTGTCAGATCACTGCCGACATTGTTCCCGATCCCTGTGTCTCCCCCTAATGTAAATTTTTCAGGAATTAAAAGGGCACGCCACCTATTTTTTACGCATCAAAGTGTTTTTACATTGCTGGGGAGTAATACAGCAAACATGAAAAAAGTTGTTTAAACTATTTTGTGGCTTCAGAGCGAGCTGCACAAAGATAAATTGCCTCAAGTTCTGTCACTCTGATACTTTTTTTAAACTGTCCATCATGAATCTGACAATGTTATAAGAGCACAACTAAGAACATTCTTGTAAAAAATACATTTTTAAGTCACTGCAATTGATTTAAAATAGGTTTCATGAGCCAAGTAGTACCCTGGACTAAGCTTTTGTTTCAAGCTAAGAACTGTGACACAAAGGGGAAACACATGTAATAACATGATGCTCAGGTCAGATGGAGTCTCAGTATGGAATAAAGCCCCCATCAGTAATCCTAAATGGAAAACCATAAAGATGTTATTGTAGAGGAGGAATAGCTTACAGCAATATCTGCATGGAGATATATTTCCACATATTTGTGTCCAAAGACACAATATATTGGCATTGTGAGGTCTGAATAAAAATGTTTATAGCCAATAAGGCATATAAAAACCCTTAAGGAAATTCAGCTAGGATCCCACCTACCCTCCACTCGCCTCCAAAGTCTAAAAGAAAGAAATGTCTTCCATCATTTATCAAAAAGACTATATTTTCAATCTTTTTCCCTTTGAGAATTAGTATTTTATTTTCAGGGATAAACAAGAAAAAAATGTGAAATATTTTTTTTCATTTTAATATAAATGAGATATCCCTGTGCAGCTTCTAAAAGGGCAACACATTTGTGTGAAGGACGGTAAGATGTGAAAAAGAAACAGAATACTTAAGAATCCTACATTTTATCATGGGGAATGTGAGATTTCAGATCAATAAGCTGAATGATTTTGCAGCCTACACAAGACTTTTTTTCATTTAATGGAGAGCCTTAAAAAAACACTGTACCTTGACAATTCTTATATTACATTTTGATGGTTGTTTATTTGATGTCAGCTATGGTCCCACCACTGGTGGAAAGTAACTAAGTACATACAGTACTGTACTTAAGTACAATCTTGAAATAATTGTTCTTTACAAGAGTGTTTTCATTTTATGTTACTTCATACTTATACTCCACTACATTTATTTCACAGAGTGAAACTTTCACTGAAACTTAAACTTTCTAAATTTTACACATAAACAAGCAGTTTATAAAATATGATACGTTAAAGTCCTGCTTACATGTTAATGCATCAATGCATGCAATGTGTTTATGTAATACTATAATAATATAACAATAAAAGGGGCCATTCTGCATACAGTAATTACCACTTTTACTTTTGATACTTTTAGTACATTTTGCTGATAATACTTCTATACTTTAATTTAAGTAATATTTTGAACGCAGGCCTTTGTAATGTACTTGTAATGGGGTATTTTTCAAAGTGTGGTATCATTACTTTTAGTTAAGTAAATTTTGTGCCACCAGTGAACAACATCATTAACTCCTAGCACTTTCACAATAATCACAGAGGACTCCCTTAATATGTCATTCTCCCTATCTAAATTAACTTTACTTAGTATAGCAAATGCAGGACGAGGGAGAAGAAAGTCTTGGAGATGTACTTGATGTGCCGTGTACACACACACACACACACACTGCCTGTATTGTAATCACTTGGGAATCTTGTGTATTTACTACCCCTGCACACTATGAGCTTTTAATTTAATTAGTGGTACACTTGTGTATTCATGTTATTCTTGCATATAATGTCTGCATTCTTCATAATATTGACACTACTTGTACTTGTGTATGCAGTGTATTCATAACTCGTGAATCCTTTTGGAACTTATCTGTGGACTCATTGGCTGGCGTGACACATTTCTCCTCAGGGCTTAGTAAAGAATCATAATATCCCATCCGTTCTCTACGCAGTTACCAGACTGCAACACCACTAAACATCCGTGGGAACATTCAAAAAGGAAGAAGGTGGAACATATTGTAACATCATAAGACAAGACACTTTCGGTCGTAGAGTGTAGAATGTAGATTCTTACATTCAGTAATAATCCAAATGTAGACTGATGCAAACTGTGAACATAACAGATAGGAGTAATTTATGGGAAAATAATTAAATTGCATGTATTAATGAAACTGTGTTTGATATCATTTAAGTAAAAATTGGTAATTTCTTTTGATTAAGTAACTTTTTTTAGACTCCACTTCAATAGATGCATGTAGTACTTATGAAATGCATTAACCCGGGAACACACATAAGCACAAGTGCCACATACAATTCTAATAGAAAGTCCACACAGAGTAATATTAAAATAATTTCCTCACCTTTGGTTCTCTTTGAAGATAATCTCCTGAGTTTATGTTGAGGGTAGGGATTTATCTACATGCAGCTCTACTCTTACCCCCTGGTGATTTAACATGTCTCTTCCCTTTGTTGGCTCCCTTTAATCTGTAAGTAGAGGTGAAGTCACTGAGTAAATAGAAATGCTATGAATATATTTTCAAGTTATCTCTGCCCATAAATTGCTTTAAAAAGATTGCCTCAGCAACTTGCCTTGGCCACAATGAATATTGTACTGGCAGCAGGTGATACTGTGTAAGCAAATATCTGTTTCAAAGTGAGAGTGATTTTGAAGTGAACGATGTTATTGAATGTGTTCATAGAAGCAGTGTGAGACTGTGTTTCAAATTATTGAAAAAAAAGGAGGTGGAGATAGTGAATATCCTTCATGGTTTGTAATGTCACCAGTTACAGAAAAGTGAGATAGCTAACCAGTCAGACTCAGTACAGTATGATGCAGGTTATTATTCCTTTTTTTCCAGTTTGAACTGGTAGTAAGAGATACACCATTGTAGGAGTATACCTCAGAATCATGACGACAGAGATGCAACTAGAACAGATGTGAACCACAAGAAGGTTTCTGAGACTGTATGAATCTGGTTTGGCCTCTTATTCAAAACAGTACTAATGAGGCTGGTGAAGTGAAGCTAAACCGTGTTTATTATTGCAACTTGTTTTTAGAGCTTTGAAACATCTGTGGTCCGATCCATAAGTCATTAGTGTTTCCTCTCTGAGGTGTCAGGATATACATTTTTAAGGAAGTTGTTTTTTAAATTGCTTGAAAAAACATCAGTTTCAAGATTTTTTCTCTGCCTCTCTTTTACCCTGCCTGTTTGTCTGTTTTTCCATTTTTGTTTTAGATGGGAAATGCCTCCGAAACATTTCTGCTGGTTTCCAGAATATCGAAAGACAATGATTATCTCATGGGAACACTCTACATCATTTTTGGTAAGTGATGTGATTTGTTTCCCTAGGTTTACAGCCTCTGTGTGAATGTATGCTCAAATCTAACAGGCCTTAAATATCCTGCCTCTGTCTTCCAGGTGTGCTGTCGTTGCTGGGGAATGGGATCCTGCTGTTCGTGGCCTATCGAAAGAAGTCTTCCCTGAAGCCAGCAGAGTTCTTTGTGGTCAACCTGGCAATCAGTGATCTGAGCATGACCTTAACCCTGTTTCCACTGGCTGTCCCCTCAGCTTATGCTCACATGTGAGTGACCATTCGTGTTTACACCAGTCTTTTCTTCATCTACCATGTCACTTTGTCATCTTTACATTCAACATATCCCTAAGGGACAAGGAAAGAAGGCAGACAGACTAACAAAGAGTGAAAGATAGGAAATGGTTAGAGAAGCAAAATATATAATTACACACAAGAGGTAGGATGACTGGAGATAGGATGACATGTCCCCATTTTTCAAGATCCTATTTCCCAACTAGTTTCTAACTGTGTCTGCCTGCCATTTGGTGCTGAACAGGTAGTGTACAATGGATTTCTAAATGTTTTTTTTTTTTTTTTGAAAATGATACAGTGAGAATGAGAGTAAAGCAGTAAAGTTGTGGGCCGAACAGCTAAACAATGAGCTGAAACTGGCAATAAAGTTGTGTAAAGCCTAGGGGAACTGCAGATTTGGGTGATAAATCCCTATCACCTTAGTGACTTCTTTCATATTTTCATAATGTTTTCACATTGTCATTTGATGTGTTGTTGTTCTAAAAATATCAATTATAACTGCTTTAAGCTTTACAAGCAGTTGTTTTGTGGACGTTTTTTCCCTGGGTTTCACCTCTCAGGCTTCTTAAAGCGTGCCCCACCTTGCCCCTATCCATCTGCAGCCTTCCTCCCAGGGCTGAAAAAAAAGTGCTTTCACCTGCTTGAGCATAATGTCTCCATCACATATAAAAAAATGAAATGCTGAGCTTTAAAAATGGTTCATGAAATGTTGCAATACATGGCACTTTGTCTCTGGTATGTCTCCTGCTTCATCCCCCGGCCTTCCGTGCTTGCTGATCTGATCCCCTGAGCATGTGTCGCTAATACCTGTCATATTTGTCATGATTGGTTCAAAATCCATCACTGCTCACTGCAGTTGCATAAGGGAGGTCAGAAAATGTATTACCTGTTTCATCTACTCGGGGTGGATTTCATAATTCATCAGAGGGATTTTGCAGAGAAATCCTAGCTTAGTATCAGGATCTTTGTCAGTCACTAATAAATGAAGAGTTGATTTTTGAAAAAACAGATGTCTTCATTTTTATTAATTTTACTAAATAACATTTTGCCAGGGAATATCAATCAAACTGGTGTTGGGTTGTTAATAATTAAGAATGGTGTTTATCTGTTTTTGCAAATTAACTCTTCTAATGTTGTGTTTCTGTTTCTCTCTCCATTCAGGTGGCTGTTTAATAGGACAACCTGTATTGTCTATGCCTTCTGTGGCGTTTTGTTTGGTCTGTGCAGTCTGACCAACCTCACGGTGCTCTCCTCTGTCTGCTGGCTCAAGGTCTGCTGCCCAAACTATGGTAAGACAACCAGTATTGGTGCTTTAATTTAAAACATACTATTTCAAAACAGAGGAATTTACCAAATAATTTTGTTACTCTTAATTTACGCATATTGATCAGCTCATTATAAATAAACTGATTCTTGTTTTTCCCTGAAGCTAAAAACCTTGAATCTAAAGAGAGAAATATTATTCGGAGGCCTGCAAGTCAAGAGCCTCTTTTTTACCTCTTTAAACAGTAGAATATGTAAATAAGTAGATGTTTACAAGGCTTTTTAATGCAATCCCTCCCCTCACACACAATCCAATTATTGGATTTGCCTTATTCCCTGGCTGTATGTGTTGGCTACAACCAAGCTGTCAGTGTTTACTAATAAATTTCAATTTGTGATTTTACAGAAGAGTACAGTAAAATGAGCATTGAACACATATAACACAGTCTATTCCTTTAGCCAATCTCATGAATGCCATGAATAACCTTTGCAAATCTAAAGACTGCAACCTCAGCAACTTTTCAATGTGATTAAGGTCACTTGACTGAAGTACAAGTGTGATGTATTGGTAAGGTTGCAACAGTGTATGCCTCTATTAATGATAACTTGTTAACATTTACTTCAAGTCCCCCTATTTAACATTTATAAGTTGTATTCAAACATTAAACAAATAGGTTATAACACATTATAATGTACGCAGCTATAAGGACATGTTGATTAATGCACAGTACAGTCTTTGTCAACAATTTCAACTTCTGTTACAAACACAGTGTGAATAATACATAGACAATCATGGGGTCAACTTTTTATCAGGCACATGCTACAGTGAACTGAAGTCTTAAAAAGTGTACAGTATCTTGCTTATTTAACATAATGTCTGCAGTCTGTAGATGATGATGAATCAAATCCATTACAGTAGCTCATGGGGCACGTACCACACAACAACTTTGGAAGTCAGGAGTCACTAACAAAGTATTGTAGAACAAAACTACCAGCAAGTCGGACCGACAGACACACACACAACAACAGCAGTCCATCACTTCTGCTCAAACACAGACTCATATAATGCTGTACCAGAACCAAACACATTATCAACACGCCAGTGAGTATAGGCAGATGTGTTAGCCCACTACCATACAGCATCTAGGCCTTTACCCAACTAACATTAAAGGCTCAGATCACCCAATAATCTTAATTTCTCAGCGGACAAAAATGTGATTTTTGGGTGGTCTATGTCCTTAAGTAGTAGACTAATGTTTCAGTCTTTGAATTAGCCTAATGTAAAATATTCTATCAAATCCTACCTTAAAAAATTGATCACAGAGGTTTGGGTTGACTCTTCTGGGCTTCCCTCACTATCAGTACAAAGGCCAAAAATTACCTCTGCACTCATGTCTCAGCAGTTTAGCTACAACACACTATTAAAACACTGCAATTACATAGTTCAGCAAACTAGCCGGAGAACGACAATTTCGTTTTTTTTTAAATTTGAGTGCAACTGCAGCTGCCATTATCACACTGGACCGATCCTGTAGAGGCTATTTCCACATTGGAGGAGTAAAAACTGCACGCGTCTTGGAGAGACAGATGCATTTACACCCTTTTAACATCTGACTAGAATAGCAGTCGGAGCAATTTCAATTCAGTCTGACGCAAATGGTTATTTACACTTAACTTAGAGATATCTTTAAGCTATATGATCTGCCCAAGACACATGAGGTGAGTAAGTGTAAATTATAGGTCATTGTCCACTTACTGCTTTTCTTAGAGCTGGAGTTTGCTCAGTTTTCATGGAGATTGATATGATTGGTCAGGCAAAACTCGAACATGCTACTTTATGGACAAAAGCATAGCAGCTACCGAGCTTGCAGGAGGTCCACCTCCATGAAAATTGAGAAAACTCCATCCACCGATGGATGACCATGTGATACAGTTGAAAAACCTGGAAAAGCTTGTTGGTGGATCTCCAGTTGTGATTGTTTTATTAAGATACTATTTCCAAGATCAATAACCAATGTTTAAATAAAAAAGTTTTAGTTATTTTGGATTATCTGCATCTTAAAGCTGCAATTACTGTTGATTTTTGCCACTTGGAGGCAACGGAAACAAGTTATGAACACAACATCAGAATCAGAATCAGGTTTATTGCCATGTAGGTTTTCACATACAAGGAATTTACTATGCAAGAAGTACAGCGCAAGAAGTACAGACAAGTAGTGCAAAAGTCGACATAAGCATAAATATAAAGTAGTATTAAAATACTAAAGTACTAATTTGCAATAAATAAATAAATTGCAAAAAAAATTCTAAATATGTGCAATACATATTTTTAAGATGAAAATGAAATAAAAATAAAACTGTGCAGGAATGTTCAAAATATGCACATCAACAACCTTTTAAGTTGATATTCCAAGTGGGTTTGCAAAGAGTTGCTTATTTACACATCCAGCAGTTACAGGGCATTATTCAGGTGATAATCCTCTGTAGTTTCACCGTAACAAACAAATTTTCATGAAGTGTTTATGTTATCTAGTGTTTATTTAATCTAGTATAGATATCATAAACACGCATCCAGTTAAGATTTCAGTGTTATCATGCAAATTAATTCTGATATTATTCAAGGACATTAAGAGGGTCAGCTAATTATTGACAATTAGGATTGCTTTCTATTTTAGATTAAATTTATGTAATGCTCTCTTTCATGCCGGGATTTAGCGCTGTCTCTCGCTCTCTCTCTCTTTATCTTTATGCAAGTCTTCTGCAACTCCCACAAATGATAGTCTTGCCTTTTGAATACATAATGACCAAGTTCTTTATTGGACCATCACAAGGAGCTATGACATATCCAGCCTAAGACCAGAGTGGTTTATGCACAGAAGTGAGATACTGCTCCTGCATGGCTCTAAAATACAGCATTGAATTATTATTATTGAGGATATATTTAAATGATTGCCTGTGTCTAAATCTCTTTAAGTTACATAGGCAGCTGATTTGGGGACCATATTGGGTTTTTGTTGAATAGACTTAGAAAAGAAATGATTATTTCATGCAGACATTCCCATTTGCTATATGTTTCTATATCAATTTTTGCAGGTTAATTAAATTTCTTTCTTTTTTAAAACTCATCAGTCACTCTTAATTTTCTCATTAAACCACCATCAATTTTTTTTGTCTTTCTATGGAAATGTGATAATTTGCCATAGCACCAATTAGCCATAATTCATTCATCATAAATTATTAATTCATTAATTTAGAAACATAAAATATTCAATGCATATGAATTGGTATCAATTGAAAGAAATTGTATATAACTTAGTTTCACTCAGAAACACTATCGTCATCAACTCTTTTCATGTCCATATTATGTGAATGGATGCACAGTTATATGCTGCAGTAGAGATTTCTAACTAGAGGGAGCTATGTCCTGGAGTGCAGAATCCAGAAATGTTTCCATTTATATGCTTCACACATTCACACTCGTCCATGCACACCACAGGGGTACATAGGACGGAGCCAATCTGACACATACTGTATCAGTGGGATTTATAATGCCTGATACACAAGATAAAAGATGCACAAAAATATAATTATTATAATAGGAAAAAGGACAGAAGTTGGCAGACTTGGTCAAGGAAGAAATCAGCACACCTAGTAACAGCAGCATGGAGCAGAAGGCATAAGAAATATTATGTTGGAAGCCTGCATGAGTTATCAAATACAACTGAAGACTGAATTGGTCTGGTGGACAGCGAACATCATTTACATGTATCTACATGTCATATTTAACTAATTCCGGCTTAATTTTGTCTACAATGAACTTCACAAGGCTTTGAAAAGTTGTGCACTAACTAGCAGCTCCTGAATATAATGTCTATTCCTGACTCCAGTAGGTCCAACGATTGCTGCTAATAGGCAAAGTGTAATTGAAGTCAAGCCTGTGTTTTTAAAGACTTCCCCTTGTCTGTTTTCCAGAGTAACATAGTCTATGGTTCAGAGAGTAAAACCCCAGAGACTACAAGCCTCGCAAATAAGTGTTTGAAATGCAAATTAATGTAAATAATTGCGTCTTTATGAAACTTCCCTGCAAAGAACCTTATACAAATGTACACAGCTTACTGACACACTGGTAAACCATGCTGTCCTCTTGTTTCTAAACTAGCTTATACACTCTAGCAGACAGCTCCCCTAGTCAAACACATGACACATTTCTTTATAGCTGCTGTGTGTGTTTAATGTTTTATATTTTACATTTTAAACCGACAAACTGTAAGAAATTGGTGAACTGCAACATGTTTTCTGTTTAATACTGGAAAGGTTGGAGTTCACACTGGTTTGACTGTCACTGTGTGTCCTCTGTGTGGGATACAGAGTGTGATACAGACGCCAAAACAATAACAATGCTTTAAGGTAGTGTATGCACATTCCAACATGATATCAGGTAAAAGGCAAAAAGGCGAAAAAGGTGCCTGCAAACCAAAATAAACTACTTAGTACAATAACAACATTTCAACATTAATCTTCTGGGTCAAATGTTGAATATTGCCTATATTACATCACACATTGCTACTGTATTTAATAAATTGTCCTTTGGGAGCGTGTGTGCAGGCACCTTTTTTATAGTAGGAAAACAACAGTACAGAACAGTAGAACAACCTAGAAGTCTCACTTTTGTTGTGAATACCTGAGCTATTAATTTGTTTGTTATTGAGATCATTTACATATTTGTTGATGATTGGTTATATAGTTAGCACAGAAAAAGTAACTATTATATATTATTATATAACAAGATATTATTATATTATACAACGAAGGGGACATCAACATATTTTTACCTAAAACCCTAATAACTGCTACTTCCATTCTGTAAGTAGCAAATAAAATATCTGCTAATGACCAAACAATTTCCCCTAATGAAGAATCTGCAATCTGCCAAACATGTGGGGGTTTATAAGGAAGTTACAAGCCAGTTCCATGGAGTGCTTTGCACAAACTTGAGAAAAGAAACAAATAGTGTAGGACTGTGTTTATGGAGTAGCACCAAAAATGTCAGAGAATCGGGTTACTGGGGGTATGGAGAGTAAAAAACATAATAACGTTTATGGGCTGCTGACACAAGGTTCAGTTTCCACGTGTGAGTTTTCATGGTGAGGATATCACAGTAAATACAACATGCGGGCTGTATCAGTTATCAAAGGACAATAAACTCTGGTTTAATTGGATTGGATATATATCACTGAAATCAGGATTAGAAATGCTCACATTTTTCAGAATATAAAATAGCTTTTACTTTGATGTGAAAAGAGGAAAAAAGTTGAAGCTACTGAATCTGTAATCAGATTCTTGGATTATTATTTAGAGCATGGAGTCTACACAAATTTCTTCATAGAACTGATGAGACAGCAAACTATTTCTACAAAGATTTATTTTCCAAGTTAACAAACTGCATTGCCTTTTTAAACAGTTCTGGTTGAGTTTGAATATTAAAGCAACAAAATGAGAAGAGAAAATCTGCAGAGACTTCAAATCTTTAAATCTACCAGACAGACTACCTTGCTGATGAGCTGTCTTAAGTTTAAGTTTTAGTGCATGGGCCAGGGACAGGTATCACCGGCAGGTCTCTATGTATACTTACACATGGTGATACTAAACACATGCATGTTTAAAAACCATTCCTACAAATCCCTGTGAAAAACTATCCTTATCCATTTTTGTAGAGGATATCAGGGTAACCACATTGTTTTCGCTTATGTAATACTCTTGATCAAGGCACTAAGGAACGTGTTCCAATGTGCACATGCATAGGTAGCACAAGAGATGGAGTATTGGGGGAATGGTTGAGAGTGATGGAGAGACCTTATCCCTTTCTCTCTTTTATTAGGTTTTTTTCACAGTTGGAGTACCTCACAGGGGTCCCTGCCAACAGACAAATTGGCCCTCACTTGGTGATTTAACAGCAGCACATGGATCTGGTGCCTCCTATTTCGTTTAATCTACAGCCACCAATGACTGCTGATGAACTTGTGAGCGCTGGATCGAAGTCCATCAAACAAAAGGCTGAGCGTGAATGAGTCCGACACGTCCTCAGTAACAAATGGACTAATGAAAAGAGGGAGGTGGGATTACAATTGCTTTACAGTTAAAGAGGACTGACATACAGTTAACTGAATCAACAGAATCAATGCGGGATATCCTGATGTTAAGTGGTATTGGCTGTGAAAATTGATGCTTTTCAGGCACCATCTAGTTTAAATAGCTCTCAATCACAGTCAAAGCCGGCATTTCTCACAATATACAGTATAGCAATATATAAAATGATACAATAAGTGAGCCTGGTGGACTAAAAGGTAAAAGCTGATGTCAGCATTTCCTTTTAATACTAATTCATGGATTGACTGGTTTCTCTCTGCATGATAGGAATCACATTTATCACTAAATACTCAATACAGCCAAAAAATAAGCTGCACAAGGTGAATTGGATTAGATACATTTTCAATTACATGTCAAGGACGCACTAATCCATTTTGCTGGAACTATATGATATTGACCTTATTACTATAAAGGTTTAAACCTTAAGATTGCCATCCTGGTTGATTGTACGTCATCCACGGTCTCCATGGTAACAGTAACTGTGATTTAATGTTACAACGAATACTAGTTGAGCTGCTACCATGTCAGAAATACAACAGAAAAGCAACTGTTGTATGTGTTTGCAGCACAGCCAAACAAACTCATCTTGTTTAAACAAAGAAATCAGTCAAAAATAATATTTCAACTGCAATCTGATTTCATCTTCTCACAACAGCAAGCCATTCTGAGGAGTCTGATGTGTGCAGCTTCTCAACTACATTTCGTCATCCAACAGATCACTGTAGCTACTTCTTCTTGTTCCATTACTGCAAAAATAAGACATGATCTGCTGACAGAAAAACTGCAGACAATGATTGTTGCTCTGGACGCATTTTGCTTTAGCAGTAGCTTAATACAGCTGTGATACAGTGTAAAGAGAGCGAATAGTAAACAGTGGCTGTTACCAATGTGATAGAATTACACTGGATTTCATACATGCATTATTCTTGTAAGCCCTTTGTGTGTGCGAAGGCTATTTGAATCCAGTCACGGAATGGCATACTTCGCCACTAACAATGAACAAGTATAGGCCATGAATGGAGCGATCTACAGTAAATATTCTTATATAAATTTAATTTAAAAAATATCTACCAGTAACATTCAGTCACAGTGGGCTCCCAACTCAGTTTTCTGTGCCACAGCAATCCCTCGCACCTTGTTACCTTATACCATATAAAATGATAATGAATAATGAGTTCTATGAAGATTTAAAATTTGGAAAAAAGGAATCACGTCTGATTCCATTCAGATGCATGATTATTTACAGCCATAAATCACACATTATAATCCACACATATTTTCCCTGTTCAGAGCAGTTCAGAACAGATCTGTTCGGGAAATAAACAACCGATACTGACAAAAAGTGATGACAATGTTTCCTAATATCAGGTCTTGTGTGCACTGAGTTCAGACTGTGGAGAGTACAGGGAAATGGTTTTGTAGCCAGCTCTCAAATGTTTTCACATACTTTGGCCTCTAAGTAAGCATGGTGCACAGCTACTCCCCACACAAACAGAATAATGTTTATGTTTGGGTCTCTGGTATTATGAACATTACTAACTTCACATGTGCATTCCTGTGGGCCATATAATCTCTTACATGAACGTGCACGATCAATGTTGATTTAACGATTAAGTATTGGCTGGAACACAGGATTAAAATTATTTTAACAGTAATTCATTCTACTTTCCAAATTTACCAAACCATCCTAGGGAAATTTCCTATCAAGTTGTCTATCACTTATTGAACAATATCATCCCACTTTCTCCTTCTGTCTTCCTCTTTCTCCTCCTCACTCATTGCCTGTTATCAGCATCAGGTAACCAGACTTAATATGCTTCAACAGCATACTGTTGCTATGCTGTTGTTTCTGTATCCTCCTTCTATGTCCTCATCTGTCAGTAATCACTCCCCCAACTCTCCCTCCTCTGTCTCTGTCTGTACCCTGCTATGCTCTTCCTTCAGGTAACAAGTTCTCCTACTGGCATGCCTGTGTGCTAGTTGCTGGGGTCTGGTGCTACGCTGGAGTTTTTGCTGTAGGTCCCCTGTCAGGCTGGGGAGAGTATGGGCCCGAGCCTTACGGTACAGCATGCTGCATCAACTGGCATGCCCCCAACGAAAACTCTGCAGCTATGAGCTACATCGTTTGTCTCTTCTTTTTCTGCTACATTGTGCCCTGCACTGTCATCTTTCTGTCCTACACATTCATCCTGCTGACGGTTCGGGGCTCCCGCCAGGCTGTGCAGCAACACATGTCCCCGCAGAACAAGATCACCAATGCACATGCACTTATCATTAAGGTAAATGGATAGGTTCAATTTTCAAGATACTATACAAACCTACGTTATATGTTTTTTCATGTTAATGGTATCTTGTATGTTATGTGTCTCTTTTCAGCTTTCTGTGGCAGTTTGCATCGGTTTCCTGACAGCATGGAGTCCATATGCCATTGTGTCCATGTGGGCAGCATTTGGTAACGCGACCACTGTACCACCCATGGCTTTTGCTCTGGCAGCTATCTTTGCAAAGTCCTCCACCCTTTACAACCCTATTGTCTATCTGGTCTTCAAGCCCAACTTCCGCAAGTCCCTGTGTCGGGATGTGGCCTTGTGCAGAAGCTCATTCTGTGGATGTCTGTGTCTGCACAGCTCTGCACAGAAGGGAACTTGCAAGCAATCCCAACACAAAGAAGAGTGCAACTCCACGAGGTTGTCGAATGGGCTACCGGAGAACCACGGGAACTGCAGACACTGTCCTTGCCCTGAAAAAGTCACTGGTACCAACTTTAGAGACAGCCCCAAGCAGACTGCCAGGATACTTAAAGGATCGCGACATAGTGAGATGGCTGTCAGTCAGCTCTCCAATGAGTTGCAGAGCGACTTCCTCTAGAGAAACAAACACAGCCAGACAGTGAGATGGTTAAAAAAAGAGGAGTAAAAAAACAAAAAGATAAAGATGGATTGAAGAAAAACATGTTAATACTCTGAAGGACAAAGCTTAAAAACTAAAAACTTGTCTCATGCCTCAAATATGTGATACTGCCAAAAAACTAAACAAATGACCACAAAGTTAGAAGCCAATACAGGAGGGTAGGGGAGTCAAACAGACAGTAACCACAGATGTGTATATCAATGTTTCATCAGGGTGTCAATAACTATCTGATCACTTTGATCAACATCAAGCAAACAAGCTGGATTTATGGGGAGGAGCTGATATTGAAACATTCTACTCCTTAATCTACCTTTTATGTATTTATTGTGAGTGTTGTATTTGATGATGTATTTGATTTGATAGGTCTTTATTGATGCATGCCTAAAATGGAAGGACCACAGGGTTGCTGTTGTTATTTAATAGTAAAATAGTTCAGTCCCCTCATTGCTGAGGATACATTGAGGTTTCAAAGCCCCAATTAATTTAATAACTAAAATAATTAACTACAGTAGGCCTACTAGGAGGAACAAAGCACTTAGGAACAAAGTCCTTATTTCGCTTAGTGAGCCCATTGTTACATGTATAAAAATGAACATGGACATCCTACAATTTACCTAGGGGGTTTTGTATTGATTCCCCCTGCAAAGAGGAGTTGCCAGTGTCAATTTTGTCTAATCAGCTGTGTCCAGGACAGAAGGCATGACTGAATTATAAAAGTGGAAGAATTGGGGACAACCAAATTTATAATACACAATAACCTCTATAGTCTCTCTCAAGACAGCAATTTAAAGCTTTGAGGATCTGATGATCCATCATACAAAGATCCAAAATGTACCGTTTCTGAGGACCATCATGTGAAATAAGCTACACATTTCATATTGACCAAAACATATGTTTCATTGGAACATATGTTTTGGACAATTTGTTTTGTACTAAAGATGCATGCTTCTCTGACATGAAATCCAGACAAAAATACACAATGAATACACTGAACAGAGTAATTATCTGATGTTTATGAAAATGTTATCTAACAGAAGCAGAGTAGGAGTTTCCAGCACAACTTCACCTACTTCGAGTTGCATGGAGAAGGGAAAAAGTCTGAAGAGGTCAAAACTCCAGCAACACTTCTACAGAACAATTTAATTGTCACACATTGAACACATTTTTATCTAACAGAAATATTTTATTTATCTAGAACAACAAATTTGTAGTTGGCCATGCTTTAAAATGTATAAGTGTCCATAAAACAGAGAACTGGCTTTTACAGACATGGTGGACAACGATGATGACAAGAAGAAGGAGATGTGTTCACACATTGGTATTTTTTATTTCTAGGAGATTGATCAGGTGCAATCCGGTAGCTATAAGTTAAAGATTAATTATGCTATTTTTTATAATTTGGGGCCTATTTTCATAGTTTTGGTTATGATTTCTATTGGTTATGATAACAATGTGCTTACCAAAGTAATTGCGGAGATCTGGAAACACCAGACAGATGATCGGACACGTTGTAAACAAGCCAACAATTTAGTCAGATTATCTAAACCACTTTATTTTAAAACAAAAAGGGGACCCATAATGCTACTAATTAGTATTATTCAGGTTAAAGTTGCAAGGAAGTATGTCTGTAAACTTTTCATTTTCTCTTCCAGATAAGTTAAGCAAACCTGGGGCTTTGTTTAAAACTGGTATGAAGTCAAACTTGCATCCTTCATCCGACTTCTCTTTAGCAATGTCGTGGTGTTCCCAGATTCCATTTAACTTGTTTAGTATGTTATTATTACAGACAGGAATGGTATCGAAACCTATGAAAACAAGACCCAAGATTATAATAAACTGGAGTAATCCTTTAAAATGGTCAGATAACCTTTAGTGAAGCCTGTGTGTGTGTGTGTGTGTGTGTGTGTGTGTGAAAACGTGTGGTTTATTTATACTGTATGTGTGTATTTTTCTAATGTGCCTCTGTAAGCGTGTGCTTTCATGGGCACGAATACAACTTTGCAGCTCTTGAGAGAAGTTAACAGTGTATCAGCAAATTCTTTGGGGTCTGACACACAAACAACAACAACAAAAAGAACACTGAAATGGGCATATTAAACATGCTCCTCAAACCATTCTAACAAAAGAGGAGAAATTAACTTTATGTCTATGCATGAATATAGGCCACTTGCCTTTAGTGCTCTTCTTGCCTCTTGGAAAAGAGAGGGCCTGTTCTTCAAAAAATGGATTTGTAACATGAGCGAAACAAGGCTTTGCCTCAGCACCTGCCAACATTATTCCAATAAAAAATGCCCACCGAGCATAATAGTTAACTGCAGTGTTTTTCCAACAAGCAGTTTTGTAGTTTTACCCTGGCAGCATAGGTCATCAAATGCAAGTACAAAAAGACCTGCCATGGACAAGATTAATTAGATCTGCTAGAGTCCATGCTGTGGTTGACTTGCATGACTTTTCATGCCATGTCATGAGTCCTTTCTTTACCATGGCGAGAGGGAAGACCGCAGTTCTGTGCAATTTTTACAGAATACCTGACTCTAAAGGCCATGTTTGTCATGAAATAATTTGCTTTAAGTAATGCAAAACCGCCATGTCAGCACATGTGATGTATTCTACTGCTGGCTGCACTCCTCGAATTACTGCTCTGACATTGGCTGTGACTGCTTCTTGAAGAAATTAAATATAAACCACCATTGCCACCTGAACTAATAGCCCACTTTACACAACACTTAGCCCTGGGGTAAGACCCTTGTTAGCTCAAGCTTACAGCTCTGTTAGATGTGGGCTTAGGCAATGTTCAGACTGACATTACCACTGCATGAGAAAATGCTGAGGGCTCTAGCAAAAAAAAACAGTGTCATCTGGCAAATAAGTTGAACTTGGCTCAATGTTTTCCATAATGCATTTATCAACACACTGTCGTAGCCAATTAAAAAGTGCACATTCCCGGTAACCCTCAAGGGTAATTTATACTGTTTATCATGTCGAGATGGTGGATAAAACGATCGCTGCCATGATAACTTTCCCAAGTTGTAAAATTGTGTCTGGTATAATTATGATTAATGTGCAGAGTTCTGGTGTCTGATAAACCTTCAAACGTATGGATCTACTATTTAAACCAGCCTTGGTCGTCAGACAAGAACGTCAATATTGAACAATTCTGCAAAACCCTGGACACTGTCATTTTGTTCAATGACAATGTTTTTTTTATGTCCAATGCTGATGCTTTCAAAATGATCTAAAAAAATAATATCTTTTCCTAACCTATGACTTAAGTTTGGGAAAAATCATGGTTATGGTATGGTTAGGGCTAGGCCATGTAAACACTTAGTTAAGGTTAAGGTGTGGGTTTCACCCCATCTCTACACTTTTACTTTCCGCCTCACTAAATATCATGCACACTCCTGTACCTCCTGCATCAGCACTGGACATAAATCATGAGGTGCGGATTCATCCAATATGATACTCGCTTGTTATTTTTTCATCTCACCAGTACCTGAAGCAACATGACACCACTAATGCATCCCATTGCATTCTTTTACTGTAGTGAACACACAGGATTTACTAATCCCCAATATGGAGCATAGTTATTTCTAATAAGATTATTAGAGTGAATCCAGGTTTGAATAAAAGCAATGGAACATTTGTTGTCCAATCAAATCAAACAAGTCATATGCTGTGAACCTTCTGATAACAGAAACCAAGAGCTGTGAATCCTTAACCTGAGGCTACCTGTGAGGTGAGGTAAGGAAGCCCCAGGCTTTCTGTAACCTAAGTTGATTTTAAACCTTGGCTGACACATGAACATGTCAAAGCCTTACTGCTGTAAAAAGGAGCACTGTTTGCAAAGACAAAACCTCTGTTTCCACTGCAGGGTACAGCTCTCCTTCACTCTACTCGACTTTACTTGCTTTGAATGAAATAATTGTGGTTGCTCTTGATGGTAGCTTGGCTGTTTAAAAATGCCGGGTTGTTGCAGGATGTCCCCTGTTGTGCAAGTGACAATTCTAGTGACAATTCACTTTGATCAATCAGTGGTCTGCAGTGTTTTCATGTCACCTTTTAGTATTGGCACAACTAGCTCGGAACAAAAAAAGTACCAATTGCCAGGCACTATCCACAACTTTTACAAATGGAAAATCAAAACAAGCAAGTAGAGTCGAGTCGAGGCCAGCCATGCGGTGGAAAAGGGGCAAAACAGGCCTTTTCACTGATGTATACAGTTGATGATTCTTATCAGGAGGTTAGAGACAATACTGTCATTTCATCTTCTTTGCATCTATGTAACTAGCAACTATTGTATACAACTGCATGATGTACAGGGTAGCAGCGCATTACTGTTTCTTCCCCTATAACCTCCAGGCTGAACACATGTGATTCTACTTAGTACTGTGATGTGTTAAAGATGTTGCTAGTTTCATGGTGGCTATATAATATTTAAGAGAAACAGGGTGTAAAAGCTGAAGGATTAATGAAATGCACGAGGATTTTTCTGTGTGTCATGTTGGAACCAAAGGTTAGAGTCACATTTACACTATCAAAGCCAAAATGTTGTTTTGGACACTCGTATTTTTCTACCAATATGCAGGTTATCATCAAAAGAACATACATATCAAAGACTTGGCTTCCAGTCCTGTGCTGGATGGGCTTTGTTCGGCCCATACTCTTTGGCAAAGATGGACATACAAACCAGGAAACATAACTGTGAAAATTCTGATGTCTCTTTTTCTATTCTGTTCTACTCAAGGAACAAATACTCCAAGTACATGTATATTCTGAATCATTAGCCATTCCCACCTGGGTTATCCACACTGGTTTTTACTCACTCAAACAATGTGCGTATATAAATCCGATGTCAGGGATTTCATATAGAGTTTGGTTTGCATGTATGTATATAATATGTGTATGTACAAAAAATTAATTTATATATTATCATGAATATCAGCCTAAGTGTGTAAATGGGGGACGGAGAAACCCCTTGCAGTGGTGGGATGGTGTTTTTTTGTTATGTTATTTCAGCTTCTGACCAGTGGCTTTGAAAGTGTTTCTATAAATGTTTCCTATTAGAAGGTTTTAGTGTAAAACAGCCTCCAGGTTTGTGTCGTCTCTTACTGCAGCTGGAATCCATTTTCCTTTAGCCGGGTGATAAAAGGATTGCCTTAGATGAACTTATATCCTATCCTACTTACAGCATATTACACCGCCATAATATAATGGCCATTACAGTTGCCCATTATTAATTAAATGTTTTTCCTTTTACCTGTAGTGGTATTTGCTCTTCTATATTGTTTTGGTGTGAGTTGCACTGGGTCTGCCAAGAAAATATATCAACAGGATTGTCTTGTTTCCAGAAATTGTGAGCTGGTTACTCAAGATAATCCACAAACCTTGTTGTGAGCAGTTTTATGTAGGAACTATTCTACAGTATCACCGCGCAAAAGGAAGCATGCATCTACTCATGGACAAGAGGCTCACATAAACTCACACCAAAACAATGTACATGGATAAATAGCACTACAGGTAAGAGTAAAAATATGTATTTTTGATTCGGGGTGTACTGGCCCTTTTATGTACTTTTGATTTGGAGTGTACTTTCCCTTTATTTTTGATTTGGGGTGTACAGTCCCTTTAAGGTCCATTTCCCACCATGGTGTTTTTGGGTGCTGTAAAGACACATAATCCAAGTCGGAAATTTAATCTATTACAATGTTATTATATATGCAGCTTCTATGAAGGTGACTCTTTCTACCTCCCAATTAATCATGGAATGTATAAGTGGCTGAATTTGAACTGAAGATGCACAGTATTTGTTATTTAGAAACCCAAGTAGCAGAAGTGTTTGATGTGATTATAGTCGTTTGGATGAGCAGTTTCCTGCAAGCAAGTTTAATTACAGAGAAATTAAAATCCTTATATGTCGGAAGTGTGCATGAAACAGCTAGAGCTGGATGCAATTATCATTTTCCTCTGTTGTTACCAGTAAAATGTAAGGTATCATATCAACACTTTTGTTGAACATGCTCATCCTAACTCTCTTTACTGTCTGAATGTTACCTGTCGAGAAGCAGCCTGGAAACATGACAAAGACTTTGTTAATCCCATTGGGAGATGAGACTTTAAATCAGCTGAAATTTCATATGCTTCTTTATAATGGTTTATAATGCACTTACTGAACTCTCAAAGCCTACACTGGGTCTGAATGATGTGATAAATCCTATACGTACTGCTCTCAGTATGTCTGTGCTAATCCGCTGTAAATAAAGTTAAATACGATCAGGAGGATGCAACTAGAATCTGAATCTTCTGACTGCAGCTGGAAAGCCTTCTTTGTCTTTGTATGAATTCCTATTTTCCCTGTCTCTTCTGAGAAGCAAACACTCTGTCCTCAGGAGATTTGCAATTTTAGACTGCACTGTATTATGCTGGCATATGTAAATACAAATACACACACACATCAGAAGTCTTGCCCCCCCCCCCCCCCCCCCCCCAGTTTCACAAGGCTGAATGTCATGTGTTGTACATAAACTGTATGTATGTTAATAGGTTGGGAAAAGTCTATCTATATACTGTAAGTTTTGAAATATTGTTATTACATTATAATTATTGAAATTATTATCATTGTTGTCAGTGAAGTTTCAGATACATTGTGAAAAATGTTTACATATTTTGGTATGTTTTTTTGTTTAAAAAATATGAGGATTGTATGAAAAGTGTCAAATACTTCTACCCAAAGATATAATTTGTTCTGGGATAAAATGGAATGATAAATAAATATAAATCAGGATACCATGAATGTGAATATTACTACTTTTATGTTTCCTTTTCCTTTAATTGTTTTTAAGAGTTACAGAGTATGAAGAAACAATATGTACTTGTTCAACTACAACTCTGATCCACAAGTTTACAGCCATGCTAGAGGCTCTGTGAGGCTGTAATGCTCACTGTAAAGAAATACAGTTTGTTAGATACATGAACAAAAATATTGGACAAATTGGACTTTGACCTGATGACAGCGTGTCAAGCTATCACCACAGTTAAGCTGAGAGCTTTATAGTCAACCCTTAGCAACTAAAACTAGAAATTCATGGTAATCCATCCAAAAGTTGTCAAGACACTTCACTAAAAACCTCAGAAAAGGTCAGGGGATCATTTGAGTCAGTAGGCTTCATCCTCCAGGAACCATGAATATATGTACAAAATGTCATTGCAATTCTAATTAAAAAATAAGCAAATGTATTTAAAAGGCCACACAACAAGAACCAACCAGAACCCACCACAGTTAAGTGGTGAATCCAACACAGAAATGCTTCAAACAGGTTTTGTTCTCTGTAAAAATGCATTCTAAAGTTCAGCCAGAGTTTATTGAATTAAGAGACACTATTACAAAACTGAAACCTGTCCTATAAGCTACAAATCCATTAATTGCCAGTAGACTATACTCCAAGAAACTTCAACCTTTGTTGAAATCATTGGTAAAAAAAAAAACAACTTTGCTCTTGTAATATGAAAGTCAACAACTTTCTCTGGGCAGTGTTTCGTTGGTTCAGATGTGGTGGAAGGACGGAATTTTGTACTAAACCAACGAGCTACCCACTTTATTTATATAACTTAGACTGCTGAAGCCTCATTTAGCTTCAGATAAACTTTGGAATGTGTTTTTTTTTTTTTTTTTGACAGAAAGAGGCCTTTAGATTTTGTCCCCCATCACTTATATTGAAACCTTATTAGGAAGGGATACTCTGTTGGCCAATATGAACAGGAGGAATGATTACAGCAAGAAATACCTGTTTCAGTATTCATATAGGCACCTGACTATTGTTTTAAGACAGATTTGAAAAATTGTGAGCCAGTACTTTAAGATTGCTTGCTTGTCCCATCTCAGCAACCCCCGCATGTTTCTTGCCTGTGCCTTTCCATGTTTTTCTACATTATGTACTGGATGTGAACACACACACACACACACACACACACACACACACACACACACTGTGTCTGCTGGGATCATGGATGTTTTTGCTCTAATTGGTTTTGTCACAGTGTTCTGCATCTCCAAAACAAGACTATTGATTTAGATTCATGAGTGTTTTGTGCTGCTATAGTAAGCCGACTCTTACTAACCAAGCTCCCCTCAACACAGCTGCTTTTACCATATCATGTTTATGTATTTGTGTGCCTATTGCATGGAAACAGGAAACACATTGCAAAAAAGTAATACAATACCCTTTATTTTTCATTATGTGACTGAATTAGTAATCTCTTATGAGAAGCTAAACGACCTTCAATGATATACTCAGTTTCAATCTTAATTACTGTTTCAACAGCATCTCTGACCTTGAACCAACTGAGGAGAGAAAACTTGTTCTTCCTCTTCATACATTGAACACATATTAAGAGAAAGTGACTGCTGCTGCTGTTTCTATCTGTGCTCCACACTTTTTCCACTCGCTTTGTCCTTGCACACGTGGTTTACTGTGTTAACCCCGCAAATTCAGGTGTGCACTTATACTGTATGCCAACAGATGGACATGATCTGGCTGCCTCACCTTAACAAGATGTCCCTGCTGAACACCATCTGCCAAAATATCTACACTCTGCCAGGTCCGCAATAGGCCTTTTCATGGAAGACATTTTAACGTTTCACAATAGGAAAACCACAGGGATAGAAAATCAAATGAATTTTTTAGCTGCTAAAGTTTCAGGGTGCCAGCATTGTGCATGCTGGCTCACTGTCACAGCTTACTGAGACCAAGCCATCATGAGTAACACCTGTATTTTTCCTACCATAACAAGTCAAAATGTCTTCTGTAAAAAAGGCCTATAGACCAGGATTTCAAATGGAGAGATATATGTGGACTGGACTGCAGCAGCTAGGTAGCCTGGCGACGCCAGACTAAATCCCAAATGTGTATAAGTCTGGAACCTCTCAGTTTATTTTCGATTTCCATGGAGCGTTTTTGATCTTCTTGGTTATTTACAAAGATGCCTGTATGTCTCTCCTCTCTGTCGGTCAACCCGCCTCATACTAGATAGACGGTTGTGATTGGCTCGGCCAGATACCTGTAACTACAAAATCAGTCTGAATGAGAGAGGGGTTTCACACTGTGCCTGATTTATCAACTGTGAAATGGCCATTTTTGTGGGAAAATTGACCTTATCTGTTTCAGCAACAAGAAACTGCTGAGACTCTATTACTTTGAATTTTAACTTCAGTCTACACTGGGATAAGGAATGTTTCGGTTTTGTAAATTATCATCTCTTGATTGGGATCATGTTCAGCCCCCACTTTAGCAAATATTTGACCAGGATTGACACCACAGAAACAGCCACCTCAACACAAAGTAGGCTGGTTGAGCTAGTTGTAAGAAAGTCAACGGTTTAAGTAACTTTGCGCTATATATAATCTAACATCCTTACCAAAAAAAACATTACAAATAAAGTTTTCTGAGCTGACTTGTGTGTTTAGTCAAAAGTCTTTCTTGGTAGGACAAAATCTGCCTGTGTCCACCACAAATTAGTGTTAGGAATAACTTCAAATGTCAGTTCACAAGTAGAATTAGTTTGGTAATTCAATTAGCAGATGGTATCAATAAGCACAGAACATTAATGCCAGCACTCTAATAAGTAAAGAAGGACACTAATTCCATTGTTCAGTGTATGCATTGTCAGCATATTTGATTGACCCTTTATAGTCACGGTGAAACTGTAGTCCACATTCATTTTCTTGTTACAGTCAAATACTTTACTTTTTTATAATGTCCCCTGCTTTCAGTTTTCTCCTGGACCTATTTCCGCTTCTCACAATGGGAAGTTGTGTCTGTTGGGATGTAAGCCAGGCATTCATAACTGTAAACAAACAATTAATTTAGAATGACGGTTCCTGTCTTCGCTTTCACAGTCTGCATGGCATATTGAACCAAATTGTACAACATTGCCAGAATAAATTATTTAATCTTTGAACATTAAGAGCCAATCTCCCATACATGAATGTGCAGGATATTAGTCTAATTTGATTCTCTGCCTGGCAGAGTATTGAATTAGATTAGACAGAATTCAACACAACGGCTATTTCCAGAATACAGTGTGCATGCAAAAGTAAATGTTAGCCACTGTTGAAAATACATTTACTTTGCGATCAGGTGACAACAAAGCATAACAAAATACAAATTGTTAAATAAGACATTGGCTTTTGTTATTGACAAGAGGACCAATACTGTATTACTGTGAAATCCTGTTGAGGATTCACTCCTGAGACCAAAGAGGATATCATTCATAATTTTATTGTATTCATTCAGTGCTCTGAATATTCTCCAAGACCTGCAGATCTCGTCTTATCACACTGTCATAAAGTGACCCTGAATAATTTGCTCCTCTTTTAAAATCCCAATTCGTACATTGCCACCAATATCAAACTAAATAAAGAGCTTATTGCACCATTAACATTTTGTCTACTTCACATTAAGACTGAAGTCTTACTGAACCCTCCATACTCTCTATTATTTAATTTTTACATGCTGGCATATTTCAATAACATCGTATACAACAACAATAAATCCGTGCAAACTAAAACATCAAACCTGTTTTAGTTTGCACGGATTTAAGCCCCTGTTTTTTGGCATGGACTTGTGTATTTAAAAATCTTTACACAGGTAACTCTGAAAGTTTGAATAAAATGTTAATGCTTTGAGAATATGTATAGATATTAACTGTCATTCAAAATGCACTAAGCCCATTTTAATCCTAACTTCAGGGGTGTTTTTTATGGATCTTTCTTGCGCCTGAGACACAGTAAATTACAGTATGCTTTGAAGTTAAATAAGGTTTTCCCACCAGTTATTGCACCAGACTTTTCAAATCAATCCACACCTTCACTTGTTTTAACAAAGATGAAACAAGATATAATGATTATCTAGCTATCACAGTTCAAACATTTTCAAAGCAAAGAATGAAGTATGTGTGGTTTATAGTAAATGGGTCAAAATATGTACCTCACCAGCATAATACTTTAAATTTGAGAAACTGGTATTGTATTACAGATAAGTGAACCAGTCTAGAGCTACAGCTGTGATAACAACCCAGTGCTTAAGGCAATTAATTATGAGCCTCATAAATACTCACAGTGGCTTCCAAGTCAGGTTTTTAAAAGCAGGTTGAACCAAAGCTAGTTAATATATAATTATAATGTTAAGGTTCTGGTGTTCTGGGTTTGTTTCTTTAATACCAAAGTTAATAGGGACATTCATCTAGATGGTTATTGTCCAATAATTTTGCTTGACTCACTCACTGTTAGTTGACATACTGTAGAATCAATTATTTTAAATACCCACCCATTTTTTATTACAGGAAGGATAACTGTGCTTCACACTATATTTTTTATTCCTGGATCTTTACAAAGCATTTAAAGCATTGAGCATTTATCTCTATTTGAACCAAAGAACATTTTAAAATTGTCTAAATGTAGACTGGTGTGAAGAGTAAAGACAAGTCATCAGTGATTTGATGATAACCTGACTTCTTCTGGGAGTTTTTACAAGTGTTTTACAACTGTTGTTGGTGTAATCACTATCGATCATAGACTGCACTTTGGTGCTTTGAGCAAAATGCCAACCAATGTTTACCACCATCTTAGCTTAGCATGTTAGCATCCTAACATTTACTAATCAGCAACACAAGTATAGCCGAGGCTGATGGGGATGTCAATAGTTTTGCATTATCATAAACAGAAGTGTTGGACAAATTAAATTTTGGACCTTCTGGTGGAGCCACAGGAAAAGTCATGGGATCACCAAAGTCACAAGGATTCATCTTCAATCCTCTGACTAGTTGTTCAGAGATTTCAGTAAAAATTACAAAGGTCAACCTCATGGTGGCCGTAAAAAAAAAGGTCAAGGGATCACTCATGACGAATCATCCTCTGGGAACAATTTATACTAATTTGTATCAGATAATGTCTGTACCAAATTGTATGGCAAGCCATCCAATAGTATGACACTTATATTTTGGTTGTATTAGAATTATTCCTGTCTCTTAATATAATATCAATTCTGGAGCAGCTACTGACTATCATTTATTCAAATATAGATAAAAATCAATTTTCAGAGGTGTGGGTTTAAAGCCTTAGACCTCAGTACACAACTAATTCCATTTTTTGGTGCAGCTTGGATTCATGACTCTACATTAGGGGGTTCATATTTTTGACACGGTCAAGTGTCAAAATGCTGCTCTTTTTTATGTTCAGCTGTAAACATAAAACTTCCGTACCCGGTACTTTTTATGTAATGCTGATGTGATATGCATATGGGTATTGTATGTATGTATGTATGTATGTATGTATGTATGTATGTATGTATGTAAGTGTTCATCCATTCATCCGATCTACTTCACACTTGGCAGCTGTATTGCTGAGGAAAACAAGCTGATAATCTTTTTAAACAATATGAATGACTGGCTGTCCACTATATTGATCACTGCTGTTCGTGACATTGTTTTTTAAATTACGTAGGCTGACTTATTCCACACATTTGTCTGTTGTCTAAACAGAGAGCGATAGAGACAAGCACACACAGACACACACACACACACACAGACACACACACACACACACACACACAAGCAGACAGACAGAGAGAGAGAGACAGAGATCAGCTGACTATAAGCAAAGGAATCTCTGTCTGTCTGTACATATGTATGTGTGTATGATTGTCCTTTGCATATGTTGGGAAAGCAGCCATACCGACAACTCTCAACAACACCACAAGCAGCAGTTCCGGGGGCCAAGTAATGTGAATGGGCACGCACTCCGAACAGTCACGCCCCAAACGAGCACTGCACTAGTGGTAAGTAATTGAATGATTGGGCATATTATAATTGCCCAGTTTACTATAAAGGTTTCTTGTTGGTTTCTTGTTCATTTGAAATGTTGTCATGTCCACATAGAATAAAAGAGGAGCTGCTCACTGCCTGGACTCTTGCTCTGTTCCCCTCACCTGCCATTCCCTCACCTTCCACCAGATGCCCTCTGACTTTCCTTCCTTCCCCATCACCTGATTGCCCCACCCATCTACACACCTGTCTCCACTCATCTGTCAGCCACTCCCTCCTCATCAGCCTCACTCCTTTCACCTGTTCACTCACCTGCCTCTACTCAGTCATTAGCCATCTATATATACAAGTTCACTTTCCTTGTCGGTTGTCAGATGCTTGTGTCTTGTTTCCTGGTTCTTGTTCCTGTTCCTACGTTTCTTGTTTCCCGTTTCTGGTTCCCGTTCCCACTTTTCTTGTTTCCATGTTTTTGTGTCAGTTCTGGACACGCTGCTACCTGATTAGTCACCTGCCTGCTTTGGACTCTGTTATTTTGTCTTTTTTTGGAATAAACTCCTCGTACCTTACCTGCTGGTCTCCTCTCCTCTCTGCGATTGGATCCTACCCCTGCCAACCGGCTACTCGCCGTGACACCTGCAACGAATGTATGATTGTCCATGTGCCTCTTAATGATTGCCGGCTATTTTCCATACCAAACATATTCCTGATGCCTGGAAGATGGTACTGAGAATAATTTCACAACAATCCACATGAGTTATTCATACAATTCAAACACAAGGCAATGTTTGTAATGGAATAATATGATAATAGCATATCAGCATCAGATGTGATTATACAGAAACCATATTCTGAAAAAGATGTCATATTTTTACCCATGATAGTTGGATAGCCATGTGTGTCGTTCTGTCATACTGATCTGTGAGACCTACACTTAAATCCTACTGGATTACTAACTAACTCGGTATAGATTTTGTGCTTCAGTTTGATTATTTTATCTAGCCACTAGGATGTGCCGGGCAAGATGCCCTTTCTCAGCATGTATTCCGGCAATTTCACAATTAACATACACAGGTGGGGTTAATTACAGGTGACTGCAACCAGCTCAACAAGTACTTTGAAACAGGGGGTGCCACAATCTTTACAAGCACAGAGTCTCATGATGTGGGATACTAAAACATGAAAACCACGGAACCACAACACAAATTATGTTCACTTCATAAAAAACAAGCAGGAAGTGTATCCAATACGCCTCCCTTTGGTGAAGGATTCTGTCCCTATTACCTCCTCTCTGTGGCATCTTCACTGTCCCAAACTTTAGCTGGTTTATAGCTGTACTTTATACAGGTAGGTTGGTTAAAGTTGAGCAAAGTTTGATTATGTAGAGGTGAGCCTGTCAAGCTGAGCACATTCTCCTGGTAGATTATTTTGTAAAACTGTACAGTATTTTTAATTTTCCATTTTCTATCCATCTAATGTTTTTTTCCCGTGTGAACTGACCATTACAGCCTTGAAGCTAAGGTAGCACAGTCTTACTTTTGTTAATAACAGGTGAACACAGAAGTAGTTAAAGAAACTGAATACAGAAGATAGTTCTTTGCTTGTTTTGCTCAAGGCAGAAGTAAGAAAGAAAGAAAGACCCTGTCATTGAGTAATCGCATTTTACATTTTGCTGACCTTGTACACTCAGCTGACATTCCTCATGTTGGATTTAATAATCTGAAAAGTACAAATTTAACTGGATTAACATTTAAGCCTCAGGAACATCTCAAAATAGAGACACTAACAGTGTGTGTGTGTGTGTGTGTGTGTGTGTGTGCGCGCACATGCATGTGTGTGTGAAGGGTCTCAAGAGGTAAGAGTCTATGATTTAGGACAGTGCTAAAAATATTCAGTAAACATTAATAAGGTATTTCTTTATATCGAAATGAACTGTCTGTGGTTTTAATATCTGTAGAGATTCAGATTTAGATTATGCTGTCTTTTTCCTATTCTGTGGATAAACCAGGGGCTTATTTTCATGCACTACATAGTTTTCCTTTCATTTCAACTTTCTCACCACATACCATACAGTACGTGCTACACTGAAACAAAAACTGTTCAATATCTTGTATCTACATCCTTTTCACTAAACCTGTGTTCTTCAAGAAGTCAAATCGAATCTTACATTCCCTTCAGTCCTCCGCTAATTCTATCAGTTGCAACTTTAAATTGCTGCTCTCCACTTTCCAGCCCTCACATGTCATTTCTTCTCTCTGTGAACTGTATTTCCAACATTTAAATCAAAAGAGTTTCCTCATAACAGTATTCAGTAATTTAGTATTTTATTTATTTATTTATTTATTGCTTTTGATTTACACTGTGCATTATATACCTTATCCTTACCTATATTATACATATTATATACTATATTAACCTATATATCTAACCTTATCCCTTTTTGTATTCTTGTATTCAAGCTGAAAGCCGTGGAAATGTATTCTGATCTTCCCCTAGGTGTCCTTCCAGGATATCCCAGTATCTTGTCTACTTAGGCAGTAGGGGTTTTCTGTGATTCCTAAAATGTGCTGAACAAGAACAAAACATTAGTCACTCTTATTCAAAATACTACATTTTAGGGTTGCACTGCAGTGAAGAAATTACGATCTCTGTCCCTCCACAATGGATTTCACCTGGAGTGACTACAGAAAATCCAAATACTGAACCCTTGCAGCTGCACCTGAAGATATGTTGTATTTAATTTATTTTGAAATGTAAGTTGTGACTACTATTCCTAAAGCAGCATAAATAAAATAGAATTATGGTATTTATTACAAAATACAAATTTACATTAATTCACATGAGGTGAAATATTAATCTTAACACAACAAAAAGCTGGCTGCTCAAAGAATTTGTTGTAAACCACAGATGTGTACATTACAATAGTGGCCATGTCATATCGGAGCCATAACATAACCTAAAACCTAATGTTTTCGCTGTATTTTACATTTTTACATCCCTCTGTGGAGTTGGACCAATGTGCTCTCTTGACTACAGAGATGGCATTTAAATGCTGAACAGTCATTATGCACTGAACATTTTTATACTAAGTCAAACCAGCCAGCAGAACTTATTAACTTATGTTGCCAAGAAATCAGACCATCAATCCATCACTGAGCTGTTTTTGGATCTGAAGCCACTATCAAGTGGACAACATCGCCATTTAAAAAAGAAAACAATTTTCTGATCTTACAACTCTATGGTGAAGGTTTGGTATGTTGGTTAGGGTTAGGGAAAGATCACAAGGATCATGGTTTGGGTTAAAATAACAACTTGGTTATCATGGTTACAGTAATAATCGTATGGTCATTGTTTAATAAACCAACACTGACTTTCAGTAGAAAATTGGAAACAGTGATCTCCCATGTTGAAGTCCGACATTTCGTAGTCCCATCCAACAACCCCAACTTCTTCCCTCGGCTGACTTTGTCGCTCTATTACAACGTCACACTACTTCACTGAAACGACCGATGCTCTCGTTTTCCTTGGGACACAGTTTGCATTATCTCGGCCCTATGCAGAACATGCCTGAAGTTGGATGTGGGCCCTCTGAACATATATACAATTTGCTATAGAAGGTCTCCTCAAGAAACTCTTGGCAGCTTCTCGAAACATGGCATTTGATTTCCAGTATTTCTTCCGTGACATGCCATCTGGACTGGCAGACAGCCAAGACTGCCCAAAAGAAATACGAGTGTCTTTTCAGGTGAGCGAATAGCCACAGCTCTCTAACTACAGGCAGGTAATGGGCTCAGAGTCTTTCTTGTGGCGTGTACTGTAGTGTGTAGATTCTCATTCAATCTGAGATTGAAGCGCTCACATAGGGAGGTCTCGGGGGAGGTCTGAGGTCTTTACTTGGCATTTCACCTAATGCCACAGGTGACGTTATGTCTCCTGGTAACTTCCTCGACAGTGGCATACAAAGTATGGTCAAGGGCAACAAATGTATCATAAAATGACATACAGTACATGTCTGGCAGCTGCCGGTCCCGTCATGCATGCCTGAAGGCTGTGATGCCTCCTGCTGTGGCATGACATTGCCATACCTGCACAGTAGGTTTCACACCGGCACTGTCAGTTGATCCTTTAGTTCCTCCTCCTGAAGCAGGGTCAGGATGTAGCGACCGAGCTGACCTATCATGGGGTTTATTGATCGATGGCTTGTGATGAGTACGATTTTTTTGTCCAACAAATGTTTTAGACAATGATTTCTCTGTGTTAACAGATTCCAGTCCAGTCCAAGCTAATGCATTTTTAATCCAGTGAGAGAGAGGCGAACTCAAAACACTGTAGCTATAGTATTAGTGAATTAGCACAAGACTTGTACATTATCTGATCAGACATCATGAGGCTACTCTTGGGTCAGTTGGGTCAGCAAATTCTAGACTAGGGGGTTTCCAGTCTTGACAATTTGGAATTGTTTGAGGTTTTTGTCTATATGTCCACATGTTTTTCATGCCTTTCTACAACACTGGGTTGCACAATGAAATGCAAGCTGTAGCCCTTTCATGCAACACAAAAAAAAGAAAACTACTATATATGGTAGAGTGTGAAGGATGGAATGAGATACCTCACCGATATCACTGATGCTTTGTAGATAGGTAACCAGCGATGTTTTGGGTGTTTTCAATCACCCGCTGCAGAGCCCTGAGCTGTGCATATCCCATGCCAATTTGTAATGTTTCCAGTTAGGATTCTTTCTATTGCTCTTCTTCTGTCAAAGTTAACAAGAACTTGGCGTGGGAATTTTGCCATGTTAAATTTCAGGATACAAAAATACATTTCCAAGAGAGCCTGAAATAATTTCACTAACTCCACTCTGTACATGTGTAGGCCGATTTTGTAGCATGCATTTCCAAATGATTTTATGGGTCACAGTGTTAAAAATAAATTGATAAATTGACAGTAAAACATACGACAGCCCCAGTTAAATAGACAACATGATAACAAACAAGACATCCTGAGCCTTAGTAATGTACAGATACGTCTTTGGTATGGTTTTTTTTTTTGTATATTTTTTTTTTGGGGGGGGGGGGGGGGGTAATTGCAACCTTCTTATTAGAGATTTCATGCTATATGAGCTGTACATTATACATTTAATCTACCAGTCTAGATTTCGCCTTTTTCACATGTAGACCTCTATAAGAGCTTATATAGAGCTCTTACATATATATATATAAGCTTTTTTTGTATCTTAATCCAAGGATTGCAGATGAGACATTAATGCAACACTTTTGTGTGACTGAATGGGCATATCATACAACTAGGCAACAAGTATCCTGCCAAAATCCTGATGCTCCTATACAAATTAATCCCAATCAATGGAGCACACTTTTTAGTGTTTCAATGAATCAGCTTTATATAGTTTTGTGTGTGTGTGTGTGTGTGTGTGTGTGTGTGTGTGTGTGTGTGTGTTTGTGTGTTTGTGTGTGTGTGCGCAACCACTCATAACCCATAATACTACTGAATTTCTAAATGACCTACTTCCACTAAGGGCCTTAACATGCACCCTAGTCACAATGGGTCCCATCCTGTGTATAACCCTGCTACTCTGCTTTTACAGAAATCTGAACATTGCTGCAGATATTCCAAATACCTGATCATAACTGGGATAGCAATGTACATGTACTCTTTCCCCCATGGACCTGTATCCCCATTTTATGTCCTCAAACTCTATCTCTGTTCTCCCAACCACAAATTAGGTAAAGCGGTATGACGCAAAGACACAGTTGTTCATGAGGAAAGCAGACAGGCAGATGTTCTTACAAAACATATGGATGCCATCTTCCTGTCTTCTTACAGTCTGGAGGAATCATCCTCTTATTATTATGCGATAGTGAATTGATAAAGCTTCCAGCTGTCATACAGCCCACAGCTTATCTCCCGTGTAGGGATATAGTTTCTACCCAGGCTGCTATACATTCAGCCATGTGGTGTTGCAATTCCTGGACCTAATCTCTCTGATCACTCATCAAGCTGCAGCCTATCTTGACGTTTCCTTACTTTTCACTGAACACGTCCATCCTCATGTAGATTACACATAAAGGAAAAGGAAGGTCATGGATAAGAGAAACCTGTGGAGCAAAAGTAAATTTATGGGAATCAGCGTAGTGGGTATAGAATTATAATGGCTTAATTACATTTTTTTAATAATTTTTTAATGGCAGATGATCATTTATTTTATCTTTTGTGTCATTAGAAAATGTGCATGTGATAATGATCATACTGGTCATAATGATTTGTTATGACTTCACACAGGACACAGAGCAGCTACATTGTCGAATGAAAAAAGCACAAAGTTAAAGTGGGCTGATTTTTATAGGCTTTTCTAAACCTGCTTTGCCTTTGCTTGTGTTCTCAAGAACTTGTAAGACGTCATCAGTTATGGCCAAAGCCCGCAATTAGCCATATATATATATACAACTATTCAAATAAATTGGCATTGCATTTTTGTAAGACCTTAAGGATACACACAGTACCTGTTTTACATTAAGAATATACAGTAAAGTCATGTTGTACTGTGATAGACTTTTTTCACAGAATGTATTTTAACATGTCACCCCAGGGAAGGCACATGTGTAAATACTACAAGTAAAAATTGCTGAATTCCATTTAGCTGCTTCAGTTTCAGTGTCCTGATATTGTGCATGCCGGCTAACTGTCACATTGTCATGGCTTACTGGAACACTTGAGTAGAACAGAGCCATTGTTAATGTGTAACACCTGTGTGACAAGTAAAAATGTCTTCTGTGAAAAAGGCCTATTTTACACTCTCTCTCTCTCGCTCTCTCTCTCTCTCTCTCTCTCTCTCTCTGTCTCTGTATATATACTGTATATACATTTGAGAAAGTTCTTGTGTTGCTTCCTCCCTCCTAATGACCTGTAAGCTATTTGTCCAGAATGAGCCCTGCACCTCATTAAACCAGATTCACCTGCAGTGCTCGCTGAGCATGACCAGCAGTCACACAAGACTGCTTCTATAGCGATGGGCCAATAATGATGCTGAGGTGAATCTCTCTAGCAAAGGTCTGTTCCATCGAGCACCTAAGCACCATGGCTGCCGACAGCCACAAGGCATCACTGCCACTGTCATCAATTAAAGCTCCTCCACTGAAACTGTTTCAATTAACTTCATCCTTTTACTCTTCTAAATCCAATGCAGAGAAAAGGGAGCGAGCAAGACCAGCTGGGGCTAAAGAAAAGATTAGAAAGAAAGAAAATAATCTCAAAATATTGAGACATTGATAAAGAGAGGATTACATCCCATATTTGTTTTGCCACTATGGCAGCTGTTAGGCCTTTTGTCAGAGGGCATGAATGGTCAGTCAATTAAAATGAGTTAGACTTGGCACAAATGGCCTATTAATTTATACACAATAGGAACAATAAAACTTTGACTGATTGTGTGTTCCTGTCTGGACTGTTTATTGTTGCTTTGCCTGCCTATGCCAAAACCACAACAGCCATGTCTGATTTATTGATGATGTTAGTCTACTATAAGTACTTCAAAAGCGTGTATCTTGGTGTATGCTTTTGAATGCAGTTTCATGTTTACACAAGACTCTAAACACTAAGTTGTTGAATGAAACGGAAAGCTGGTAGTGATATAAAACTGTCACAACCAATAAGGTAGCGATAATGTAAAGAGTTAAAAATAAACAAAGTAGAATGTGAGCATTGAGGATTGAAGACCATCCGTTACTCACATATCTCACAAAGTCACTAAGACAGCAGCATACTACTACAAACAAATATTGAACTGCAGCTCTGTTTGTTTAGTACCATCTGCATTGAAGAAACCATTTTATCAAAGTATAGATGAAGTGCAAAAGAGTCATCTGCTGTATCACAGGAAGTTTGTCATATTTTGTTATTTAGCATGAATAGCAAAAGGTATAACTAACAGATGGTTGAAAAATGAAAGGAAAAAAATCATATGAAGTGTCTTAGTAAGGTGTTGGGGCACCACAAGCCTCCAGAAAAACTTGTGCTCCTTGGCATAGATTCTTGAAGTCTCTGGAACTCTAGTGGAGGGATGAAAAAGATTTTCCCTCGTCGTATTTTGATGATGGTGGTATTTTGATGAGAGCGCTGGCCAAAACATCACTCAAAAAATGTTCAATTGGGTTGAGATCTTGTGACTGTGGAGGCCATAGCATGTTTCACATAATTTCCATACTTGATGCTCCTGCAGATATGTTTCTCTGGTTATTTCTTTTTATTTTAATATAAAATAAATATGATGTTTCACAGGATCAAAATAAATTAAACAATAATTATACATGTCGGCCCGGCAGTTGGACTTTACTCTCAGAAAACCTGAGCCAGAGTGATAAGGTTTAACATGTTAAGTGAAGAGCAGCCACTCTTTATTTGTTTACAGATGATTTATTTATTTATTTGTCAATGTTCTTTGTCTTTACATTTTCAACAAGAAGAACTAGTTGGTATACATTCTGAAAAATTTTGGATGAAATGGACCTTTGACTGAGTGGTCGGTAAGCTATATAAATGCAGTCCATTTACCATTTGAAACCCAACAAAATGTACACAAAGATATTTACACATACATACGGTATAACTATACATGCATACTGTACATTCATACATACATAAAATATAGAATGAAATTAAATTAGTAATAAGGAATAAAAGAAGGAAAAACTACTTAATAAAAGAGGGGACTTAGATATTTATATATTTAGCTCTTCAAGTATAGTTAAACTAAAGGGAAAATTTTGGGTTTGTTACAAAAAAAATCAAATTCAGCTGCTGTTCTTCACAAATAATAGTTTATCTTTTATTATTAGTTTATCTATTAAATACATTTTCATAAAATACAATACATATTAAATCCAGCAAGAGAGGAGATCATAATCCTTCTGATTAAGCAATAACAAACATTTGCAATAAAATTCTACTCAATTAAAGTCATTAGTAGAACAATGGCAGCTGTTGAGTGACTTAGAGACTTTGGCTCAGCTGCAGGGATTTCAAATACTTATAATAATACAATGTTGACTGTTTTAGTTGTATTTAACTATATATTTTGCCCTAAAACTATATAAAATGAAATTATTGTGTGTATGTGGAAGAAGCTTACAATTGAACATCATTGGGCAATTGTTTATGTGTTTTCATACTTTCATACTTTGTGACTCACAGCCACAAGGCCTATCTCTCCCCCTCATTCACTTTCTGCTCTTATCACTCAACCACACTATTTCCTGTCTACCCTCAATCTCTCATTCACTCTCCCAATCTCCTGCCTTCCCTGTCTCAGCCTCTTCCGCTGTCACTCCTCGTCTCACTCTCTGTCGACACATCTGTCCATCGCTTTTCTGCGAATCACGCAGCCCTTTCAGCTCTTCTGCCGACTGCTTCCATTGATCTTCCTCTCCTCCCTGTTCCCCGTCTCTCAGTTCCTCACGATTTTCCTGCATATTCCTCAAATTCCATTTCCTCTCTGTTGCATCACTGCACTTTATCTGGCTCATCATTTCTCATCACTTCATTTTATCAGCAAGTGTCTCCCACTGACTCCTCACCCATCAAGCAACCCCAAAATACAACTCTCTCTCTCTCCCTGGTTCATAAACATGTACACACAGGAATGCATAAACACACACTCGCTCTTGTGATCACACACACTGATCCTTTAACACTTTGAGGCTTTCCAGTCTGGTGTGTCCTTGGAGGGGAGAACTAACATATAGCATGTATGCTTTCCCTAGTCACTTACATAACGCACATCTTATATAACCAATTACAAGACGTTTCTCTTTTATCCTTGTTTTATCAGTTTATCAGTGCAGTGCTCACAGCTCATATGATCAAAACCACTTTTCTTGCTTGTGCCACAGTGTGATATTAAGAGAAAGACCAAATAAATGGGTTTATGTATGTGAATGCCACAGTGATTGTATATGCTCAGTCATCAGCCCCATGCGCAGCATGCTATGTATGCTCCATGACTTCTTCATCTTGCTCAGCACGAGGGTGAAGGGAACAAGCTTTAGAGATTTAATTGTTCCTGTCATCCACCACTATACACAATAACATATACTGTATATTCTCACCCATTGGAGGACACTTTGCCAAAACCAGGTTTGATTATACTAGCACTACATGTTTTTTTTTTTCTCTACATCTAAAATTCAAATCAGCCTCAACTCCTGCAACCAAGCCATCCATTGGACTTTAATGCAGAAAATGCGTTGCCTTTTCTCTTCCAGCAGATCAGTGCCTCAGAGGTTGGCAGAGAGCTGTGTGGTGCTGAAGTAAATGAACAGTGATGTGCTGATCACACAGGCTATCAAACAGACATAGAGATCAATGTCAGCAACAATGATGAAAAAAAAGAGGGCAGAGACCGCCTGTGAGCTTTTTTCTGTGGGTGTTTGCATATATGCATGTTTTTCTGTCTGTTTTCTGTGCTGTTCGGCTTTTCATATTTTAGGGGTCATCATTTTTGCTTATAACAGATTTTTTACCAAAAAGTTTAATCAGTTTTAAAACAGGTTAAGTTTTTATCTCCCCATGTGGTTATATTTCCTGCTGTGGCACTCATCCATGCAGTTTACAGTAAACAAAGAAAGCTTCTGCTAATAGAAAGTGAAGGCAATCATGGGGGGAATGCAAATTGCCTGCTGATTATGCACAAGAGTAGCATTAGTAATAAAAAAATTTTTAAAAATGGTTATACTACAGAGTTGTTGCAATGTAAATGGTATATTTTTAAATCTAATCTTTATCTTTTGTGTTGTAAATTTGAATCTGATTTCACTTTCCTGGCCTGCTGACATTGGTCTGTGCTGTACAAGTGTAATCCGTCAGTGTTGCAATAGTTTTTATCTATCAGTATAATAGTATATGTTAATCCAGGTTGATTTCGGTTTAGTTTTGCCGAAATGATTTCATTTTTGTTTCAACTATTCCTTACCCTACATTCATGGTATTGTTTTTTCACCATAAACTCAGCTACAAGTCTCACTTTTCATTTAGTCAATTTGACAAAGAATAAAGCTTCCAGGAACCCAAACTTACATAAAAAATTGCACAGTGATCTTAATAACCCAAAATATTATCACAGAACTCTACTAGGTTGTAAAAATATTGTTGGAACTACACTATGAATAGTTAAAACTAAATATTGTTTCACTATTACTACACAAAAATACAGCAGATAAAGTGTAAGAAACAAAGACATGGATAAGAAGAAATTCTGCTCTT
Organism: Lateolabrax maculatus; assembly: GCA_031216445.1. Taxonomy (NCBI): domain Eukaryota; kingdom Metazoa; phylum Chordata; class Actinopteri; order Acropomatiformes; family Lateolabracidae; genus Lateolabrax; species Lateolabrax maculatus. The sequence goes on along the minus strand of CM062201.1, from coordinate 16,982,917 downwards.
CTTCACACTAAGCCTTAATAAAAACAGACAACAAAAGACACACTCTCTAACACATTCTAGCATCGCTAGTCCTCCCTGCAGATCAAAAGGTTTCCTGGTGGATAACTATGTTGACAAATATCTTTTTGAAACAAGGTCATGTGAGGTCGTTGACCAAAGGATTTTGTCATGCACAGCCATGCCTTTATTTGGTCTTCATCTGCCCTGCCCTCTTCACCTAACATGTATCATGTGTCTTGACACATTGTGACCTTCTCGCGACATAAAGCAAGTTGCTGTTGCTTTATGTTTAGGTGAAGAGGGCAGGGCAGATCAAAGACCAAATAAATACATGGCTGTGCATGACAAAATCCTTTGGTCAACACCCTCACATGACCTTGTTTCAAAAAGATATTTGATCAGCACACAAACAAACCTATAGGGCAAACCAAAAATTAAATAAAGTATTAAAAAGGATTACACAAAATTACAAAAAAAAAAAGTTGATTCAATATTTACTCGTTGGTTATTAAAACAGGCCACATATTTACTGTTGCAGTACACCTAGTTACTGCACAATCTGTCAACATTTTGTGACAATGAAATATTAAACAGATAACAATATAACTTAGTTACTTCGCCAAATATCACTGTATGTAAAGTTGATGAAATGAAACCATGCAAACAACTGAGTGCCAGAAAAGTTTTTTGACTATTGGGGGACGGAAGGGAAAGGGTCAATGTTGTTTGAAGTGATGACTCAGTTGCCCTTGGTAAGCCAGTGAGAGGTGAGAAAATGCATATATTTGCACTAGCACAGTTTTGAATTCAGTCCAAGTTGCCACAGGCAGCCAACAGGCAAGTCCCAACAGAAAAGAGGATAAAAGGGACATGGGAAAAATTGATTGATTGGGAACAAGGTGTACTGCCACATTAAATCATGAAGCATGCAGTCACAGTGTCTGAAAGAAGGGCTTGGGACCCCAGCCAATAGAGATGCTGTATTCCAGACTAGAGCTGATTAAATTATAAACAAAAAGTGAACAGCAAATGGTCCTGATAAAGAAATAGTTTATCTGTGAAGTTATTAAGTGAAAACAATATCAAGAAAATATTTGACTTTTTTTTTTTTATAGTTTTTGAGCCACTGCAGTAAGGCACTTATAAGTAATTTCTTCTCAGGGTCACAGATGAGCTCTCTGCAATTCCCACTACACAATTCAGAGGCACTGATTTTATTACGTAACTATACACAGTGACAGTGTATATATGTAGCTGAACCTTTTTTTTTTAGTTCCTAATTCCCTTTTTGTCTCCCACTACTGTATGTGTCACATCACATGTATGTATGGCTTTTATCTGTCATGGTCACTGACAAACACTGAGACATTGCTATTCCTCTTTCTCCACTTTTTCTCATTTTCTTTTTCTTATTTTCTGTCAAAGAGACTATGGACAGTGGGTACATATGGAAAGATAAAAAAATAAATAGATAGATAAATTATTGGAATGATAGATAACCAATAATGTATATAATATATATACTGTATATATCTATATACATATAATACATATATACACATTGATAATATCTTTATTAGATATTTTTATATACATAGTTAACATTAATCAGGTCATATATTAGGCCGTTGTCTTATGTTTTTTAATGAATTGTGGAGTGAATGGGTTATGAGTGTACTGCATTCATTTTAGATGTGTGAGTTTCTAGTTGTATTGTGTGCAACCCCCACAGATGAGGTTGCTAACAAGAAATAATCTTTAATAGTCTTTTTCTGTTTTATATGTAGTTGAGATTTCTTGGTGTTGCAGAATTGGTACTCTTTCAGTCGCAGTCGTGGTGCCATCAATGACAGAAGTTATATAATATCCAATTGCAGCTTAAATTTTCTCCCCCCACCAATGTTTTATACATTAGCAGAATATATTACATAACAGTGTGAATAAGTGGTTCCATGAAAAAAACGTGTTATGTTTTTGGTGTGTGCTGAAGGCGGCTGAAATTTCTAATCAGAATAAAAGACAGCTATCACATCTCTTTCACTCTCACACACACACGCACACAATTAATAATATTAATAGAGTAGAATGAATGTTTTATTCTATGGGATCCTTTTTTCATGAGTGTCTGGCATTTGTTTCTTGCTTTTCAAGACCACATATGAGAAAGAATAGCTATTTATGTAAACCATTTATTTTATTCCAGCGCTGGAGAGAATTTTGTCACTGTCAAAGTAATGAATTCCTCGGATATGACATTGCATCAGTATCAACACAACTCATTGACACAATCTGCCATTATGACCAGGGACGCTGGAAGTCAGTCAGAGTTGGGGATGCTGAGAGAAACTCAGTCTATATAAAGAGGTCATACTAAAGGCTTTGCGATATTTATTTTGTATTAATTTGAATAGCCAGGATGATTTATGTCTAATAGTTATTAACAACAATTGACAACAAAAAAGCAGACGGCAAAAATGAATGCAACAAAGTGTATGTGGAAGCAGTCACAGCAACTACACAGGCAGGAACTAATGCATGACAAACTGCAAGGAGAGGAAGAGGGAGTGAGACAGCACCTGGGCCCATTATCGGGTTATCTTTTCCCCCCAGGGGAGTACATTACGTTTCAACCTTTATTGAATTAATACTCTGCCAATCCTTAAAATTTTAGGGTAAGCTCTAGTTACCAGATATATTTCATAATCTAGAGCTTTAACCAAATCACGCATCCTGTTGTACTACTGGCCTATGTACATGTACAGACACGTGTCACTGTACAGCGGCAGTAATTGCATGTACTCTGTAGCTATCTGGATTGAACTCTCTGGGTCTGTCTGATAGGGTGACCAGTGCCTTTGTAGTGAGGGGCTGTGGGAGAGGGTTTTCTATCTCCCTGTGGACACTCTTAGGAAAAATTTCCGTGTACGCTAACCCATAACTCTCACCTGTGTTACAAGGTGTGGAGGATCATACTGATATAAAAGTAGGGATTGAATGCCCTGAAGGGTGGGAATGAACTGCTTTTGTCAGTGGCTGGGGCTGTGGCACTGTGGCAGGAGGGTGCTGTTCGCAACTTGCTAAGCAGGGGATCTGATCATTCCTGTGTTAGGAGGGGAGGCTGGATACCTGCTTTAGGTAAAGAGGGCCCGGGGACTAGAAACTGTCCATATTTAATGTTTCTATATTGTTTTGTTAAGCATCTTGTCTTGGTTTACATATGATTTATTCAAGTAAAAAGAATAAGCAATTACAAGTTAGGGGATGCTGCAGCCGTCTCAGCACCCATACTTCCCGCGTCCATGATTATGACTTTGTCACGACAGGACTGTACTGACGTATTATTCTGGAACCTTTCAGTTCAATTTCGATTTCCAAGGGGCGTTATCAACGGGCGAGACAACCAATCAGAGTAACGAAACGCCGTCCTGTCAGACGGTGTGTCCTGTCAGAAGTTCGGCAAACATATTTCTTATCAACATAAAGTTAAAGTGCAGTTGTTTGTTTTTCTTTTTGAGAACATTTACCATCCAGTCCGTTTATTACTGCCACTGTAGCCGTCCGGGGAACGTTCCGCAGCCATCTTGGATATTTACAAAGATGCCTGTCAGTCATCATATTAAACCCACCTCATACTAGATAAACGCTTGTGATTGGTTCGCCAGACAGAACGGTGCTGCCAGTACCAAGGAAATCAGTTTGAATGGGAGAGGGGCCAAACGTATCTGCCAGAGCAATTAAAGCTGAGCTTGCAGAATCATCTGGTTCCCGGGCTAACAGGACTACGTTTTCTGTTTGAAAATTGTTTCTGCTCTTTGGAAGCAGTGATGTTTTAGACCTTTTTTGCACAATGGCCCAAAGCTATTTTATAATTGTTAGTATATTAAAGAAAGGAGAGGTTGGAGTCAAGGTTGAGTGGCTGACAGTCACATTTCACTCCAATTTACATAGGACTTCAGAGAAGGACAGTGTACTGGGAAGAAAAAGCAGAGTGGGGACAGAAAATACTGAGAACATTCATATGCACATAGAAGTAATTAAAAAAAAGGCAAGCTTTGGATTACATTGTTTACATGGTTGAAAGTAACTTGATGTCCTCAATAACCTTGTTAACAGGTATTTATTCAATAAAGAGACTGACATCAAGAATCGTCTTTCTCAGAACTTGTCCTCACTTAACTGTATTTGGCAACCTTGATGGCATGCACAATTTGAAAAACAAATCATTTTAAAGTCATAACTTTAACGACAGGCACAAATGAGCCAAAACATATGTTTGAATTTACTGCTTTACTGTTTTGTATAGTATGATGATTTACTGCTTTGTACAGTATGAAAAGCTTCTCCTTCAGTTTATTAAATACCTGAAGCCATCTGAAGGCAGCAGGACACATTTGCTGACAAATCGTCAGCCTCTGATTTAAGAAGTGCCTCACACCATAACGCCCGGTCGTTCAATGTGTTTACTTTCATTAAATCACTTGCAAGTGACATCAGGCTGCTGTAAATAACCACCCACACCGCTACACATATCAGACTGGTTCATTATAGCTTGGCCTTTTGTTGTTTATGCGGGACACATCAGATTACATCGGCTCATCAATCCTGCGTGTCATTGCCTTCTTTCCAACTTTCTTTCCAGTAAAAGTCAAAACAGTGCAAACGCTGTTGTGCTACGATATGCTGTGACCAGTGAGATACAGCAGAATTAAATCTGATCGTGCATCGGATTGATGCGGTCATATAAACAGCGTCATCGAAATTTGTTTTATTATTTATTTATTCTATCATCATTGTAATAATTAAATAAATCCCCACACCATCTGCCTTTGGCTGCAGGTTTGTGGTTGTTTTTACAAGGACTAAGAAAAGAAAGCCCATTCAGTCAAAATGCCTTCCAGTATGCAGACTTCTCTTGCTTGTCTATAAAGCATCAAATGGCTTTGCTTCCCAATTTATAATAGACATGCTTAAAAGCCATGAGCTAGCCAGATGTCTCAGATCACCTGGCATTGGCCTCCTTGATGTACTGAGGATCAGTTCAAAGCCCAGGGAACCTGCCTTCAGTTGTTATGCTCCTAGTTGCTGAAAGGCATTTTGAGGACCTGAGACGTGCTTAGACTCACTTCTTTTAAAAGCATCCTAAACCTTTGTTTCTTCTGTTGCCTTTCAATAATGCACATTAGAAACTGAATAGTTTGAAGGTGTAGTTGTTGTGACCAAGCAACTGGCTCGCTCACCTTGAATTGTGAAATGCATGTTTTCCTCTATTTTTATTTTTTAACTTTAACCTAAAGCCCACTGAGTTTTCCCTTGTATATGCAAGATGTTAGATGCATGACAAGATATTCAATCATTAGAACCATCATGTATGCTCAAGTATCAATACAATGGGATACTATATACTAATTTAAAGCAATGAGCTGCTGCCAGCAGGACAGTCAAGGTTGTGTGTGGGTGGCATGATGACATGAAACACAATTAAATGTCAGAACATCTTACTATTACAAATAAACACTAGCAGGAGGTAACATGTAAATAAAATGTAATGTACTTAATATATCCATCAGCAGTTCACAAAATATTTGAAAAGAATAAAAACTCACTTACCAAAGATGAATTGAGGCTTTGTAATGGCAAGGACATGAGCAGGATGAAGTTTCAAAGTTAAAGAGAGGGGGAAGTTAATGACACCTTTAATTCTAAATTAAAAAATACACATTAGTTCCAGGCAATTATGTGGTGTGTAGAATAATATTTCTTGCACTGGGCAAATACCTCTATTAGTATTTGATGCCCTGAGAAGAAAAGCACAGATAATAGCTGCTGGCCTCTACCTTTATACAGTGTTGTATGTGTGTGTACAGTCATTTATTTGTTGAGTCTCAGTTGTTGAACACAAGGTACAAGTACAAGGTATAAGGTTCGTTATCAACAAAGGGTTGTGTGAGCCTGTACTGGGCTGTGAACATCCCATTTAAATGTGTGACGTTTCCAGTCAGAATGCTTTCAGTTAGCCAATTTCTCAGGCTAACCAATCACAAGTGTTTATCTAGAAGGAGGCGGGTTTCATACGATAACTGACAGAAGAGGAGCGCCGTTCAGGTATCTTTACAAATATCCAATATGACGGCTACCGTTCTCCAGCCGGTTACACCGGCAGAATTAAACCGACTCAACGGTAAAATTTTCTCTAAAAGAACAAACAACTGCACTTAAACTTTATGTTGATAAGAAATATGTGTTTGCCTTTCATAACCATGGAGGAGATATGTGATGTCCATGACAGGTTCTCTGTGATGTTGATTCCCATGAACTTAAAACTGTTCTCCTGTTCCACCTCAGCTCCATTGATGTAGACAGGGGTGTGTATCTTTGCCTCCTTTTTTCTAAAATCAATAATTTGCTTCTTGGTTTTGCTGACATTGAGCAGCAGGTTGTCCTCTGCACACCACTCTGCAAGGTTGTTGATTTCCTCCCAGTATGAATATTCATCGTTTGTAATCCAGCTGATGATGGTGGTGTCGTCTGCAAACTTCACAATCGATTTCTCTCCATGTCCGGGATTGCAGTCGCAGGTGAACAGCATGAACAGGAGGAGTACGAGTTCAAATGCTTTTTCATTGAGAAGAATTTAACATAATTAATTAATTATTGAGAGTGAAATGTTGAAAATGCATTTAATTAATGTATTTAATCAACCTCCAAGATAAGAAATCATGTCCAGCAAGAGAAAGGGAAAGGAAGAGAGAGAGACAGAAGACCTTCAAGTGACACAAAAGGAGAGAAACCATCACAAATCTCTTCTGACATGTAACTAACCAGTAACAAAAGCCTTTCACAGGTCCAAGACTCATATTTAACACACATAGGGTTTGGTTTCTTTCTATAATAATTGGTTCTCCAGGTACTGCTCACCTCATTTATACAAAATTTGTTGTTTGTGTCTTATCACAAATGCATGTATGTGTGCAGGTGTCTTTGCATCAGTGTTTGAATTATACTGGCTGTAGGTGCAGTGTTACAGTATGTCATTGTATGTGGGTGGAATACAAGTAAGTACATAACATACAGTGCAGTGTATTTGTTACTGACCTGATTAGGAGTGACGTGTGTGGCAGGTGGCACTGAGTAAAAAAAAGGGGGAGGTGCACCAATTAATGAGTTTTACAGATATAGGGCTACCTGCAAGAGGAACGCAGTGAAAATAACTATGTGTCATGTGTTAACTCACTTAGTGTGCAAGACTTACTGATTGCAGTGGGCACTGGTGTGCAAGTGGAACTCAGCCTCTGCCATGTAAGCGAAACTGGGAGTCAACGTGGAGGAGGTTTAAGGTGGGCGAATATAAATTGTAAAGCTGAACCTCTGTAATGAAAACTCTTTACTCTTTACCTCGATTGCCATTCCTTATGCTAGTAACTTGCAGTGGATGTAACACGTAACATGTTTTCAGATTTCTAAATGTAGTCCATTAAAAACTGCGCTCATCCCCCTCAGATTATGAGCGGCTGCTGTGGGATGCGAACTGCGGAACTTTCTGCTGCCAGAATCTCAAAATGCACATTTCTTGCCTTATCATAGTCAGAATTGTCAATTCGTTGCGCTCTGTTTCCATCTTCAACTCTCGGTGGAGTGGGCGGATTCAAAAGGCAAGCCCATTTCTTGACATCGGTCCATTTTCTTCAGCAGTTATGGCTAAGTGTCGCTAAGTGAAATGCATTTTCTACTGTGAAAATACTATAATATAAATATAAACATATTTTGTCATAACAGTTCATCTTAACCTAAGTTAACCTAAATGCCTGTGCTGTAATTGTTTCTCTGGCAGTCTTTCTTCAATGAGACCATTAACTAAAATGGCATTAATGCAACTGCACTGCTGGCAGTGGATTTATTCAAAGGTTAAGCAGTGTGCCATCAGTCATTATCTTTCTCTCCTACTGAACAGTACTGTTCTTTACTCAGTATGTCTTGGGCTCCCTCAAGGCTGGTAGAGGCTGCTAGTCAGCACAGTTCTGACATGTCCCAGAGGAGAGGGGGATGCAGGCTGCAGGGACAGGCTCTCACTTAGCATTTCGGTCACTGCAGAGGTCCAGCTCCTGCACGTCTGCTATTCCCCTTTTGTGGACAATCCCAGCAACAGCTATCTCATATCTAACATTGGTTTGTTGGAGGTAGGCACTGGTCCAGAAACTTAAAACCAAATATGGAAGCTTATTTAGACTAGTGATGGGCGCCAGACTCCTGTTCTCATTTGTTAAAGCACCGTGAGCCAAAATAATCATCTGCAATTTTATCCTAAGCAGGTGTACATTCCAAAGTGATCCTCTTGTAGTTGATGAAGCATAACAGCTAAATGAGGTTTGTCATAGGGCTTGTTGATATAAAAAGAAATTTCCACCTCAGCTTTATTGGTGTAAATGAGGAATTTGTGGAACTCAAATGTCATATTTAGAGTTTGTCGAGTGGTAATATTAAAACCTGCTCATGTGAAAAGATTAATTGTCATCTATTATACTTCAATAATTTCCTTGCAGATATGTTTCCATGACAGTCAAGCTCTGCGTGCCAGATTAACTTTTTGTCATTTGGTTTTTTCCGTCAATGAAGCTGTGTAATTAGTTTGTTGTAATCCATTTGAGACAAAAATACTCATGTTATAACTTAGCTTTTTTCTATCTGCTTCTAGTTTGTCTTTTAACTCTGTGGTTGCCTTTGTTATTTTTTCACAGGGATTGGTGAAGCCAATTTTATGCAGCCTCAGTCTCTTCTCTTTGTATGGGTCTTTATCCCCATCTGCTGGTCATACAGGAAAAGGCCAACCCAAGCAGAACTAGGCAGCCTGCAAACCCAAAATATGCCGATACAGTAGTATCAGCATATAGTAGTATGAGTGAGTTAGAAGGCAGATTATGACTTATTAGCTGAAAACAAAGACAGATAAAACACATTAAACATCAGGTTGGAAGTTAGGGGAAATGGACTTCTGATAAATTAAATACAAAACTGGTATGAAATGAATGGACAATGCTCTTCACTAGTAAAAAACAAACAGAACAGACTGGATTCTGTGCACACACTGCATTCAACAGATCAATAATGCTACACACCAAGTTTCAATTACCAAAACTCAAACTCTTTTTTTCCAGAATTTTATTCTTTAAATTATTTTATAAAATCTCATTTACGTTTATACACGTATCTTTTTATTTTTTTTCACCGATTAACAATTTTGGCTATTTTCCCTTTCCACCCCCATGTATGCCCACATATTGATCATAAGGTCCATACCCCTTCACATAGACATTGTGCAATGATCCTCAGTGCCAAGTGGAAGGGGGGAGGAGAGAGAGGAGACAGTGGACGAGGGTTCATGTAGGGTTGAGGGAGAAGAGGTATGGGCTTGGGCCTTGTACAGAGCATGCCAAGAAAGGGTTAGGGAAACAGGGAATGGTAACAGGGCTGCCTAACTACACCACCACTGTTAACATCAGTAAGATAACCACACAAAGAGGTAAAGGGAGTATTGACTTCCACAATGACTTGAGTGTGTCTGGTGTGGCTTAAACCAATCATGTTCAAATGGCTCAATGTATTCCATGACACAAAATAAAAATAGCTCTTTTGTTTCTCCAACATCAGTAATTCATATCCACTGATGAATGTAAAGTAAGCTTCATATCAGATATTTACCAATGACAGGTCAGTTGTTCACTAAAAGATTAAAACAGTGCCAACAAACTTAGCAGCAGCCCTGAAGGCTGTTTAGCCCTTTGTAGTGACCTACACAAATGATCAGTCCACTGATCCAAGTCAAATCCACATCCCATGGTGTGCGAGTAGGTATCTATGGTGATGATTCCCTTTTTAAGCTTCTTAAAAGGCCAACATCTACATACACAAGGCTCAACTTTAGCAAAACCACAGCTTTATGTTACATTAACTGTACATCTGGGCAAACAAACAAGATTTTGTTTTCTACTCCAATGAGATATTTGTTCTTCATTTGGCAATATGATCACTCTTGCAACATGGCTCAATACTTCTGAAAGTTGTCTTCGTTGCTGGTATGATTTGCGATGAAAAGACTTGAGTAGCTGAAATATATCTATGATAAATATTCAAACTATTTAGAAAGGCTTCATTTGATGAAAGCAAAACAATTGCACACCTCCCCTAAGGTCACTCAAGATTTTTCTGATACCCAAGTTAGCGAATCCCTTAACCCTTAAGCTACATCTGAACAGTATCAAAACATCCTTTCTTTATGCTGTTTAACATGATAAAGACACAAAACTCAGTTTTAAAGGGAAGGAATGAAAAGAAGTGTGAGATCAGACATTATTCCCTATAACCAAGCATGAGTGTTTAGGTAACATCTGTAAGAAAAACAAAATATATATGAAATTTGACTTCCAGGCAAAACATGGTTATTTTTACAGACATTAACCCCTGTAAGCACATAGTATATATATTGGTCTACAAAGTGTGAATTTCTGCATAATTCTGTTAATATGCTTGGTTCAATATGCGCCGTCTTAGACACCTGGTGTGGTGTTAATCCATACTTGTGTGTATTTTTTAATTACTCTGAATTCTCTCCATAGCTGTGATAGAACAAGCGTATGTGTTAAGTTCATGTAGCCTGGAAAAAAACAAGTTAATGTTTAACCTACAGGCTGGTAAAACACAAAACAATGTATATGACGACACTGCAAACTTTAAATACTCTACGATAAGACATCTGAATGATCTTAAGGCATTTAGAGGTTATTCCTGACAGAACATAAAGGCTACACTTGCCTAAAAAGATCTGTCAAAATAACCCAGACTCAGACTCAGACTTTTTTTTTCAATGAAATGTGATTTAAAATTAGCCCTTGGTAAATATCAACTGCAATAATTGTCCACTTGAATGGAGAATAAAGCCTACTAAATCAAAGCTTCTCTAAGAAGGTACCCTCAATATTTACGACACTCAGTTTACATGTTAGCAGAGTTTATTTACACGACAGCCCCAGTCCTTCGAAGTATACTAATAAATTACTTTAATGAGATTTCCACAGCAAAAGGCAGTGGCTTGCTTGAGGAAACTCATGCTAACCTCATGCACTCCAAATCAAGGACCGTAGAGAGGGCCTTCAGGGTCTTAAAATATTCAATATAACACAGGGTGTCATAACCATAACTAACTGGGAAAGTCGCCACCAAACATAAATGACTACACATTGGCAATCACTTTGTAGACACAACAACACGAATCCCTGTAATATACAGTGATAAATACTTCTTGCAAAAATTAAAATGTAAAACGTTATTAACTCTGTGTCAAAGAGGTGTAGATTCAACTTTTTTTGAGCTCATAGTCTGTGGTGGTGTTGTATTGAACTGCAACATATGTGTCTGTCTTTTGTCAATGGGGAAAAAAACAGCTTACAGAACATTGCAATCCAGTACACTACCACAAAATATAGGCTCTAAATGACCATGAAACTACATTAGCACCTTTCTGACATTTTCAAAACAAATTTAACAGTTCAAGATACACAAATGTAATATGTGCTGCAGGGCTATTGTATTGAATGGCATTATAATTTACAGGTGTTCATGTTTTTGTGTCCACCCCCTGTATATAGAGAAACTGTTAACAGCTACAAGACAGAAAGCCTTGTGCTACGTCGCCCAGATGATAAAGCCCTGGATTATGTCACAAAATAAATAATCTCTGCTAATCTTTAAAAGTCACTGAATCAGCTGATTGTAAGAGGAGATTTTTTTTTGTATTCAGCTAAAACAGAGCTGCAAATTAGAGAAAAATAATGCAATGAATGCTGTATTTCTAATGTTTTTAGGGCTAGTTTAAAACCACAATGTCAAACTGGGTGTATAAGCTGAAGCCATTTGAGGTAGACAGGAACCGTGTCAGAGCATACACTTTTATACTGTCTAAAACCAATCAATAGACTCACACACTGTCAAAGAACCGTAATCTCTTGATTTGTGGCCCAGTGTGAGACCTCCTGTGACTCCACCTGAGACTGACAGGGAACCACTGATCTGGTATGAGTGCACTACAACATCATGGACCATGGTGGCTTAGGGAGTATAACGAAAACGGATGGGGATCTTGGAACCGACACAACTTAACAGGCTATTTACCAGAAAGAAGTCAACGCCACACATCTTCAACGTCTCAAGTCAAGAGCAGCATTTAAACCTCCGTCATATAACCAGAAACAATTGAAGGTAAATTTACAAGGCATAATATTTTAAATAGAATATATGGCATCTGACTATTGTCTCAATATGTCCCTTTGAGATATCTCCCACCCCACCCCCAGACATAAGTTTATACCCCACAAATTCCAATGACAGATCTCATGCCCATTTAACAGTCTCACATTGTTCTAGAGAATAGAGATTAAAAATATATACTATTGACTTATTGACTTCCAGTGTATGTTTTCCCTACTATTTTTCAAGTTTAAAAAGATGTCCTTTGTCACAATGCAAGCTCAGAGGTCTTTTCCCCACACAGGCACGCACGCACGCACGCACGCACGCACACGCACACGCACACACACGCGCACACACACAGTATGTATATATATATATATATTTATATATATTTATATATTAGAGGAATTTGTAGCTGAGAAGTTAGGTAAAGTATATATGTTCATTTGGACGGAATTCATTCAAAATGAGAAGGAGTTAAACTCTTTTCTCCAGTTTCCCTTTTGAGGAGGACAAATTTGAGGAATTTGGGAAGCGCTACAACATCACATGACTACTCAAGAGCAGGTAGCAAGGTAAAAGGAAGAAGAAATAGATAAAAGGCCTGAACTTGTACAAGGCAGAGAGATGGGCAGACGATATGGCTCTCTGTGGCATGTGCATTCCAGGGCCCTACTGACAGTAAGAGAAAATGTACAAAGTTCAAGAGAGGTTTAGAGAGAGCGAAAAGACCATCAGATAAAGTGGAAGGTAGTGAATGTGTTACTTAAACAGGAATGGAGCTAAAGCAATAGTGCAAGACTACACAGTAGGTTAAGGGAGGGGACTAGAGGGGAGAAACAAATATTCTGTCTGTCTGATTCATCGGTACACCAGATGAGATATGGTGCCAGATTTGAAGTTGAGCTGATGGTTGGGCACAAAGCTGTGCTGGGGATTCTTTCGTGTGCAAATATCCTTTGCGTACAAGCCCATGCACGAGTCACATGACACCTTAGAGCAGTTCACACAGGTGTGTGATGCACCTGGCTTGTTGCAAAACCCGCATCGTGATCCCCCCATGCTCATTCGCTCACTGCTGCCTCCCTTTGGTGTTGTCAAGGCAACAGACTTGCTTGGAAACAGCTTAGTGGACATGAGGGGTTTCTCCACCATCTGGGGGTGAGGGTGGGGGTGAGAGTGTGAGTGGGTCAGTGTGAGGGGGTGCGGATGGAGATGGGAGTGGGAGTGAGTATTAGAGTAGACAGAGAGCTTTTCCTTGACAGGAATGTATCCATCAAGGGGTCGTGGGGATTTGGGGTGGTAGTCCTGGAGGCCACAACAAGGGGACGGGTCCACATCATGACAGGCAGAACAGAGGATCATGTCACACCTCTGGCAGGAAGCCATAGAGGAGCAGCCCAGCCCACAGCCCTGACACTTCACACTACCATGAGCTTTGAGCAGCCACCCATCCCTTGCATCCCTAGGCTCTCTGGATGGAGGTCGAGAAGGGGTCTGCCTTCCTCCCGTCCCAGCACCGCCCCTCTCTGTGTACAAGTCAATCTCGTCCAAAGAGGACAGGTGGTAGGATGTGTAAGCATCAGCCGGAGGAGGTGACTGAATTGGGAAGAAATCCGCGACAGGGCTATAGGAAGGTGGGGCTGCCACAGAGAAGAGAGATGCTGAGGTGCTCGGCCTGATGATCTCATCCTTCATATCCTCCTCTGCATCAACAAACAGAGGCTCCTTCCTCAGACTCAATGAGGCCTTCAACACAGGCTTGCTAACTGCTGCGTGCCAGTGACCAGCCCCATCTGTAACATCCACAGACTTAGACGGTCGGCTACCTCGCCTCAGGTGGTGGGCATGAGGTCTCTCTATATCCAATGGCCGCACAGACAGCCGAGCCATATCTGCCCCAAGGCTGTCTCGTCTGCGGAGCGCCTCAGCACAGCCAGCTGCATCATCTCTGCAACCTCTGCGAAGTTCTAGGGCCTCCAGCTCTGAGGCTGAACCACGGGCCAGAGCAACTACTTCTCCCAGAAGACGACACTCTGCCTGGGCCAGGAAGAGCTCAAACGCCAACTGGCGGAGATGATTTGTGCCTCCTGGGTGCTCCTGCAAATGAAACTGCAAATCATGGTCACAGGCGTAGCCGATGGTGCGCATTAGAGACCGGAGTTCAGCATCAGAAATGGCAGACTGCAGATGGTACACGTATGGGCCAGTAAAGGTCTAAAAGAGAAATGGATTAATCAGCATTAGTGTCAGTATATTAAGACAGCATAAAACTAAAGACAGATAAAGACACAGATAAAGCTAAAATCTTCCCCTTAAAATCGACCATGATTCCTCTGATAACATATAAAGTAATTCAATGATTAGACAATAAATACTCTAACAAACTAAATACTAATTAGACAAGAATTATGAGTATTGTATACTTTAACAAATTATACAAATTATCTCTTATACTTTTTTTATACTGTAGGATTTATACATTATTGTTTATAAATCAGCTGCTAATGTTGGGTAGCCTTATGTTACTGTATTCTTTATTTCTCAGGTATTCACTTTTGTCTTGTTTACACAGAGACTTGGAAATGTACATAGTGAATACACACTCCTGGGGAAAGTAATATTGGAAGTTGATCGCTAATGCTGTTATGACCAACATTTTAATAACTAAATATTTGGATTGTGCCCGCTTTAAACACTGCTTTAAGTGGGAACAATATGACAACCACTTCAATAACTTAACTCACTTTTATACATCTGAACTCCTTCTTCCAGGGATAGAGCAAGAGGTTGGTGCAGATGGTTTCCAATGTGTGGAAGGCTCTCTCCAGGCTCTTGAGGTTGCCCCCTCTCTGGTAGCGGAGAGAATTCTCCACCACTTCATAGAAACGCACCATTCGGAAACGTTGTCCCGGATCTGGCTGGTAGGCCCCTAGCAGAGCTGTGGCCGTGGAGAGTAGGGCCTCACTGTCCTTGTGTCTCCCTTTGTCCCCCTCTGGTGCAGTTCCTATCAATGTGTATTCCCCTCCATTCTCCAGACGCCTCTCCAGTGCCGTCACATACCTCCGAAACAGGTCCTCTTTTAACTTGGCATCCATTATTGACAGCAGACTATCAGTCAGCTGTTGTACTTTTCTGAGAGAGCCTCGCCCCTTTTAGCATACCCTGCACCAGGATGCCACATTCAAGCACCATTTTTGGCCACCATAGTTCACTGTACACGCTGGCACACACTCAACGGTAATAACGTTTTGGAGAGGAAGCGGAATGAGACTGTGTCCAATCAGCAGCACATCCTTTAAACAAGTGATGCAGTTGTCCAGTGCTTTCAGTTGGCGTAGCTAGGCTGCAGCCTGTAAGGATGCCTTCTCACAGGCATCTCTGGTATTGGCTCAAAGCCTGACTTCTTTCCAGACAAACAGGCCTATGTCGTGCAAGATGAGGTAAGGAGGAGTTTTTTCTTCACACTCTGTTAATGCAGAGTTGTTATCTATTCCATCCCTTGGTTTCAGCATGTGCAGGGTTCAAGGTCACTCATCTTGAAGACACATTCATGATCGTGTGATTCTTCTGAGCCGTCCCCAAGCTGTAATGACACAGGAGAGCTTTATAAAAATGGAAATCTCTCATTCTGACACACACAAATAAAGAAGGAAACTTGGGCCACTGACTCAGTCAGTGTTAATTCAATCCAAAAGAAAATGCATTTGTAACGATCATCATCAAGAGTGTTTTTAAAAAACTAAAGGTTCAGTTAAGAGAGAGGGTGTATAGGCATCACTATTTTGAGAAACAGTGGCTGTGCTCTGAGTGGGATGATGTGAGGATGCATCGTGTGGGCTACTTTATGTTGGTGTTACAGCTAATAGTTTGGACTGACAAGATCATTATTAATATGATGTACGCAACCAGGAAAAAGACTAGGGGAATTACAGCGTGCATAACCGGGATCAGGACTCACTGTTGACATATTTCTTTGGTCTTGCGCTCCTGTTTGCGCCACTCAATATGTGAGCTGGCGGTACTACATGCGCGTAAATCACGGGAGCCTGCTCTTAGCTATAGTTAATTTCAAATTAAGGACGAAAACGTGGACATACGGATACGTGTAAGCCTGCTCCTCGCTCCCAGGCACGCTGGCCGACTCTTCCAGTCGCCTCACACATCGACCATCAGCGAGCAGCCGTTTAGCCAACTAGCAGGCAACATGCCTTAACGTTAGCCGACAACATCACAATGCACTACTATTGCGCACCAGCTGCAAACAGAACCGGTCCGTCACGACCAGCGTCGGTAAGAAGAGGGACGCTCGGAAAACTGCTTGTACGTTAATTCTTCATGAATCTCAAACCGGACAACACACGACGCTGTCACTGGCGGGGCCCCCAGCTGAGTGTGAGCTGAGCAGTGAACGCCCATTTCAGCGCAGCTGGCCAGCTAACAATTGCTCCAGCTAGCAGGGCGGTCCTTCGCTAGATAGAAATCTTTGGCGATTTTAGAGTCAATTATCCAACCCATATACCGTAATTGTGGGCATGAGTCTCGTACGAGCCAGTCTAATTCTGCTTCGGCCAACGGAGCACGCCGTTTCCTAACCAGAAACACCACCACCCGCACATCTTACCTTTAACAGGAGCTAGCCGTGACTAGCTACGCCTCCTCAGCTGTTGGAAATTCCCATCATTGCACTGCGCATGCGCGCAGGTCTGACAGTCCTTCAGCGGCGGGGGCCCACGTGCTGTTCCAGAGAGGGAGCAGGAGGAGGAGGAGGAGGAGGAAGAGGAGGAGGAGGAGGAGGAGGAGGAAGGGATGCAGAGCCGCGCGACTACATCAACACCGTGTCTAATATGTGTGAGTTACCTGAATGTATTGTCTTTTTCGAAGTTTAAGGTCATGCGTGCAGTTTGTCATCATTCATTCATTCATTCAGTTGTGTGTGCGCATAGGAGAAAAAACAACGACAATATAACAATTAAGAAATATAGGTTAATATACATGCAACAACAACAACGTCCAGCATGTGACCAGTTTTAGGAAAGTATTTTTTTTTTTTTAAGTAATAAGTAAAAGCTTTACTTCATCCACTCTTTCCAAGTTCGTACTATGACCACTAGCCTACTAATCGTACTATGGCCAATTTTATCGATAAAGTGTGGGTCATTTTTGCAATAATCCAGTTCCTGCTTTTCCAATATGAGATTTTCTCTGTCGTATATCATTGTGGATGTTGCTTGACTTTTGGACTGGTCAGACCAAACAAGACAGATATTTCACGATATCACCTTGGGTTCAGGGAAATTATACTTTTAATAGACAAAAAAAAATTTAAACATTAGATAGATTCAAAAACTGTTCATTGCAGCCTAAAACCATGTGCGTAATTTTATTCTATTTTATTGCTGTATTGTATTTTATTGTATTTAAATATACCGGCTGCTATGACGACCTAATTTCCCTTCGGGGATGAATAAAGTAATCTATCTATCTATCTATCTATCTACTTGAAATGGCTGTGTTGACTATTACTTGAAAGGGAAATTTATTTTTGCCACAATATCTCCGAAATGTTGTCGCGTGTTGGACTTTCAGCTGTAACTCCGCCCTCGCGCATAAAAAAAAAAAAAAAAAAAGAAAGGAAAAAAAGAAAAAAAGAGCCCGAACCCGGTGACGTCGTCACGGGGACGGTTGGTGGGGGACTGACTCAGTGAAGAAAAGAAATGGCGATGCTCGGAGGGTTCAGCGCAGCTCAGCACAAGAAAAACGTCTCTGACGGGAGCAGCGACGTGTCGGAATTCGTGTGTCCTGTTTGTCTCGAAATTTTCGACAGTCCCGTGACAACACAATGCGGACATACGTGAGTATTTTTGGCTTTTTTTTTTTTTTTTTTTTTTTGTAAATAGATCGTCCTCCCCTGGACCCACGTCTACCACCAGCGATTCAATGGCAGGAGGTAAAAATAGCGGGGGTAAATGCTGGTTTTTGAACATGTCGTGCCACCACAGTCGCGAAATATCGACAATGCGTGTGCGTTCTTTTGTTGTGACCCTTTAATTCTGTGTTGTTCACTTGTATATTTGGGAAAACCAATACAAGCTTGCTAAATCAGTTTCAGTTTTGTTTACATCAAAGAGCAGGCCTCACCTGGGAGTTGTAGTTTAGATCGCTGTTGCTTGGACTGGGCAAATCACTTAACAGGACTACAAGTCCCTGCGCCCTCTTGAGGTGGGGACTTTCCATCGGATTTACAAGGAAGCTCTAGTCGGGAGCTTTACTATGATCTCCCAGCGAATTACAGCATCTGGTCTCTCAGTGTATTTTCAATGTCAGCCTATAAATAGTTGAGATACGTGTATTAAAGCTGATCGGTTTCAGTGACTTGTTTCATGTAACTTGATCACCATCCTCGCCCATCTCTTGTCAGGTTCTGTCAGAGTTGTTTGCAGGAGTGTTTGCGTCCACAGAAGCCTGTTTGTGCTGTGTGTCGGGCCGGGCTGGGCCACTGGGCTAAAGATCTTGAGCTTGAGGCCGCCATCCAATCATCGGTGGCATCTTGCAAGGGATGTGGAGCTCAGGTACGTTTTATGAGACTGATCTTTAGAAACTATGGTTTTAGTGGGGCTATTTGTTATTGTTTTAAGAGATTAACCACAATTTAGCTTTTATTCAAAAGCTACAATAATGCATCCAAATGATCGTTGCTGGTTTGTTGTGAGTTGGATTTGGAAACATGCAAAGATTTTAGACCAGTCCCTACCATAAACAAAGCAACCACTGAGGCTGAAGATATAACTACACATGCACTTAATCTTATACTGAGTCTAAACCTCAGTCCTTATATTCAGACTGTAGCGGGGTTCAATTTGCAAACATTTGAGAACAATTATATCATTTTTGGTTGTGCACTAGCAGTTACTGATGTGTGTTTTCTCACCATTCAGGTTGGCCTTTCTCAGATGAGAAGCCACACAGCTGCCTGTTCAAAATACCAGGAGTATATTGAGGAGGGAGTGCGGACCACTGCCCAGAGCCAGCCTGCCGTCATCAGGTGAAATAGAGGGCTTTTGTTGTTTTTTTTTGTTTGTTTTGTTTTTTGGCTTAGGAAGGTTCCTCACTGATTGAAATGACCCGGAAGTATCTGAGCGGCAGCCTTGATAATGGCTGGTTGAATTATCTAAATCCTAAGGAAAGGTGTTGCAGTGCATCTCCTTTAGCATAGGGTACCCTGGACCATCCTTTATAAAAGGAAAGGAGATAATTCTGTTAGCACTGTGGTTGTATTTTTCCAAATCCTTATGAATTCTCTTTCTCAACTTTCCCTGACTTGATGACGTTTTCCATCACGTAAAAGTGTTTAGGAAAAGACATAAGATGCAATTATTTTGACTATTCGACCCCAGTGTAGCTCTCCACTGGAAATACCTTTACCATCCAGTATGATGTGGACAAGGAAAAATGAGCCTTAAACTGTTCTTTTAACAACAACTTTGTATGCTCCTTTTAAACAATCTGCATGATTTGTCATTAGGTTCGCAGTTGTCTCACCATATCCCTTTGTAAACTAAACAATCAACATGCAGGGTGAACCCATTAGAAAGTGGCTTTGCTTCATGGGGCCTGTTAAAAGTTTTGGAGTTTGGCTTGTGTTCTGTCGAGCGCTTTATTCCTTTAGCTTGATAATCAGATGGAATTACCATTTTGTTTTCACTTCATCAATGAAAGAAGCAGAGATGTTTACAGTGGAGCACACCATAGGTGGGTAGTCTCTTTTATTTGATGTGGATATGACTGGAATTATTTCAACCACATGTGGTCTTCCTTGGGTAAAGGTAAAGAAGTGAACATATACACCTGTATTTATTTGTGATGAAATGACAAGTCATCATCCCCTGATTAGATAATCTGCAACAAATACACCAGGACAATATTATAATATATCCCAGTCTGTATTACTCACTTGTGATCACAAAATATTACATTAATATTATACTCTATTAAGTACACCAATAAGTAAAGAGTTTTAATTACACTCTTTTCTTGTTGTCTCCTATATTGTGATTTGGCAAATAACTAAGCAAATAATGTGCATGTGCATAATGAACTGTCTGTTATGTCAGAAAGTAAATCTAAAGAGTGTAAATATGTTACTGTGTCCTTAAACTCTAATCATTTTTGTATAGTTGTCCCAAGTCCCAGTTCCCATCACAGACAGCCACAGATCAGGTGTGAGCCCCCCCCGGTCTCTCCAATCCCATGAACACAATGTTAGTAGAGAAGTGGCCAATCTGCGGTTGAAACAGTGTATCAGTCATGTACAAATGAAATAAAAGTAGTTTGTCTTTTTTTTTGGATTTTCTTTTTCTCGTGTGCATAATTTGGTCTCTACTTTTCATCTCTCTTCCATCAGGCTACATCAATTAGCAGGACTAGTTAAATTCACACCACTTGCTTGAATATTTGCATTATGGCATAAAGCAGAAGTAGTGGTAGTTTTGAAGCATGATATACTGTGTGTATATTATTAACTTCATTAGCATTAACGCAACAGACACACTCGCTACTGTCTGTCAGCGCAGTGTCAGCACGGGTCTCTGATGTTCTGACTTCAGACCAACAACCGGAGCTCGCTGCACTTTGCGCTGTTATTTCATGTGTAAACATTTGCTGCAAGCACTATTTGAAAACCATACTCCTGCTGTAGCTTCAGCCATTATTCTGTTTTGAGCAGAGTCATGTGGAGGCGTGGCTGCAGTAGGATAACAGTGCCAGCAGATCTGGGATCAGCTGACCACCCGCCTCTTAGTGGAATGTGTATGATCGCATACAATAATAAATAAATAGGCGTGAAAGTAGTGCGATGAATGATTCCAGTAGTAAAAGTAATGATTTAAAAATCTACTTGAGTTAAAAGTATGCTGCATTAAAACTTCTCTGACAAGAACAATTTACTCAAAAAAGTACTTGAGTACATTTAATGCCGTAAATGTAACTCGTTACTACCCACCTCTGAAGCACACACACTTACATGTACAGTGATGAATTCCTTGACTGTTACACTTAATGCCAGGTTGTAAGAAGTGGAATTGTTTTTGGTTTTTTTTATTTTGACAATAGTGTTACATTTTTGTGATGACTATTTGTGCTTTACGGAGATAATTAAAAACGGGAACAGTCATTTGTAATGTGGATATGATTACTAATCAGGTAGTACCTTTATAATTAATTTCACCCAGTTAGAATAGTTTGATTAATTCAGAAAATGGTATCACTTTGCTGTAAGGTGGCCTTTAAAACCAAAAATAGACTTACTTAGGCAATGTCTTCTGTCATATCATGATATCAATGTTATATTGATGTCAAACATTATATGCAAAGTACAATATTCCTATTGCTGAGAAACAAATGTCTTTTGTAGAAAAAAAAAGTTCCAAAAACAGAATCAGTAGTAGAGTGATATATTTGTTTTTTTTTGTTTGTTTTTTTTCCTAAAAATCTGTTTCTTTCCTACAGTCCAGTGCCAAATCGTTTTACTTTCACCTGCCCATACTGTAACTGCCAGAACCTTGATCAGGATGGCCTGGTTGAACATTGCACTTCCCAACATGCTCGAGATACACGCCAAGTGGTAGGAAATCCATTCTACACTGTGACTCCAAGAGTCACTCTTTAATAATAATGTTCCACACAGTGTTTGGATTTAGCTAGGGTTAATTTGTTCATAGATGCTTTATTACTCTTACCTTGTTTCTGTCCAGGTGTGCCCCATCTGTGCCTCAATGCCTTGGGGGGACCCTAACTATAGGAGTGCAGACTTTTTCCAGCACCTGAAGATCAGACACACCTTCTCCTATGATACTTTTGTTGTAAGTTGAGTCCCTGAACACTATCTGGAGTTTCCTTTTAACTATGTTAATGATCAGGGAACTCACTGGTTCGGTTTTCCTCTCTCGTCACACCCATGTCTTTGCAGGATTACTCCACAGATGAGCACACAATGATCCAGGAGGCTCTACAGCGCTCCCTTTTGGACAACTGAAGTGTGAAGAACAATCCACCAGCGGAGGAATCTAGTGAAGAGGAGCTTGTGATGTGAAGTCTTGGGAAGACAGAACAACACACTGTATCATCATTCATCTGTCATGAGGATGGTGGTACTGTATTACTATGGGTAATCAGTTTCACAGGGAATTGGTCTTGTTATTATGAATATATAGGTTTACTATTCAGAAAATAAATCACGCAATATGGTTAAAAAAAGCATATTGTATTGTCTGATTTAGGAGTGATACTGTGTTTCTGGTGTGATAATCTCTTATCCTCCCCCCAGTTGAGTCTATAGATTTGATAGTTTGTGGAATATCTATTAAACTATGTTTGTTAAAGCAGTTTGTTCATTGATGACATGGTGTCATATAGCCAAAAACTTCCAAAGTTGTAATTAAATTTCCCTGTCGTCAATACTTGATGTTATAAGAGGGTTCGACCACTAGGTGGCTTACTATTGCCAGCAAACGACAAACTTCACTCAGTGAAGTCGTCAGGTAATGTTAACAATAATATATAATAATCTACTCAAGAGTGACTGCATGTTTACTCTCAAAAGGGGAGAGGCAGTTTTTGTTTTTATTTCTGAGTTTATTAGCAGATGGAAGCTGTTTTTTTTTTTTTATGCTGTTTCTGGGTGAAATGTGTGTTTGAATGAGAGAGTGTGTGATCATTCTGTTTTCAGAGATCTACTGGAAAGAATAAATAATATGAGGGTCAAACAAAGCCAGAGATGGCTGTTTGCTTTATTGTAATGTTTCTCCCTTATGTCTTTGTGCCTGCTGGTAGATCTTGTTTCTGACTTCCAAAACACATAGGGCTAATAGTTCATCGAGTGAACCAAAAGATGCAAGTAGGAGACCATCGATGTGTCATAATCAGTTAAGTCAGTTCTGTTATTTTCATTTGGTGAGAGTTTATTTGAATATTTATAGCCATAAGAGGGCAGTAGAGTACCTCCGTTCTCTGGCCGTCCATGACAGGCACTGGCCCTCACCAGCCTCCTGGCTCTGTTGCAAGACATAATTCAACACAGATTTCATTCTATAAATGTACTTTACTCAATGTGTTGTACTCCAGCTTAGTTTTTTAAACTGGGTTTTGATCAAATGCAGCACACAAAAATGTCACTGATCTCTAGAAACTGAGGTTTTAGTGGGGTTATTTGTTATAGTTTTAACAGAGTAACCACAGCTTCGCTTTCAGACACTCCATGATATGACATGACTTAAGATTTAAAATGTAATTTACTGTAGTATGTTTTAATGCCCAGTGTCTTGTACACTTCATCACAAAAAAACTCCAGTTTGTTTTGCTGGCCTTCATATATCTCAAAGTCACTTCCAACAGTGAAAAAAAAATTCAACATAGTTATTTGTATGCATTAAAAATTGACAGTATGTGGAGTAACAAGAAAATTCAGTTTGACTTTGCTTGATTTTTGCTGGATGTTTTTATTTCAATTCTTAAAATGTGAAATTGTGTCTCTTATTTTACATCAGTGTTGTTTTCCAATCACTTGTAATTGTCACCAATCAACCACATACAGTAGTACAAATCTTCACACACGGTTGCATTGCATTTGTCTTCTACCAACCGGTAAATAAAACTTAATACACCCAGATCAAGTAGCTCTAGCTGAACCTTAATGCCTTTTCACATAGTCTTTGGTGCCACTTAGCCCTAGATGTTCATTTTTCTCTCCAGTAAAATGTAATAATTTTGTATGTGTATCTTATGTATAATGACAGTATTTTTTTTTTCTCAATATATCTTTCATTCTCTTTTGTCAGCCCTACTGTTAGGGGATGCTAAATCCTGATAAATTAAAGCTCTTTAATTATTTAAACCCTGGCCCCAGAAATCAGGCGCAGTGATTTATACCTGTGTGTATGAGACGTGTGGGGGAAGAAACAACACTCGCTGCGTTGATGGATGACCACAGTGAGTGTGTGTGTGTATGAGTGAGAGCAGTTAAAAGGGAGGTAATGTGCAGCGTACATCAATCGAAACTCTGGATTTGCTCAGTTGTCATAATCAGGTTAAAAAGGTTAGTGAAAAAGAGGTAATTGTGGAATATATGAAATAAGTCAACCTTTCTTCAAACCTTTGTTCATATATTAGATATCAGGGCAGTGCTAGATCATACCAACAATGATCTTGCATTGTGTTTTTGCATGTACTTGTGATATCTGTGCTAAGTTTATGATGAAACTTGGGCCCTTCGGTGTGCATTGTCCACAGGGAGAGAAAACCTTCTCATCTCTATTCTTTCCTTTGTGTGCTTCTTGTATCTGTAATTACTGTAAATGATAATACAGTTTCTCACCTAGGTCTACGGAGAGTCTCACCCACCAAAGTTCTTGATGTAGTCCCCCCTTTCTTCTCTTTTTCTTTTTATTCCCCCCCACCCCCCATCAGGTTTTTGCTCCTGGCAGATAGGGGAGAGATGTTAGCTGTGAGAGAACTAACGAGATACTCGAGTGCTTCTGGGCAGGAAGGAAGTCGAGCCGAAAAACATGGCAGAGAGAAATCTTTCTTGTCTGTTTGGTGGCAGAGCTAAAAAGGGAGAGGGGGGCCAAGGTGGGGAATAGGAAAAGGAAGAAAGAGAGGAAAAAGGGAAGAGAAGTGAACACATTGAATAAAAATTTCATAAAGTTCAGCGTGTGGTTTCTTTGATGCGAGCAATAGATAGTGTGTGCAGTCTGCAGGCTCTGTGGAGGCAGCAATTAATGCTACATGTGCCCACAGGCACATCGTGAGAGGCGTAGGGACGGTGGCTTGTTTTAGAAGTGTGTCGCACCATCACTCTACCCTAGACACCCTTCCACCAGCCTTTCTTTCAATGTATTGTAAACCTCCTCTTCCACCTACTGTAAGTATCTTGAAATGTATGTATCACTGAACTTGTAGGTTTATGCCCCTCCTTAACTGTCTAAACTGGTTATCACCAAGACATTTCAACGGCCACCGGTGAACGCACCGTAAGTTCAGTCATTATTTTTGTAATGTTGAAACTGCACACTTTTGGGTCATGAGTCAGGGCCCGGCATAACCCATACCCCTAGAAAAAGGAAGAAGTCTGTCTGCTAGATTTTTAGCAGCAATCTGAAAACAAATCCTTTTGGACAAGGTCCAAAAAGATGGTTTTCTTCCTGGTTTAGGCTTCTTGGTGGTATATATTAAAGTCAGACAGGTAGGAATCAGGAAGTTCAACTTGTATCAATCACCTGGTGCTTTTAATTAAAGAATATCTAACGTAAAACGAGTGAGAGCATAGTTGTGATATTAAAAATAGTTGTGTAACATTCTGTGTGGTATACAGAAAGGGTGACAAGAGATAGGAACTCCTCAATACCTGGAAAGTTCTCTCTCTTGCTCTCTCTCTCTCTCTCTAGTTTTGCTGAGGCAGGTATCTGTGGTGAGGTGTGGGGCATGTGAGAAGAGCACTGGGAGTTTGTTCACCGTAAAATTCCTCAAAGTCAGGAGAAACAGGAAGAGCGGGAATCCTGCCACCCGGGTGTTGCAGCTTGGGCAGGTCGGTCCTCTCAAATGTTTGAACAGAAATTGCCAGTGGGCTTCCCCGACATCAATACTGGTTCTACACCAACTCCTCTTCCGCTTTTAAACTCTTAACAACCGACCCCCTACCCCAGCCAGCCACACACACACACACACACACACACACACACACACACACACACACACACACTTCTTGTGTTGCTAGCCTAAGAGCAACAAGACTTAACTTTGATTTAATAATGCCTGCAACCAACTTGGCCCTGTATCAGCTGAAGTGAAACTTGCACATCTTGTGCGTGTGTGCATCTATTTTTGTGCCCTCTAAAACCTGACTCCCGCCAACATTATGCCAGAGGTACTCAGAACTGCAAGGATAACACAGTTTATCTTTACTCTTGTCTTTAAAAGCATCATGTGTACTTTTTTTTTTTTTACTGTAAATCAAACACAGTGTATTGGAGGAGAAGAATCATTATTGGATCTGTTTTGTGTAAATCCAAGCAAGGGACTGAATTCTTCTTGAAGCTACTGCATGTGTCTGCCTGAATTTCTGCAAAAAAAACTCCTCACACCAGTGTTAGCCCTTCTAAAAGCTTGGAAAGTTCTCAGAAACACTGTTTCTGCAGAAATATTCTCCTGGAAGTGAAAATGAATATGAAACACATTGATATAACTATCAGGAGAATTCCTAATCATTGCTTCCTCATTTAGTTATTTATTTATTTGAAATCCGCACAGCCGCTGTACTAATATTTGAAAGTTAAGCCCTCTAAGGTGTAAACGAGAGGGTGGGGGGGGCAAGGTCCCTAGTGTGTGTGTGTATGCTCATGCACTGTCTGTGTGTGCGTGTGTGTGTGTCACAATGGAACAGCAAGCCAAGGGAGGCGAAAGGATCTAAATTTTTACTCCCCCTCTGTGTACCCCCCTGTAGACCAACTAAGATGTGTGTGTGGAAGAGAGCGAGGCCCAAGGCTATTATTCTCCCATTAATTTTTCCATTTGAAATCAAACCTCAGCGGGCGTGCATGAGGGAATCAGAGGAGGGGGAGAGGAGTAGAGTTGGGATAACCTCATCAGGTTGGGTGGGGGGGGGGTGAGGGGGGCAATGTTGGCTGTAGCAACATTAATGTCCAATAGGGGAGGCAATTTCACTTTTAAAGGAATCCTCATTATTTGTCAGACTGTCTCCCTTCTCCCTCCTTCGTCTTCCTGGTCCAGCGTGCCCCAGGGGGACAACATTTTCTGCTTTGACTGGTTCGAGAAACTTTTATCTGCCCGTTTAGCTCTCAAATGTTTTAATTTTACCTGTCTATTCCACTTTCCACTGCAAAAACATTCAGTAAATGACAGGACAACTTACATCCTTATACATCTCAGAACACAAACAATTGAGAAGACCTGTTAACCTTCATTCCTCCACCCTACCTACCCACACAAACACTCACCTCCGCTACCTCACACTTCCTTTTTGAGTCTCCTTCAATTCCAATCACTACTCTCCACCCTGTTTTCCCCCGTCTTTCTTTGAAAAAGCGCCAGTGCTTGCTAATCTGTCAATCAGATGTTGTCCTGTTGTGGCGATGATGGGGGTCCGTGACAGTGGGCCATACACCTCCAGCAGCTCGCAGCTCGGAGCGGCTCGATGATTAACCAGGCAGGTAGTGAGTCAAACTGCTGACAGCAGAAACACACTGACAGCTGATTTGGAAGACAATGGTCCCGCTCCCTCTACTTAACTTGTCACGGCAGTCAAAGCACCTTCTCCATTAACTTCTGACATATCTGGAGAGATGGAGGGAAAACCTAATTTACTCCATTGCACTAGATATCTGGACATGTTCACATAGGCACAAATACTTATAAACATCCAAACAGATCTATTTTGGAAGATTGCAAAACAAATGTTATCATCTTATTAATAAGTCATTAGTTGTAAAACAATCAACTCAAGAGTATACACTTGATAAATCATTGATTAACATTAAAAATGCAGCACACAATGTAAAAGTGGAAGTGATTATAAACTAGAGAAGGCTTGTTCTAAGAAGTTCTGATTTATGGCCTCGGTGTTTCATTAGAGGTCTATCAGAGCTTGAAAGTGAATAACAGTATAATGTCATTATTACTGCAGTCAGTAAGTACTGCAAGTCATTATTGTGGTTGTGATATTACTCTGAATGGCTTATGGAAAACATCATGAGATCCTTTAACTGTATATTCAGAAGTGAAGGCTGTACAGTTTGGTGCCGGAGCTAAGGCAGCACACCAAAGTGAAACCCAACATCGCCTTGTCTCTCAGATTAATAGTCCAACGCTTCCCAATTATTAACCGCCCCTGCAGTGTACCATTCATATTCAAAGCTGTTTACCTCCCTCCACTTCCTGTGCTTTGTGTCTTGTGTCTTTACAGGAAGGAATGGACGACGCAGGCAGATCTGTCAATCAAACAGCAGCCCCCAACCACCAGTGGCTGCCCATACACAGCCGTCCATACACCTCCACTGGCTCCGGTCCCTCCTCAGCTCAATGAGTAACTAACCTGCAGGTATTGAATCAAATTGCTGACAAGCACGTGGAGGGGAGTGGAGGGGTGGGGAGATGGGGGCTGTGTAGGTGGATGGATAGAAAGGGAGAGGAGGATGGAGATGACAATAGCATCATTTTATAGCCCACCTTGGTGACGTAACCTTTAACTTTGCATTGAAAGATGGGTCTCTTCCCTGTCCATCCAGGCTTACACCCCCCCCCCCATTTTTCCTTCTCACTCTCTAAGTGGCATCCTTTGATGGGCTGTCCCTCTCTCTCATCTTGTCTTCTTAGACAGATGAGTCCTGTCAGCGCTGCCGTCACTGCTCAGCTAAACATTAATGACTCTCTTGCCTGACAAGTGTTGGCGGGGCAGAGGAGAGGTGAAAGGGGGACGCCTCTGGACAAAACCAGGGATGAAAAGGAGAAGTGATGGCTTTATCTGCTTGACAGATTCTCTTTTGTCTCTCTGAACTTGCGTATATGTATGTGTGCCATCAGCAGATTCTTGGCTTGACATGACGGTTTTATTGCCCTGTTTTTCCTCCCCTGTGAGGAGATGGACCTCTTTGTATTCCCATTGCCCCTCATCCTTCCTACTAGCATTTCTGACATTCCTTCAAGTATCTGCGCAAGTGTGTGTGTGTGTGTGTGTGTGTGAGTATGTATATATGTAGGCTTGTGTGTTTGTCCGTGGGGCTACTTGTTTGTAGGTCCATGTGTGTTTCCTTCATATCCTCATGTGTGTTTCTTGGAGAGGGCATCCTGGACTTTGATGTTGGCAACAACGATGGTGGTGACGGCAGGTCACAGGGAAGAGTCATCCCAGAGGGACGGGTAGTGAGAGGAGATGAGGATGGAGAGGAGGGGGAAGCTGAGTGGAGGGAAAGGTGTTGTCTGCGGGTCAGTTTGAATGTTAAGAATAATGCACAACTCCATGTCAAGTTAAGTTTTCTCCAAAGTGATAAAGTTGCCCTCTGGAATGTTTCGTTCTTCTATTATTTCTCCATGGTTCTTCTCCATTCCACCTTCCCATTGCGGTTTCTTTTTCCATACTCTCACTGGTCTCTGTCTCGCTCTCCGTGTTGTCACTCAGGCCTATGGCCTCTTTCCCCATCTCTCTTTTGAATTATTAACTCCCCAGCTCAGGGGAGTGAATGGGTACTGCTGAGTAGACACAGCACAGATCCGGCTTCACATTGCCCACATTTCGGAAGTCTGTCCATTTAAGGGGATTACATTGCTGGTCCCATCAGCCCCCAACCCCATGCATACTCACACGCACACATCCAAGCATATAAACCTGTGCAGAACCTTTTGCTATTATGGACAGCTGATAGTTGGCTAGTGAGATAAACAGACAAGTGGTTCTGTCTTCCAGCCGGCATTCCTTTACTGTAGAGCTGCAGGCCCCCTGTGGTGAAGCCGCCCACTCTCCGGGCTTACTTCTCCCCAGGCAGCCTCTATCTCCTCTGGGTTCCCGGAGCAATGATTAACCCTGGTTCTGATCAATGCTTCTGCTGACTCTGATACATCACTGGAGCCTTGCAGCTGCCATGTAAAGGAAGCGTCAACTCTGCGCTGCTCGTGACAGAGGATACCTACTCCATCACTTACTCAGGGCGCATACACACACGCGGGGTGGCCAAAATAGAGGAACACCTGACAATACCATGCAAGCCAGTATAATAGTCCTGCTATAAATACTATTGCTGTAAAGCTTTTTGATTGTCAGTTTTTATTGAGTCTGTTAGAGAAGTCATTTTTCATGTGGGATTGTACATGATTTTATTATTTTGTTATTTTGTCTACCCTCTGCATATGTGTAATATTGCAGATATTATATATATTACATCAATATATTTTAGCCTGGTCCTGTGTTTACACCATGTGCGGTTGTTTTGAAAGAAAATAAATTATTTAAAAATGGTTATTGAGTTAAAAGTGTAATTTTAATCATTATTTTAGGCGTTCAAATTTGTCTAAGTTGCTCTGCTGACTCTGGGATTCTGGACAGGTTGTGGATATTTTACCAAAAGACATTTTTTTGTGTGTAAGCAGTTTTTGTAAAGGGACATAAAGAGAGGTAAAGAGAATGAGATAAACATAGAAACAGAAGAACAAAATAAAAGGAGGAACGAAGAGAAAGATTGGCATCGCTCATCACCCAGCGGTGCTTTACCTCGACAGCAGGGGGAAGCCCTGATTTCCTGAAGATGACAGGAAGCACAATAGCAGAGTGTTCTGTCAGCACATCCTACTCACAGGGCCAGGTTAATGATTCTGTAGCCACAGCTGAGCTGGAGAGAGGGATGAGCGGAGGGAGGAACAGAGAGGAAAAAGAGGTGGAGGGGGCTGGCATTCAGCTACACTTAGGCTATCATTACAGCTGCATTAAGAATGATGGTGTGTTTTTGTCATTTTAATTACCTTTAATCTGATCTCTTCATACTCGGCCCGTTTGTTAATGAGGCAGAACAAAAACTACATGTCAAACATGTTTAACATGCATCCATGCCATCAGTCATACAGCTAACATGGCACAGTAGTTACTGTGAGGAAACCCTCAGCACCAATAAGTTCTGCATCTCATCAGAAAGGTGTAAAAGATCAAATAACTTGGTGCGGAACAACGTACTTTTTCTGTTGTAAAAAAATTGCAATTTTAAAGGCAGTGTTGCAAGTTGTTTTGTGGCAAAAATTACAGCAAAGCAATAATATATCATCAATAATATTTGATGCATAGAAATAATATGCCAAACTAGCATATCTATCTATCTTTCTTTATATATATATATATACATACATACATACATACATACATACATACATACATACATACATACATATATACTTCATATAATATAATCATATGCATGGTATGATACTGCATGTGATAAAAGTAACAGGATTTATATTTCACATTCCATTACTATACTGCTGTATTTTTATTTATATTTATGTCTTTCTGTACCTTCTTTCTTTTATTTAATGGCTTTTTTCTTTATTTGAAATCTATGATTTTATATTTGATACTTTTATATTTGATATTATTATAATTTCCCGTCATCTCTTGATAACTCAACACCTGACTGCAATTAACTACAATTTCAGACACGGACAATGCAGCTTCCCTCAACTCTAAAACCTAAATGATTTTAATGGAATGCAGTAAATAGAACAAGGAAATTCTAGAAATATCAGGATAAACTACTGCTAGAGAAGGGTGGATGGGGGGTACTGGGAGTACATCCTCCCCTTCGTCTGCATACCAGGACTCAGTTAAAGTATCACCCAACTGCTGCTTAACAATATTGCTGACTGGTGTGTGGAAACAGGAGGGATCAAAGTTATCATGTAGAGGAGAAAGGTGCCTTTCACTGGGCCCATACAGCCTGTCCACTCCATCTTACCAGCCCATTCAGAGCAGCTACCCAGAGCAGCACTCAAGACACTCCCATCCTCCCACTCCTCACCTCCCTCATTCTACTCTCATTTTTTATTCCTCATCCTTTATTTTAACACTTCCTCTTCCTACTTTTCCACACTCATCATTCCTTCGTGTACACAATATTAAATAATTATTTATTTCCACTAGAAATGCATCTGCATTTCCCCTCCTTGCATTCCATCACTTCTGTCCATCCACCTCTCCATATGTCACCTGGCAGAGTAATCACATCCACATTTGATAAGGCTGGTTAGGTGGGTCATAAAAAGTTTATGCTTGTGATGCCGGAGTCTCATTTATTATCCCTGCTAATGTAGCAGTTGGGAGTGGGAGGAGGGAAGGAGACAGAAAGAGTGCAAGAGGTTGAGAGAGAGAGGCCACCACATTAAGGGATCATTACTCCTCTATAGGCTCTGTCCCTAGCTTTCAACACTAGATAAGTCCTTTTTATGCTTTATGGCCCTGATGAAGCCAGTACTCTCCTTATTTAAGTGTTCCATAGCCACTAAGAGTTCAATATGCTTATGGCACAGGAGGTAGTTACTGTTCTCTAACCACAGAACTATTGGCTTAAGCCCTAATGCATGTATCTATTTCACCTACATTTACTTCCCCAGTAATATATTTACTTCCCCAGTAAATGTGAAAATGTGCTGGCTTAAATTGACATTGTTTAGTGTTGGATGCTAACAAAATGTTGTACTATTCTAAAATAGTAATCAGAGCACTTTTAAAAAACTGCATTAAACATTTGGCGAGATGAGTGAGTTGGTTAATCACTGAATCTACGCAGTGGACAGTAGCGTTTGGTGCTGACCAGCCTTCATGGCAAACTGCAGTCTGTTGATTTCTAAAGAGGAGTACATTTTTCTGAGCTACAACAATTCAAGGGAGGTTTTCACATGAGGCTGTGAGATTACAAGGCTACAAGTGAAAACAGCTCTGTTTCCTACATGGTTTGAAGTGCATTAAAGGAGGAGTCCGATGATATTCAGAATTTCTCTTATTGTCTTATTGATCCTACTACATCACCGGTGTAGCAAAGCCTGATATTGCTTATTCCTCTGTGCTGTAGACCTCCATTGTTGTCCAGAAAGCGTTACAAACAGATTGAAGAGCCACACTGTTGAGCTGGGTGTTTGTTCATTACAATGAACACGGGCCCTGTTGTTTATTTTTAGTCGACCCAGCATCCTGGGCCTGTAAGTCACTTGTGCAACAAATCTGCCACTGAAAATAATCCCCAACAAATACACTATTTCCTCTGGTTTTAGTAACTTTTTCAAAAAACTATACTGCCCAGTTGTTTATGGAAATTATTTAGCCTATCTTTTAAATGAAAGTATACAGTATATTTGTGACCCATTTTAAAAGAATTGCGCCCTCGGTATTAACCAATTGGCTTGGGGCTAAATGCCACAGAAACAAGTCAGACAGAAAGAGATGGACTAAATAAATTAAATAACAGAAGTATAAAGTATTATCAGACTTATCTTTTAAACATTAATAAACTCGCTCTACTGTGGAAACACTGTTTTTCTTATTATGGATTGCTTCTACTATAACATTCAAACAATAAATATAGTAATACAGGGTTTTGTATATTTAAAAAAAAAAAAAAATGATGGGAACGTGCAGATGGGACAGTGAGGGAGTATGACCATGTATGTGTGTGTTAGTGTTGGGGGAGGCTACCCAGAGGCATAGATAGTGATAGATTGGCCTGGGAGAACTGTGATGCAGATCCACTCATCAAGATTGATGTTCTGCCATTCTGCTTTAAGTGCAATTAAATTGGCCCCTGTGTTAAAAAGCCCAGCCGATAACGTGGCTGAGGCTGAGATTACGCTACATTTCCCTTGCGCTTTCCTCCACCTGCATCCCTGCCACAGCCACTCAGAGATTTACTTTACATTCTCTGCCTCTATTGGACGGGAACTTTCCTGGCATCCTGACCTGCTCGTCAGCCCTGATTTACAACTTTATGTACAGCTTGTGTGTTTTTTCCACGTAGCCCACAAAGTAGTTTTTAAATCAATGCTCCCTAAAAGTTTTTAATCACTTTCTGGTTGTTGTCTTACCACAGAATTGATGACTTGTACATTAGTGCATGTTTAATGTGTAATAATGCACAGTGATTACTGAGAGGAAGGAAGTTTAATGTCTTCATGAACAATTCCAACATAACTCATCTCTGGCGGCCGGGTTGACAAGCTTGTCTGTTTAGTCGTATAGTAATACTCTGAAGTAAGGACAAGGTCACGATGAGATACATCGCTGCTTGTTTTCACTTCTGCCGCATTGAGCAGTCACTGGAAATGGAGACAGCTTGTGTGCAAACGGTTTCGATCAAACTGTTTCTGTGTACAACACTCTGGAAAATCACTCCCACTTGTCCAACAGCATGTACACTTCATAATGTACTCAATTTTCTGCTAAATGGAAATATTTGCAATAATTCAAATTGAATGTCGATCACAATCCAATCCATCTCTCTCTCTGTCTCAGTCTCCATTCTGCCGCGGGCCTCGCCCACCTCTGTCAGTGTCAAGTTGTTAACCCCATGTCAACAGTGGCGCAGGGCGTATTTGGACCCAGTTGATGGATGGGTCTTGGTGGACTTGTCCCACGCAAACATATTCTCAGAGTCAGCTGAGAGAGGTGCAGCGCGCGCGTGTGTGTGTGTCAACCCTTCCACCCACACACACACATACACATGTCCATCCGTGATCAAGTCCCCAGACTCGGGCAGTATTGTGCCCTTCTCCGTCACCTTCTGACACCCAATGTCTCCAGTTTAGACCCACATGGGTGGAGCTCTGACCCCACTGTCACAGCACGAAGGAAAACAGATTCAAGATTTTTTTTTTTTTCCTGCAAATGGTAAACTTGACCCATGTCCTTCGCATGGGTCCATTACATTTCCTTGTGAGGGTTTGACATCCTGTTCCCTTAACAAACCAGTAATATTAACTTTGCCAGCTCACCCCAAGGGAAACTTGTAATAATCAAGGGGGGGGACCTTTACAAATTAGGATGATTTTCTTTCTTTTGTCATTGTCTGAGCAGTCACTCTTCAGATACTTAAGCCATTATCTGTTTTTCATTTACTTGTCTTAAAAAAACATTTTGTGTTAAAGTTCAAATGCTGAATTTTTTTGATGAAAGGAAATTATGCTTTTGTTGATTATATCAATGCATCTAAAAAATACTTACTAATCACATATCTCTTCTGCTTGAAAGGCTTCATTAGACCTGGTGAATTGGGAAAAGTTGTTTAACTATCATCATAAGGATAAATAATTAATATGAATTAATATGAATGAAGTTAGTTTAAAAACTAGGTTGCTTGTATATAATCCATAACACTTCATCTTCTTAATTTGAACTGTTTTGCTCTTTAAACGCTTTTGTAACATAGCAAATGTTTATTTTTTTACATTAAATCAGTCTGGTGTTTTCTTTTCTTATAATCAAGACAGAAAGAAACAGCAGCAACATTACAACACCCTATGCAAATGAACACATGGTTTGGGGCAGAGATGGCATGAGTACATGACTGATCACTCGTCAATATCATGAGTTCATCCAGCACCATTAGTCATCTGCACTGCGTCCTGTCACTCCACACAGCTGCTCGCCATCTCTCTCCTCCACCTCTCATTTTTCTCTTTCTGCCCAACTTTCTCTGTTCTTTTTTTACTCCTAACCAAATGCACCCGGCTTCTAAGGCATTCCTGTCATGGTTTATGGGGGCTGGGGGTGAAAATAGGCTGGGTAAAAAGGAAAAGAAGAGAGTGCTGTGGCTCATATGTAGGCGGGTGAGTTTAGTTACATGCCATGTGTTCTCTTTCTGGTTTTTGGAGGGGGGGGGGGGGGGGGGGGGGGGGGGGGGGGCGTTGTCATAATGTGTTGCGTTGACTACTCTGGCTTAGAGGGTCAGATTAACAAGGAGTCCGGGTCCCTCTTTGCAGTGGTCCCCTCACAGAGCACAATGACAGGGGCGATCCATCACTTCTGTCCCTAACAGGGTGGGGGTCACTGGGGGTGGAGGCCGTGGGGCTGGGCCCAGCTCTGGCTGGCTGATGGAGGGTTGCGAAGAACAGGATGGGGCTGGTTAAACTTTAACCAGCTCTCTTCCTACACACTAAAGACCACATTCAGACACCATTCTCTGCTGTGGGATATTCTGATGTTTCGTCAGCCCAAGATCCGTGACCTGCCGCCCACTGGGACCCCCTCTCGCCCACTCACGGCCCCGCGCCCACCTGCTTCCATATGGACCACTACGGCAGAGCGCCAAACTTTTGGCCGTAGCGTGGGAAGAACGTGACTCTGAGGTCTCCTCTCCATCTGTACACAGAGCGAGTGGCTATATTAACCCAGCCCTCTGCACGCGCCATACAGCCCTCTGATATACTAACCATGACTTCATATTCAAAACTGTCTGGCCTCTGTTAGCGCGTGGCACTGTCATATCTGGCTTCGACATATTTTCACAGCAGATCAATAGACTTCTTTGTGATTGTAGAGGGGTAGGGTCCTGGGGCACACCATGGTTACGGCATGAAAAATGATGGCTGGCCTTTTGATAGTCATTTAATACACAGTTGCACACTTTGATAGAATTTGGCAAAAGCCTCTCCCCGGTGAGTTAACAATGCGTACTGAAAATCATATTTCCATGGCGGCCCATTCAATCTTATCCCCCTGTTCCAGGAAAAACTGCAGTGACAAATGGGATGTGAGCACACTCTGGGTGGCTGTGGGTCACATCAGGTGCAGAGCAGGTTGGAGGTGTTAACCCAATGTGTTCCTGTTCACTGGTCCAATCATCTTCATTGATTGAGCCAATGATTGAGAGGGTCCTACCTTTCTTTACGATGCCAGCGGGAGGAGGTGAAGGCTGAAGAAAGGGGATAAGCCATAAAGTTAAATGGCAAAAAGAGAAAAAAATACTCAGCAATAATTTGCTCTGTTTATGTGCATCTTTATACATAAAACTCTATATACTATATCACAGTGGACATTAACAGACTCATTGTTTAAGTTATAGAATTATATAAAACAAGGACACAGAAATAGGTTAGCCTAATTCTCAGTCACTTAAGACTCCATATTTGTACATCGTGTCCATAAGAGTTGGAGTCATGTGACAGCCTGATTTAATTAGATTTGATGAGGCTCGGCCCTTCACACACACTTAATAATGCAGTAATTTCTGCCCATTTGACACAGGGAGAGTGAGGGAGTGACACTCTTAGGGGAAAGGGTGAGGGCAAGACATTTGGAGAGTGGTTGAGTGGGGCGCGGGGAGAGTAGGGGCAGAGAGGAATAAGGTGCGGCTGGGTGGCGGACAGAAGAGGTAAGAGGTGAGAGGTTTGAAGTGAGCAGGAGGGGGAGTTGGGGAGCTGTCCATTTGTACAAACCTAAGAATCTGTCATGTGTCGGGTCGTGTTTTCTTCGCTGCAGCGCTGAGGTGGTTTTGACAGCCAGGACTTTCTCTCCTTCATCCATGCTGCAAATGACATTACGGAAATTGTGTTTGTGGCGTTGCCTAGGCCAGGGACTCCTGGGAAACTGAGAGGGTCACACGGGTCAGGAAGAAAGAGAGAAATAGCGAGAGGGAAAGAGGGCAAGGGAAAGAGTGAGAGGGATAAACCAAGACAGAAGAAACAACAGACTTGACTTAAAGCCTCAGAAAACTTAATTGGAACATAATGAATCTAAAAATAATAACTGGTTACACCAGTGATGATAATGCCTATTATATGGATAAAACAGTATGTGGCAATAGTTAAATCACTCCAAGATACACGCTGGCTGTAATTTGTTTTACCATCAACAAAGCTCACCTGGACTGGGATGTGCAGGGATTACTCCTTCCAGCATATATACAGGGTTGTGTCTAAGATTTGCTACTTCTAGTCTCTTAGGGCACGCTAAGACTCCTAAATATTTCAACAGTAGAAATGAACTGCTCTCTCAGGGGGGCAATCCTGTGCCTGATTGCCCTGGCCCGGCGTTTATAGCCGGGGTAGGTCCAGGTCGACCTGGGCCAGGCCATGGTCCGCATCATGCAGGTCCACTAACAAGGGCCAGGGGAGCAGCAGGACCAAAGCTCTTCCATAAAGCACAATTACAAGCAAAAGGCAGGATTTTGTGCTCTTATATGTGTGTGATTTCCCCCTTTACAGCTCACAATCAATCTTTAATGAGCCATTGAATATTAACTGGATTTGTAGGAGCTGAGTGTCAACTCCCATGAGTGTAAGCTGAAGGACCAAGGTTTAGCAGACAGTGAAGATGGAGGAAAGGGGGGGGGGGGGGGGGGACAAGGAGCATTTGCAAGGTGGGGGATGAGTGTTTTACATGGGATTTATATGCAAAAAGTGGTTATAGTCAATTACAATTACAATCATTCACCATGGGAAGGACAACCAGGGTAATTGTAGTCACAGTACCCCCCTTGAAGCCACGACAGTAACTGCATTACAATGGAGCAAACAC
This sequence comes from Lateolabrax maculatus, assembly GCA_031216445.1. Lineage (NCBI taxonomy): Eukaryota > Metazoa > Chordata > Actinopteri > Acropomatiformes > Lateolabracidae > Lateolabrax > Lateolabrax maculatus. Next base: position 16,944,630 of record CM062201.1, on the reverse strand, counting down.
TGGTGCCAGAAGGATGAGGACAAAAGTAACGGGATCACAGAGTGTAGAGAATTCTGATAAATCTGTAAAAGCCCAACTCGGTCACAACAATTGTCGATTAATAACACCGACCACAACACAGCCCCTTGTCTGGTCCCTCATACAGACCTCCACAGGCCAGGAGCAGAGCCTGGGCCCTGCAGCAGGACTGGGGTAACTCCCCGGACTCTAACCCCCTACCAGGCAATCTCTTTGTCACTGTGCTGCCTGCTAACTGATTAATGGACGTAGTCTTGTGATCAGAAGGCTCGGACGTGGCTGAGGTCCTGATCTCTCTGTGTCTGAGAGCTACAGATGGATCTGGCGGACTGAGACAGATTAGGCCTTGATGCTGACCCCTATGGAGAGACCTCTGGGGTGGAGGAGCAGGCCAGGAGGCCCGGGGATAATGGGACCCCTCTCACACCTTTTAAAAGAGAACATGTTTATGGCTACTTAGAGGAAATTGATTTGATTGTGCCAGAAACGCATGTGTGAACACCCATGGCACTTTTATTGGCTATTTGTCTTTGAAGTCACAGCTGGAGAAATTTATGCCCACGTTGGGGTTTAGGAGAGTGGGTGCATGGCTGTGTGTGTTTGTGTGTTTAAGAGAGTAAATATTAATATATGTGTGTGCATACTGGCGTGTGTGCATGTGTGTGCTGTGCACGAGAGCAGGTCATGATAAGCGATGCACTGAAGGTGCACTTTAACTGGGTGTCAATCATTAAGTATCAGCCCTAATGACTAAAAGCGCATAATGGAGGCACTGGCAGAAATAAAACAACAAGATTTGTTGGGGCACATTAATTCTCTGAATTGATGTCAACAGGCAGCTACTTTCCTCCGCTTGTGTTTTCTTGCTCATGCATCTTGACTCTATTAAATGACAAATGTTTGAACATGAATTTCAGCTCATGATTTCATTGGGCCATCGAAAGAAAAACAGAGCTTTTCCTTTCTGCCTTCAGGGATTTAACTGAATTTTTGGCTTATAGTGTAAAAGTGTGAATAAGTGGGGGATTGTGAATAAATGAACTGCTGATTGATAACACAATCCAGCTCTAGAATAGCATACAGTTACAGTACTTCTCATGATAGATAAACAAAGTACCACTGAAGTGTGTGGCTGTTTTCAAACCTCACAGGTACACATACAAGTCATATTAACACCTTCTCACGTCTCATCTATACTCTGTTCTCTCCTTAGCTGTTTTCCTACATTTCTCTCTCACAGGATCACTCTACAGTGTTTCTCAACGTTTTTGGGATGTGAGCCTCTAAAGTAAAGCAACATCAACTCACAAGCCCTTGTCACAGGTTGCAAATATTTATGAGTTACAAGCAGTTCAAGCAAAGAGTGATGTTACATTCTTGGATGGAGGCCAGAATAGGTAAAGCTATCCAGTATTCCACAATAACAAATCAAACATATGGGAAAAGCAAGAAAAAAAAACATAAATTTGTTATGCAAAAATATATGTTAATGATATCTTGTTAATCATCCTGTCAGATTAATTTTACATCCCTTTGGGAGGTCCCAGCCTCCAGGTTAGGAACCACTGCTTTACAGTCATGGGAATATTGCAAAATATCTTTTTTGTATATTGAGCCTATTGGTTTATTGTAATTTTGATAATCTAGTAATTAAAGTTATTTAATATATTCAGATTGTAAGTACTGTAGAAAAACTGAATAAGATGTCTGTTGCAGATCTCTGTCCCCAGAGCACATCATATCATTTTGTAAGCAATGTCACACAAGTCGGGGAGCTTGTGTGGAGATGAACGGATGACGGACTAAAAGAGTGAAGATGAAGACGAGCATGTCTGAAACAGAAGAAACAAAAGGGAGGGAGAAAACCTTGCTGCTCAAAACAGTCTGATTTATGCAAATTGAAGAATCGTATTGATTGGTAATTGATTTACTTTGATACATCCATTCACGGCTTTAGTAGTAATGCACTGATGTAGGGCCCCGCCACCTCGCAGCTCGCCTGCATTAAGACAAATCAAATTCATCTGTCCATCCTTTCTCTCTTTGCTGCCATCCATCAGCCTCATCGCATCACTGCTGACAAAACCAACGTGTGTGTGTGTGTGTGTGTGTGTGGCTGGCTGCATGTTTTTGCAAGTGCATGTGTTGATTGATATGTAACCTCTACCTATCGCCGCACAGGGCACAGATATCTAACAGCAGATCAACTCAAACATGAAAATAATGGAAACAGAGTCACAAAGTCTTTGTGATATAATGTCTTTCAGCAACTTTATTATGGATCTATTTAGTTGCTATTTATTTACATGCAGTATTGATTCTATTATGCTGCTGGTAAAAAGGGTTCATAGAAGCCTGTGTTCATCTTAATGATAGAGCGTGTTTGTGTGTACGTCTGTGCACTGAAGCTCATATCTATTTAAGCCACAGAGTGTATGTTAATGTGTGTGTGTGTGTGTGTGTGTGTGTGTATGAGAGAGAGAGAGAGAGTGTGAGAGAAATAGAGAAAGAGTTATTTGGCTATCCCCAGGGGACGGGGCTTCTGCTCCTCTCTCTTAGGTAATGGAAGCAATGTGTCCATAATCCCAGTGAATGACTAATAAAAGAGAGTAGCGCCTTGGGCCTGTTCCCTCAGCAATATTATGGTTGGGTATTAAACTGAGTGCCTGTGTAATACTGTCAAGTCACTGTTTTCTCAAACACATTTCACATACACTTTATTTATTTATTTTTTTGCATATCTCTGTATTCGCATATGAAATCGAAAGCACTCTTTATGAGGGGAGATTTTTCTCATTGGTGTGAGAGCTGTTTATAAAGTCCTGGATGCGTGAATCATCACATCACCGACGTTGGATCCATCGAGACACCTGAGGAGCTCGTGAACGCAGCCTTAATGGAAACCAAACGCTGCTTGAATACTAATAAGCCATGACACCATAACCCGCAGACCTCCACCCGATACCCCTGTACTCTCTTTAAACGGTCTTTAATGGCCATGTTAGTGTTATACAAGACGCTCATTAGACACTTTAATTGGTTTGGCTGATGTTGACAGCAGTGTTGATTGGCCGAGCCAGACTACAGAGTTAGCGTGGTGGTTTGTGGGGGTCAGTGGAAGGGTGCTGTTGGTGACTAATGTAGTCATAGTGAACCGAGTGTCCGGGCTGAGGAGCTGATTAGGACGGGTGGTGGCCGGGGGGTCTCCCTGTGGCAACATGAGGTCATAGTGTCCTGTTCTTACCTAGTGAGGTTTATGAAAATCAAGGCCAGGGAGGGGGTGGGGTACGTGTGTACTAATTAGAGGACAGCTGAATTTTAAAACGATCAGCCTCCTGTTTTGTATTGATCATGCCAGTTTTGTGGGGATGATGTCACTTCGCCTGGGCCTGTTATCTTGGCTGATGCTGGTGATCGGAGAGGTGTGGTATCGCTGCTTTCTGACATCAGTGCAATATGTTTCCCTTGTGGCTTTTAGACCAAAGTTAAAGGGGAACTCCACCGATCTACACATCAGAGTCGGTTTACAGGTCTTTTACGGGGATTACTGCTGCAAATGTTAAAACAAATTGTATAAAGCCAGAGACTTAGGCCTGCGTCGGTTGGAGCTGAAGACAACGAGTCTGAGAATAAAAAAATCTGGGGTTGTGGAGTTTGGAAGAATTGCACATACCAGACCTCTGTAGCCCACTCCTCATCTCTGCTTGAGGGTAGAGGCTCGGGCATACATCAGCCACTACTATTATAACACACCCAAATTTCCGACTGCTCTTCAGTGGCTGCCTGGTATGCAATTCTCTTTTTACTATTCATCTTTGATCAAACTATAAAAGGAGTGAATGGAGTCCAGTCATCCCTCTGTCCACGCAATGTCCTGTCACAGCTTGGCCATCCTGTAATTATGATTGATTTGGGTCTGGGACATATATTGCTTGGTGGGCCTATTCGGACTGTACTTCATCACCAGGCATGGCTAAATGCTTTAAAAGCATTGATTTGCCTGAATTACAACATGGCATCAGACCTCTCACCTGTCTGTGGGAGGTTATGTGTGTGAGTTAGTGAGAGTGTGTGTGTGAGAGAGACAGAGAGAGAGAGAGAGTGTAAAGACAGATCTCACCTCCACATATCATAACACTCGGCTCTCCTCTCCCTTTATCCGCGTCATCCGCCCCCCATCATCTCTGTCCCATCGATTTGCCCCATAAAAGGTGTTTAATTCAATCAAGAGGAAAGTGAGTGCCTGTTTTTCTGGGTCCCTGTCGATAGCAGTATAATCAATTAGAGTGGGCCTAGACCTCCATTCCTGTCTCTCTCACACACACTCAGTCTTACACTGGCTCAGTTTCTATAAACTCTTGTTGCTGTCTATTTCTGTTGTGCGTGTCCTGCAGGACTTCCTCAACATGTCTGCGCATGTGAGTTACTTGAAGTTGAAAATTTTGTTCAAAGTCATTTTATGAGCGGTGAAATTCTAAAACCAACTATGGTGAGTTCACTGAACTCGAGATAACAAGTTCAATAAACTGTATGTCAGACTACTTTCAATTCGAAAGACTTCAAGTCAGGGGAACTAAAGTTTAGATGTTCTGAAGTGGTCTGAAAATAACAACTAGAAATTTTTTAAAGGTGCATTCTGCGATTCTAATTCAATACACTTTCTTTCAAATTCAGCTAATATCTCCTCACGGTCCTATAGCTGTCCATTCTGTGTGCGCTGAAGAAAAATCTGGTGTTCGTACACAGCCCTGGCTCTGTAAATGTGAAACAAACTTAAGCAGTTTTCACATATGAACTCTGGACAACGTGTGGAGAATCCGGTCCAGACGATGTCCGGAGTTGCCCTTTCACACATGCAACACACAGCAGCAGAGTGTCCGTGTCAGAAGCGTTCTCACCTACTGGAAAAACTCAGTGGGTATTATATATAATATATATTATATAAGTGGGCAAGATATGATGCAAAAAGTCACTGCAGTCACTTAAGAATTTAGAATTAAGAATTTCACCAGAAATAAAACAGCATTTATTTTACAAGAAATCACAGGAAGTCCTCTCTCCCATTAGCTCAAGCTTCACAGCTGAGCGTGCAGGCCTTGTCAAAGCAGCTTTCAGCAGACTGTGTTTATCCAGTTCCAGCCACATGGGTAGAAGATAAATGTCCTCACTCACGAGGAACTGAGCTACAAAATGATAGTAATGAAATGTAAATAAACATGATAAGAAAAAAAATCTAAATGAAAGCAGAGCTATAACCCTGCCATGTTATCTTCTTCCTTGTTCTTTTAGAATTTGCAATAAACAATGTTGCTCCATGTATCACTGAAGGTAAAGTATAACTTACTGTTACTGTTGAAGTTACCAGCAATAATGTTACTGATACAGAGGCTAAGCTACTCCTTGAATTAGACTTTGGCTTAGATAAGTCTTTGGCTTCAACACCAATTTAAATATTGACAATCTTATTGTCGTACTTGCTACAGTACCACAAAAACATAAGCCACCTGTATTTTCATAGCGATTGATATTGATTCCCCTTATTGAGGCTGAGCAGACGCTCTGGATTCCACCATATTTCTCTTTTGGTACCAGGGCAACATGGGTGAGTACACCCTGAACAGGTCACCAGACAGACAGACAGACAGACAGACAGACAGACAATCATACTTAGAATTACATCTATGAAAAACTTTTAGAGGGTTCCTAGTTACACGTTTTTGTCCAGATTAAAAACTATGTGAAACTCATGTAGGAACTGGAACAACCCGAGCGGCGTTCAGTCTTTGGTCTGGGCGGAGGTGAAGGGGTTATGTTGGATAGGTACTTGACACAGAGATACTGTGAAACATATGCATATAGCATCCTGAGGTACAGTATGTGGTCAGGAAGGATAGGCAAGTGTTAGACGGAGGTAGGGACATGTTTATTATTGTTTATTTATTGTAAAACGTAATAATTTGGTATCCAGTAAAAACAAGAAAATATGTCATAATAACATGAAAAATATCTTAATCTTGTGAAACAAGAAAGTTTCTCATTGAAACAAACTGAAAAAGTATGTTTCTGTCATGGTGGCAGCAATACGCTGCTGTAGATTCCACTAAATTCCCGTATGATGTTTTACAGTGTACTATATTTATCATAAGGCCAGGTCCTTTGAGCAAGGCATGTCATATAGTGCCTCTACTCTGAGCTTCCGTGGATTTTATATTTCCACACATTAAACACACAATTCTATCAGTGTAGTTGTAACACTGTATGTTGTACTTCTATTCACATGGGTACCAACACTCAACACACTCGAGCGCACAAACACACGACACCTAACCACTAGACAATAAAGGGAATGAAGAAATAAAAGGTCCGATTCATCAAAATCACACAAGACTCTACCACCCAGTAAATTAAACAATATTTCATAATCACTCTGACAATGAGACAAGAGACAGCAATTTGGGCTGAGAGCTACTTCTCAGCGGAGGATCGCACACAAATACACACACACACGGACACACATAATTATCAGAGCGGACATGCTCTGGAGACCCCAGACACTCCCCTAGTACCTGCCCAATCAACTGTCCAACAACAGACACCCACCCAGCCTTCATTTATCTTGTCTGTGAGTGTATGTGTGTGTGTGTATCAAGCTAATTACCACCATGAACCATCCCACACACAGACCTAACCCAGACATTCTGGCGCTGTCCAGGGACATGGGAGGTGGGTAATTAGCCTTCCATTATTACCACACACACACACACACACACACACACACACACCTAAGAGTCAGTGGAGGGGCAGTAGGAGTGCTGGGAGGTTGTGTTTCAGGACTTGTTTTGGGTCTAAGGAGGTCAAAGTTAACAATCTGTGTTTAATATTGGTTGCCATGTAACAAAGCATGTGATTTGGTCATTTTTCTTCACCTTCGTTCAACAGACAACAGCTGGGCCATCGGTGGGATGCTGTACTTCTGGGACTTCAACCCAACTGACAAAGCAGTAATAATGGCTACTTTTATTAATATTTACCTATGTGCTTCTTGTACCAGTCACTCTCCACTTATTTAATTACTGTTTCTTTTGTTTTCTTGCATTTGTAACAATGTCCATATACCTCCTTGTGGCATAAAAGGAAAGTCTGAAAAAGTCTAAAAGTAGTCATGACCCAATGACACCAAGATTCATTTAATTGTGATGTTTACACTGTGCGGAACTGAAGCTCAGACAGTCCCCCTTACTTAAATCAGTTTTTTTGTAACTTGTTCAGTAGAAACGTCATTGCAGAACGGATAACTCATCATATCATTAAATCCGTAGTGCACATACTTTACTTCTTGTCACATATTGTTAGCACTGGATTGGTTGCAGCAATTGTGTTTTTGCTATAATTGTCATAAATGTGTCCATTGCATGGTTACTTTTCATCTGTCTGAATGGAAAGCAGATAGAGGAGTATGTAGAGAATCAGACATTTGTCATCTGCGATAAAACAGCCAACAAAAACACAACTCTTCTGCTCTCCAAGAAATCTCACTTTACCAAAGGGCCATATGTGATGTGTAGAGAAAAGGTGCAGGTGGGTTGAAAGTGTAAAAAATCTCATAACTCCAAGCTGGCCCAAAAAGTACTCCATCCCACCACTGGCCCAGCTGTTGGCTGGGGGTGTGTAATTGTGTCAAAACCTTCTATTCCCCTCCAAGAGTGCCCCCCTAAAGCAGTTAGACGCCTCCCCCCACATGGTCCTGGGCATCATCATTTTCCAGCAACCATCCATCTTCGGCCTGCGATTAATTCTCTTCATTTCCGAGCACAGGCCATAAATCCTGGCACACTTAATTAATTTCACGGCCAACGCGGGGCTCCCGTAAAGTGGGGATTGTTCTCGCAAAAGCCCATATTAATTATGCTATTTTACAGCCATCTCATTGAAGGCTGTGTTTCATCTTTCATAATTACATTTTCAACAACAACAGGGGCAACAAAAGGAGTCTAATTATGGATTTGGCGGCACGCTCCCTTGTAATAAGTCAATGTTAGCATCGAGCCCACGACGTGGTGCTAAGACGTTACGACACCCAGCGCAGAGCAGACCAGCAGAATCAATGTGAGCTCCCATGTTTTATTATTGTTACTGTAACTATGATTTTAGCTGAGAGGACAATCATCACGCAGAACATACTGAAAGCATTTGGTGGCCTGCTGGCATAAATTGCGTTGATGAAGTTAAAGGAGATTATTGTCACACTGAGGCTCTGGTGATCATTACTCTTGTGATGGAGCTCATTGGGTCTCTATAGTGGAGCTCGTCAGCTGCTCTCCTGATGTTCAGGCAGCAGCATCTCCCTCCTGTCAACGCCTCAACCCATCATGCAACACACAAGTGTCTCTCATGTGTCCTAAACGTGCTTACAGACCCACAGAGAGGCACCGCAGATTGAACGGATGAAACAGAGCGAAAAATACAGTGGTGGCCCCCTTTGTTTAGGACCTAGCGTTCCCCTATTCAAACAATGTGAAACCTGAAACGATCAACAGCACGATTTTCATCCCCAGGCCCTTGTGTCACGTTCCCCGCTGTTGCACTCTCCCGCTGGTCTGTGCCACAGGTCACCACCCAGTCATGATGGGTGATGGGGCCTGCGTTAACAGCCACCTACACACTTCATCCGGCGTCCAGCCTCCCACCCACACACTTCTGGAACTGAGTGGTTATGATATACTCTCACACACGCTCATACAACGCAGAACTGCATTAAGTATGCTGTGATGCATGGGCTGTCATGGCTGCCTTGTTGGTGGTGAAGTTGAGGCAAGAAGTCTGTGCATGTTAAGTCATGATGACGGGGTGTCAACTTTGACAGGAATCTATTTTTGATAATTGGCATGGCTCTAGTGCTGAGACGATTAGTCAGTTAATCGATTAGTCGACTGACAGAGAACTACAATTTTCACAGTCAATTAATCATTTATCAAGGAAAAATGCTAAACATTCACTGGTCCCAGCTTCTCAAATGTGATGATTTGCTGGTTTTATCAGGTTTTTCAATTGTAAAAATTGTTTTTTGGAGACAATCTGAAGATTATTCAAGTCTTTTTTCACTTTTTTTTTTTTTTTTTTTGCAGTAGTCATTCCATCTTTTCATACCGGCTGTTAAACATTTAAAGTTATTACTATCCCTCCACTGCAGCTCAACAGGGAAACACAAAGAGGGAATTTATACTAAAGACTACTTTCACTTTTTATAGACTAAAAACAATTAATCAAAAAGTAATCAAGAAATGAATCAATAATTGATAGTTGCAAGCCTACATGGCATCTAATCATTATCAAACAATATGCAGTGTAGACTAGTAGAAAATAAACATGGACAATAAATAATTAACAAACATACCATGAAGAAACACAAGTGTGGTCGAAATGTTGGTATAACACAATCGTTCAGCGGAGCTGTGTTCAGTCACCTTTTCTTCCTCTAGACAAGTCAGAGGACACATCACGCAACAAACATCATTTGTTAGATATCGAAGACCAAACCGTGGGTTGTGCACGTTATAAGAAGAAGACAATAACCCTAAAAGTGAATTTGTGATAGGGGACGGTGGTGATAATGGCCGCCTGGCTGACCTGAGAGTGCAGCTATGTCACCTCTGATCAGTGGTGTTACAGTCCACTGCTGGATAGTCCTTTCACTTCCTATTAGGCTCCTCACACTGAGAGTCTGCGTGCTGTGGCAAGGGCCATAAGTCCTTTGACAGCAACCTTGAACATATGTGTGTGTGTTCATCCATGTGCAACAACGACCCGCATCTCCGTCCCGGTGTTTGTGTGCCTGTGTATGTGTGTGTGTGTGATATCTCTTCCTCTTCCCTCCACTCCTTACTTGTCAAGGCCATCGGTGATCAGTGGAGGTTAAAAGTTACAAATCACCCCTCCTCCCCCACTCTGCACTCCAACCCCCCTCCCACCCCACCCCATCTCCGTCCCCTCCCTTCCCCACCTTGTCCTTACGATCTCGCCCAGGCGAGGGCCTCTAGGGGCCTGGGTCTCATTCGTATTTGGGGCCACGGCTCCTGTTGAGGGTCTGCAGGGGATCAGAGGCAGCGGAGGGCAATTACTCCTCTGCTTTAATTGGCATTATCATTTTAGCAGGCTGACAGAGATGGATCACCCAGCAGGACCCCGCCACTGTTGGTACAGAAGCAGGGGGGGTGGAGGCGAGGGGAGGAGAGAGAAGGTGTCGGCCTGGTGGGCACGATGAGAGAGAGGATAAGGGGAGAAGAAAATGTAGGTGGAAGAGAGGGGCACAAAATGAAGGGCAGAAGCAAGGAAATAAATCTGATACTAACATCAGCTGAACAACTTGAAAAAATAACCCCCATTATACAAGAAAGGTACGTATGGAGGAATTGTGTGGGCCGGTAGGTCTGGGTGTGTGAGGATGTGCTAGCACTCATAAATGTGTGTGTATGGCTGATTTTATGTCCGTGGTGTGCAGGGGGGGGGGGGGGAGAAGGTGTATTAGTGTAACCCAGTGTGAAGCCTGGCGAGGGTCTAACGAGCAGCATGGCTGTAGCTACATAACTCAGGTCCCGTAAAGCTGTCAGTGGAATTAAGAGGCACCCATTATAGGTGCCCATACAAGTGCCTCAATGCAAAATACCAGTCTTCTCCCTGGGGCCAGCAGCAGCAGATAATTTTAGCTACTTAGTGAATCATCTTCAAAGCCGGAGCTGAGCTTTTTCAGCTCAATGGATACAGTTTCTACTGTAAGTACATATTCTTATATTCAGCTCACCAGCTTCATTTGGGCTTTTTGAGTCGAAGTTAGCTTTCTTTTCTTTGCTTCTTTCGTCACAGACAGTCACAGACTCCCAGGTCTCCCATCTAAGAATACCCAAAGATCCCCAGAGGCTGAACCAGACAACATGCCAGAGAAACATAGTGATGGATCGATGAAAAATTATTATGAAGCTGTCAAACCTGAATTATTGTGCTGTCTGTTGATAATCCCTTATTTGTCTCTTCCTGGCATCCAACAAAATCTGTCAGTCGGACTAAAAAAAGCGAGGGACGGTTGATGGAAAATGATGAAGTGAGTGGAAGGGGGGGGGGGATGTGGGGCCCTCGCTTCCCGCCTCTTTTAGGGAAAGAACATACTTGAAGGTAATGCTGTGCGCTCTCTCTCTTTCTCTCCCTCTCTCCCTGATATGAAAAATGAAAACTATAAGGGAGACAATAATAAAAATAGCAGAATGAGTGGACAGGCCGGAGCAGTCCATTACTCACAGCTGCTTTGGGCTGCGTGGTAAAAATGTGCTGCTTGCTGCAAAAGCATGCATCACCGCCGGCACAAAACAAATGGGCTGTCTCCAACGTATTTACCTCCAATTGTTCAAGCATTTGTGGGGAGAGCTACGGCCTGTCCAGACAACTCAGGCCTGTCCATCTGAGGGACAAGAGAGTGGGTTACTGGGCGACATGATGAGAGAGATGCCGGATGCACTGGATGACAACAACACAGGCCAAGAGGGATTGAGATGAAGGAAAAACATTAAGAAAGGAAAGATCTGGATCTAAAAATGTTAGGTTTAAACTATGAATGACAGAGGAAGTCGTCATAACTGAATACAATCCATGGATTAAAAATTAATCGACAACAATTTTCACAATGGATTCCTTGTCCGTCATTTATCAAGCAAAAATGCCCAACATTCGCTGATTCCAGCATCTAAAATGTGATAATTTGCTGCTTTTTACTGTTAAATGTCATTGTAGATGGACGATCTGGGACTTGGGTATGCTAGATGACAATAACACAGGGAAGAAGTATTGAGACGAGGGAAAGACAAGAAGCAAGGAGAGAACATTTTAAAATGTTGGGTTACGCAGAGAATGAAGGAGGTAATCATAGTTGAGACCTGAGCCTTAAATGCAGCTTTAAAAGTCCAAAACTTGACTTGTAAAACATTACTACTCACATTATGTGGAAGTTTCATTAAAGCTTACGAAACTGTAAATATATTCCTTATTGAATGGGAATTAGGGAAAGGAGTTGACAACATGAACATATTATTTTCTATATATATTTGTCTAAATGGTAAGTTCATTGACCTGGAAAGACAAGCAAATCCTCCTTTAAGTTATTATTTATTTATGTTGAGTGTGGAGTATCTCATGATTACAGATCTATTTGTTTTCCACTGATGATTTTGGAAAGGAAGACGAGTAGAAAAGGGAGTGTATAAACAGAACGAAGGAGACAGAAGGAGCGAGGGAGTGTGATTCACACAAACTATAAATTCAACTCATCTCACCCCCATCATACTATTGACTAAAGTTTGTGAGCGTCCCTGGAAGGCTTCGACTAGAGACCTTCAATGGCGGGTAATAATTTAACTTGGCTGGATGTTTTAGGCAGTTTTCTTTCTATTTTTGATCATTATGGATTTAAAGGGGCGATCAGAACAACAGTGAACCCCTGTGGGGCTCGAGGCTGGGATCTAAGCCGGCTTCACAATGGAGCTTTACAGCTCAACATCTCCCATATCCTGGTGTGATACAGCTGTGCGTAATGACAGAGCCCCACTCTTAAACGGCCCTCCTGATTAAGATGGCTCTCCACATCGCCCCTGTTTATCTCCAGTGCGGTCGTTAGCCGGGATGGGCCTGCTAATGATGAGTAGTTTACAATATGGCACTCTGGCATAATCGGCCTCCTGTCATCATCTTGTGACAGAGAGAAACCCGCCCAGCTTCAGCCTGTAGCTCTTTACCCACCGTCCTTCTGAAAGGCAGCAGATTTAGAGCATCACAGTGATAAACACGAACGAGTAAACATATTTTCAGTTATGATGATACTTCCTTAAGTATGTCAAATGTGGCCTGATGATGAGTACATCAATATGCTGGAGGCAAAGTGGCAATCAGTGAAAAGCACCTTTATTGTCTCCATCACATTTACAGGGAAATTTGGGATTGAGATGTATGTAACAACTGCATTATTATTACTGCCACAGCATGAACGCTGACTGCTGTAGGTTTGATGTGTGGGTGTGAGTGTGTTTGTGAAAGGGGGTAACCAATATAAAATGTACAAAATGTAATAAAACGAATAAAGCTAAAAGGAGTAATGAAAAGGGGACCATGGAGGAACAGATGAGAGAGAACATGAGAAGTGGAAGAGAGGGAGAGAGAGAGAGAGACTGTTATTTAATTTATGTGGGGAGTGGGAGAGAGTGGCAGTGATACATGGGTTTGTTAGTCAATTGATAAAGGAGAGGAAATTTCTAAAAAACATTCAGCACCGAGAGATATGGCCACCATACATCACCTATTTGCAAACAACGAGGGCTAATATTTATCCCTGGGAGGGACATTATGACCCTCACTCACACACAACCACACACACATACACTCACACTCAGCTCACCATGACCTAATTAAGCCAAAAGAATAGACGTTAATTGGAAAAAGAAAAACTGAATTCTAAAGAAAAAACAACAAATTGGCAAACATCTCATCCCTTTATTGAAAAAAGTGAATGCCTTTATGCTGGTTATTTCTTTTTTTAAATGCAGATACATATTGCTCCACGTGTGAGCTTTCAGTGCTGCAGTGGTTGTAGTAATGGAAGTGTCTGGGAGAAGAGAAGAGGCCCAGATAAGGAAAGTGAAGACGAGTCTGGTGGGCCCACATGGTAAGTTGAATGTACTTACTATAGCCTATATGTCAGAAATGGTAGAAACTGTGTGTGTATGTGCATGCACATAGACTAAAAACAGTACAGCCCTGTGTTAACACACACACACACACACACACACACACACACACACACACACACACACAGTTTCTCCCTGTAATGTATTAAATGTTGAATCCTTTTGCTACATTGCTGCAGGCGGAATCTTTCATCTTTCCCTCTTTCCTCATTCAGTCGACTACGCGTGGGGAGACTTTTAAATTGTCACGGTTGAAATTTTATTATTTAATCCCCCATGATCGATCATTAGTTAAATCGCCCGATCCATACAAACCCTGCATCACCCCACACCTCCAATCTACCCATTAAGACACAGACAGCATTTAAGCGGGGAGGGAGGGAGAAAAATCATGTTTCATTCACAAAAAAAACAATAAATACACTCCAATCCCCCACTAGCAGTTTCCATTTAATTCAACAAACAAACAAACAAACAAATAAATGTGTAAATAAATATGGCTGCTGTGTGGGATGGGTGTTGGGTGTATGTGTGTGTGTGTGTGTGTGTGTGTTGGGGTGCGTTGGGGATGTATTGGGGGCGTCTTTGTTGCGACTCATAGTCCAGATGGATGACTTGTACGGGGGAGTGTATTTATTTTGCGGCGAGGTGACATCGGGAGATTTGTTATTCCCTGGCGTTGCCGAGTTTTTCACATTGCTCCACATCCCTGGGACCATATTTCATCCCCACACCCCCAATCCCCAAACAGATTTATTTACAGGCTCTCTTCCTGTACATATATACCCCCTTCCAACACATGCATACATACTGCTACAGACACGTATACTCATGCATATACGCTATAAACAGCAGACGTGTTCAAGCACTGAGGACCACAAACACACCTTTTCTGAAATCAAATGTATGAACACACACGACACACATTTTTTATATCTGTTCTACAGTGCTCTCTTTGAGTATCCAATGAGGATATCCAACATTATTCCCATTTTACCATTCTGTTTAGGTCCACAGTCTCTTCATGATGGGGTTATAATTGCTCTCATATATTCCACAAAGCAAGGGCTCTTCCTCAACCTGTAAAGAGACAAAATAAGGAACCCAATAAGAGTGCAAATGGGAAAGATTTGCTATAAATCCAAAATGATGATTATAAATATGCCACGGCAACTGTGCCAGAAACTTGAATTGCATTGCTAAATTCTACATTCATAAATTCAGCTACTTCATAAGAGTTTCTCTGAACCTCTTGCCTTCCTTAAACTGCTCCCACTGAATAAGATAAGTATGGCAGCATTGATTTTGAAATGGGAGCATGGTGAGCCTGCCTTCTATGCTTATTATTATCAATTATGCTTATTAGAGGGCATCTCCAGTAGCCAGGATGAAGTATCAGAGTTTATTCATGGTTTATTGACTTTAGGAACTCTCTGTGTCCATCAAAAGTGTGAATTCTGTCATGCACATCACTGTTGTGAACTACAACTCTAGAGGCTAGCAGCTGTCGATAATCAGTGTTAAGAGGCTTAAAGCGCATGTCCAAACACATAATTCAAGTTAGCAGAGTTTTTTCATCTTTACCTTTAGTCTTCCGAAACAAGTAGCTGTCATGGGGGGGGCGGACAGTTTCCCTGGAAAGAAAAAGGGAAAAAGAAAAGAGAGAGCCAGAAAGAGATGGAAATGAAAGATTAAGAGAAATGACGAGAGAACAGGCAAAGAAGAAGGGTGCAAACAAAGAGTATACAGTAAGGCCCAATCGAAAACCATCCCTCACTCCCCCTTTCCAAGAGGGAACCCGGAGCTTCAGTCTCTTAATAAAGGGGGGTGGATGTGGTGAAATGCCAGGCACTCTGCTTAGAAATGAATAACCTGGGGATATGTGTGTGTGTGTGTGTGTGTGTGTGTGTGTGTGTGTGTGTGTGTGTGTGTGTGCGCCTCTGCAGTAAGGAAGAGGATGTTAGGGGTTCCTCGGCCCTGGGTCTCTCCCTATCTTTGTGAGTAATGATTCAGACTGCCAGTGTGGTGGTGTCGCCCCATCTATAACCATTTACACACAGGCGCACATACAAACAAACACACACACACACACACACAGAAGATTAATCAGAAAGGAAACAGGGCAGCTGGATGGACATGGCGGCAGGCTGGGTTCATCCATTCAGTCCTAAAACAGACACGCTGTAAACACACAGGGAGAGTTTTTTAAAGCAGACACTGACCAACCAGCAGCCTCACTGACAGCTTTACTAACACAGAGGGAGAATATTATATTTTCACATACACACACACACACACACACACACACAGTTTCTTTCACTACTGCCCCACACACTTCACCATACAAGAGTATTCCAGAGATTAAACAGATCCTGTAAGCACGTAGCAGTACCATTAATGACAGCGTAGACTATGAAATATCTACAATACATATGAGTTTTAATACAGATCTAAGGTTGAGGCATTTTTGAGGTCCAAACCAATCTCTAATAGTCTAGATTTTCATTATGTTAAAAGGAAGGGCTTAAATGACATCAGCAAATATCGCTTGTTCACATTTTTTCAAGTCTATTTCAAATCATGCACAGTAGCATACCTCCAATATAGGTGATTGGGGGGGGGGGGACGACAATCCACAGACCTTTTTTCTGTGCCAAAATATATTTCAAAATTCAGCTGAAGCTAAAATGAGGTGTTAATTAGTCAAAACAAGAGGGTATTTCTCAAAACTACTGTCTTTTTCAAACAAAAATCCTCCTTTTTGTTTCCATGCTGAGCTTCAACAGAGGGATAATAAAACAAAGAGGGAGTTTTGTACTGAAAGTCAGTGGAACCATGGGAGATTTGTACTTGTTTTGTTTAACTCAGACTTCTGAAGCCTAACATTAGACTTTGTCACCCATCACTTAAATTTAAATTGTTTTAGAAAGGGAGCTCTTCATGGCCAGTGGGGAAGGAGAAACAATTACAGCAACCAATTACTCTTTCACTGTACATACTGGCATGTGAGTATTATTGTAAGACAGACTTGAACATTTTTTGAATTTATCTTTTAATGTTCACATTTGAGGCACTAAAAAAAAGCTGAAAAGTGAAAAGGGCTGTGCGAGAAGGGACAGGGAATTTAAATATAAGTCTTCATAAGTGGTAAAATCATCAACCTAACAAAATAAAATTCAACTGGCATATAAACTGTCAGGGTACACATTGTTTAACCTTGTTTGACCATACAACTCCTCTTAAAGTTCAAGAAAAACTGCTATATTTTAGAACAAAGAAGAAAACAAAATGTGTACAGACTTGAGATGGATAAACATGTCAGTGTGAGGCTCTCTTTCTGAAAAAAATCCAGCCAGTAAATAAAACAACCATTACATCACATGATGTAAGTGAACATGAGTCCTGCGTAAATAGTGCTTGTCCTGTGGGTTTAGAGTAGGTCGGGGTGTGGTCCAGCGGTCAGAGAAATGGCCGGATGACCTGAACTGTGCTGAGTCATGTCCCAGGTGAGGGATAGAGCTGCCTCCACTGGGCTCCGGGACGTGCACTTAACCTGCAGTAATTACTGGAAACAACACTGAGAACATGGCAACATGGAAGTCGTGGAAGTGGCTCGAAGATTTCAAATTACTCTGAGCCTCTTGAGGCACACTGCGGGGAAGCCTGCCAGGATTGTAATGTGGATGGTTGAGTTGGTTTCTTAACATCGTCTGGATTTATCAGACGGGAACTCATCTCTCTGAAAGTGAAATAACATATTTAGCAACTGAAATGTATTTCTTTTTTTTTTTGTTATCATATTATTACATAAATATGGGACTATCATTAGTGGCAATCACACTTGTATGGATAATGACCTTACAAAGGGAAAACACAAATGGTCAACATTGATTGGGGTAACAGTGAAAGGGAGGAGGAGAGGAGTAAACTAGAAAGCGAAAAGCAAGAAATCAGACGGTAGAGTGGTAGAAGAAATAGGTTAAAGAAAAAAAGAGGACAGAATGAGTGGAGAAAAGAGGAAAAGGGGCAAAGAGAGAGAAAGAGAGAAGGACCCTGCGAATGAGATCCAAATGGCTGCTAAAAATCATTAATCTTGTGGGGATCTGTGTCAGCGAACGGCGGCGACACAAAGAGCTCTCGGAGCAGCACAGAGAGCAGCTCAGTGACCCGAACCCAATTGGCTGAGAAAGGCCCACCAGGCTTTAATAGACTTTTGCTGATCCGACACTTGTTTGCTAGGAGCCACAAAGAGGCGATTGCAGGGGCTGACAGGGGCCTGCAGGCCCAGGGGCTCCTCTCCTGGCCCATGATAAATGACCCAGGGTGGGCAGGGCCAGGGCCAGGGCCAGAGGAGAGGGGTGAGAGAGCCAAGAGGCAAGGAGGTCACCCAGCGAGGGAGGGTGGACAGAGGAGAAGAAAGGAAGAATAAAAGGGGATATGGAAGAGTGGAGAGTAGAGATGTATGATAAAGGCGACCATCTTCTGATCCATGGTGAATGACAACAGGTCCAGAGATTATGACATGAAGCGCTGGGCAGGAGCATCCCGAGCATCCCGAGCTGAGAAAAGCACAAGGAGAGGAAGACGAGACTAGGTGGAAGGAGGGGTATGGAGTGAACAGGGGAGAAGAGGAGAGGAGTGGAGTCTGAGGCAGAGACGATGTCTGAGGGAAAAAAAAAAAATGCCGTTTCGGCTCTAATCCCTAAAACTTCCCGCTGCAGCACCCACACACCTCCAGATCAATCATGCCCACACACTCATACACTGGCTTCAAACTGACCTGGGGTCAGCTAGCTGGTGGTGCTCGCTGGTGAGCAGTTAGGGAACATGTCTTGAACAAACTGTTATCATAAACATTTATACATTACACACTTGACAGGAAGATCATTTTCTGAGATATTACACAGAGCCACTTGAAGCCTTTTAAAAAATTGAAGTCTTAGCTTAATAACACAGTTCCCTGTATATTCTCTACTATAGAGGGCGTGTATTTTCCAGAATATTATATGAACTGGAGATTTTATATATGCCAGAGTTTTGGTCTGACAGCTCCATATGCAGATAATTATAGAAGGCCATGAACAACAAAGGATGCCCCTCAACACTGACATATTAATACCTGTTTTTGTGTAAAGCAAAATGATACATTAAAGATAAAGAAAATTTTATGGGCAGGATTAAATGTATATCAATTATCCTTACAAGATGCAGGTGCTCCTCATGAGAAGAAATTATCATAATTATGTATTCAAAACATCATAAGAATTGAGTTACTTGTATGTTTCTTTAGAATCACAGTAGCCTGTTATTGGCTCAGAAAATACAGATGTAAATTGTGGTTAGGACCAGAGAATATGGGCTTTAATTATGTTATGCCTGCACTCTGATATTTAGGTTCTTGTGGTGTCGCCTACATTCTGTGGTTACACAGCCCCAGTTTATGATAAGACCCAATGTTATGCATAAACCTCAGCAAAGAGCCAACTGGAAGGAAGCCAAACTATTGTACATAGCATTGCAATTTACATTAATGAAATGACCACAGCAAAAGGCAGATTTATTGCTCTTTTTCTTCTGGGATTAAGCCAGTACAGTGCTACTGACATTTATTTGTTGTTATATTTACAACATGTCAATCAGAGACATCTAATCTCAGAAAAGGCCTACAATTATGCCTTGGCCTCCCCATCATACTTTTATGTCCTCTCTTCCTTTCTGTCATTAAAAAAAAAAAAAAAGACTAAATAACGGAAGTTCTGAAGTTGGAGCTGTCCACATGGGGTTGGTGCCAACAAAACAAACAAAAAAAGAGACTGCATGTCACTGATGATACACATCAAACTATTAGCAATGATTAAATGCGCCACCAGAGGCGCCCTGTCACAAGAAATAAACCGTAATTTTCCCTGCGAACACAACTACCTTCTCACCGGGTAAATGGTGAGTGTGTAAGTGCTGTGACAACAGTGGTGAAGAATTAAGAGTTTCAAAAAGTAGACCCTATGCACGAGGAAGACAACATGCAGAGTGATTTTTAAAAACATTTTTTTTAATGATAAACAATTGATGCTCACTGTTAAATCGATGCTTTCTCATATTAATGAGATTGCCAGATTCTGCACTTATCTCACCTCTTGTTGTTTTCCTGAGCAACTCCTCGGTCAATTATCCCTGATGGGGAGGTTGGCTCGCTCCAGAGGCCGGCCTCTGCCTGTTTACACAGACGACACGTCTTAATAATACATGTTTTCACAGAGACAATCGATCAGTCTGGAGTAAACAAGACTGCCTGAGTAACTTCCCGTTGTAAACGGAAGCCACTGTATGTATAATCAAACCGACATTTTAGGAACACATGTAGGCTACTTCAGTCTGGTCTTCTTAGTCATTTTCTCACTGGCATTATTATTATTATTATTATTTTATGCCAAAACACAGAGTAAGTTCATCAACGGAAACACCTGTTTCCACCCTACGATTTAGGGTGGTGGAAATGCATTATACAGCTGTAGTGAGATCATGTATATAGGCATTACATAAGTTATAGCTTTACAATGTCAGTAGATAACTGAGCATGAATGTGCTAAGATCATTTTAAATTATGGCAAACTGACATCGAGGCGTTTTTTGACAGATTCATTCTGCGAAACCACATAAATTCAACATAAATCATATGGCAGCTGTCTGTCTAGGAAGAGAGAAAGTTTAAAGTTTTAAATTTGCATTTGCGTTTATTAGTTCTCCAAGTGGAAAAACTCACTTATTAATACATTTAAAAAATCAGAAGTTGCTGTATAATGAAAGCGGTCTCGCGTCAAACTTTAGCCGGGGCAGCTGGAGCTGCTCTGCGCGCCTCTCTCCTCCCTCCTGCGTCAAGGCTCATCAAAACAGCACTTCCGAAAGCCCCGTCCCTCCACATCCATCCCTCCACATCCATCCCTCCACATCCATCCCTCACCCTCCCTGTCAGGGGCCTTCCAACCCGGCTACCTTCCGTTTTTGTTCTGCAGCATTTCCAGGAATGGTCGGGGGGACCATTGGAGTTAATCATTACGCACGCCAAACGGCCCAAAAGGCGACCAAATAAAACCAACTGTTTACCTCAGAGTGAGACACAGAGTCTGGGTCTGACTGTAAAAAGTATTCCTCATGGTCAGTGCATCCTCCCTGCAGGCGAGGGTCTGAGTTCACCCCGGTCCAAGCGGTCCTGGCAGTGCAACCCGGGCTCCGGACAGCGGGTGCACATGCATGGATGGGTCCCGGAGCAGAATAGAAATCCATATTTGTGAGAGAAAATCCTGTCTCTTGCTACGGACGCGGCATGGGCCTCCTGTGTGAAATCAGCGGGCCTGTTGCAGGTGTGAGATGTGAGCTGTGGGAAGCTCTGCAGCCTCTGCAGCCTCCACGCGTCAACTGTTAAATGTAACATTTTAAAGGTGATTTTATTTCTGTTATTCATTCCTAAAATCCGTAGGATGGGACTCTCATTAGGGGCGAATAAGCAAGCATCAACACTTTTTTTCGCTGTCCATAAGCATACGGATCACTTAATAGATCATTAACCACCGATATGCTGCTGACACGGACGCTTTTTTACATCTCGTCTCTCCATTACAGCCCGTTATTACCGAAGGGGGAGAGCCGCCGGCAGGCCTGCCTGGATCTATTAGACGGTGGACTCGGGCTATATTAGAGACCATTACGACCTAATGGGGCTGCCGTCGGGTCGGCCTCGCTGGGAGGAGGTTTTAGAGCAGCTCGGCTCAGCACGGCACGACTCGCTCTGGGCGTTTTTGAAGTTGGAGCTGAGGATTGAGGAGCTCGTCTGCAGGGTCAGGGAATTAAAAAAAAAAAGAAAGAAAAAGGATGCCTGTAAACTGAACTCTACCTGCACGTTTTTCATTGTGCACTAGAAAAAAAAAAAAAAAAAAAAAATGGCTCGAATTTGTGTTTGATATCCAGGCGAGAAAGAGAAAGTAGGCAGTGTCTAAATAGGTTTAAGATGTCAGAAAGGTTTAGGATAAATGACCAATCTCTCTCTCTCTCTCCCTCTCGATAAAAGCTAAAAATCACATGAGAAATAAATACAATCCAGAGTCGCTTTAAAGTGCACTTTAATTAGCCTTGAATCAAAATAGGCAATTAATATAATGTAGTTTTACTCCAAAATAATGATGTAGGGGCATACAGTCTTACAATAATAGACTATGGGTAATAATAACAACAATAATAATAATAATAATTATAATAATAATAATAAACGATAACAATTCGGTAAGTGATGACCATAAATCATCCTGCCGTTTCTGTAAAGTTTCTGGTGTTGGTTAGAAGCTGCCCTTTTCATCAAAATGTTGATATTCTCTTTAAAAAGTGTAATTTTAGGATTTGATACATTTTTAGCTTCACATTTTTCAAAGCTGTGTCGAGCAATTTAGGTCTGACTTTCAGCCAGGTCCAAAGATCTCTTTAAATTTCCCACACTACAACTTGAATAGCGTTTTTTTTTTGTTAAATAAATCATATTGGGAGGTTATGATTTTGTGAGTATGGGTGATGATTTACGACGTGCTGGATTGTGAGTTCATCACTGCTGCACAACTAAGGCTGATTAAGAATTTAAACTAAACAAATGAGCCCTTCATTATCGGATCTCATCTCTGGCAGCCTCCTCTCACATCCAGCCGGATCAATAGGCTCTGGTCGCGGCTGTACTCAACCGTGGATATGAGGTGGAAACGAAATGATAATCCAATCGATCCTTCAAATTGACTCATTTACAAGCAGTTTCTTTTTTTTTTTTTTTTTTTTTGCAGGGAAGCGAGACATTTGCTCACACTTTTTTTTTTTTTTTTTAAATGGGCAGGCAATTAAAATACATATCAAATCAATGACACCCGCTTACATCCCGCATGATCTGATCCTATTTTAGCCAAACTACCTGTTAGAGAGTGTCAGTCAGATGATTAAACATGCGACACCGAGTGTTTACGAGACTCAAACGACAGAGATGAATTGTTGTCAGTCGTAATTGCGGGATGCGACCTTTTTATAAAAAAATAAATAAATAAAAAACAGAGAGCAAAATAAAAAAGGGAATGTGTGCAGGCAGCAGCGTGTCGCCAGCCCCGCCGGTTCACGTGTTGCCCACGCAGGGGCAGCCTTGAGCCTGTTTTCTGGCGCGTCCCCCCGTTTGTGACGCTGCCCGGTGTAAAACGAACTGTCCGAGCCAAGACGAGCCTGATGTGGGAATCTGGGAGTAATAACAGGCTCTGAACAAAGTCAACTTTACTTTTACCAGAAGAAATACACTTAGCCCATAATGATTATAACACAGGGTTATGCAAATACACACGGGAGGGCTGTGGTCGTGTAATGGCCAAATTATTCAGAAATCTATGGAGTTCAGTGCAGCAAGGTCACCATACAGTCACTGCTGAGGATCACATACATGTAAGACAGACCAACAACTGATCAGGGTTGGGTTATGATTCTCCGCGCGTGTTTGTGACTGAAACAGCGGAATAACACAATAAAGTGAGGTGTCCTTGTTTGAGATAAAGGTCAGGATTCAGCTGTTCAGCTTTGTTTAAAATTGGTGACCTCTCACCTCGACCTTCATCTGCTGGCAAACACAGCCTCACTTGGTTAATTTGTCAAATTGTATGTAATTTTCTGAAAGAAGTGCCACGTTAGGTGTAAAAAGTCATTTAACGAGTCAATTCAATCGATTATTGCACCGTTGAATGACAAATAACACTGGGGCCAGATTAAAGGAATAATGTGTTCTTCTGGATAGTTACAGTTTTTTTTCTGGAAAACGATGCAAGTCGAAGTACATCTGGAAACAAATGAAACAACTGATCTTCCATATTACCCCCTTTATATAAACTGAGGCTTCAATGTCATTCTGTTTAAACTCTTAAGTTTTTCTAAGGGAGTCTTGTTCCATAAAAGTGCCATTAGGAAGATTTTCATTGGGCCAACAGCACTGAAGCTTATAAATCACTCACAGCACTCTCACTGAGATGTGAAACAGTCGAAAGAGAAGAAGAGGAGCGGTGCGTTACACCGGAGCCACGGACACTGTCCACGGAGTGAAGGCATTTCTCCCCCCTCCTCCCCTCCCTCCCCTCCCCTCCACTTTCCTACCACCTTCTGCTTTTAGGGAAGTCGGTCAGCTGACTGTCTGTGGCTGTCAGGACTGTACTGTGCGCCCTCCTCTCCCCTCGCTCTCCTCCTCTTCTCTTCCTCTATTTCAAGCCAGAGTCCCGCTCCCATTGGAGAGCCGGGCGCTACGGATCCAGCCTTTTCTGCTCGACGTCACGGCTGCGCTGAGGATAAAGCGCCGGCTGGCTCCGAGCGCAGTCTGCTGGATACCAGGGAGCGGGAGAGAGTGCGAGAGGCGAGCCTTTTAAATCTCTGCGGTGCAGAGCTGGAAAAGCTGCTTCTCGGCGAAAAAAAATCAGACGCCCCATTTACTCTGCTCATTTGCTCCTGTTATTATTTTTTTTTTTTTCCTGGAGAAAAAAAAAAAAAAAAAAAAGAAGAAGAAAAAAAAAAAAAGGGACTTACAACCAAGAAAAATTGCAACGAGGACTGGTTCCCGTCTCAGCGAGCAAACGTGGTATTTCCTTTATTATTATTATTTATGCTTTTTTTTTTTTTTTTTTGGTGTGCGTGTGTGTGTGAATACACTTCTGCTGAAGGGACTGAGATTTTACTTTTGCACTGAGACGCATTGCTTTCTACCTCCTGCCTGGTCTCTCCGCCAGATTATCCCAGCAGAAGTAGGCTACATGACGCAAACCGTGTGCAGAGCATTAGTCTGAAAGTTTTTCTCCACTTTTTTTTTTTTCCCCCTTCCTTTTTCCTTTTTCCTTTTTTTTTTTTTCTCTCCCTCCCCTCCACCGATCGCACGGCGTTTCATGCTACAGCGAGCCAGTGCACAGCGGTGGAGGAGCCCGAAGAACTATTGCATGAAACAAGAAAGGAGAGGAGAGACGCTGGTTAAGAAGTCGGCTTTTGCAACGCTCGCAAGTTCCTTCGCGTATCTGCAAAAGGGTCGCGGCGACGACATGAGCGCGGAGATGAGCATGGGCCCGGAGCTACCCAGCAGCCCTCTGGCCCTGGAATATGTCAACGATTTTGACCTGATGAAGTTTGACGTGAAGAAGGAGGGCCTGGCCGGGCTGGACCGCAACGGGGTGCGCCAGTGCAACCGTCTCCAGCCCCAGGGCTCCGTGTCCTCCACCCCCATCAGCACGCCCTGCAGCTCGGTGCCCTCCTCGCCCAGCTTCAGCCCCACAGAGCAGAAAAACCACCTGGAGGAGCTGTACTGGATGCCGAACAGCGGGTACCACCAGCAGCTGGACCCGCAGACGTTAAGCCTGACCCCGGAGGACGCGGTGGAGGCCCTGATCGGAGCCACGGCTCACGGCCACCCTCCGCCTCCGCACGTCCAGCAGCAGCTGCAGCAGCAGGGCGCCTTCGAGGGCTACAGGGGCCCGCATCACCACCACGGCGGCGGCGGCGGCGGCCACCACGGCCACGGCCAGCAGCACCATCACCCGTACGCGGCGGGGATCCCGCACCACGGCGAGGAGCTGTCCGGGCACCCGGGCGGACACAGCCACCCGCACAGCCAGCACCACCACCACCACAGCCAGGACCCGGACAGCCCGTCCCCGGTGTCCCCGGAGTCCCACCAGCCGCTGCACCACCACCGCCACCACCACCACCACCACCATCCGCACGGCCACCTGAGCCAGTCGGGGGGCCACCACGGCTCCGGGGGCGGGCTCAACGTGGAGGACCGCTTCTCCGACGACCAGCTGGTGTCCATGTCGGTGAGGGAGCTCAACAGGCACCTGCGGGGCTTCACCAAGGACGAGGTCATCCGCCTCAAGCAGAAGAGGAGGACCCTGAAGAACCGAGGCTACGCGCAGTCCTGCCGGTTCAAGCGGGTGCAGCAGAAGCACGTGCTGGAGAACGAGAAGACGCAGCTGATCAACCAGGTGGAGCAGCTGAAGGCGGAGATCAGCCGGCTGGCGAGGGAGAGGGACGCCTACAAACTCAAGTGCGAGAAACTGACGGGGTCGGGGCCCGGTAACGGGTTCCGCGAGGCTGGCTCCACCAGTGACAACCCTTCATCACCAGAGTTTTTCATGTGAGTTGTCCGTAGCCTTTTTTTTTTCTTGTGAACAACCCCCCCCCCCCCCCCCCCCCACCCACCTTTTTCCTTTCTCCACAAATGACTGACTGGCTGATGAACAAACGATAATAATCCACACCTCCCATACTGTTTATGATTATAGTGATAACGGTAACAATTATATTCATATTAGAAGAATAATCCATCAAGTAGTATTCTCATATATAATCATCTCTCCATCCACGTGTCAACTGAGATACAAAGAGCAAAGTAGAGTGTCTGATCAGTCGCAGCATCTTTGTAGATTAGTTGCTTGTAGTGAAGAGACTTTTTTTTTTTCTTCTTCCTTCCTCAAAGAAGAGGACCGGCTGATGAACTTTTTCTTTTTTTTTTTTTCCTTTGAGGCTACAGCTTTTTGAATAATCTGTAAGTAGTGTGGGATGGCGTCGAGGCGGTTGTCTTGTAATGTTGTTCTCCACAAATGATGACACTGTTAGGAAACAACAGGCAGGCCTCGCAGCCTGCAACACACGAGACTCACATTCGACAAGTGGGTCCGTAATCTGAGAAAATCTCCAAAAGCAAGACTCCACTTTATGCAAATTTAACTTCTGTCTACTAACCCGTCACGGGAGGGGGGACATTTTATGCAACATCTCATTGATTTATTGCCTGCTTGGTTATATCCGAATATATATTGAAACAAAAAATCTGCATTAAATATTAATCCTGCATGCTGGACATGTACGGTAATAATTTCTATTTTGTACTTTCATCTTCTCGTGTATATTAAGAGCATGTTGTTGATCTGCGCTTCTCCATAGTTTTGGGGGGTTAGAGAAATGCAGCGGGGACAGAACAGCAGGACTGCCGGTGCAGTATCATATGGTGTGGGGGGTTTTTTTTGGGCTTGTAAATATTATGCAACCGCAGAACTGCACAACAAGATTGAGGAGGCTGGTTTGAACTTCTTTCTTTCTTTGTGTTGTGTTTTTATTTCATTTATTTTTTATGATTTTACATACATTTGGGGTATTGATTGAGAGAAGAGTGCATTTTCTTTTTGTTGCATTTAAATACAACAAACTTTGTGTGTCAAGTGCACTTTTGGATTATGATTTCAAAGTTTTCATTTTGAAATTTGTGCAGACCTCCCTCCAGGAAGACATACTATGATGCTATATTGTAATATTATTCAACACAGGCCTAAGTGCAAAGTTTTAGATTAATATTTGGACACGTGTTCTGTGAGGCTGAGGAGAAAGACATGTGGCCACAATATTATTGGACCCAGATTGCACAGAATAGGCTATTGCGCACCAAGGCGAGGTTACAGGTTTTCTACTGTTTAACACACACAATGTGGGTTAATGCTCTGTGTCATTTTAATTCAACGTGGCTCTTCTGCCTTTCTATTAACTCTTCCAACACAAAGGCTAATCCTCTCATTCCGATTGGCGGCCACCTGTAGCATATCATCACTGGGCCTGATATTAACATTCATGATTTATATTTGTAACAATAGATAGAAAAAAAAGTGCAACAACTTACTTGTCAGGGGTTTTATGTAGAGTTCATATTTAGATACCGCGAGCATTTTAATACAAAGTGTGACTATTAATGCTCTATGTTTTCCTGATTTTTTTTCTGCCGGTCAGTGAAAAAGGGGACTCAGGCTGTGCAAATTCTCAAAATGAAAACAATGTGTATGTTATGTAATACGTTTTTTGTCTGTTTTATTATTATTTGATGATTCTGGTTCTGCTGGCCAGATGCATAGTTAAAGTTTTTATTTTAATGATTTAAATTAACAAACTGTCAGATCATATCGAATAAGCATGGTGCTTGCATTTAAAACTATTGTTGAAAAGTCATGCATTTAACAATCTTTGGTTTGTTACTGATTCAACTGTGTTGAAATCGAACTGAAACTGCAGCAGCGGGTTGTTGTTTTGTTTTCACCTGTTCCATGTACTTTGCGATGATGGGGATCAATTTTCAATCCTGTTTATATAAATAATAGTTAAACACTTAAATTTGAACTGTTCCATTCAGGCTGGTTTCTGTTTTGTCTTATTTTTGGTTGTTTTTGGAAGAAATTGTTTCCTATTTTGCTTATTAAAGTCATTGAAATGGCAATAATTACCTCTCAGACTTTTTTTCTGCCACCATGTAAGATATGTGCTATGATGACAAAATCATACACACACTGAGTCACATTAACAGTATATTACCTGTAATTAATAATACCACACACACACACACACACACACACACACACACACGCACTGCAGTGACAGTAGCGCCAGAGCACACTCAAAAAGAAAAGGCTGTTGACTGCAGCTGCAGAGCTTTGGGGAAATTATTTTATCTTTTAAGAACTGAATCGCAACGACCTCTAAATTTGCGCACATGTCACTTGTCCCTGGCCTTTATTTTATTTTCAGACTTCAGAATGATGTGGAAAGTTTGGACCAAAGCCCACTGGTCCCACTGTGATTAGATCACCGGGGCTGGCCGTTTCTGTGGCGCTGCAGGGAGATTCCTATACATGCTGCCGGCCTCTGCTGGCGTGCTGACTTCTGCAGAAACCCCGCCGTCACAAGAGCGCGCGGTAAAAGGAGATCTTTGACCTTGCAACATACCGGAGAAGAGATGAAAACCTCAGATTTGCATTAAGTGGTAAAACAATTTCGGGGGTTTCGCGTGCGTGGCTTTGAATACACTTAAAGGCTCAATCCGACTGGTTGTTACACAATTTGAGTCTTAAAAAAAAAAAAGAAAGAAAAAAAAGAGTCCGACCCTGTCGCCTAAAGCGCTGAGCCAGACCTCAGCTTCAAAATAATCCCTTCTGCGCGCCTGTGGGTGTGATATTTTTATGGTTCACATTAATGGAATTTATGATCGCCATGTGTCAACACACTTGCAATATCTCAGAAGTCTGTATTTCCTCTAATCTGCGCTGCACGCAAGTATGCGCACAAAATATCAGGTTCAGGGATTTCTGGGGTGTAAGACTTGCTTTACAAATGCAGCCTGCAGCATTAAGAGTAAAAACACATTCGCGACTTTGACACATAAAAATATCAACAAACACTGTCGTTCTTCAATCTGCGCGTCCGGATAGTATGACAGTAGGAGCAGAGAAGTAGAAGAAGAAGGGAGTAAGTGTTGATCTAGTCCCGGTCTAGAGTTTCTGGTGTCAGAACATTATCTGCCCCGTGTCTGCACATTCTCAAGGACAAAACCGCTAGGCAGAGAATGAACCAATGAGACCCAAGGAAGGCGAGTCTAGTTTACATTCTCTCTCTCTCTCCCTCTCTCTCCCTCTCTCTCTCTCTCTCTGGACAGCCGCTGCAGCCTGGGGGCATGAGTGCAGCTGGGGTGAACCAGGGGAAAGAGGCCTATATTTACACTTACCATAATAACACAAAATCATAAAAAACAAAAAAAAACAACAAAATGTTTTTGTTGTCTATAGGGGATCTCTTTCACCTTCTTCAGATTTTATAGAAAAGCTGCTGCCTGAGTGAGTCAGACACACAGAAGAGGAAACCGGGCTTTGTATGTTATGTACAGTAAGCTATCATATGGTCTGGTGTGACTTCAGAGCTCAACACCCATGTCGACTCTCAGCTGGACTCACAGAACTGAAAGAGCAAGAGCCTGACAGCGATCAAACAAATAACCCAACAATCATTTTTATTTAATGTATAAAAGCTGTCTGACTGTGAATCTAAGGCTCAAATTCTATTCACACTCCCTTTGTGATAAATCTCTAGAAGCATTCATTTAATATTAGACAATTTGGAAAAAAATGAATCCTAACAACGTATTGGCAATCTGATTTCTGAATCAATACACACACATTGATCCACTAAGGTGCATTTGTGTAGTATTTTTTTGCATTATTGCATCATCACTGACTTGTATGAATTATATGTGCATGATTAAACGGTGCAGAGATGACAGCCCCAAGACAACATTTTGACAGATTCCTTCCGGCAGAAACCATTTAAAAAAATATTTTGACAAATAGCATGTCTTTGATGAGAGCCAATGGTGTGCAGTATATATAGAAATGGAGAGTGGAAAATTGTAAGAAGAAAAGGAAAAATAAAATAGGGGAGAGAAATGCAGAGGCAGAAAGTAGAGAAAAGCATCAGCATCAGCCTCAGCTCAGCGGAAGAGCCAAGGACACAGTGACCAGGCGTACTGTAATGATTTTAGTCTCCGATCACACATTCACGCCCCCCCACAGAGATCCTATCTGCATTCAGCCTGCTCTGCCAGCCTCCACCTCCAGCTCCTTGCATCAGCAGCAGCAGCAGCAGCAGCAGCGAAGAGCCCCAAACGGCAGACCTAAACCTGTCCTGCTTCCGTTCATCCCACTGGACCCCACAACGTTTTTAAGCTCCAGTCAGCTACAGCAGGCCAACGGCTTTTAGAAACACCCCAAGCTTTAGTCTGAGCCCTACTGCAGGTATTTCAAAGCCTCTGAAGTGTGTTTGCGCATTCCTGCCCATTTCACACATTCGGACCTAAAATACCATGAACTCATTCACATTTTGCCTAATTTGTAAAATAATACAAGGTGATTCTTTTTTGCTAATTTTACTGTATTTACTTTATTCACAGAACCACATATGGTTATTTTAATTACCAGCAGCTTCTATATGGTTTGAACTCCGTCTGTGTTATTATGTTGATTTAATCACGTTTAGATAAAATTCCATTTAGGTATATTGTGCATACACACACACTTACACTGAGACACACACACAAGCAGTCCAGCCCACTGCCACACCAGCGGTCCATTGACTTTCATTGGAAGTGACTTCCCTGCTACTCTAAATCACAATGATTTCCCAGGGAATTAAAGCAGGCTTTTCCCAAGGGACACACACACACACACACACACACACACACACACACACACACACACACACACACGAGAACATTAACCAGTAACTGAGAGGGGTTTTCAGAGTGTGTATGTGGGTGTGTGTTCACCTACCAATGCAAACACAGTGAGAATATGGGATGAAAGAAATATGTTGCTCTAATTAGTCTTTGTCTATTTGTGTTTTACTTTTTACTGTTTAGTGTGAAACGACTGCGTGTGTTTTCCAACTACTCACCATGTCTCCTGGTGTGTGTGCGAGCATGTGTTTCAGGTTGGCTGTCAGAATCTCACAGTTTTCAGCGCACTGGACCCGAGTCAATGGCAATCAATCTTCACTATCTTCTTCTCTTCGTCTCTCCCTCATTTCGCTCTCCATCCTTTCCTTCATCTTCTCTCCTTCAATCCTCAGCCGAGCCCAGCCCCGTGTGGAGTTCAGATCAAGACGGCATTACTTTGTGTTATTTATCTTCAGCCTGTTAACATCCAATACACACACACGCTTCATTTTGATGTGGGGTTTATATCGATGTATATATATATATGCACACATGAAGTATAAATAATATATAACAAACGCTTGCCTAAGGCTGGACAGTAACTCTACAATGACAACTTTTTATAACTTTACATTCATGTTATAGAATTAAAATACAATTACATCAACATTAATGATAATATCTCTAAAGGTTCCATTTCCACATGGTTGCAGACGAGAAGTAGCTGCTGGTTTCCGCTGACCTCGTCCACCGCAGCCTCTCTTGTGATGAATTTGTACCTTCATGGTCACAACCAGTCAATGGTCTGTATGATGGATACCTATGGCCATGGCCGCAGCGAGTCGATGAAAGTGACCCATGTGTACATCTTTGCTTCCGGGATGTGAAACCCAATTCCGGGTGGGATTGATCCATGTCTGGCCGCTGTGGGGATAAGGCCAGAGGGAGAAGATAAGAGCAGACACCGAGCGGTCAATGATACGTTTGAACCGTCAACCTCTAATGCAAACAGGACGCTATAATGCCCCCCCCCCCAGACTTTTAAAGGTATACAGACCATATTTCATCAGGATATGTGAAAGGCACTCGCTGCTGTTTAAGCACAAATGACTTCCACTGAAAATCAGTGGAAAAAAGTAGTATTCATACTGCAATATAAAAGTACTACATAAGTATTATTAAGTACTACTTAAAGTGGCAACACACAACTTTTCCGCCCCTGGCGTTTCTAAGTGGTATTATTAGAACGCAAGGTAGTTAATTCACACTCGTGGACTTTAGTCTATACTAAACCGTACACAAACAATATTTTGCAATATTTTGCACATTCCTCGCAGTTTTAGTTTTATTCATTATTCATTATCCTCTACAAAAGACACATAGCACATATTTGGTAAATTTCTGTTCATATTCTGTACTGTAAATCATACTGACTTAGCACTAACACTGTAGTACTTTAAAATACGACACTTATATATACCCTTGCACCTTGCACTACTTATCTTGTCTGTACTTGTCTGTAATTGTCTGTACTTGTTACGCACCAATACACCACAGCAAATTCCTTGTATGTGAAAACCTACTTGGCAATAAACCCAATTCTGATTCTGATTCTGATTCTATAAAACGGTAACTTAGATGCCACTGGACCAGGAGTGATATACTGTGAACATGCTTCTTTCTTCTCTCTTATTTCCAAAGTGGTGTTTCGTTTTTTTTCACACAAATTTGAAAAAAAAAATGCAGTGTGTTACCTTTAACCTTGTGTTCTTTTAGATTATCAAACGGACAATGGATCATAAATGTTTGTTTCTGGCTGCTACCATCAGGTAGCGGTATTGTTAGCAGCAGCCTGCTGCTGTTTAAAGCGAGAAACAACCGTAAGAATCCCAATTTAAACTAAAAACCCGATCTCAGTGCTATGATAAAGGCAGCGTAAAACATCCAGTAGTATTAATAAGTAGGTGGGTTGTGTTTTCTTATTGATCAAGTAGAAATAATGCAAACTCAATGTCTTGAAAAAGTTATGAAACCTCTAAAGTCCCGGAACACTCTACATCACGTGAATGCCTGTCTGAGGTTCACTCTGGTTTTATCTCGTCTTCTATCACCTGCCCTCTACGCCTTCTTTCCTTCCTCCATCAATGGGGTTCTTTTTCTTTTGCCAGGTAATTTTTGATAATCATTGAATCGTTCAAGTCATTTATATACCAAAATCCAAGACATTTGCTTGTTCCAGCTTCACAAAAATTTGGATTTTGCTACATTTCTCTGTTTTATATGATTGTAAATTGAATATCTTTTGAGTTTTTCACTGTTTATCAGCCAAAACAAGGAAATGAAGATGTCACTTTAATAGACTAAATTATGAATTAAAAAAA
Source organism: Lateolabrax maculatus (assembly GCA_031216445.1). Classification (NCBI taxonomy): domain Eukaryota; kingdom Metazoa; phylum Chordata; class Actinopteri; order Acropomatiformes; family Lateolabracidae; genus Lateolabrax; species Lateolabrax maculatus. Next base: position 16,911,454 of record CM062201.1, on the reverse strand, counting down.
TAATCAGTAGATGAAATTAACAAATTCCAAGACTTTATTTATTCACTGATAACTATAGATGTATTTCCTATCAGTCAATTAACTCTACTGAGTACCTGGACTACCTTGCATTAGCACTGCTGGTGTGCTAGATCATCTCCACCCTCTGTACTGTGCTCTGGCCTGTTGTCACCCTAAGATGTGAAGTAAATAATTGAATGGATCCATTAATAAATAGAGTGCAGGGGGAGAGAGAAATGGGGGGGAGGTGGAGAAGAGATGGGAAAGACAGGTCACTCATCTTTACAATCACCGCGCAGGGAGTGGCATGACTGCAAACACACTGCCACTTCTCTCTCTCTGTGCTCTTTTTCTCCCTAGGAGGTGTCTGGACATAATAAGCATTAGTTGAAGTGAACTCTGACTCTGAGCTCAGAGCAGGATGTGGCATTTCAACACATTTCCTCTCTGATCCACCGGGACAAGGCTACTTCCTGTAAAACAGGTGGAGGGAGGTAACCTGGAGCTACCACCACAGAGCCAGGCCAAGTCTACCTTCGACCCAGCCAAACTGTTTTCCAGTAGGCCTTGATAAATTCCAACTGGTGGGTGTTATTCCTATATGCTATAGCCTGCTATTTAATATAAAAACCTGCCAAGGGAGCCGTAACTGGAAAGGCGAATATGAAGTTGTGGTTTTGAACTATATATAATTTTAAGAGGATTCATTATCAGCTATTGAAAAGCTGCGGTAGTTTGCTGAAAATGTATGCCTCCTGTTACAGTTGGTGCCTTTTCGGCTGATGATAATCTTCCTCTTCAAGAACACAGAAATTGCACCAGACTTTAGTATTTATTTCTGCCTATATTTGTCTGTTGTTTGGGAAAGAAATCAGAGGATACAATTCTGGGGTGAAACACCAAATAAAGAGTTTGAAGTTCTACCGACAAAACAAAAAAAGCTGCCCTCAAATCACATCACTGCTCTTACATGCCCAGAAAGTATATACTTTTTTTCTCTCTACTAATTCTACACTAATGCTCACTTGCTGCTCTCTGCTTTCTCTCTCACCCATTCAACCCATTCTCGCATTTGCTCTCTTGCTTTCCCCTTGTTTTCTCTTTCTCCGGGCCTTCTTTTTTATTTTACAGCCTGATCTCTATTTAGATTTCCTCGTTTGGAGTTGCCACAACGCTCCCCGCTGCCAACATCTGTAAGTGGTTTGGAGGCAAGAGACACTATGGAAAAACATCAAAAAATAAAAAGAGCAGAACGGCGCTCTACTACCAGGGTTAGATAGAACAGAGGCTGTGGAAAGGGTACAAACTGAACTGGGATCAGAGGCACAGGCAGGCGGCAGGCCAGCCTCTGTCTGACTGAAGGTATAAGGTTGGCGTTGGAAGGAGATAAGTGTCTGAATCAGGGAAAGACATTCATATATTCGTGCAAAACATAAATGCAATACCTACACTTACAGTACTGTAGCTTAGATGGGTGGAGGTGGTGTGTGGAGTTCTTGGGACCCCACAGTTTGGGGTTTACTGTGGATTGACCTCAATCACGTGTCAGGTTTTAGGCAGATTGGATTTAAGCTGCAGCACTTTTAAAGAGATTATGTTATTGTAAGAGATTAGGGGAAGTAGATACATTGAAGGGAGCTAATGAGGGGGTTCTCCCCTCCCCAGCTGCCAGCCTAATTCAGTGTTCACTGTCCTGTTGATAATACACACTACAATAGTATTACTGTGGCATTAGAGGCTTTACAGTGTTGTGGCAGTGAGACCCACTCCGTTGACAGTGTGGTAGAGGTTCAGATGGTTGCGTATTGCATTTACCATACCGTTTTGTGTGACCATGTGGCTGTTCTTCATACACATGTGTAAGGGGGAGAGAGGGAGAGTTTGTGTGTACAGTAGGGTCTCATTAGGTAATGAGGATGATTACGCTGCATTAGGTGGTGGAGAATAGAGGCAACAGCCACAGGGTGGGAGGGGAGAAGAGAACATGTGTCTGTGATTTGCGGCATAAGCACATACCATTTAATTGACACAAGCTCTCTCTGTCTCCTGATTGGTGCACAGCTGTCCTCTGCTTGTCTGCTTGGCCCTCTCTGTCCTTGACTCGGAGGGCAGAGAGACAGATGTGGTGTGAAAGGGGCGGAGTAGGCGAATACAGAGAGTGTGGAAAGGTACTGGACTGAAAGTCGGCCGCCGTTAGAGGTGGAGAGTGGAATATTGGACGTGTGTAAAAGTGTTTTGTAGGTCAGTCCGTCGCAGCCATGTAAAGCAGAAGAAGAAGATGGAAAGGTTTTGTCTGGGAGTCCCCATGACAGATTCTTAAGTAATGCTAGATGACTCTTCTAAAGGAGTAGTGGAGAAACTACGAGAGCATCACCAAACATAGAGGAGCAGTTGACTGAGTGTGTGAAGACAGGCTTCCCTTTGCATGGAGCTGCCCTCTCTATTCCCCTTCTATAAGTAGGCAGGTATTTTTACCCAGGATAAAGTGCTGACCCAGTCTCAGGTAATTACACCCCTGTTGGGCTTTGGCACAGACATGTCAGGGCGGTGCTGAGTGCACCTTACACCCTAGCTACGGGTAAACCACACTTATCTCACTATTTACAAGCAAGTATAGAGCCTCGCTCTACATGAGAGGGTGGGAGGAGGGCATACCTTGGCAAAGCCAGGAAACCTTTCTCCTGGCAGAGGTCCACTGACATCCCATCCTCCATCAAAGAACATAAAAGGACACAAAAGAAATGAAACTATATTCCATATTTATGCATATTGTGTAATCAGAGTAAGGAAAAAAGCAACATAAATACTGCCAAACTGAAGGATCCTGGCAATGTTGTGCCCCTGTGTGGTACATTTCCTGGCATGCATTCAATCCAATAATCCCTAAGAGGGTTAGGCATGTTCTAATCACTTCTAACATAATAATGTTGAATGATCATGAATGATGCATATCTTTCTTGGAAGCGGTTTTCAAAGAAAACAATGGCTCTATTAACATGTCAGGGTGTGTTGATGCTTCAAAATGATTTGAGTAGCATGACACAGACTTTGTTTTTAGACAGAGTTGTTAATAACATAATAATATAATACCACCATATGATCCTATCTAAATATACAGTACATGAAGGTATTTAGGGTTTGCTGCCTTGGCCCAAGGCCAAGAGAATCTGAGGGTATTTGGACCAAGTTCAGTTTCATTTTCAGGCTCAAACCTAAAACATAAATATCACTACTGAACATACAGTGTTACTATTCAATATAGGTTTTAATATTAAAGCTACAATGATAGACTTAATACAGTGCACACCGGTAATTTTGTCCTTGTCTCGTCACAAACACATGCACTATGAGTAATGGCTTATCAACAGGTTGCAACTCGCTCACTTGCTAAGTTTGACTGTATTGGACAGATACTTAGAGTGAATATAAATCAAATGGGTAAGGCAGAACTTTTCAAAGCCAATCAGTTGTCAGGAAAATCTGCATTTGAGAACACTTTTGAAGTTTCTTTTTGTCCTCTTGTTTTTCTCCTGACAAGGCAAATTGACTTTGACATCAAAATATTGTTTTCAATTTCGAGAAAGAAAAAGGATTTTAGCTGTTGGGCCAAGCTGGGCTCTGGTCTAAATCAGGCTGGGTCAGACTACGGCTTGATTTTCAAGCCAATGCAGTATAAGAACTGTTTTACTAGCTTCAGAGGGATGGAGGGTTCAAATTATGATCACTCTGAATCATTCTCTTAAACAATAATTACTTTTTGTGTAAAGCCTGGACCAAAACCATAACAATAAAAACATAACCCACCACCACAATGCAAAGTAATTACATTGGTGTTTCATTTATCATAATCATACCCTGTATTAATGTTGTTGTCAACATGATATTAGCCCAGTTTCAGCCTTCATTCCATGTATAGTCTTCCACTACATAGGAAAAAAGTCTGCACAAAAGCCACTGAACATGTGTTTTTCAGACTTTGTCCGTGAGCAGGAAATCTTTAGACCCAGTTGCCTTTACAAGAGACTTTCTCCAGTATCTATATATCTTCTTTCCCATTAAATGCATGTTCTATGGAAACTATGTGCTGTGTGTTGCTAGGCAAAGCGGAGGCTAAGGGAAATGGCTGTGGTCAGACCATAGTCCTTGAACGAGAGGAGGAGAGGAACAGAAGACAGAGGGGGAGAAAAAAAATGGAAAAGTGAGGCACTTTCTGAATTTGATTTCATTTATCCATGTATGCATGCACACGATCACACATACAGGTATGTGCGTGCACACGCCCATAAAGAAGCGCACATGCATAAACACACGCTAGTTCCAGCTGAGGTGCTGTGTGTAATAATACGCTGGTGGGAATGTGCCACTGCACGTTAATTCTCCCTTCACGCTTGCATTGAGGAACACAGAGCCTCTAATTGATGCTAAACAAACTGCTGACCCAGACTCAGGATGAAGGTCTGTCACTGATGCACACGCAGAAACACACACTGGTACACAAACCATAAAATGTACTATTTGCCCCAAATTCACAAAACGTGGATATGCACAAGTCCAGCTAAACAAATCCAAGGTTTCCTAAATTGTCACACATTTTTTATGCTCTATAAGAGGCTTATAGGTGCAAAATTTCCACTACATGAACAAGAATGAGACGCATAGGTGGCAATCTGCAGTGTCCTTGGCTTTCTGAGGTACATTTGGGAGTGTGTGAGTTTTCCTGCATTAGGAGACCCTTCTGGAGGGTGGGGTGCCTAAGAAGGTAAACTCCTACTCATCCTTGTCACACACAAACATAGGCATACATACACACATGCCGGCCCCTAAAGGAAGCTCCAGGGAGGCACAACGACGCCTTTGTGCGGGCCAGATTTCCCATGTCTCCCTGCTCCAGCACACAGATAGATCATCTCAGTATAGCCTGCTGTATGAAGGGCAAGTGCATGCATGCCGTGCAGAGAGAGAAAAAGAGGGAGGGAGAAAGAGAGTGAGAGTGGGAAAGAAGTTATAACCCAAACCACTTCTTTCCTTTCTCTTTTCGCACTTTCACACTTTCCCCTTGTCTCATGTCTCCCATGTCTTTCCCTCTCTCTCTCCCTCTGTACACTCCCCTTTTTCTCTCCCTCTCTCCGCAGAGGAATCCAGCCTCTCCATTGGGATTGGAGCTCTTTGAAGGTGATCCAGAACTGTACTGCTCGCTGCCTCTGCTCTCCTCCCTCTCCTCCCTCTCTCCATCCCCACCATCTACCCTCCACCCTCCGCTCCCACCCCTCAGCCCTCAGGGGGCCTGGATCCCGCTCAACCGAGAGCAACCATGCTCCAAATCCAGGCCCGGGCTTAGTACTCCTGCCGCAGGCCTCACTGGCTGTCCCACTGCACCACAGAGAGACAGAGAGGTGGGAGGCCTGGGAAGAGAAGAGCAAGGGAGGAAATGACAGAGGAAGAAACAAGGGGGGGTAAGAGGTGTGTTTGGTCACGTTCATAGTTGGTATTTGAAACACAGAGAGAGTAGGGGGGAGATGCTGCTCGACCAAGCAAAAGTTTCTCTTACTCTAGCTCTCCCCTTCCTTACCGATCATCTCACCCCTTTCCCCTCTCTCCTTCACGTAACTGTTTATTTTCCCTTTCATTTCATCCTCACACTCCCTCCCTTTTTCCATCCCACTTCCCCTCTTTTGCCTTCCCCTTTTCCCTCCATCCCAAGGGCAAGCTCTTCACAGACTCGTCGGACTGGTTTCTTTGGCACACCACACAACACACTAACACACACTCGGATGCCAACATACACTCAGGCACATACCTCTTCACTTTAAAAGAGGGTCCTTCACTCAATGCCTCAGAGTCGAGCAGCAAAAGACAGAGAATGACAAACAGACAGAGGAGGGGAAAAAAGAAAAGAGGCAGATAAAGAGAGGGAGTGAACAGGAGAGATGTGCATTCCTTTGGCTTGCCTGACTCGGGAGTGCAGGAGACGTGTTGCTGGCTGTTCGGTTTATTATCCCCAAGCCATATGGGTTGGCAAGCTTTTGGGGCGTGGTGGGATACATTTGTGTGTGTGTGAGTGTGTGTTTGTGCGTGTGTGTGTGTGTGTATGTCAGGGTAAAGCAGAGAGTGTGATTATACTTACATTATGCCTTTTATCACTTAAAGTAGGTAGCTGTGTGTGTTCCTGGCCACAATAACCTGAGGAACCACACTTTCAGATTACTGCTTTCAATAAAACATAAAGAGCTTCCAGTACCTCTACATACTGATTCATACCACATATTTATACACATGCACACACAAGCAAATTTACACAAGCTGGTAATTTCAGCTATTTGTGACATAAATGCAAATTTAATTGCAACTTAATCATAATCACATGATGGAATGGCATCATGCAATTGTTGTTTTCATACAGCTCCATTTGATATTCATGGATAATTTATTTGTTTTATTAAGTTTATTGTAGCTTGAGTCTGATTTTCATAGTTGTGGCCATCAGGTACATTAACTAAACCACCTCATGTGGAGTTAAACCCCAAAGCGAGTGCAGCTAAAGTCAGTGATAATCTCTCTGTAAGTAACGTAGTACATACCAACAATCTCATCCAGAGTTTGTTGTCCAGATCTTGCCCGTATATAGTAGCTATATGTTTTAGTTTGCTTATATATGTTTAGTTGTATATCTGTATCTTGATTGTCCTGTAAATTTGTTCTCTGTACTGTGCGTAAGTATAATGAGAGTTACTGAAAACCAGAGTCAAATTCCTACAGTAGTATGTCAGCATACTTCACCAAATAAAGGTGATTCTGATTTATCCGTTGGTCAAAGTTGAAGTTGGTCTGTAAACTGTGCAGAGTGCTTACAACGGACAGTTTGGGGAAATAATATTACTGTTCTCTGGATTTGTTAAAAACCTGTATGATCACTGCCCATGCTTGTTTTCCCATTACACTTTCATTTTCATCATCGTGTCCTACAAATTACGTTCATATACAGCAAATACGTTTTGAAGGAAACTTAATGCATACCGGATTATATTTTCAATCAACACAATTTATTTATCTGGCAAATAGCAAAAATGCTGTGACTGAGCATTTCAGTAAAATGTTAATTGCACTGGTGGCACGTGGTTAAGGTTAAGGAAAGACTGTGGTCTGGTTTGATGCAGAAAGCAGTCTGCAGTAACTTGAAGCATGAGACATGACCAAAACCATGATCTTTCCCCAACCTTAACCAAAGTGCTTTTGTTGCCTAAACCAAACCACAGACGGGTTAACTCCGGTCTCTGGTGCCACTGCTCTGTATGCCCCCAATCCACCCTGATCACCTCCCTGCAACTCCGGTGTGGTACATAAATGTGGCAATTCCTTCACTCAAAAAGATATTGCCTCGGAACATGATCCAGGTAGACATTATGCTTTTTATCACAAATTTTTTAATTGGGAAAACAATTTAGTAATAAATGTAATTCCTAGAAATAGGCTAGATCTGGGAACACCAATCCTATCTATTAACATGGCGACTTCATTGTTATCATTTCCAATAGGAATGGCCAAAGCTACAAAAAAAAAAGGACTCAAGTTGTTCGAAACTATTATTTATTCTATTCTTACTACTAGTTATTGTATAAATTGAACAGCCAATCAGCAGCTCCATAAGCAGATTCTTTATTTTCTGCATTCCTCAGTTATTTCCTCCATCCATTGAAATCCTTCAGACTCTGTTACTTTCATCTTAATCACCTCCCTGTTCTGCCCCTTCATCGTGACAAGGGTCAACAGTGGTGTGTACACTGTGTGTGCCCGAGTGGGACTGCTGCTGAAGGTGTGTGCCTTTTGTGTGTATGTGTGGAAGGAGCAAGCTATCTATAGCCTGTGTATCCCTGGGGATTTGAGTCTTAAACTCCATATTCATGACACATCACTGTGGGGATTAGAAGGGCATCATCAGATAGAGGGGCTTACGTCAGCGGGCACACACACACACACACCCTCACACACAGAATATAACACAGACACACTCTCTCAGCAGCAGTTGCACCCTGGAAAGCACAGCATATACACTTTCCAGGAAGTTCTTCTCTTATTTCTGAAGGAAGTGACTTTTTTTTCCATACATGCACATTAATAAACCAATGAAAGGATAGAGAGGACACTTCTCTATGACCACAACTGGTATTTTAGGCAGAAAAGCCAGGATGATTGTTTTGTATCACTAACCAGAATACTTCAGTGTTAATTTGATCAGTGATTATTTGCCTATTTGAAACTAACAGCATCCAGTGTTTGTCTAGCACTGCTAATTCAAACACTTTGAGTTGGAACGGGGAGTGCAAATTGTTGAGATGAGAGCAAACCAAAATGTGTGAGATGGAGGGGGGGGTGGGTCGGTGTACGGGGGGGGGGTTGATTAAGGCCAAACCACGTGGAAGTTGATCAGCAGGGGAGGTGGAGAGGGAGGGGGTGTTAGTACAGGCAGCATGGATCTGTGTTGTGATTGTTTGCTCATGGCTGTGTGTGCAACCATGTATGTGTGTTCTTATCTCCTCTGGTCCACAGCAGCAGGAGCATCAGAGGAAGCACGGCCTTTCCTTCCTGTGCCTTTCACACTGTCACAACACACATGAGCCATAAAACTCTGTGGCTCCATCCAATGTATGGAGAGAGCGAGAGAGCGAGAGAGAGAGAGAGAGAGAGAGAGAGAGAGAGAGAGAGAGAGCAAGAGAGATAGGGGGGTTTGCCTTTGAGTGCAGAACACATGTGTGTGTGATTTGTGGCATCCAGCACATACCATTTAATTGACACAATCTCCTTCTTCTGTTTGGCGCAGAGTTGTTTTCTACTGGGAGAGAAACAGGGAGCAATTGAGGGCGAGATTGAGAAACAGTTGAGGTGAGTGAGGAGGAAAAGTGGCCTAGCAGCAGTAGAGGGTACTGGGACAGTGGATGTTCAGTATGGGCTGGTGCCCTCCACGGGGGAGCTGAGGAAGGACACTTCTCTACCCTACATTCTGCACCTGGCGCTGGGCTTTGGCAGACAGCCATTCCCCCGCTTCCCTGTTACACCCTGTGCTATCCATCCACTGCTCAACAGCACCTCAGCCTCCATCGGTTGTCCCTCTCTGTCAGTCCCAGAGTTTTCAGTAGCACTGTCAGGCCGGGGAGGCCCACCTAATAATGCAATAAGAATTTAATGTTATTGTGAGTAATTCCTGGTGTGAAATTGATAAAAAAAAAAAATGTGTTTGTTGTGTGATATATGTTGTGTTTATGGCTGCATGAATAACACATTGTCATGGAGAACTGGTGGAAAAAGACTGCGGCTGCCTTTCAATTACCAGGGGATGAAACTAGTTTGCATGCAAGCATAAAAAGTAGGAAAGAGCAGAAAACCTCTTTGTTTACACTGAGTGCCATGTACTGTGAGAATGACAAGTGATGTTATACTGTATGCATTTAAACTGTCTAGTCTGAATCGTTGAGGATGTTTTTTCCGCAGCGCAGTATAGCGGAGACGTTGATGTTTTTATTAGCTCCATTATTAATCACCATTAATGAAGTTCGCTTCCCAGAGTCTGTCAGACTTCACATCCACTGAACTGTCATCTACATTTACAAATGCTGTGCTCAAAAAGTGCACGTGTGACCAGCCTCAGCTCAACATTCATCAAATGAATCTTTCAGTGACAAACACCCAGCTAATGTCATTACTTGATTGCATTACTATGTCAGCATTGGCTTGCAAGGAAAAGTTACTTTTGTCAAAAACAAACTTTTTATTTTGTATTTTCATAATTACAACTGCACAACCACAAGAGGATAAAAAATAAACACATAGTGCCTAACTCATATGTAGCAGCTTTGAAAACGTATTCAGTTTAAAAGCACTCTACCTTTGGTCCGTCATTGTTCAGTATTGATAATTCGCTGTAACCTGAAAGATGAGTCAATTTGAAAGTAAGGTTAACCTGGCTATTCTACTGTCTTTTACGTATAAAATGCACAACGCCTGTAGACTTCAGCTGTGGCTGCAAGCTGCTCCTTTGTGGAGGACAGTAAGTGTAGTCACTTTGCATTGAGAGCAGTTACAATAGATTCCAAAGGCAAATTGCAATAAAGTTACAACATGAATGCCTAAATATAAAGGTTTCAAAACTTATGAAAATTGAATAAAAAAAAAACCTTACAAACTGCCTCCCAATACATATTCCATTTATCCATTGTTGATCTCTACTGTATTTTCAGTATGTTTCAATGCTTGCTTTGCTAATAAACTGCAAAATATTATACTTCTGGCAGAGTTTTGGAGCAATGAGGAGCAAAGAGGTAGGAACAGTGCTGGGCTGCTTGGCGATTTTGATGTAGTAGCCACAGTCAGAAATACAGTTAACATGACGCACATGGCCCCAAAAAGACTTAATCCTTAAAACAAGCTTTCCAAAAGAAAAATACACTATGACATATTTTTCCAAAAAACAGCAATGAAAAGAGATCAACATATCCACACAGTTATCTCCACTGGACCAAATATATTATCTAAGCTTTCGGTCACAAAGACCTACAAAAGAACGGGTGGTAAGTGTCACCAAACTCTAAACTGATCCTCTGCATTATTCCTGTATAAGTAAGTATCAGAATATTATTTTTGGGCCATTTGTGTGTGGAAGGATCAACCTGCTCACCCAGAGAAGAACTCAAGTAACATGAATGCTCTAAAATGCACAAGGCAGAAGAATGTTTTCAGAGTAGCGTTCACAGGAATGAATGGGGCACCAGCCATGCTGTGACATAGAAGAAGTAGTACTGGATCTTATGAGAGGCATAGAAACACTGTCCTAGTCAATATAACTACAATATACAATCTACCGTAGATACATTTAATTGTTTTTACACAACATACTTGTGTAACAAATCCAAACATTAAATTTATAAAACTGTGGGAAATGGGTATACATGTGTATACAGGTGGTGTTGTGCTGCACACACACGTGCACACACACACACACACACACAAGCACTCTCTTTCCGTAGAGTACTGAGGTGGGCATGGTGCCAAACCAACACTTCATTTCAATTTCAAATCCGAGTCCTGACTTTGACCTTTCAACACAAAACTAGTTATAGACTCACTCTTAGCTCCTCTCTCTCTCTATCTCTCCACGTCTGTCATGCTGCTTGTCAACACACATTCCAGGCCTTCATCTTGCTCATGATTTCCTTCTGATATTTCTTTTTCATTTTGCTTTTGCATATACCGTCACATATCATCATTTGAGGACTTCTTAAGTCTCTTCACGAGTAACCGTAAGTGACTCGTACAGCTCATCCTTGGTCACTTCCTGTTTCCTGTGGCCTTTGAGCAGTGCTTCCTGTCTCTGTGAGTTCTGTGGAATGTCACCTTTCATCATTATGGGACATTGACACATCTGTCGCCAAAAAATGCGAGAGCATTTCTCTCTGCTGTTAAAGTGTCAACGCTGATTGTGTGAAAAGAAGAAAAAATAGAGGTAGGAGGGAAAGTGAGAAAAGTGAGGAAAAAAGGGTGTGGGTAGCGGAATGAGTCTGCAACCAGTAAAGACACATTTTATCAATATTTGCATACTTGCGTACCATTGTTTTTCAAAATAGATACCACTAATTATGCCAAAGATCCCTGTACGTATACGTTTAGGGACCATTTAGGAAGACATTATTTATTTCAGGATGTGACAGTGACATAACCAGTGACATAAGACCATCAGCAGTATCACAGAATGAGATTTACAATCATTTCTCACTTCATCCTCCAAAGTTTTCTGATCACCAAATGGCAGTTACACAACGCTTGTGATGGGGAGGGAGCGTGTTGCTCTAAGCCAAAGGAAGGGCGTGTGAGTGTAAAATAACACCAAAAACTACACCAAAGGAAGAGAGGAGATGGAGAAAAAGAGTTGGGGGGAAAGTGGGAGATGGAGAGGGGGTACCCAGGTGGGTGTTCCAAAAACCTGTCAAGGTATTTCCTTCTGCAAACATAGGAGTTGTGGGACTGCACAGAGGCGGACAGGCTGATACACACACACATATACACAAAATCCAACATATTACGCTAAAAATACATACCAGTGGTCGACAGTACAACTTTAACACATTTTTTGATTAGGTAGGTCTCAATCCAATTCCACAAACACACACACACAAACACACATACATACATACACCAACTTAATGAGCCATTTAATGCCCCCACAAGCTCCAGATTTTGTGAGCTTCCTCACTAGTATCAAAGTCCCCTGGTATCCAATACCTTTAACACCCCCACTCCAGATACACTCACCCACGCATGCACACACACACACAATCACATTATTCCTTCATTTGGTCAATGTCTCCTCACTCCTAATTCTACCACGCATATGCCTGCATGCTCTCACATAAATATGTACACACCTACGCACACTCAGACACACACTATGTCCCACTGCTCTCCTTCTACGCCAGCTGTAGTCCACCCAATGTGTTTACATAGCCTGCTGAACCAAGACGGAGGGAGGGAGAGAGGGAGAGAGAGAGAGAGAGAGAAAGAAAGAGAGAGAGAGAAGAGAAAGGGAGGGAAAACACGAAAGAGAAAGAGAGAGAGAGAGAGAGAGAGAGAGAGAGAGAGAGAGAGAGAGAGAGAGAGAGAGAGAGAGAGAACTGGATGGACGGAACAGGGCTGTTTGTCTGAAGGGGCTTTCCTGTTCTCACAGGAAATGTTAAAAGAGGGGGAAACCAGGAGCAGGACAGGAGAAAGCAGGATGAAAATAAATGAGACAACAAACAAATTATAGAAGAATGATACCAGGAGTGGGGAAGTCAGGCACAAGTAGAGGGAGACATTGGTGATGACTTGAGCAAATAAAAGGTCATGGATTATCATGGAAACATCTGTCCTGCTGTTCAGATAAGCCACAAGACAGCGAGTGCTGAACTGGGAATCACGATCTCCTCTGCTCTGCCGCCTCTTTCTCGCACTCCCCACTGCAGGTTAGATCACAGATTAGACTGTTACGCATACCTGCCGGGTATTATAACAGCGATGTAGCATTCTGACTTTGCCACCTGTGGTAGTTGACTCACAGGCTAATGCTCAGTGTGGATTGTGGTCTTTTCGTGGCAAAGGTCTCGACTTTTCCCACCATTATTTTGAAATCAACTCAAAATGAAACCAAAATGTGTGTTTTCCTGTTGCAGTGCCATGATGTGTTGTCACTGTGGTGAGTTTGGGTGGGTCTGTGGTGTGTAGTTTGTGCCCTCTGGTCATGGATGGGGTTAACACTGCGTCTGCCCCAGCTGGCTGTCTAGACCCAATGACTCCAATAAGTGTGTGTCCATGTATGTGTTTGATGATGGTGGTGGTGGAGGAGGCGTAAGCAACCATTAATCACTAAATATTGATTTGAAGCTGCTAATTACTCCTCAGTATCCTCAGGTAAAGACCACAAGAGTAAAAAAATAGCTTTCTGATATGTTCATGCCCTCTTGTTCTCACTCGTTCTTTGATTTTGCCATCAGTTTTCCCCACTTCGACCTTTCCCAGGGGTCAGCATCTTTCAGAGACTGCGGCCTTTTGTGTGTTTCGTACTGGATAATTGACAAAGATTCATCTTCTAGTGTGTGTGCATAGGCTGTGAATTTTAGTAATTCAAACGCTCTACAATTAAGCTCATGAATGCAATTACTGTGTGTTTAAAGGTATAGTTCAACATTGAGTAATTCGCTTTCCAGCGACATAAACATTAAACATAAAAAACCTTGCTTACACAAGTTCTAAGCCCGTTTTAAACTAAGGCACCTCTGATCTATAAATCTCAAATTACTTGAAATGTGTGGCACCTGTCTTACAAGCAGCAATTTCCCCTTCTATAATGCTAGAACAAATGAGGTTTTAGTCAAGAATAGCCATGGACCAAAAGAGAAAAGCAAGCTCTTTGGAAGACAAGATCACGGCACGGTAGAGGAGATTGAAGCCTGGCGTATTATTCTGTATACTAAATAGCGGGTTGACAAACAAAGCCAAACACGTAACTTGGCAGTGTGTTGCCACTGCAGTGAACAAGGTGGGGCAGCAATACAGAATTGAGGCTGATCTGAAAAATAAATGGTCTGACCTTAAACTACAATGGGGAAAAAAAGAATAGCCATACATAACTGCAGCATTAGGGCAACGGTAGGGGGGTCTGGCACGCTGGAGCTCTCCAAAATGGACCAACGCACTGCGGCAATCATTGCGAAAAACGTATACACTGGCATCTGCTCCAACGGCAACAGTGAATGTTTCCAAAAACATCTATTCCTGTTTTTAATCAAAACACCTCGCGCCTGACAATTAATTCCTCACACCTTTATTTGATAATTCCAATCACATTTTTCTTAAAGTTAATGCAAAGTTCACCACAGGCTGCAATACCCCTACATAACCAGCAGGAAAATAACTTCGGTCAAGTCTAGACTTTGCTTAGAGATAAGACTGTTTCCGTGAGGTAAAAGTAAGGTTTTAGAAATAATCGATCTTAAGTCCGTTTTATAAATGAGTCTCTGTACCTCTACTCCCTGCTATGTGTAGTCATGTCCTTTGTGATGTTGTAGTGAGGGAGCCGGAGGAGAAGAGCTGTCCACCTCTTACTGGAAGGCACTCCCCCTCCCCCTCCTCTTCCTTTCTCCCCCTGTCACACAGTACATCCTCCCTCCTCCAATAGCCCCTGCTACATTCTTTCATCTGTAACACTTTCATAATATTTTTTTTCAATATAATATTCTACTCACTTTCCCCCCTCCCTCCCCCTTCTGTTCTCTGTATGTATAGCAGAGTGAAGGGCCTCTCAGCAGCTTGTTTGACCTGTGATAAGGATTGGGGGGAGACAAATATTGTTGCTCAGTGGAGTCGGGCACACACTGTTCTGTTCTGATCCTGCTGAGAGCAAAAAGCGCAAATGCACACATGCACGAGACAGACATGGAAGACTCAGGGAAAGTCGGAGAGAGTGTGAGAGCGTGAGGTGGCGAGAGAAAGGGATGCGACATATAATTGTGCTCTAATGAAACATAAACAGTGCAGTCTGAGGGAGTGTGTCTGGGCAGGGCCCCCGGCTGGCCTAAAGGCCTAAAGGCTCTGCTCTCTTAGGCTCTTAATTATGACTGAGGAGGTCAGTCACGCCTCCTCTAACCCGTCACCAAATACTCTAAGTATTGTAAATATTGTGTGTGTGTTTGTGTCTCCCTCTGCGAGTCTGTGTGTTTATGTGTGCCATGTGCGTCAGAAAAATACAGAGAATGTCGTCTTTGCGGGAACCAACTGCTCTGAATGTCGTCCCCGACCGTTTTCATTCTCCACTGTACAATGTCAAACCTAACTGCAGATACCCACCTGTCTTTTCCACGCTCACTGGTGGTCACATTCAGTTTGAACACTGTCTTTTATAACCATGTACTTTTCTTTCTCTTCAGTCCTGGTGGGAAAAGAGCAGCTGTCACAAACCTCCGTTTCAAGGGTCACACTTGTTCTCAGGAATATGCCATCGAGGAGTGACTGTCCTTTTTTTGTTTTCTAGCATGTTCTCTGTGTGTCCCACTCCCATGGGACCTCCCACTACCAGACAAGACCTTAAAATATTTCAAAATATGCAATTCAGATACTTGATTATTCTCATAAAGGGTTACAGCTTAAAAATGCATGTTTTGGTTCTGTAACCTTGTTGTTTATTTGAAGCAGGTGTGTGTCCATACACACACATGTGTGGGAATGTGACTTGTGGCCAAGCTAGGTTTAACTAACAGAAGGGTATTTCCAGCCAAACAGTCTGGCCACAAAACCCAGACTAACTAACCTCAGTGTCTGGGTGGCTGGTCTGAACTTCGCCGTCAAAGTCCTAATCAGCCAGCACATTATACACTATTATGGTTACAGCAAGGGAGGGAGAGGGTGAGAGCAAGAGCAAGATCAAGAAAGAAAGAGAATTCAGTTGCGCAGTTGATAGTTTTGTTCCATGTTTTTTCTTGCATTCGTTATATGTCATATAAATAAAATCCTAACAAACTCGGAGAGAGGAGAGAGAAAGAAAAAGACCATGGCTTAAGACACCTGTTTACTTTTGCTTCTTCACTTTCTCACACTCCTTTTCTCTCTTCTATTTCTGTTGTTTCCTTTCTCTGTGAACAGACAGGTGAGACAAGAAGTGCTATCCAGGAAGCCCTAACCCTTGACCTCTCATCTCTAACCTTGGATGATCAGCTGGGCTGCTCCGGGTGGCCAAATGAGTTGACCTGAACTCAACCCTAACAGTAAACCAGGGTCACTGCCAGTTGTTATTTGACTGCAACAAAACACAATGAGCCCGGGAAAAAGACAGAGGAGAGGAGTGGTGGAAGAAGTAGATTATCCTTTGCTTCAGTAAAGGTATCAATAACTTAATGTAAAAATACTCTAAACAAAAAATAAAATGCAGAGCTCAGAGAACAGTGAATATTGGTCTTGTATTCGCATGGTTGCCAGAGATGTTGCTCCGGATGTGTAAACAGGCAACTTTGCTAAGTTTGTTATATCAACTTAAAAGAAGTTTCCGCTGCCACCAAGTGACCAAAAAATTATTGCAGGTTTGAGTAAAAGTACAAAAGTACTATCAACAAAATGTACTTACAATCAAAAGTAAAAGAACTCATGCTGCAGAAAAGTCCACTGTGACAATGGTTCCTAACCTAGTGGCCCCACAAAATAAATCTGTGGAGACATAAGAAAAAAACAAACAAACAAACAAACAAAAAAAAATCCTTTCCAGATTTTTGGGTGAAATATTGGATAATTTTACCTATCTAAGCCTCAAACTGTTGAAACCATCTGAGAAGTTTAGAGGGGAAATGTTTTTGATGGAACTTCTCACAACTCATAGACATTTGAAATGTGACAAGGGAACCAACTACACTGTTTTGTTCTTTTATAAAGGGTCAAAAAGGTTGGAAACCGCTGGTTTAATCTTGAACAATGCACTGTATTTTATAAGCTCTTCATATGTTTTTTATGTAAAATCTTCACTTGTATTTGCTGTCAAATAAATGTAGTGGAGTTAAAAGAAATGTAACTACAGAACTTCACTAAATCAACTTAATTACTTTCCACCACTGGGGAGAGAAGAGATAAACAAGCTTCCACAACACACACGCTGTAAAAGTGTGCAAAATGCCTCCTCTACACCTGTAATTGCATGTTTTCTCCCCACATACCTGTAATTACACTCTGCCTACCACTCATCTCTCTCTCTGAGGCAACGGTCGCACTAACCATAATGAAGCCTGGCTCTAATGATTTACAACTGCTTAGTATTAACATACAGTAACAGCTACAGACATTACCAGTGACAGTGAAATTACATCTTTATCAAGCCAATTAAGATTATATGAGCTTAAGATAAGCATATACTCAACGAACAGCAAGTTAGGAAAGACCACTTAAATGTGTATGGAGCTGAACATTTTTCAATATTTGAAGAGATCAACAGTATTAGGCAACAGTGTTATGCCAGCACACGTATAACTGCAAAGGCCTACTGTAAGTTCTCTTTGAGCTTTACCTCAGGCCGACAAATATGTAATGGAAAGTGTTTGTCCTTTGATTTATTTACATTTGTCCTGACTGACTGACTGCATGTGCCTCCCAAGGACAGAACTTTCAGGAGAGAAAGTGTGCGTATGTGGACTCATTTGCATAAGTAGGCCATTGGTTCCTAATGGAGGCGTTTTGTTCAGGCGTTAACAAGGTGTCTCGCTGGGGCTCTCGTTCATTCTCTCGTTCATTCGTTCCTTCCTGTCGTCCGCTGACTCTGACGTCCAGGCAATCAGCGCTGCATTTGGGCTCTCTCTTTGTGTGATTTACGACCTCCCAGATTCATTTAAAAGCCATTGTTCTCCTCTGACGGATACCGCGGCCCCCTCTGCTTCCACACTTTCGCTTGTGGACCGCACACACACACACACACACACACACATTTTTACACAGCCGCCGCTTACTTTATCTCTCACTCACTCACCCACTTGCTCAATCACTCAACACATACACACTCAGTGCCCATCTATCATGGAGCGATGCAGAGGGAGATTGTTATCCTGGTAACCGTATTAACCCACAGATCCCCAACACTGGCTGATCCAGCAGTGAATAAAGACACAGGGCTGAGTATGAGGAAGAAACGGGGATGATGGAGAAGAGGAGAGAAAAATTAAGAAACAAAGCAAAAGAAAACCAATATGTGACACATTTGTTCTCATTGATATTTTCATTCATATCTGTCATCCGCTGCCTTCGTCCACAATGTAAAGAAGATAAAAAGATGGTGAAATGTCTCCTGCCTCCTCTCCTCTCTTGGTTTGCTGTAGAAGATTGTCTGTCAGCAAGGCGTCTGTAAATGCATCAGGACACACCTGCGCTTGATTAAGTGTGTTTAGACTGCAGATGGGAGGGGGGGGGGGGGGGGGTGCAATTTAGAGAGCAGAGGTTTTATGAGAGTAATCATCTCCAATAAGGCCTGCTTGGGAATCACAAGTCCCCGCCCTGCACATACACACACACACACACACACGCCTAATGTACACCACACACAATCAAAAATGCACACACACACACACACACACGCACGCACGCACACATTTACACCTTCTAACCCTCTCACACTCACACACAGAGATCCTTTATGCCTCTCTGTTCATTCCGGGGTTTAATAAGAGCCAACTACATTTTAATCTCATTCCTCATAAGTGGACAACTTGTATTAATTCTCCAAGATGAGGACAACTTGGCCTCCCACAAAGCAGGCTGTATTGAGTTACAGCCTCCGCTCTGCGTTTGTGTGGGAGATTAACTTCTCTCTCTGAGTTCATATTTTCATCTGGGGCTGACTGTGGCCAGAGGGAGGGTGGAGAAGGGAAACAAATACAGAAAGGGGGGAAGGGGCAGGCTTGGAAAAGACATAATGTTGTTACATCATTTAATGACATTAACGCATAAGCAAACAAGTAAATACACACACACAGAGCGTAGATAATATTGAGTTCATACAACCATTAGGAAACTAAGTTACTTTATGTGAAATGTGAAAGATGCTTCCAAACAGTTACGTGTTCCAAAAGCACACCTCCGTCCTCAGAAATGAGGCAGTGTAAAGATGAACAGATGGATGAGGGAAGAAGAGAGTGGAGTCCTACTCCTTTGTTTTACTTTTATCATTGCAACATCACTGGAGTGGTAACTCTGACTAACTCTGGTACTCTGGAACAAAGTTTAGTCCGAACATTAAGCACCTAATAGGGTGTTTCCACAGCAGAAACTTTCCCCGCAGACCAAGAACTTTTTGAGGAAATCAGGACTTTGCCTATGTTTCAACAGGAACTAAATGTAGTTACTGTAAGATTCCAGGTTTATTAAAAAAGTCACTGCTCCACAGGTAAAACCTTCCAATAGTTCTGACTGCAAAACACATACACAAGGGGCAGCTACACCTTGTGTACTGTTTCATTCAAATAACAAAGAATTAGTGGGCACAACTAGTATTATGGCACATGTAGACTAGTTCCAACTGTGTCGCAGTCCGGTTATGTCACAGCTGGAGACGATCCGCTACCATTGTAGACTGTACACATGTGTCCAGGCATGTTTGTTATAGCTCAAGTGCATCTCTTTTCCCCCACTGCAATATCTTTACACACCCTATATTCAGATCTTTTTTTTTTTTTTTTTGCAGGAGCAGCTCGTGTCTGTGTGTGAAATTAACTTGCGAATGTATATAAATGGCTTTATTTGTCGACTTAAAATTACTGTTCTAAACGTTTTCTACACATGCACACAGCATGTGTTTGTTTGTAGTTTTTGAGAGAGACATTCGGTGTTAATATTAGGGTGAGGGGGACATTTCTTGAAAAAGACATGTTCGTTTTTAGTAAAACTTACTTTGTTTGCTAGGTTAAAAAAAAGCGAGCTAAAGAGAGAGGGAGTGTGTGTGAAAGAGATGAGAACATATAAGAGAGAGCGATACATATATAAGAAAGCTTGCGCATGAACACATGAGGAAGTGGTGATGAGAACAAACTGAGTGAATGAGAGAAATAAAACTTTATATGCTAATTGTTTAATTGGAGAAACAATCGAAAACATAAATAAATAGCAGTAAAACACTCAGTAGATTGTCTACTTTGTAGTTTTTACCACCTCTGCATGTTTCCTTTACATCCGTTCAAACATCACTCAGCAACAGTAAATACAAAGAACAACAGGATGACTGTGGAATGCGCAAAAGGGACTTTTAGTTCCTCTGGTTCCATAGTTCCTGGGTCCCTGGTAAAAAAAAAGAGGGTATTACAATTCATGTCCCACTATTATCTCAAGTTTGAGTGAGTGTTGACTCTGAACAGCACCAGATCTACTGATCAAAATGAACTTTCACAAAATCAATTGTGCAAACTATGTTTTTTTACTTTCAGTTACAGTAAAGAGAGGCTGCATGTGACTCCAGGGGCTGTAACAGCGTGTCAGCGAAAGTGTGTCGGGAAGACTGCCGGCAAAGATCCCGTAAGCACAGGCCATAGTTGTGCTGGTTTTAGGGTAAGTGGGATGTTGACAGCTTTTTGGACAACTAGCACTCTGCTCTGACAGGCCAAGAGTTATTATCCAACCTGAGACAGCCCAGTGGCACTGCTCAAACCCTCCAACATGCTCAGTTTCAAGTGTGTGTGTGCTTGTATGTGTGTGTGTTTAAAGACAGGCAGAGAAGGGCAGAGAGTCATCCAGTAGATTTACTGTGTCAGTAAGCAGCTGTGTTTGTCAGTGTTGGCCAGAGGCTTTTTTAGTGTTATCCAGTTTGTGTGATTATACACCATACGCTCCTCTCCTCCCATTTTTTGCTCTCCCGATTCTCCTCTTCCTCAAAAGCCCACAGAAACCTACAGTCGTTTTCTCTCTGACAGTGTATCAGGTACAACTTTCTTGCTTTTACGCAAACACAAAAACATCGACACACATTTAACAGATCTACACTTCACTCATTTTTTAAATGCTGGCCTCACAGGGGTCCATCCAACACATATGCGCTGGCCAGAACTGATGCTTAGCTTTGTGTTTCTTGAAAAGAGAGTGTGACTTGACCAGAGAAAACATATAATTAGTACTCCATTAGGAGTGTCTGTGACATAAGAACCGCGTTGGACGGTTGTTCAGCCAGAGCACTTGTCATAGTTCTCTCTGCAGGTGTTCAGGCTTGGTTTGGTTTGAAAGGATTACAGGGTGGAGGAGCTCCGCTAAGTACAGTTTTCTCTTTGTGTCTGGCTCTCTCTTTTTCTGTGTGCGTGTGTGTGTGTGTGTTGTGGGTCAGAGAGAGTGAGGGACACAGCATTACAGTGAACGCATGCCAAAATGTGTGCATTGGTGTGTATGTGTGTGTGTGTGTGTGTGTGTGTGTGTGTAATGTATATGTCATATAAGACAGTGTCTTTTTACGTTTTCATTATTTCTGTGTGTGTGTGTGTGTGTGTGTTGGGGGTGGGCTGAGATGATAGAATAAAATGGCGTTCCCACCCCATCAGTCACTCCTCACCTCATACTATCTTAAAGTGAAAACCCATCTCTCTCTCCCACCTGAATCACAACGCAGCCCCCTCCTATCTGCTGAGACTGTCCCTACAGTAACTTCCCTCTTAGCTCTTATTTATTTGAAAGCACCACTAGCACTATAGAGTCCCTTTAGAGGATTCATAGTAATGTTTGGTACATCAGCTGGGGGAGTGATGACCCCTTAAAATGTATTATTCTTTATCAATCTTTTAATTCCTCATCGCAAACACACACCTCCACAAGGCAGCTGTGGTGTGGGTAGCTGATTATGCTGATAACATATAACTAACTCTACTGCTGCATTCATTGTGAGTCATTCTTTAACAAACCACCAGCTACTGTCGAGGCATATAATGCACCGTAAATGTGTACATATAACATACATAATGTGAGAAACTGTTGGCATTCAGTATTCACTGTTATAAACTGCAATAATTTAGTCCATTACTGAATACATTATTAAAGGCGCAGTAAGTAACTTTTAGAAAAATAACTTTGGCATATTTGCTGAAACTGTCACTATTCGGTAATACAGAACGACGGTAATACATGAAAACAGATAATCTGTGAATAAAAATCAGGTTCCTCTGGTTCCTTCTAGTGCTCCTAATGGCATTTGCAAAAATCCACTGCCAAAATCCATCCGCTGTTTATTCCATTGTGAAACATATGCTTATTTGCTAGCCCAGCCTAGCCAACTAGCCCGGCGTACATTTGGGACCTGGAAGTTGCATTCTTTCAAATTCTCAAGTTCACTCCCTTCTCAATCTTACCTACTGCACCTTTAAAGCAGCTATAACTGATATATTTTTAATAACAATGTACAAAATTACGATGTGAAAACAATGTGACAATGTGAAAGGAGTTGCTCGTACTGATGAACCTAAAAAAGAATTATCACCTGAATCTGCAGCTCCACTCTTTCAGCTCATTGTATAGACGTCCAGCCCACAACTTTACTGTTTTGGGTCACTCTCACTGCTTTCCAGTGTTCTCACTCTCACAGCCATGCGTCCCCCCCCTCTGCTTGGACTCCCCTCCCCCAGGCTAATGGTTAAATAAACAGCCTTGTGTCTGCCCTGCTGTGGGAACAGATCTGGGAGTGTGTGTATGTATGTTGCTCTGCACACCTCTGCACTAATGCTGGTCAGAGTGTCACGGCCTGCCAGCTGCATGACTCCTTCGTGGGCTGACGGACGCAGACAGACAGGGAGAGACAGACAGTAAAGGAGAGGAGAGAGTGAGACAGATAATTTACCCAGTCGTACGTCAATTTACATTCACATCTGACTGGGACACCCGAATCGTACCGCATTGTGAGCAACCATTATCAGATCCTGTGACGACGGCATAGAAAAAGGTGTTGCCTAACTTGATGATGCGTTGGAGATTTCAGTTTAAACAAACTGCAAAAAGCACCTGTCATCTACAGACATCGCTTGCGGTTTCCAGACCAGTTTCTAATTCAACAAGAAGTTAGCACTAACTTCAGTCTATAAGCCACTTACCCTGATGACAAATAGAGGCTGCGCTTCCTGTTTCTGCTTGACAATAAAAGCCTTCCTGTTTTTTTGCTTCTTCAGGTTAAAAACTTTCGAATGGTGAACCACTGGAAGTGTTGAGCAGTATCTTTAAAAAGCAAGTAGCTATGGCAAAGGGGGCAGATCATAAAACAGTGAGGCTGTCTGCTAAGTGAAATCAAATAGTTTGTAGTACAAACGTACTGAAAGTTGAACACAGCAAGACTTTTAACAATGGTCACTTCTCTCTAGTCTCCTGACCACATCAGCTAAGGGCAACAACTCAGCCCAGTTGAGGGTGCAAACTGTTGCTGCTTGTCCGTGCTCCCAAGCAGATCCATAATATTGCAAGTCAACAGGGTTATACCATTTTGTGGGGGTGCAGTGCAAAGGCATATGATTACAATGTGGAAGAGGGCTCTAACCGTCCAGATAGCTAGGGTCACGCAAGACATAATTAAGCATTTTAATTAAAAATTGGTTGAAAAATAAAAAGAAGACAGACCTGTTCAGTGGAAGAGATTTTTGCACTGTTTTGCAAAGATACTAGATACTACTTTTTAAAGTAAGTTTAGATTTGGATTGAACTTCCACTGCCTTCTTGGATATTAGTGAACGATGTGTTTTTTGTTTGTGGCAGAGACGGCTTGAAAGAGACACACAGACAGACAGACAGACAGACAGACAGACAGACAGACAGACAGACAGAGACGAAGAGAGAGAGAGAGAGCGAGATAAGTAGGCCATGACTCTGAATGGTGGCAGTGTCATGTCTTTGATGTCAGTTTGTTTCCATATCCCTCACGCCTGATTGGTCAACTCCAAACAAACCGGCAGGAGCCCAGTTCAACACTTTGAGCACGCAAAGACAGAGGAAACTTTGCAGGCACAAGATGGTGCATTTGATAATTCACTGTTTATCAGCTGAACAGATCACACTGATCTGACGTGAATCACAGTAACTCTTCACTGAAAATGTCCATGTTGATCTCTACCCCCACAATAAAAGATACTGCATAGTGTTGATTTCAATTATTAGACGTAATCAATAAACCGTTTAAGACCAACTTACCATGTTTCACTGAACATTTTTAATGGGTTTAATGTTTCCTCTTTTCTGCCTCATAAAATAAGTGATATAATGTCTTCAATATATTTGTTTATTCTCTAAACATTTAGCTTGAAGGCAGTCAACACTATTTCTCTGTAACACACGAACGTACATTACTTGTATACGTTGTTAAAGAGGAAAAACAAACCAAGTGAGATCACCTCTTGAGATTTCTTGTTCAAACGCGCGCACACGAACAGACACACACACATATGATGTAGGCCTCCCCAGGCATGATGTTTACAAATGTAGCTCCCCTGTGAGTGGGCTTGCTGTGGTAATAAGAAGTAAACAAAACATTAGTCTACAGGGATATTACACATACGAAACCAGCGTGCATACACATATACACAAAGATGCATGCATGTATGTAAGGCACAATATGCATGCCGCACAAATACACCGTGTGTATGTTTCAAAAACACACACACAGCCACACTCAATGACATTTTGCCATTATGCAGTTTAAACAAAACTCCAGCAGGGTGCACATTTGTAGTCTCCTGGGATCACACATGAAGTTTTAACAAATTAGCTAAATTGGGAAATTGAGGAAGGCAGAGAGGAGGAATTAAAAGACAGATGGAGGAGAGGATATAAAATAAGAAGATGAAGCAGCAAGAAGAAGACAGTAACCTGGATTTAAGCCTAATAATTACTCATTTTTATTTTTACCAGTATTCACTCTTTAACAATGTTGCAACTGGAATTTTGAAGGGGAGGACGATCAGTGTTTGAGCAGGAGGCTTTGGTGTAAAGGCCCCCTCCTCTCCACGCTTTCTAAAGTCATTAGGGGAGCTGCCTCTGACAATTTCTGTAACTTTCCAAAATCCACAATCCGACATTCACACCAACTTCACGCAGTGATTGGCCAGGGGAAGAAGTTGGAGGGGTTTGAACTTCTCCTTTAAGCCCCCCTTTTCCATTCATTACTATTCCTGCCACTTTGCGTTTCTACAACCGATTGCACCACTATGAATGCCTTCCAGGAGAGACTGCAAATGTGCAGCGTTATCCCTATATTTAAATGATTATCGATTGCGTCTTGCCCATGGCCAGCTTTTCACCACGCCTTCAAGTGTGGCTGCTTGAACTGCTATAAACACTTCTGCCTTTTGCCATGTTGTACAAACTTGCAAGCATACTCCGGCCTTTAGGGCTATCAAGCACCTAACAAAGCTGGAATTGAGAAGTTTGCAGGCTTCGTTTTACACAAACTCACAGCAACGCTTGGTTATGAACAAGAATTAAATCATTACCTTTGCAAAAGCATCCCTAAGAGACAGTTAAGTCAGGCTAATGCAATACTAAACAAATACTTTAACAACTGGTCATATAGATTAACAGTTCAATTACTGGGACCAAACTATAGGCACAGACCACAAAAAACACAATTGTGTAAATTTCTCCATCTCTGTCAGGTGACAAATGCCGACCCAGCTGCATCATATAAACACACACAGGGATACACACTATTCAGAAATCAATACTTTTTGTGCTGAGGCCAGAAGACAAGATATATAAAAGGCAAAGTTACCCCTGTGGTGTTGATTGAAATCGCAACTAGGGGGGATGTGTGTGTACAGTACATGCATGCGCTTTACACCCCGCATACTGTATGAGCGCATGTATGTAACTGACATAAGCACACCCACAGGTACACATGGGAGCAGCGTGCCGACTACATAAATGCTATTTAAGGAGAGTGCTTAGGCAGCACAGCGCAGCACATTCTCTGTGTCAGTCGTCCTGGTGAAATAAGGTTTATGGAGGGGTGTGGTACAACAAGGTGAGGCCCAGAACAATGATTGTTTGTTTGTTGTTGTTTTATTGGCAGTGATAATTGCTCCCCCTCCCCTTAAGGATGCCTCCAGATAAGCATGCCGGCACACACATGCACACACTTACATACCCACAGGAATGCACCCACACTTCTGCAGGGATGTGCGCATACACACACAAATGCAGACACATGCATCCCAGTTTTATGAAAATGTCCACATGAGCATTTCTAGAGATTTGTGATTCTTTTCAAAACAATCAGTGACAGACACGTAAGGGGGGGACTAAGAAGGATTGGAAGATCAGAACTGATGCGGCTATCTTGATTTTGTAGATTGTTATGTACTGACAAGGCTACATACTGTGTATACTGCACTGCAATGGTATATGAAGACTCCAACATGTCCATATCATTTTTCTGGAAACTATGACAGCATAAGAAGAACTGTTTTGTTATTATGCCATACTGTATCCAAGGATTGAATCAACATAAACTCTCTAAAATTTGTAGGCCTTCAGCCTATAGGAACAAAAAATTGTTTGTACTGAAACAAAACAACAGGAGCCACTGCAATCAATGATCGTTTTGATTTGAGATGAAGCCTTTACTCTTAACCTAAATGAATTCTCCTGTCCTTAAAACCGCATTGTGATCTTTTCATTACTCCCCGTCTCAGCACGCAAACACTGACACACATACACAGAGGATAGGAGTGTTTTTCTGTGAGGCATAGGTAAAGACAGGCAGGCTCCAGAGCATAATTGAACATGTAGCTACACCACCACAGGGAGTTGGCAGCGCCTGGGGAGAAGACTTGGCTCCCCCGGAGAGGCCTGGAGCCTAACCAGGCCAAGCTGTGCCAGGCACTGAAACAGACACACAGCGCCCCCTCTCCCTTCAACCACCGCCCCCTTCTCTGCTATCCAACTCCTTCAAACAACACCCCTCTGCTCTGTTTTCCTCTCCTTTCACACATAACTTTTCAGATCTCGTTTCTTCCACAAGCCCTTTGACTGTTTTCATCCGCCTTCAATCCCGACTTCCACTGAAAGTGGGGTCAATAAGTCGACACACAAACACACATGTAAAACAGTTTTAAAAGTTCCCCAAGAAATTTCCTTCGGCCATCTGCCAGATAGTCAGTTAGTCAGGTGAGTGTGAGTAAGTGTGAGGACCATGTTCTGTCTTGTCTGATCAGCAGTGCTGTCAAACCTCCTCTTTCACCGCCACATGACACCATTTGATGGCATAAAATGGTTTCAGGTAAAAATTAAACAAAGACTCATTTATTCAGTATCCAGCAATAAAGTTTACACTTGTATGTGTGTATATAAATACACTCTTGCATGTTCACATATAAACCAACATGCACGCGGCGGCAGATATGCAAACATACATATACACAGAAAGCACTGGCAGGCTTTTCCTGTCAAGCTGTGGTCAGAAGGGAGAAAAAGGAGGGTAAGTCTAATTTGAGATACAGTGCCTAACCATAACAGCAAGTCAAACAACATCACATCGACAACAGAACACTCTGGGTTTCTAGTAATTTAGGGTTCATGACCGGGATTTTGAGATAGACTGTGTATATGACCAAGTCATCAACTATACGTTGGGTCACATTTCAAATACCAGAGGTCTTATTGTTCTGTACGTTAGGATAAGTAAAATATAAATATATTTGTAAGATTTTGTGCAACCCATATGTAATTGATGTATGGTGTGAGCATGTGTTATGCCAACTTCAGGCTGGTATTTACACTTCCTTTCCCTTGTACAGTGTGCTCTTTCACTGGGACTCTTTGAAGAGTCTTACATAAACAGGCTCCACTGGCACTGACCCAACCTTACCCAACCCTGAGCACACTAGAGGCCAAGGGTCGTAAGGGAAAGTGTACCATATGTGTGTGTGTGTGTGTGTGTGTGTGCGTGTGTGTGCGCGTGTGTGTGCGCGTGTAAGAGTGATGTTTTTTAGGATAATGCATGGAGCTAATTATTTGAATATGTGACGAGATGAGCAAGATGATCAATTAATGGCATTTCTGCAGTATGCTGGATACAACAAACAAAATGGAAAGACAGAAAAAACAGAGAGCAACGGGATGCCAGAGTTTGAACCCATAACACTGCCAGGACAGGACAGGACATGGCATGGCATGTACCCTGCTCCCCTGTACCACCTGGACACTCCCCTGACAGACAAGTTAAATCAGCACCTGCCGTCTAAATGTTGTCCTTCATTACATCTCCACTTTCCCTCTTTGTTTTGATTGGTCTAGTATTTCTCCCCCTGTTCCACGAGTCTGTGTAATGAGGCCCAGACTGTAATTGGGCCAGTCGTGTTATTTTAGGGTTGGAGCGCAAAGTAATTACCCACCCTCTGCTGTACTGTACTCTCAGAAAGAGGAGGGGGGGGTAGGGTTAGACAGATTCACTGAAAAGGAGAGGAGAGAAGAAAACAGATCTTAATTCAATATTATTTAATAAAGAGAGTATAGTTGACTCTTTTGAAGCCTTTTTAAACACGCTCCTCTCCAGCTGTCTTGCACTGAGATGGGAAGTTGCCCAGCAGCTTCAACAATCTGAAGGGTTGTGAAACACCACTCCTCCTTTACTTCTGCATTGGCTACATCCTGTTGATGAACTTTCCTAAAACAACGTGACTATGACTTGGGCTTAGTTAAGCTCTAAATAATATGAAAAAGGGGAAAGCTGGAAACTTAACATTGGATTGATTCAGCAGATCGAAAGCATTACACAGTAAAAAAAAAGCTATCGCACAAATGCACTCACTCAGATCATGACTAAGCTCAAACCTAGGATGTAGGAGGCTATAGTAGTGAAGCTCATTATGAAGGGAGGCAGAAATTTTGCTGACTTCCACGTATTAGACAGAAAATGTTATTTCAAGAAGGCCGTTATAGCATTTTAAACCTTTTTTGTGTTTTTGACAGGTCCATATGTATAGAACATGCAACAAAGTATTTAAGGTTGTAATTCTTAAGATTTCAGTACTTGATGATTTGGCAACACCCTTGGTTACCATGGTGACTTGACTACCGGTTCAAGAAGTCTATGGGCTCTTTGAGCAGCTACTTTTCCAGATATAGAACAGAAGAGCAATTGGTTTATCAGTTTACAGTGCAGCCAAACACACTCATGTTGTTTTAATAAAGAAGAAAGTCAATAATTGGCATTTTTCTATCATGAGCAACCACAATCTGATTTAATGCTGCACATGGCAGAAGTAGTTTTCACCCCAACAGCAGGACACAGGAGTTGTAAATGCAGCTCTCCATCTTGTTTTATTACTCCCTGTAACACCCCAGTACAATGCTTTTAATATGAACTAGAAGCATTAAGAAATGTTTGGTTTACATTAGCAGTAACTTACAAGAGTAGAGCAGAACCAGAGATATTGTCTCTTTTACTCCACACATTCTTCCTCCTTGTTAAATCAATCAATCAAATCTGTTAACCCATCAAACTCTTGAAGGCTCTTGTATTGAAATTCATATTTAATAAATAAAACTAAACATATGATTAAAAGAACACAGAAAAATGTGGAAACTCAGTCAGGCCCTCTTACAGTCCAAGTGTGCTTTGCGTAATCTTGGCAGTTTGGATGATAAGATAGCCAGTGAGGTAATGATTTACCACACCAAGACTTTCTCCTTCTGGTGCTGAGAGGTGATGTCATCACAGATATTAGTGCAGTATGCATACCAACTCTTTTACAAGTAGTTGTATGTGCTGTGTTATGTGTGAGCTGGTGTCAAGGAGACTAATCCTTCATCTGATAAGATTAAACTGTGCCAAACATGTAGTCACACAGACGAGAGCACACAGGGCCGCACACACACTTACAAATGCCTAAACAAAGATTTAATATCCACATACTTACTAAGAATTACCCATTGAGGATTTGATATTAGACAGTCAGACCTGAAAGATAAAAAACAAAGGCCAACATACAAAATGATTCCGTGGAAAATTATTAGTTGATCTCTTGATAAGAATTGGTACAGAAGAGCATTTCAAATAGTTTTTGGGGGTATAATTTTTGGGTATCTACCAAACCTTAACCTAAACATGAGTTTCAAACTAAACATAAAATGACTGTTGTTTCCACTGATCTTATCAACTTCTAGCCTGCACAACCAATATTTCAAGTTATGTCAAATTTCCATGTCCTTATCATTGTCTTATGTTGAGGGTTTTTTTCATGTATTCTGTTCTGAATCAAAGGAATGGTGAACCTGCAATCCGCAGCATGACACACACTAAGTTGCCATTTATCGGAACTGAAAGGAGGGAGGACTGTATCTGCTGCCTCTATTCATCTTCCTTTTCATCTCTCCTACTAACCTCTTCCTCATTCTGACCCTGACTCACTTTGAGGCCGAGGGACAGTTAACGAATATTACGACATCGAAACTAGATGCTGGTGGACCTCACATCATAGTTTCAGTGTAAAAATTTAGAGAAATTCACTCAGTGTTTTTGTTCCAGCCAGAACAGGACAAGCAGTCACGTTGTCAGAATCAGAACAGGAAAGAAGCGTGTGAACTAATGGAAAGAATGACCAAGCATTAATAGTATGATGAGTGAAGGAGAGAAGGGGAAAAACGAACTAGTGGAGAGGTCAGTAGAGTGATCAGTTTATAAATAAACAGCAGGAAGAGGATGACTTGGTACAATCTGGCCCCAACCAGATCTAAAGAACCTTTGAATAACATCTAAGGTTCATAACATTTTCCATTGTTTTTTTTTTTTTTTGCATTAATGCACCCACAGTACCTTAAGAATGAATCTGCTGTTTGTCGACAAATGCAGTGTAGCCTACGTAAATCATTTCAAGGAACTTTGCTGATGCAAACTTTGTGTAAAAATAAACAAATGGGGACACATGCACATCAGCCACTTTGGAAAATCTAAAATAGCTTCAACAAATGAGCAGAAATACTACGTGCAGATATGAATACTGTGTTTTCCCCTATAGCCTCTTGTTGTCTTTCCTCTGTTCAACCTATACTATATCACAGCTATATAACTTATCACTGTGGAAGAGGTGAACAATTAGTCAAGTGTTTGTGTGTGCGTGTGTATGTGTGCGTGACAGAGAGAGAGACAGAAAGAGACAGCATAAGTGTATATATAGTTTTATTTTTACACTTGTGTGTGACAATGTATTTGTACATGTGTAAAGTTGTGCATTTGTGTGCGTATATGTAGAAATGAAGGTCATATTCATAGAATTATTATGCCAATGATAATTGTATAAATTTACATTTTAACTATTTATCCTTTTTTTTTTTAAACCAACCAACCATTGACAAAAAAAATATATCATTTAAGAGTGTCCTGGCCAAGATAGAAACCTATAACAAGTTACAACATAAACACAGCAAGACAAAATATGTGACGGGACCAGATTTAAGAACTTAAATTGTAAAATCATATATAAAATTGCCAATAAATAAAAAAAAATATATATATAAATGTAAGATTAGATTCTAAAACCAAACTAAAATGGCACCATTTAAGGTGATTGTATGCCTCTTCTTCTCATATGAGAGGATATACCATATATACTTTTACATGCACACACATTCACATGCATACAAGGTTCCTTCCACTGCAAGGAAGAACAGGGGACTAGATGAGGAAGGCCTTCTTTCAGTTCCTTCAAATAAACAGGGTCTTTAGAATACGTGTGTCTGCACATATGGGTGTCTGTATGTATGTATGTGTGTGTGTGTGTGTGTGTGTGTGTGTGTGTGTGTGTGTGTGTGAGTGCATGCAAAATACAGTCTGTGAGGGGCTATTAGGGTGGGGTGGGTGAATGGTGAGGACTGTGGTTTTCAAAGGAATTTCAGACCGTGCCTGGCCGCAAATTAATGTGAATGTGTGGATGTCTCTGAGAGGGAGAGAGACAGATAGAAGTAGGGAGACAGAGAGACAAAGAAAGAGAAAGAGAGTGTGTGAGACAGAGGGAGATGTGCTGTGATTCACGGTTCCTCCTCCTAAACCGATGCCTCAGCCACAGTTGATGTTGCAAGCCCTTGTCACACCCGTGTGAGGATGACAGGGGATGGAAGTGGCAACCGGCTCCAGATTCAACCAGACAGACCTAGTTCCAAGCTGCGACCTCATGACTGCAGTCATGTAAAGAAATGTAGACAAGTTGTTTTAGGCACTCCTGATCCTCTAAATGGGCCATAATGAGGGGGTCAAAATGTTTTACTAGCAGGCTCCAGGCACGGACGCCTCAGCGGCTCCAAAACCTTGAGGGCCTCAGCCTACTCTGCTCCTCACTTACTGTCATTCACTCTACTCCTCCTCTGCTGGCTTATAAACACATTAATTACACCAGGACGCATGATGATCTGGCCTGCATGACCTCACAGCTGGAAAACATATAAACAAACATAAAGAAGCAAGAAAATGCCTTGAATTATAGTCACTGTTCTAAGGAAGAAGAAAAGAAAATAAACCTTTTCTTACAAATTTGACAAACCTGTTTTAAACCTTGACTTTTATTTCATTTGCTCTGTATCAGCATTGGTTATAATACAATCAGTTCTCCAAAAAACTAAAACCTGTGAAGTGTGTCTGCGTATCTTTGCAGGACCAGGTCTAGTTCTTGTGCAGTTGAGCGTTAGTAAATATTAACAGAACAGGGCTAGAGACACACAGATGTATGAAATGTCAGTGCACTTACTGTAAGAGCGTAAGAGACGAGAGCAGACAGGGAGATGAGTGGCGGGAGAAGGAGAAGGTGAGGAATACTGAGAAATAGGGAGGAATGGTGGCTGACGAACAGGAGAGATATTGTTAGAGAGAGAAAAGATTAAGACTGAGCTATAGCTCCTTCCCTCTCATTTCAACCAGAACCTTTCTTTGCTGTAAATCAACAGCATTGCATTTTCTGTGAGCAAATAAAAAAAGCACATAAAAATAAAGGGAAAGTGACAATGGAAAGCAGAGAAATAGCATGGCAGAATGTGATGTGGAGTAGAGTGGGCACTTTTATGAAGGTAGACTGTAGCACTGCAGCTTTGTCTGGGTGTATGTGTGTTTGCATGAGCATGCATACAGGAAGAAAGGCTACATTGAGTCTCGCAGTCTCCGCTTTAATCCCTGAGAGAGTGAAGTGGACGTGGAGTGGAGAGGTTCTTGTGCCGAGTTCCCCAATGGAGGACTTCAGAGTTTGTGAGCACAGGAAGCAGAGATGATCCAGACAGGAAATACACACAGACAGTGGGGATGCAATGTGTGTTTAGAGGAGACAGGCCCCTGTGTGGCAATAACAAAGTCATGGGTCAGTGCCACAACTAATGAGAGGTCACACAGGATGTCTGTGATCAAGGGGAAAAAGGCTGAAATCCAAAATCTCCAGATGGCTGATGCACATGAACACTTATCTTGAGGACTAGAGCAGCTAATTTAAGCATTAATTTAAGATAAGTTTAATGCAATGTGGATCCAACTACTCTAGGGCAGTGGCTGGACATTGTTAAAGAGATATATCATATGAAAAGGCTAACAAAAATGAACTGCTTATACAACCCATCAAGGACACTACCAAAACCATTGAATAACATTGAGAAGACTGAGATATTTTAAGTTAGATCACTATATTGTTGACCTTGCAATGACTTACGAGTCAAGTAAGTTTTATTTATACAGCTCAAAATCACAACTCATAAATTTGCCTTTGAAAGTTACGTTTTTGATGCTCTTAAATACATTTTAAAAATAAAAAATAGGATTTAGGAATATTGTAGTCTTTTGACAACAATATTAAGTCTGAAATGCAGCGGCAAAGAATGCTCCAACTGTTCGATTAGCTGACTGATAAACTTAACTATTTAAATAGTAAAAATGCCAGGGGTGCTCCCGTGACTTACAGGCTAAGACGACGACCATGAACCACGAAGTCCACAGTTTGAATTCAGCTGGGGACTCTTCTCTCCCTTATTTCCTGTCACCACATTTAATGGTGAAAGATTCTGAAATGTACTGCTTTTCTCTGTTTTCATTGTAAATTGAATCATTTCAGGTTTTGGACTATTAGTCAGACAAAACAAGCTGAAGACGTCAACTTGAGCTCTGGGAAATAGTGTTAGACATCTTTCACAGTTTCATAATATTGATAAAAAAACAAACAAACTTACAGTGTAATCACTAATCACTAAAACAACCATCACCTGAAGCTCTAGTGGCAATGACAGGTGGTAGGATTGTTTTTGAATGCTTTTACAAAATCCTTAACACCCCGGGACATTTCTTAAACATTCAGATTGAATTTGAATTGTCACGGCAGGCCAGTGTGTCGTGAGATTAGCACATGCCGGAGGAGGCAGCGTGTATGTGTGTGTGTGAGGGAGTGTGTGTGGGTAAGCCTGGTCGTCTCTGCACTGGCTGCCATTTAGTAGGGCAGAATTAAGCGTGAGGACGTCTGTCCGGTACCAAGGCATGACATCAGCCAGTTGGCAGAGGAGGTGTCGGAGCAGGTGCTATATGGGAACGAGGGAGGGATGGAGACATGCGGGGAGGGGGTGGAATTGGGGAAGGACAGGGAGAGGATGGAGGTGTGGGACAGCAGAGCAGAGGGTGGTGCAGGAGAATGGGGAAGGAGCCAAGATAAGTGTCCAAGTGAAGCTATTTATAGCTCTCAATCATGGGCCATTCTACCAGGCCCTGATCGCCACCAGTATTATCCCTCTATTTCCCCTCTGCTCATATTCAGCTCATATCCAGGAAGAGGAAGAAACACATTTACCTCTGAATCATGTCATATCAGTCTATTCTTGGGCTGTGACATTAGACATTTTCCACCCTTTATGTCAAAAACATGACAGATAATACTTTTAACATTTTGCTTTTTCTTCTTTAAGACGTCATACTTTCTTTCATCTTATGATAGCCATCCAGGCAATTCTAGCCATCTAGGTTCTTTCAGTCTACAGAAGCATTTAAAACAGCTGCAAATCGAAAAGAGCCAAGTGAACCTGCAGTAACATTTAGAGTATTTTGACCTGTGCCTGACCTGAGACGGCCCAACTACAAGAGGTCCATTACTGTCCATTGCTCCAGAGTGGTTGCTATAGGAACAGCACAAGAACCAGCTCCAGTGAGTCCAGCCATCTGGTGGACATCAGCTCTGTACAAATAAACTCTAGCTACCGTTTAGCAGAAGATCCAGAGTGAGGCCCGCCTGGTCCAACACACTAAATAAATCGTTTTGTTTCTCTTCTGAAGAGAAACAAAAGATAGAAATGCAACGCGACCGGCAACAATTCAGTCAGCGATAGTGCTAGTAGCAGCTGATGTAGCTTGGAGCCGCTAGCGTACAGTTAGGAGCGATAAGCTCTCTTTCTCTAAACTCCACAACTTCAGATTTTTTTCATTCCCAAACTTCAGCCCCAACCTACATCGCCATTGTCAAATGACATCACTTGAGGCAGTTTATCAGATTTTGAGCAGCTCCCTCCGGAGCCACAAGAGGCTTTATACAGTTTTATTTTTTTTTAAATATGCAGCTGTACTACCCAAGACCTGCAAACAGACTTTTATGTATAAAATAGGTGGAGTTCCCCTTTAAGCATGCTAGAGGGACCAAGGGTAATGTTATTCATGGCCATAATATCAGATAGTCTATATCCAGTGTTGACAACAGCACCCAAAATTTGGACTCCCAACCAGAGACATAAAACCATAACTCTAAAAACATCCCCATAAATCACACGATGTCAGTGACAGATAGTCTGGAGTTAAACAGAGTCACTGTGCATGCATGGTTCTGCAACTACACCATATCCAGGCCCACAGCCACAGCAGCCGGCAGCAGAATGGCATTGTGTTGAGTCGTAATGTCTCTGGGCCACGTGTGACTATATAATAGTGTCTTTGTCTTCCACTTATCTGGCTGCAGCTCAGGCTGCGGAGCAGAGTGTTTCAACAGCTACTGTCTAACTATCAGACCTAAGGACACAATCTAGCTCTGTGTCTGAAGGCTTATTGTCAACCACTCTGTGCGGACAAAATAATCATCTGAGCCGAGACAGATAAGTAGATTTTTTCACACCCACACAAACGCCTTTATAGGAAGCTGAAGCTGGCAGAGGTTAGCTGCATTTCTTACTCTGCATGCATAAAAAAAAAAAACACAAAAAAAAAAACACTGTGCCACAAGCAGACATGCAAACATGTTTGCTATAAACTAAACACATATCCACTAATGAACACACACGACAGAGGATATTATACTGTTTTTGCACATGAAAAAACAACAGTTTTTTCCCTTAAAAACGCACACACATACAAATGATTTAAAAAGAAAATACACAAATACAGCACCGACCAGATGACTAAACCTCGTACTGCATGGTGTAAGCTCCTATTTAAGAAATGTCCTTGGCTGTTTGGTTATTTTCACGGTGAATCCCAGAGTCCACCCACACAGGCAAGCCCTGCAGAGACCTTCTGTTCCTCAACCCAGGACACACACACAAACATGGACAGAGCGCAGGCACGCACGCACGCACGCACACACACACAGGGAGAGACAGTCACAGAGAGAGAAAAAACAACAATAGAGAATCAAAAGATGATTTAATAGTGACTAGACAGGCTCTTCAAATCTCACCAACACAACAAAGCGTTTTTATTTGTTATTTGATCAGTTTTTAAGTTTGACATTTATCATGGACTGGTTGACTAAATAATGTGCGGACCTCTTATGACCTCTGTAAAGGGGAATGATACATCTGAATAATAATATTGAAAAAATAAGACACTATTTTATTACATCCAGTAGATGTTGTCATCTGCTGATTCTGAATGGACCCCTTCTCTAACTTTGGATGTTTGATTCAGATTTATGCTCTATGAGATGAGGACTCCAGCACACATTGACACCAGCAAAAACAGTTGGGCCTGTGTGTTTTATGGAGCCAGCAGAGAGTGGAGTACATATGGACGCCTCACATTATGGCACATAGCACTATAATGTGGTGTGGTAATGGCCGTGAAACCACATGTCACTGTGGATGGGAGAGAGATTCCAGAACAGAGGCAAGGCCCAGAGCCAGACCAGTGCTGCAGTTCACCTTCAACCGCTCTCTATCTCCGTTTTACTCTGTTTATGTCATCGCTCTCTTTTTCTTCCTCATCTCTTCCACTCTGTGTCTCTCATCGCCTTTCAAATATCTCATGTTTCCTTCTTGTGCTCTCTCAGTGTCCTTTAAATTTTTCCAGACTTCTGTACTTTGACCCGAGGGTTACTGCCTCTGAAAGAATGTCCTGCACGGGCCAAGGCAATATCGTGGTTATTCTTTGAAAGAGTCTATTTCATGCCACTCTATAACATCAAGTCACGGTTAAACCAAATGACAATCCAGGGAGCTAAACTTCTTATATTCTTTGACTTGATTTTATGTCTATTTGATGGCCTTCTTCATATGTTGCTCCCTTACGTGAAGCAGCCTGTGAAAGCGTCACGTCACTGAGAGAACAACTTGGCTCACATTCAGCCAACATGCTAGTTTAATTTGGCTTCTGACCATAAAGGTAATCAGCTCTTACCACGTCAATTTCACTCTCTCTCTCTCTTGCCTCACTCACTTCTTCCCTTGCAGCCAGACTGATAGCACGAATGCCTCACCTTTGCCATTGCGTTTGTTACACGAGGTGAGGGTGTTTCTCTAAATGACTTCAGAACGTGCACACAGGCTGGGCTCTCATGTTTGTCTCCCAGTGCAAGCTGCCTGGCAAAGTCCAGAGGGGCTATTGACAGTGGACTTTGGAGGGTGGGGAAAGATGAGGGCACGCTGTGCCAACACACACACACACACACACACACACACACACACACACACTTAAAAAGATACGTGCACACAAACTCATACTTGGATCATAGGCTGGTGTTGCCTCTGGCTATTACAGGGTAATAAAGTGATCCAGAGAAAATGCAGGAGGGAATGACAGGGATATAACCATGTGTGTCTTACAGCTGCTACTCTAATCAGATGTATGCGCTCACTACATTTAACTTGGGTCTTGTTTGACTGAAATTCCTTTACCATAGCCATTGGAGAGGGGTTTAATCTAAACATGTGTTGTTGTCAGTATTAAGAACTGCAGTGGTTGGATGAATTTATCAGTAGTTTGTGACAAACAGGGCTGTTGTGGGTTATCGACCCACGGGTGGGCTATTGCTGTTTCTCCACCTTCTGCCACTGTGGTTTACCTCTCTGGAAACTCTGGCTGTGCTGCTGGCACAAAATGGCAACCAGATGCAAAATGCTGGCATAGGTGAAAGTTGGCCACAAAGAAAAGTCTTCTAAAAGGTTTCTTAAAAAGTGTTAAGAAGCTAGGGATTATCATTATTAATGATCAATGTCAATATATACTCCTCAGATCATCTTTACATCTGGGTAGAGATAAAGACAGAACTGATTGGATTGTGATGAGATACACTGTATTCATTCTTGTAGCCGAAACCACAGTTTCATTAGGAAGTCTAGACGAGACCTCCAGTGTTTCTGCTACTGACTCCTTCTCCAGTCTGTGCTCACACGACACTAGCACCTCGGTTATGACACCTCAGTTATCCCTCAACATATGCAAACATACAACTCTGTCAAAGTCCCCAAGACATACAGAAGTATGCACACAGACACGTTTTCATAGGATATCATACACACATGCTCTCTCTCTTATGCACAGAGAGAGAGAGAGAGAGAGAGAGAGAGAGAGAGAGACACACACACAATTTATCTAGAGATAATCTGCAGAGAGAAAGATATGTTATTATAGGTCCCTCCCAGACGTGATGTCACTCAGCTCATAAGGTGTCTTTAAACCTGACACACGCTGAGGCTCTTGACGTAGAACCTTTTCATTATCTATGTAAAGCTGTCCTCTACAAATTTATATAAAAGACTTTGTTTTGAATTAAGTTCAATATCTGTTGATGTTAGACATCAGTGTGAGTGTGAGCCTATTTGTTTTTGTGTCTAGCAGTAAAATACATATTCTCCAGAAGTAGCTACAACAAGAGCCTCCTCATGGAGAGGCAATGGAGCTGGATAATTATGGGGTGTGTGTGTGTGAGTGAGTGTGTATGTGCATGTGCGGTTTGGGGTAAAGGACTGGGGGGGAAAAAGAAAAAAAAAATGTTGTAATTTTTACAGTGAATTCCAGCTTGATAACCAGAACCAGCTGGCTTTTGTCTCTTATACACACACAGACACACACACGCACACACAGAACTGCGAACCCTTAGCATAAACAGTTGTTTGTGAAAATATGATATTGAGATGTGAATGAAAACCTAGTGATTATCGTCAATGGGTGCAAACGAAGGCAGTACACAGGGCACCACAAAAATAATACCAAATACACACAACTAATAAAATCCATTATTGCACAACCATTTGCAATAATGGTGAATGTATAATAATAAATGCTCTTATTTGGTATTTTTGCAACTCAAATAAGTCTATTACTTGGTGGAAAAGTACAAATTCATCACCTACTAACACACACTATCCAGTTTATTTTGTTGATTGAAAAATCATTAATATTCCTACAATGTCTGCTTGGTGGAAAATGTTTAGGTGCAAAAGATGACTACCCACCAGTCCCCCTTTTTTATTGTTATTGGCCATTTCAGACATTGTTCCACTCCCTTTTGTGTGTTTGTCTGAATCATCCTTATCATTTCAAAGGAGTTTTACCAGACGACACACACACACACACACACACAGACAGACAGACAGACAGAGAGACCAATACACACACACAAACACAAACAACGGCAGTTATCAGTAATATTAGATAAAAGACACATGAGTGTGACTCATGTGTACACTCAATGTAATTGGAGGATAAACTACTGGAGTATCTCCCACATTGCTTTATCAGTATTACAATCATTTTCAGCCCTATGCACTTCAACCTCCAACATGCACGCAGACTGCTCGGGAGTTGACATCTCTACTAAGCTGCCTCCCTGACCCCTGTTGCCCCAGGCAACCCCTTGTTGTTGCAGTGTTTAAAAAGATGTGAGAAGCACAGTCTCTCACCAGGATAACTCTGGGAGCGAACACAGATTAAAGTCTGCTAGTCTCACAATGGGACCCCTTAAGGCTACACAGAGGAGACCGGTTCTACATGCATATCTGTGTGTGTGTGTAAGAGAGAGTGTGTGTGCGTGTGTGTGCGTGTGTGTGTTTGTGAGCTGATGTATAAGCTCCCACTTTCTGTGATTTCTGCTTCTGTACATACACGTGTTTGTATGCTGCTGTTGCACCTCTGTGGGTGTGCACGCCTACTTCTACCTTACATCTCCAACATGTATGGCCTTTAATTTTGAATGGAGACAAATGCCGTGCAGGCCCATATTGAGGCAATGAAAAGAACCATTTCTCTCTACCTACAGATCAATGGGTTCCCATTCAATTAGAAAGTCTGAAACCATTAGCACCCGGCTAATGACTCCATTCTGGGGAGCTGGGGAGCTTTGGCCTCGGGGTAGGAGGGTGGCGGGTGGGGGAGCCAGAAAAAGCGTTGAGGCTGGGTGGGGGATTTCTTTAACTGCATTCATTATGAGTGCATTACACTTCTTTAGTGTCTTATCGGGCAACACTTTCCAAATAGCATATTGCAGCAGGGTGTTGAATGCTTTGTCCCTCTG
Organism: Lateolabrax maculatus; assembly: GCA_031216445.1. Taxonomy (NCBI): domain Eukaryota; kingdom Metazoa; phylum Chordata; class Actinopteri; order Acropomatiformes; family Lateolabracidae; genus Lateolabrax; species Lateolabrax maculatus. Next base: position 16,870,745 of record CM062201.1, on the reverse strand, counting down.
GTCTTGTTTCAGCAAATGCTAAAGCTGAGCATCTTCTATCACTTTATAACGATTTCATTTTTTCCACTTGATTATACACTTTAAGCTTGTTTTTTATTACATTAATTGTTATTGTTTCTCATAATTCTTGTATTGCTCAGTTTGCCAACCTTATTGTAACCCAACTTTGTGTGTCTCCAAATTGAGTGAGGGGTTAACCTGCAGGTCCTCCTACTATTCCTGTACTGATGACAGCTATTCATTAGCGTATGATGGGGGCAGCACTTTTGGGTGAATTCAGACATCCCTCCACCCCCGGTTTTGCTCTCCTATTTTCTACAAAGTCCTGCGGCAATCATTCACTCGCCTCAACTTGTCAAATACACAGTTAGAAATACTGATTAACAGTCCAGGTAATGAAAATAGCAGTTGGCCTACACAGACATGCAGTAAGGAAGAAAGAAAGAGCAGAATAAAGGAAAAAGAAAGAAGCAGACAGAAGTAAGCAGAAAGCAGGCACGCAGCCAGGGAGCCAAAGAAATGGGTGTATATAAGAGGGTTTACAGGTAGGAACCATGTGGCTACAGGCAGAGGTAGGACGCCATGGTCAGAGTCCATATCCTGTGTCTTAATAATGCGTGCTGCAGCCTCAGGGGAATGGCAGCTTTAATGGGGAGGCAGTCTGCCACTGGTAAACACATGCTGGAGCTCAGTGAAAACACTGCTGGCAAGGAATTAGGTCATTTGTGATAAGCAGCACTGCCTTGAAATCATTTTTTTGGCTGCATGTGTGTGTGTGTGTGTGTGTGTGTGTTATGTGGAAACCCTCCTCCATTAAACATTTGTTTAGCTTGACATTAGTTTACCTCAACAGTCTGTTAGCTTAGACAAGTCTAAATCAAATCCTTTTTTTGTTTATTACAGGGAAACTGAAATCACTTCAGTTTTGGAACTAATTCATTTCAAATAGCCTGTTACATTCAATAGAAGGCTAAAAAAAAACAAATTTCCTACTAACACTAAGGCCTCCAGTTACTCATGCTGCAGATTTGGATCCCGAATCCAGTGTAAAGCTATCAAGGATATAATGATATTACATTTCTCAGCAGCATTTGTATGCAGTGAATGGGCCATGACACCAGCCGCATGAGGTAAGGAGTTGGCCTGTTACAGAGGTAGCTAAGGTTAAACGGAAAAGCAGGGGATGTGTCATTACTCTGAAAAAACATTTGTCATGATTCTGGTCACTCTGTAGTGAAGATCAAGTGTTAACATAATCACTTCTCCAGATTTCAGGGGGACTTGTCATTATTAGAAGTAGAGTATTTGATGAACGGTACATAAGTCAAGGTTCATAAAAAAGGGAGAAGAGAAGAGAAGGAGAGGAGAGGAGAGGAGAGGGCCATGCGGTCCGCCAAAAGCTTCCCGTTTGATTGCTCTAGTCTGGCGCATCTGGTACAGGAAGAGCCGGGAAAAGTGATCAGGCCTATCCAGACTCCACTAGCCGGGCCTGCTCGACTTTCCTCCTGGGACTGCCAATGGGGTGGTGTGGTATAGGGAGATGGGGAAGAGGCGTTGGAGGGGTTCACAAGGGGCAGCGGGAGGGAGGAGAGACTAGGTGTGGAAGGTTGCAATGGGGGACGGAGGGGAGGGTGCATGGTTCTCTCCCTAAGAAGTGCTAACTTGGACAGTGGGAGGAATTTTTTGTGGTTTATCCAACGAGAGCTGCTCCATCTGTATAAACTGGAGCCTGCCAGAATGTAGGCTCTTTCTCCCCACACACACACACACACACGAAAGTCTGCCAGAATGTCGACTCCCTCTGTCCAAAGAGGAGCAGGGAAACTTAACTCCCTCATTACTCGCTCAGATAACTAGTGCTCAGATGCTTAGATAAAAAGTTACAAGAAACACACATGAGCACACGCAGAGCAGAGCTCACACACATGCATGTGCTTGCATGCACACAAGGACACACACACTCAGTCCATTGAGAAGGTGAGGCCTGAGGTTCTCCTGGCAGAAGAGTACTTAAAAGAATTGTTTTTGCCCGTTCTGCTGAGCTGCTCTAATGACAGTGGTGTGGAGACAGAGGTTATGTAAGTGTGAGCTGCAATCACACTCCACGCCATTTAGACGTGACTCAGCTGGCCCAACGCCTGTTTGCATGAGTGTGTGTGTGTGTGTGTAAAAAGGAGAGAGAGAGAGAGAGAGAGAGAGACACACAGAGTGATAAAACAGCTGAGTGAGTGTGTGTAAAAGAGAAATACACTGGAGAGAAAAAACACAGAGAACAAAAAAATATTTGAAGAGAGGTTATGAGTGTGTATGTCTGTTTTGAGGTTTTTGTTTTCATCTGTTAGGGTTACATATTTGTAAGTGACCTTGCAGGATGTCTTTTTATTTAGTTTGCTACTAATACAGTAAGAAGACAAACTGACATAACACACATTCTGTCTTCCTGCTTTTTAAAACACATTTTTGCACGGCTGCTCACGTTAAATATTCAAGTGTGTGTGTAAGTGTGACACACAGTGGCCCCTTAGTTTCCCAGCAGGGCTTGTGGCAGAGGACTGACATCTTTCCACAGGATATGAGAACTGTGTGATCATCCATCTGAGCATTGAGCGGAGAGGAAAAACATACACTCTACAGCGCCTCCTTTCGTGCCTTAATTTGTATTACTCTCTTACAGACAGACACACACACACACACACACACACACTCTCTCTCTCTCTCTCTCTCTCTCTCTCTCTCTCTCTCTCTCTCTCTCTCTCTCTCTCTCTCTCTCTCTCTCTCTCTCTCTCTCTCTCTCTCTCTCTCTCTCTCTCTCTCTCTCTCTCTCTCTCTCTCTCTCTCTCTCTCTCTCTCTCTCTCTCTCTCCTAAGATTGCTCGTGTCTCTTTAAAACTTTGCTCTTCTTTAGCCAAGGGGGCAGGGTTGTACTCTGTGAGTCACTGGGCTGTCCCTGGCACAAACAGACGCACGCACATAAATGCACGCACACAAACACACACACTTGAAGCTCTCCATGTCTATGAGTGGAGCTGGCCCTATGCCCAGCCTTAGGGCTGCATGGCCCCAGCACTGTATCACTTAACCCTTCAGGAGCTCATACTGATCCAATTTAACCCCCAAAAGGAGCATTAGTCTGTATGTCAAAGCTTGACTATTCAGGTCAAAGTCTCTTATCCAAACATCTGCAATTAAATGCCACATACAGTAATTTAAAAACACGCCACAACTACTTTTCAAGCGAGCTGTTCCTTTAACGTTCAATAGAGTTGGCTGTTTAACTCTTTAGGAGGTTTCCCCAAGCAGCTCCAGTTTTCCTGCTAAACTCAACAATAGAGAAATAGATTTCCATTTATGTGACCATGATCATAATTTGCTCTTTAACCTGTTGTTGCTTCACATGACCCTTTAAGATAATTAATTCCTTTAGTGTCATGGAGGAAGTGCTCAACTGGTTGCCTCGAAAGTTCATTCTTGATGCCAACTGACACCAGCGACCTTTGAACCTTGAACTTGGCTAACTGTATTCAAGTCTGCTGCATTGTACTGATATTAATACTTCTTTATCTTTACTGCCTCTTTTCTTTTTGTCTATCTTTACACACCCACTTGTCTCCTTGCAGATATCCTGTTTGTGAACACGTAGGACAGGAGACAGTCAATATTTGGGCTAAGATGTCAGCGTGTGCGGCAGTAACACACTCCTAGCTGGTGAATAAATAGAAGAATACGTGCCGTCTGAGCATGTGTACACACAGAAACACACACGGGCCATCAGTAAGTAATGACCATACAGTAGCTTGGAACATGACACAGACAGCATAGACGGGGATGGGATGTAAGGCCATTGAGAGCTGGTGTAAAGTGTGTTAAGTATGATGGGTGCAGTGACAGATGTTTGACCTTATCTGAAGCATTTGTGGGATCTGACTGTGAAAGACGTTGGACCTGTTCTCCTCTCTGCCTCCTATAAGACAGATCCCCATGGTGCTGTAGCTGCTCCAATAACCATGTCAGCTTGGAGGCAGGGCTATTGCCCTCCCACCTTTACCAGAGGATAACCTCTGGAGTAATCCCTCGAGGGTCCAGACTAATAATAGTATATGGATATGATCCTATGGAAATGATAGTCCAGCACAGAATTAAATGGCAGTCAAATGTATGTTAAACACTGGATGCTTCTATGTCGTGTGACTAGTATGTGAACAGTGAAAGAAAGAGGTATGGGCTTTATAACACAGTGTTTTAACGAGAACAGTTGGCAGCAGTTGGCTGAACATACAGTGGCCGAGTCAAAAAAACATACATATGCATACATATACATACTAGAGGGCATGTACACACACATAGTAGGTATGGTTGCTGAGGAGTGTTCTGTAATTCTAGTGTGTGTTAATGACTCTCCCAGGCACACTGGAGAAGACGTTAAAAACTGGCTATGATTTACTGTGCAGCGACGCAAGCTGGGACACGACCCAGAGATTCACTGTGGCACGGATACGCATATAGTCTCTCTCTCTCTCTCTCTCTCTCTCTCTCAAACACACTCACACACACCAAAGTGGAATCTAACGATGAATGAAGGACGTTGATGGTAAGATAAACAGCTTCGTTTGTAAATGAAACATGTTTTCATGTGAGTGTGAGCTGCATTTTATAAACAAGATAAATAATTCAACCAATTAAGTCTTCATTATCAGTCCTTTCATTTGCATGTTCAGTGTAATTTTATAGCCAATTCTATGGTATTGTATTTGAATTAAACAACATAAAATATTTTCCAATTCTCTTTGTACAGGCCATTGACTGGCATTACAGTCACACATCAATCATGGGCCAAGTCACTTAGCAGCCATTAAACTGTAACAATGTTTGTGTTTATACAGCTTGGCTCTGGCCGAAAACAAAACCATACGTCCTCATTTACCCACCGCAATCTCATTACGGCCATGCAAACAAGTCATTTTTAATCCACCAATCACAGATTAGAAAAAGGAAGAAGCGATCTGCTAGACGATCCATCACAAGTTTGTGGCTGGTGACGGCTGTGAAGCTCATCGCCACAATGTCGCATTGGATGACTTGCGGTCTTCAAAATGTCTTGTCATGAACTGAAAGTAAAACAAAGAGCATGAAGGCCGGCAGCTCTCTACAGTAACTACTGCGAAACAGTAAGAGGATAGGTTTTGTTTCATAGCAAGCCTTTGTATACTTTTGATTTGCCCAGAACCAGACACCTGCCCTGGGTTGGCTCTATAAACCCTGGCCCCGGGCACACATAGGCCTCAACCTAAGACATCTGTATTTACCTTGGATTTACTGAACGTCTACAGCCCAGTGGTGTGATTTGTATGATAGGATAAACCGCAATGTGGATTGCGACAGGAGTTGGGTAATATCACCTCTGGTCGGGTTAAGAAAAGATTGGTAGAAGACTGATGAGGTTTGTTTTGGAGAAATCCACTCTACTCCCTCAGAAAGGTTTTTTAAGTCCTGTTCCCACAGTGTACAGCTCCATGCCCTACTTCTGTCCTCCACCAAGAATAACATGTACCTGGACAACACTGACCATTTAGACAGCTGCAGGGAGGGGGTGTGTGGGGGGAGCCGGGATTGAAGGCTGAAGTACAAAAAAGAGAAATGGGCAATTGAAGGTAATAATGTGGCACACAATGAAAGAAAGAAAGAGAAAGAGGAATCTGGGATTGACGGGAAGAAAGAAAACGAGTAGGAGGAATCCATAAAGTTACAGTGAATGAAGGAGACAGCGAGATATGCCCCTATCCTTTAAAAAGTTAGTTGAATCTCCGGAGGTTTAATTGCATTTGAAATGAGTTAGGAGGCAGAAAGTTAGAAGAAGCCCTGGAAAGCTGAGCGCTAAAGATGAAGAGCCGGTGAATGACAGGAGAGAAGACAGAGGAAGAGAAGACTCCATAACAGTAGCATACAGAGGAGTCCTGCGTGAGGAAAAAAAGGTTCGGCCACACACAGGTAAATTGATCTCACGGGACGGTGAGTAATAGTGGAGTAAAAGCTATGCAGGAAGTTATGGATTGGAAACACTGAGGGATGAACAGAAAAACTGAACAAAGCCTGAAGACAAGGAGAAATAAGAGAAAAATAAGGAGTCATGCAGGTAGAGGCAGTGAAAAAGAGACCAGTAGTGAAGTTAGACAGAAGTGGCCAGAGGAAGAGCTTCCGCAGAAATAGAGAAAGAGGTTTAGGGTGGGCCTGGGCTGAGGGCTGTGAGGTGCATGGCTCTCTCCAGAGCAAACACAGGCTAACAGAGGGGCTGTTGTCTGGGCCAGGGTGGGCCAGGGGAGGGGACAGCAACACCGGGATGTGAAATGTGACAGATCTATTTTAGGGCTCCGGTACAGGAGCCCTTCCCTGCTCTGAACCAGGTGTCAGGGTCAGGGGTCAAGGGCAGGACAGCAGAATCTAAAGCACCATTTGAAGTGGATTAGCGTGACTGGAGGTCCTGTAATTGAATTGATGTGCCGTGTGCAATCTAGGTCCAAATCCAGAAGACGATTCAAGTGAGGAAAAGGAGCTTTGTGATTTCCTGCAAATTACTGCTCACAGGCTACATTGGAAATGTCAAGATCTATCAACATTATGAACACGTCAACTCAAACTATGTTGCTTTTCTCAAAAGACCAAGAGGAGTTTTCTCTTGGTAATTACTGACAGTGTATATGTATGTACATATGAAGGGAAATTCAGTTGTGCATACACGTTCACATTTTTTGCTGGTGTTGGTTTTTCACTTTAACTTGAAAATCAGTTTGTCACTCTCAATAATATTATGATTGGCTTCTTTTTTCTCAGTATTCCAGTATTTCAATGCTTTCAGTTGCTTTTCTACAGAAAAACCAAACACACAAATGTACTTCCTCTTCCACTAATCAGGCGTGTGTGACTCTTGAAATGATCTTAATGTTTGGGAAGTCTGACTGTGGTTTGCTTTCACAGATGATCGCAACCTAACATCACGCTTCCTTCCAACTTCTTCTCTTCGTCATTGCTCCTCTTTCCCATACATCCCACACCCTCACATCCCCCACCCCCCTTCATATCTCATGTGCATCTTTGAAACAAACCAACTCCCCACCTGCTCTTTGGTCTGGGCCTATCAGGATCCAGGCAGAGGGGCTGATTATGCAGGCAGCTGTCAGCCCTCTAAGGTGAGGCCCCCCAGGCGACAGTTCAACTGCTTCAGACTGAAGCTGTGCCACCGAGCCTGACAGTAGCACGAACAACACAGAGAAAAGAATGCTAATGGATCAAATCAGATGAGGGCTGAGATGAGAGGAGGGAGTGCGGAGGAGAAAAGGAGGGCGCTGGCAGGCACTCCTGATCAGCTGTCATTCAGACGAGGCCTTGTGTGTGATAGTGTGTATTTGTTGTTCATGTTTGAGCGAGGAGCACTGGCCGCCCAGGATTACGCCCCCAGTTACTGACATGTTTTCCCTCCAAAGTGCCTTGAAGTTTGAGAGATGAAGCAAGGGTATGAACAGAGGGAGGGAGGGGCTGGCAAAGGCGATAGATGGATGGATGTGGGAGGCTATATACAGTACACTGCTCTGTTCCTTTATTTTTCCATCTAACATGCCTTTCCCATATTCTATCTACGCGGCGTAACTCCACCTCTCTCTTTGACTATCTGTCTGCCTCGGAGCCATACCTTACTGCGGAAAAGGCAACATATCAAAACTTAACGGCACTTCCTTTTCTGAATAATGCTGAGTTCAATATTATTCTGTTTTGAACTTCACTCCTGCGCTTGCTTCTTCTCTCCTCCAGGGCAACCCCTTCATGAGGAGAGACGAGATACTTTAGTACCATCACTTACGGGCAGTCAAACAGCCTCCTGTGTGGTGGGAGCTCATGATTGAAACATAGCAAGCTGAAGACTTCAGTTCCCCTCTTTCCGATCTCTAAATGTCTGATTCCATTCGCCTCCACAGGACTACAGACAGAAAGTTAAACCCTACATGTGCTCATGCCATGAATGAATAATGTATTCTGACAGCATAGACAGATGGATATATGATCACCAGCTAAAGAGGATTGCTGTGACACTGAACCAGGAAGTGCTTGTCAAGTCATGTTACAACTCCCAGTTATGATCTCACTGTAGATCTATTTTAGTCTTGCCAATTGTCACCCATAATCAGGGTACAGGAAAGTTGTTTAAGTTCCAATTACGCACAAAATTACCTTTAAAAAAGGAAACTGCCATTTTCCCAAACATCAATTTGAATGCCTTCAAACACAAACAGCTTGACGTGCCCCTACCCCACTGCTCTGTCTCCCCCTTACCACCACCCTCACCCCATCCCTGGCAGATGGCTTTAATTAATATAGACATGATAACAAGATTCCCTGCGATTAATACACACAGCAGTTATGGATTTAAGTGCTAGGGATTCCAGATAATATGATTAACAGCAGTTGGAGTGGGGGCATCTGGCAGATGATTTGAAATGGAGCAGGGCTGGAGCGATCGTGAAATAAGTGTGTGTAAATTGTGAATGCAATTTTGTGTGTTTATTTTTGTGCCTGTCTATCAGAGAGACGGATAGTATAAGAATGCTGGGGCCTAACGTCATGCAATCTTAATAGGGAGTTTTCTTTATCCACTTGTTATTGTGTAGCCAGCTGTCCTTTGTGCCATTACATAGACTACATGTTAGGGCAAACACACAATTAATAGAGCTGCCTGGCATTTCACCATATGTGTGCATCTGTGTTTGTAAAGTGATCATTGTGCATGACTTTAATCCTGTATTATTTATCAGCAGAGCAATAACGTACTGCAAATCAAAAGTATTACTTTGCATGTCTTTCTTTAAAAGAGACACATCAGATGAGGTATTAAATATGAAGACAGCTGTTTATTCTTTGCATAATAAATGCAAAATGGCCTGAACTGTTTCTGCAGCGCAGAGTCGGAATGTCTTTTAGCTGGAGACAAATCATGAAAAATTACAGATGCAAACAAATACATCTGGGACCAGTCCTCGGTCCTGTCTCTATACTAACGACTAGAATTTTATTTTCATTTGATTGTTGCCCATTTCCATAGACACAACTCAAAATACAAAGAAAAAAGTACAAGTTACTGTGGATGAGGATGAGTTTAGGGAAGTTGAGAATCTATTTTGATGGTTCCTCTTTGGAGAAAGTCTTCCCTCTTTCTTGTGTATGGTAACATACACAAGTACTCATGGATTAAAATGTATGGTTAATTTTGTCTATTTACATTACTTCTTTAATTCCTAATTTCCTTTAAATGTGCAGATATTTTTTTTTCACACATGTTGCCTGTATGAAGACACTAAGCTGGAAAAACTAAAGCCATATGGTGCACAGTGAAGTCCTCTGTCTTAACCTTCTGTCTCTTGTTTATGCCGATGGCTACTTGGGTGATATTTGTGTGTATCATGAAGGAGACTAACTCAAACAAACACAACAGAAGACACAACTGCTCCTCTCCGGGGTTAAGGGTTAAAGGTTATCATGTCAATCTCTGGCTTGTTCCAACTGTATGGAGTGTGTCTCCACACATCAGTCACACTCCAGAGGATCTGTCCAGTCCGCACACATGCACTGTGAGGCAACATAAGATGCACTCTACAGATAAACTCAACAGGACGCCACGGGGAAGATTGTGTTTGGAAGGCTGTCGGTGCATTTTTGCATGTGTATATCTGTATGTATTGTTCCTTTTTTAACTATTTTATTACAAAACATCTAAAGATTATCATGGCTGTCAAAACATCACTCTAGCAATGACAATTTCTCTGTAGTTTATAATTCGGTTACTGATTGTGGTGTTCTGTACAGTGGAAGTGTGAAGCATAACCAAGATCCATCCTTCAGGAAACTGTAGAAGACAGTGTGAAAAAAATATCCTGAGGATTTATTTTTGATGATTTTTTGTATTTCTTTCAATGAATTTAGGTATTCCTTTTCTTTTTTTTAACAACTTGCCCTCAACCTGTCTCGTCGTCCCCTACTTTAGTTAGTGATTCCCTACATTTCCCTGAATAACCTTTGATAAACCTCCAGAGAAAGTGCCTACATTTCAGCTCATGGTTTGACAGTTGTGGGTGAAGAGCGTAAAGAGAGTCAAAGAGACAGCCTAGTAATAGCAAGAAAGTTAGCATTGCTGGTCATAAAAACTTTACTTGTGCAGATTCTGCAATTCTCTTGGCTGGAGTGTAATTATACAAGAGCTCGTCAGAATATTAATCAGCAACCATTTTGATAATCGATAATGGTTTAGACCTACTTCTTGTTAAATGTGAGGATTAGATGTTTTTTTTTTGTTGAACATGATAATAAACTGAATATCTTTGGGTTCTGGACTGTTGGTCAAACAAGCCATTTGAAGATGTCATCTTGAGCCGTGGGAAATTATAACAGGCATTTTTCACTATTTTCTGTCAGTTAATAGACAAAATGATTAATTGATTGAATCAGAATATAATAGGCAGATTAATTGATAATGAAAATAATCATTAGATGCAACCCAACATCATCAAAGTGTAAATAATGAAACACACAGACAAGCAAATGTTTCACGGTTAAGTGCCCTGACTACAGATTTTATTATTAATTTTCTAAGTCATACATGTGTTGGATGATCAAGCAAGCACAGGCTACTTGTATAAAATCTAAACTAAATTGTTGGTTAATGTTTCCAACCCAATCTGATAACAGATTCGTCTGAATAAATGAAAGTAATGGTTTATTTGTTGAGGGAGATGTTTGAGCTGAAGCCCAGTTTATAATAATAAACTAATTTAGCAAAATGCTCTTGATGTGAATGATGATATGAAAGGAGCAGAACGAATTTATTGTTGGAACTTAACTTGTTAACACATTCCAACCATCTCTGGCAAACATCATTTGGGGAAAAACTGCAAACTTTTATTCCGTGCATTTTCTTCAGAGACATATTGTTCAGCAGGAGAGCAGCAGTGGTTTGGAGCAGGTGCATGGTAAATCACAACTCGACAACATTCATTACTGTGTTTAGTTCCAGAAAGGCACCACAGCCTTGCAGTCAGTGAAAATTATATTTGCTACTTAGTTGCTGGTCAACATGATTTCCCCCCCCCCCTTTTTTCCCTCCGTTGCTTTACTCTCCACAGGCCTCACTTTTGCAGTCAAGCAGACACAGTTAAGAGAGTGAGGGAGAGTAATTTGACAAAGAAAGGGTAGAAGTTGGCACTGAAAGTGAATCAAGGGAGCAAAAGCAAACAGAGGAAGGAAGGAGTGGGAAGGGGGAGGGTGAAAGTGGAGGAGGGAAGTTGGCGGGGGAGAGAAAGGGAGAAGGGATGAGGGGATGAGGGGGTGAAACTGTAAGCAGAGTGCGGACAAACTCCAATAAAAACAGAGTGTCAGATGTAACACGTTTTGTGCAGAGCGGGGACTGCTTATAATGACCTGCTTCCATTTCTTGACCACGAGTGACTGGACACTGGTTCACAACCCCAATCACAGTTGTACAAAGCCAGAAGGAGATCAGAGAACAAAAACAGAAAAGGATAAACTGTCAATGAAATATCACTAACACTGTCTTTAAGAGAAAACCGGTTAAGCAATTGATGACGTTTACTGTTTGACACACCAAGATGACTGACTGAGGACCTGCACACACACCAACCACATACATACACTCACACAAAGCACACAAGTACATCAATGTACATCCAGGGTCACGTTAACTGCAACCGCTGGGACAGAAGTGCAAGACAACCCTCTCTGCTTCCTGTTTTTCTGGAACTGAAACTATGTCAAAGGCAACAATGCTGGCAGTATGAAATACTAGCAGTTAGAAACTGATCCCTAAAGCTCATACAAAATCCAAATTCCGTGCACACACATAAAGACACAAATGGTGCAAACTCGCACACCATATTTAAAACAGGGGGAAGACACAACAGGGGTTCTCCTAACCGTGCTCTAGCATCCTGCATTCAATCAGAGATTTGATCACTGGCAGTGAATACAAACAGGACATGAAAACAGTGATTTTATCTACGAATCCTCCCCTTTCCAAACCTGCTTCTGATCGCTACTGGAACATTTAGCAACAGCTTGCCATCACTCCCTGTAGCCTCCAGTCCAGGCAGCAGTGGGGCTGTTACAGAGGGTTTAAAACAGACCCAACAGATCTTTTCGTGACTCAATTTGGGAACACAGCACTCCAGGGCCCCAAAATTAAAAATATAGGCTAACTGAGGATAAATGTGTAAAGGGGGATAATAGCTTTAAAAAGTCTCCAAGCAAAATGAGCAATATAGAAGACACTAAATGTATTCACCAAAATAAAAAAACACTCTGGAAGAAATTGGTTAATTGACAGAAAAATTCATCTGCAACGATTTTGATAATTATTTATTTGGTTAAATCATTTTTTAAGGAAAAATACCAAGAAATCCCTGCTTCCCTTTTCCGTTCTTTCTAATTCCTTTGAACTGTGAATATTTTGCTTGTTTTCTTAGTCTTCTATGGCAGTAAACTGAAATCTTTGGGATTTGGACTGTTAACCTAACCTCTAACCCCAAACCTTACTCACTACTCTGCAGAAGACGTGTTGCTATGGACATCTGTTTGTTTTTACACACGTCATTCACTACTCATTGCTCCACACACAGAAACTGCCTTTGCATTCCAACTTGTACACAATCTGACATATCAACAATAACTACCACCCACACACACAAGCACATAAACACTTATAGGCAGAGTTGAAGATGTTCTTGCAAGAATTTCAGCAAGCATACACAGAACTTCACGTGTAGCTAATTACAAGATATTCTGCCTGTTGCTGCTGTTCTGCCCTTTATGTGTTGTTCTATGCACTGTACTTGTCGGGTAGAAATGTTAAGTTAGATGTTATTTCTAGTGATGTTTCCCATAAACCCCTCACATGTACATCACCAGCCACCATTCAATTCTAAGACCCCCGTGGGGCTCACTCTGTTTTGGCCCCCAGTAGCCCTTAGCTCATTGACCCCTACACGTATCCCTTGGCCCCTATAGGCGGTGAGGGATTGTACAGGAGACAGGGTCTGAGTGTGGGGGGGGGGGTCAGCAGCAATTGAGAGGAGCACTTCTTCAGGAAAAGCATTAAAGAGGCAGGTATTGATTTGGGATTTTAAATGTTTTTCACAGTGATATATCCAATTAGCCTCTGAACCCTCTATGGGTGTAGAGCGGGCTCCCTCGAGGCTGAGGAGAGGGCCACTATAACACTTTTCTCCAGGCTCCTTCAAATGATAAGAAATAGATAATACCTGTTAGAGTCCAGACTCATAACGGCAAGGTACTGGAGGGCTTTAGGAGGCATGTGAAAGAATTAAATCTACACTTCTATTAATTCATAGAAATACTGTTGCAAAATTAAACCCTTTTTCCGTGCAGGTCAATAGAAGCTCTTTTTGACTTATCATGCTCTCGTGTCTCTGTTGTGGGTGACGTGGTAACTTGTTCAGGCAGTGCGGACAGCTCCTGGATATTGGTAAGCTTTAATTCTCTCTGCACATCCATGTCTCCCTCCTCCTCTTCCTACTCCTCCACCTCCTCCTGCCCCCGCTCAATCGATGGTAAGTTATTTAGCAGATAAAAGAGTTGAATCAATCCAGCAGCACATATCAGAGTGCCAGCAACTTGTGTATATTATCTGGCGTGTGCGTGTGTGACGGAGACAGGGAGTGAGGTTGTGCATGATTGTGTCGATGGCCTAAGCATATGTTTCAGCAGCATCATTGCTATATTGCACAGAAAATTGGTAAATAAAATGTACAAAAGAATGAATACAAAATACATACTTTTTGAAGTAAACTTAAACTGCTACATTTAGATGTCCCTGTTCATCAAGTTACTGCCATAAGAAAATAATAAATAAAATGAAATGCTGACTACCCAGAATAACACAGTATGCGATCAAATATTGTTCCTTTTCTGTGGTGTTTTGGTGTTTCTGTGGACAGGTGAAACTTTTTTTTGTGCTGTTTGTGCTTCAGTGAGTGACACAAAGGATGCAGCAGTATTATAGTCAGTGTAGTTTGCATATTAGCAATAAGGCTGTTACCTTCAGAGCTCCTGGTTGTATTACTCAGTGCAACAATGTAGATGATATGGTTAATCAATTTCATACCATGTGCTTGAGAACTCTGGGTCAAATAGCCCCTGTGTAAGCAAAGTCATATCGTCCCTCCAACCCAAGGCCCTGGATAAATGAAAATAATAGAAAACTAAAAAGAGAACGTATAAGAGCTGAACAACAATGGATGAATTATGTCATCGACTTAATATGAGAGACTCATTATCTTCATTTAATTCACCGGTAAATAGTTAGAGACTAAGAAGCATAACTCAAGATTTCTCTTCAATACCATAAACAGTTTAGTACTTTTAGATTAAAAAAATGTTGAAAAGGTGGTTGCTAAGCAACCTTTAGCAATAATGAAAAGAAACAACATGTTTTATAAATTCCAATCTGTCTTTAGAAAGAACCACAGTACAGAAACAGGGGGAAATGTTGTTATTTCAACTTTAACATTCTATTGATTACTCCCAAATCCCTACATCGTCTGGCTCCGCTTTACATTTCAGCACTCTTTACCCCTTATTCTGCTCTGAGACCCCTCACGTCAGAGAATAAATGTTGTTAAAAGTTCCACAGCCCAGGCATAAAACAAAGGAGGATCATGCTTAATTCTTTTAGCTCCAATCCGGCTATATATATATGTATATATATATATATACACACAAATATACACACACACATACACACACACACGTATATAAAATGGCAATAATGATCACAGTTCAATGCAAAAACAAAAAAAGGTTAAATCTTAAAAAGGGCTTGAGATTTCATGGAGAACATAAAAGCCCTCTTATACTCCACTGCTAATAATATTAATATTATCCGTGTGTGTGTGTTTGGTGTGCATACCCGCATGTCATTGCCACTATGTCAAACCCATAGTGAAAGAGATGCTGAGAGGAAAAGGAGAAAGTGTGTCCTTGGCTGTTGAACAACAGTCACCTTTTTTCTCTCTGCGTGTGCATACGACAGGCTGGGGCGTTCTGCCTATTGTAAATATATTATTTGATTCCATTCATCATTAGGTGTCTGAATTGAGGCAATTGAATTGAATAAGTGAAAATGGCTCAAAGCTGTGTAGGAATATGCCTCCCACTTACAGACAAAGTGCTGCTTATAACAGAAAAGGAATGTGAAAGGGAGAGAAAGAGAGAGCAGGAGTTTGTGTGGAGAACACAAATGTACGCCTGAGTGGGACAGAAAGATGGAATGATCCTGAAGTAAGGAGTGGGGTAAGATGCTAATTTGAATGTTACAAAAGCAAGAAGAAAACCTTGTTTTATGCCAGAGCAGAAATTACTTTGAATACTGTGATGACTCAAAGCAAATGTGGATCCATCAGAGGAGGAGCAGAGGTGATGTGCTGAATACAAACAGGAGATAAAGTCCTTTAAGTCTGGTGAGTGCAAGAGAACATTAATGAGGTCAAAGGGACAATCAGACACATATAGACCAACACAGAGATACATAGATAAACTCAAGCACACAAGAGCTCTATTATAGGACTGTGATCATTTATTTCTCATGGTTGGCTTGTTCACAGGCCTAACAAAGCATTTATGAAAAATAAGACTTGTTCAAAAGTTGCTGGGTGTTTGTATGTGTGTCCTAAAATACACACTCCCACTTACTCACACACACACAGAAAAATATCCACACTCGAAACATGCACGCACACAGCACACACACAATTTTGCATGCATGAAAATACAAGTGTACTCACTGGTCTGCCGATGCACTCCTTGCACCAGTGCACACTCACACTCAAAGAGACGCGCGCACCACACACAGACAAACACACACTTGAGATTATGAGTGAGTCATTGCACTGCCCAGCAGGGCCTGGGGAGCTGGGGATTTCCACACAGAGAAAAACAGGTGACATCTGCCCAGCTCCCATACAAGTCTATGTACAGTACAGCTACATCCAGCTGCTCTGTATGCAGTAAAACAAGTAAGTATACAGGCAAAAAGAACCTCTTATATTATGTGTGTGAGAGAGAAAGAGAGAGGAAGACACTGAGAAACTGGGGTGAAAGCAGTCAGAGGTCATTAAAGTAGTCAAAGGGCACTTGCCACAAACTAAATCACCTCAACAGCTGAGACGCACCTGGTAATGTGATTAGATACACACGCAGTGGCACAGTCCCCACCCCTGAAGATTTAGCCCTGTGCTTACCCATATACACAGTTGAGATGGACATGCATGGCCTGTTTTCACCTCAAATAAAGTTCACAGAGACCATACACAAATCAATAAACATCCTAGCTTAGCACCAAACATAGCTTGGCCCCTCTTCCTGTGTCACTGCTTGGGTTTCAAACATACCACTCTTCTTCCTTCCTTTCAAGTGACATGCAGAGCTTTTAGACTGTCCTACTGTTTTACCGGTCTCTCTCATTTTGTCTGTTCTCAAGTGAATTAGGGGTGAGACACAGTGGATGGTTATCAGGCTAAGTAACACCAAATTTGGCCATTCAGGCAATTTCCCCAGATGCCTTCAATGGGAAATTCCCCATGTAAGACTTGGCTCTCACGCTTAGGTCTGATGGTAAGATTTCTTTATTGTTTACTGTGAGTTTTCAAATTAACTAACTTGAACTAAAGCTGCACCAATCATATCAAACATGTTTGGAGATCAAAGGAGGCCACACAGAGTTCATGGTGAGTGGAAGTGAAAAAATCACATGTTAAAACGTTAAATCAAAGCAGAGGTTTTCAAACTTGCGGTTGGGATCCCATGCGGGGTTACTTAATATGCACGATCAATATGATATTCATTAAAAAGGTTTGAAATGTCTTTATTGATTTATCAGTTTTTCAATTGATAACTCTCTAATTTCTGGGGGAAATGAAAATGATGGGAGCCAGAAAACCAGGCATTAATGAAATATATACCTCTTTAATGTGAAAAAAAAAGTAAATAAATGTAAACGCTCAAATTTATTTAAAATCTCTCATCAGGAGTCAGCTGGACAACATCAAGTGTGTCCCCGTGTTCACCTTTTCATCCAGAGTCATCATAGTAACAAGAAACACATGAAAACATTGTATAATGTAATGTAAAGCATTTTCTAAATGCACAAGAAATGTTTCTTGCTCGCACCCAGTATTCATCCCATTTATTCATCCTTGTCCAAACATTCATGTGTGCTTAACAGCTGCATGCTGTCTGGTGGCCTATTTGCTCAACTATTCTCATGTCCATCATCCACCCGTTCACCTGTTTTTCTATCCATCCATCCACCTGTGGGCCAGCAGAGACACAAAAGCTGGGCATTGATTCAGGTGTCTGAGGCGGGCAGAGAGATGTGCAGTGTGAGAATGGCTATCGGGGAGTGTTTGCACAGACCGATATTAGTCATCCTGGACAATATCCTAAAATGGCTAATTATACGGACCAATTAGCGGGCTAATTAGACAATTACCTAAACAGACAATCTATTGGCTGGAGAGAATCAATATGTGGAAGAGATAGTGGCAGAGATTAGGATTTACTTTTTATTACTTCGCCTGCACTGCTCATGAAGAAAAGCTGTGAGGGTTACACTCGTCTGTGTGAACCCATCGGTATTATTTAACCCATGAGCTGAAAATGAAACCTTAACCGTTTAACTTTTAATTTGGCACATTACCTTTTCAAACAAGTTCCTCTTTATTTTTTGGAGATAATGAATTGTAATTTGAGTGTTTCCTCTGGGCATGTGTGTGCAGCAGGCAGGAGAGAGGTGACAGCAGATTTGTAGGAAAGAGTCAGAGCTGCTGTTCCCACAGGACAGACTGAGTGAGTCAGATCCCACTGCAGATCTTATCTGATCATCATGTCAACACTGTAGACCTTCTCTCTTTCTACTGCCCTACTCCTCTCTCTGTTTACTCTTTGACTCTCGCTGCCTTTCTCTACGGCAGAATCACACAAAGGATTCGTCTTTCTTCTACGGTTATGTCCCTGACACACACACACACACACACACACACACACACACACACACACGCACGCACGCACGCGCACGCACGCACGCACGCACGCACGCACACACACACACACACACACACACACACACACACACACACACACGCACACACACGCACACACAGTGAAGCTCTTCGTCCATGTGCACAACACTGGCATCCAGTCAAAGTGGCGCTAAATTGTATTAAAATAGTGCAGTGCTCGTCGCAAATTTACATGCGAATTAGGGAGAGTAGAAGTAATTACTCTGGGCCAGTGCCGCTAATTGAATAAGGTTGAAGCCTTTTCTCTCCTCTCTCCTTCTCCCTTCTTTCATTCTATATACACAGGACTCTGTGCTTCTCTTCAATGTCATTATGCCACTGCTTTGCCCTCTTCAAGGGCCCACATCCTAGGTAAAAGGAGGGTGTTTTGCATCTGTGTGTGTCTGTGTGTCCGTGTGCAGTTACACATATTTGTTCTGCCAAGCAGTTTTTGTACTTTGTGAAGCCATGATGTAAATATGATGGCCTATTGTACTCTATGTGGGATTACCAGTGTGTATTTGTTTTCCTGAACCATGTGGGAAATTAGATGGATAAAATCTATGCACATTAAGATGTAGATGTGCTGTTTGGTGGGTACTGTCATTGTCTTCAGGTCCTGTGGGAGACAAATCAACAAAGTGAGAAATACAAGCAGATAGGCAGACATGACCAGAGCACACACAGACAGCCTGGGGCTGTGTTTGAAGTAGGCCTTGGAGAGAACACGCTGCCTTTGAGGTGTGGTGTATATGAGAGTAACTGTCACACTGACACACAGACCTTTCCCATTGGAGCATTTGCATGGCAAAGTGTTCGCTGGCTGATTCCCATGTCTGCTTAATTCTGTAATGGCAGTGAGTATTACAATAGAAAACTGCTAATGCTTGAACAGGTCACTGCAATACACCTGCAATGGCCTAATGTTGCTTTGTGCAAGCCTGTGGAAAACATACAGAAAGGATTTTACCCCTTTTTTTATATTTCAAATATTCTACAGAGACACATAAATCTTATTTCTTTCTGTACTGTAGGTCTGTGTGTCAGCCATGTGGTGTGAAGGGGAGAGGCTGGCTGCTCTCAGGAATATCAACCTGTGGCTTTCAGCCTTATCAGATCTAACCCACTCAGGGAAGACTAAACACACTCTCCCTCTCAGCCAATCTCTCTTTCTCACACACACACACTCAAAAAGGCATACACAAAAACACACTCACTATATACACATGTGCATTTTCATTTAGAAAAAACACTTTCAGAAGACCAAAATAAATGCATGAGACAAAAGCCACAACAGACTCACACTGAAACATTTGGGGCAACAAATAACCCAGAACATAACCTCAGGTAAAACCACAACTTACACTTCTGTTTTAGGACAGATTCATCAAGATAACGTTAGTTATTAGTAATTAGTGAGCTTTACTGGTGTTGTTACCTTCAGCGGTGTCCTTTGTTTTTTTTCTCCCCAAGTTTAAATTGATTCAGAAAAAAAACTCTTTCAGCTATTTCTTTAAGTGCTAGGTCATGCTCATCTGTGTATGTCAATGTGTGGGTGTGTGTGTCTTCCCTGGTGGCGATATTATGAGTGAAAATACCTGCTGACGCACAACAGCCAGACTCAGAGGTCAAACACTTCAGAGCTTGCTTTCATTGATTCATAGCCCCAGGTACAGTAGAGAGCACACATTGAGTCCAAGCATGTGTGTGTGTGTGTATGTGAGCAAGATACAGACAGAAAGTCAGACAGAAAGCATGCATGTGTATGTGTCTACATCCTAATGTGTCTGTGTGTGTTAGCGTGTCTGTCTGCACCCGGTGCTATTGCCCCAAACAGAGCTTCAGGCCAGCCTGTGTTTCCTGGCTAGGGGCACAGTCACTGCGGTTAGGGTGTTAACAGGAGGGATACAGAATGAAAGAACAAAAGATGTGCCTGGAGCCAAACCTGAAATGCCTTTGAGAAACAGGGGAAGATCTCCATGGGGGTAAGGAGGAATGAGGGAGTGTGAGAAAGCAACGGAGGGATGAGGGAGTAAGTAAGAAGATATAACAGGGGACAGTAGTGTGAGACACATTTAAAACAAGGTGGGGTTTGTCACTCTCGCCACATCAGAAAAGGGGAAGATGTGTCACGAATGTGCTTTACAGTAAACAGAGTCCCCAGAGCTCCCCTATCTAGCTAATCCCCTCAGCTCCTGTCAAACAAACAGAAGAGAGATAGAGAGAGAGTTACAGATAAAGAGATGAAAGGAGAAAAAAAACACAGAGGTGAACAACAGAAGGAGCAGTTAAGGATATAGAAATGATTAATCATGTTTGGACGGTGTTCTCCCTTTCAATATTACATTATTACAGCAACTGGTCGCAAGTCAATGACATGCATCTGAGGGATTTGTGGGACACATGCGTGTGTTTATGTTTGCGGTTTTATAGCATTAAAACCTCTTTGTTCAGCATGCACATCTTCTGTCCGCATCGTTACTCCAATCAGATAATCCAGGTAGCTGACAAAGAGCTATTCTGGTTTGTATACACATTGTTGCAGCTGATTCCTATGTAAAACAGAAAAGGGCTGGTAACAGGGCTGTATTATCATCATGTATTCATCATGCACAAGGGGACACCAGATCATGTGTGTTAAAGGAGTTTTGAGCACTCATGCACACAACCAGTGTCCAAACATCCTAAAAACTGTGATATTTGCATACATCATCATGCCCTTGAATGGCAAACCACAAACAAAAATATTAGTCTGGTACATAATATTTACATTCCTTATTTCATTTCAGGGCCATATGAGATTTCTCCTTTGTTCATATGCCATCTATCTGTTTAGAATGAAGCCAGATATTTTTCGCTGAAATATAAAAGTAAACAATGCTGTGGAAGTCCCTCCATTTCCTGCTGACTTCCTGTCATGGGGATTTATCCACACACACACAAACACACACACACACTGTACAGGGAGGGTAGCACTCTTTCTATTTCCCAGCAAAGCTATGCCTGTCAGCACTAGTTTTTCGACACTGACCTGTCATAACCACTACACAAACAGGTGGATCAGGGGTGAAGTGGAAGTCAAAACAAATAAGTAGAAATATTTAACCCCAAAATGACTGCAACTGGCCACGAGGACTCAATTCAAAGATATGTTGTCAAATTGCTTATAGCAATAATGGTAAACATGTTTAAAGTTTCATTTAACCTCTCATTTCCCATGAGTGCTTTCAGTGCAAGCCTCAAGTTTACTCCACATCTTTCACTCATTAAATAAATCCCCTCAAACTTTTGCCAGCTTTTAGATTAATCACAGGTCCTCATCCTGTGTAGTCTCACCATAAATCCACACTTGCTCTAAATTTATAAACCTTATTGAAAGCAAATCAAAAGCAAAATCTTAAATTTGTTAATTCTTGCACTGCTGCTGAAGTGTAAGCTGCATACTGTGATAGCGGAGTACATAATGTGACATATTATACTGTAAATTTGGCAAACATGCAAGCATATGAAAAAAAAACTGTTACTGGAAGTGTGTCAGTTTTAAACAAAGAGGAACACATAACTACCTGATAATTAACACATAGCAGAGGTACATTCTGACAAATATTCCTAATTTACAGTAATCAGTGGGACAAACCCAAAACATAATCCAAGGTGCACCTTCTCCCCTGATTTGTTCATTTATCTATACTGAGTATCTAGCACTGGACAAACTGTTGAATAATAATGCTAAAAGTATTTCTCATAACAACAGGAGAGTTAGTTGTGTGATATCCTTTGAATTATGATTGGATCAGAGTGGATATGAAATATTCATCTGTGGTCTCCTGCAGGGACGGCATGCCGTTAAAAAGGCATTGATTTGACAAGCCAAACAAACGCTGATGAGGCCTGATAATCAATGGCCGCATTGATGACAGTGTGTGGTTGCCGTGGGCTCCGAGCGATTGGATGGGCTCACTGTGAATAATGAATGAGGAAATTCCTGATTGATCAGTGAGGTTGTCTCTTTTTCAGACACTCAGCTGGCATTTCAATGCGGCCTCCAGCACCGGAGACAACACGCCAGCAACACCCCGACACCAGCCGTATTGCAAGGGTGGTCGCATCACTGCTTCCCAACAAGATTAAGGACAAGATGTGAATCGATACAGTCCATTCAAGTTGGTGGTTTTTGAACATATGAATGAGAACACAGTACAGAATATTATATAAATGCTGTCAGTTAATGTAAGACAGAAGAGAAACATGGGCTACAAGTAGGACTGGGACAGGTGAGAAAACCTTAAGGGTCCTCAGTGAGTTTGTCCTTGACTAGAAAATGTCTGGACTGTTTGTCTGGTACCCAAGGGTGTACACACACACACACACACACACACACACACACACACACACACACACACACACACACACACACACACACACCCACCCAAACACATGCATAAAAACCCCCATACTCAGGTGACAGCAGTGGTGGGGTGCGTTACATTTTGTCATTTGCCTGGCTTCCCCACACCGGCGCTGAATGTCAACTCTCTTTTCTCTTTTGTACTTGGAGGAGGTGGGGGAATGGTGAGGGGAACAAAAACACCGAACAACAAAAAAGGTCCCCAACAATGCCGCTATCTTCGCAGCATCTACTGCCACTGTCTCCTTCTCTTCACCCTCATCTTCCTCTCCCTCTCTCCCTTTGTGCTCACCCCCCCTCTACATTCACACTCCCTCATAGAATATCATTTAGCTCTGCCCTTGAATCCTCCTCCGTAAGTGCACACACTGAGGTGTACTCTGAAAAGACTTGAAGAAAAAAAAGTGGGTGGGATGTTGCCACATTAATGGTGAAGACTGTAGTTCATTGTTGTTCCAATGTAACAGCACCAAGTTTCATGTCATGTATGTTGAAGGGTTTTGTGTTACAGTTGGTGGGAGGTAATGAAGATTCACCAACACCGCTACACACTCGACACTTTCCACCGCTAACTTGTACCTTCATTATTCGCTTTGCATAATTGTCAACTATCCCAGTGTTCCATCTCCCTCTCTGAACTCTGAGTTTCTCTCCCTGTGTGAGTATTTATTCCGATGATGAGGATGATTATGCAAATGAAAGAAAAGTGCATCTATCAGTCTAGCCAATAAGGAACCCCTCCAAGATTTGGCCTCAACTAATTAGCCAATTCATCTGTCAACCCCTTATCACCATGCTATTATTTCTCTTTCCGTTCCTTCCTATCCTGTTTGGAAATATGTCTGTACCTCTTACATTCTTCCTCTCTCTCCCATGTTCATTTCTTTGTGTCTCAGTCTTTTTCATCAAAATATTCTTCCTATACTCCTCACCTGCTCATCCTTACTTCCTCCTCCATCTACTCCTCTCTACAGCGTCGCTGCATATAAATGCAGGTATAGAGAGATATTGATCCACAAAGGAGAAAGCAACGACGAGAATGACTGAAACTCTGCTCTACAACTAACCAGGGGCATGAGAGTGTTGTCTTCATCCATAGTTACATTTACTATTAATGCAAATCCCTGTTAAATTTTCCAAATAAGGTTATGATATCAACAAGTGCTGAAGTTTCCTTCCAGCTCTAAAAATGAACTGGTTACAAGCCAAGCCCATCTTCATGTCTCATTTCCCACCAAGTCCCAGCTTCCCTGGGTGGACTCCCTCCGTCATCTCCTTCTCTGTCTGTACTGTAAAGGTTAATCTGCCCCTTTGCCTCCGTATCCGTCTCAAAGAGTTAACATTGCTTTGGGTGGCCGCCAAACCACAGCTCGCCATATGGGGTTCTCATTGCAGACCATGAGCCTGAAGACAAACCTATAGTCATTGTATACAGGTCAGCTCCGCAATAGATGTGTCACTGGGACACAATGTGGGACAGTGTGTTGCCCTGGTCCATCATATGCCCAGCAGTTAACAGCCTTTGGCAAAATCCCAGTTTCCTCTTCTCTTCTCCCAGAAACCAGCCTTGTCTCTGGACTCATGCCAGCCAAACTCTCCCTCTGTGAACTCCTGAAAAACTAAGCAGTCTATGCTGTAAGAAAGAGAACAAGAGAGCAATGGAGAGCGAGAATAGCTAATACCAATGTTTGTTCCTCTCAATTACAGTTTTAAATGGAAATCAATGTAGCAGAGGGAATGAGCAGAGCCCTTAACGTTGGGGTGATAATCACATTAAGACAGGGCTTAAATCAACACCAGACCTTGGCCTCTGGAGGGGGAAGAACAACACAGAAAGAGTCGAGACTATTCAATTTTCTCTCTCTCTCTCTCTCTCTCTAGTAATCTATCCATCACTCTCATACAACAGTCGTCTCCAGCTCCCAAACCACTGTCTGGTTGCCAGGATACCACCCATAAGTTTCACCATGGTAACATCTGGAATAAAGGTGGGTGGGCAGGGTGCCAGGACAAGCCTGGAGTTTCACTGTGGCCATAAAACTAACAAAAATAAATCTTTGTTCAACTGCTCTTCCCGGCACGACACAACACTACACGCACACATACGCATGCACACACACACACACACACACACACACACACACACACACAGTCATGCACATCTCAGCCAATTTAATCCAAGTTAACTGTTTCTCAGCTCCAATAACAGACAGACAGTGAGGGGCTTTTGTTGCCTTGCTCTTATTGTAGCCTCAACAGAGAAGTGAACACTGAGCTAAATTGGTATTTTTGGATGCAGATTCTGTATGACAGCTGAAGTTACAACAGCGGGCTCTATCTTTGTTTGGGCTCCAGCAAAGGGGCATTTTCTGGAGGAACTGCAAGTTTTTTCAGTCGTCTGCGCCTGGTATTTTGGTGACTCGCCAGACACCAAAGTTGGAGGAGAGGCGCAGAAGGGGGAGTGTCACTGGCAATCCAGTGAAGCACTGCAATCCTGGTGTCAGGATTTGCTTAAGAGTCTGCCTGTTCAGGTAAAAAGCGCACTGCATCTCTGGAGTCTTGTCTGTTACAATTTCATTACGCATTTTCAACCAGTAGAGACATCTAAATTACATTTTTATTCTGATTATGACAACAAGGCAGAGTATAATCAGCATCCCTCAACCACAAGCTTGCACAGCTTGCAAGTATGAAGGATTTCACTGTCAATTAATTAATTCCCTGTATAGCCATCTGAAGGCAGGTATTGTATGTGTTCCATCTGCACTCTTATTTGAGTGATGCACATTGTCAAACTACAATTATTACGCAGGCCAGATCAACTGGTTACGTTGATTAAACCATACGCAACTAGCACACGCACTGTTGCAAAATGATGAATTAATATATATATATATATATATATATATATATATATATATATATATATAAAAGATAGACACAAATCACCAGACATGGGTTAAAAAAGAAAGGGGGGAAAAAACACAACTGTGCCCACCAAGGTAAATGCACTTGATCTGTTCCATAAAGCAGCTCTTAGTCAAATGTGCATGATACATCTCTTTGATGGTAATTTAGGATTTTTTTATGTTGCCCTTGTATGAAATGAAGTTTCACAGCTTGAGTGACTGATCTGTATGTTTCAACAGGGCAGTAAATGGTAAAGCTTAGAACATTTTAAAGCACAAATCAAATCATAAATCACAATGTATTGCCATTTCTACATGAAATGCCTTGAGATAATTTACAATTTACAAACAAGCGCTGAGCCACTACAGTCAACTAAACCATGATATTCCCCTTTTCTACCTCCTAATACACTGGCATGCAATCTCTCCTTCCTCCTCTCTCTGTGTCTCTAATTAATGTCGTCACAATCTCAACCTCCCTGTGCCCATCCAATGTAGTAGAATACAATACCCTGATGCTGGAAGGTGGAAACACACACACACACACACACACACACACACACACACACACACACACACACACACACACACACACACACACACACACACACACACACACACACACACAGGTCCCCCTCCTGTGCACATCCTCTATGCTTGGAGGGTGAAGATATGCAAAGCGTCACTATCATCAAAACAAAAACTGCAGGGGAATATAGGGCAATTGAGTGAATTAAAATGCATCCCTGGAGACATGTCTTTCTTTCTCTTCTCCTTGCTCTCTTCCCCTCATTTCTCCACTGTTCTTGCTGGAGAAATAAGCTTCTCTTTGAAATTTAGTTCAGATTACACATCCTTGTTCTGGCCAAATGTTGGTCCGAGACATAGTAACATGGACAAGCATCTGTGATTATTAAGGATTTGAAAATTGAAAACACAGAAGGTTAAATGTTTTAGTCAC
Source organism: Lateolabrax maculatus (assembly GCA_031216445.1). Taxonomy (NCBI): domain Eukaryota; kingdom Metazoa; phylum Chordata; class Actinopteri; order Acropomatiformes; family Lateolabracidae; genus Lateolabrax; species Lateolabrax maculatus. The sequence goes on along the minus strand of CM062201.1, from coordinate 16,844,343 downwards.
ACAGTTGGCGCTCACACTGCATTTATATCAGTGAGGGTAGGCTAAATAACAGAAACACTTCTCTGTGTAATGCGATGGGGAAAGGGACAGTAAGAGGTATGTGTCCAGCCAATGTCCAGACAGACGTTGGTCAATAAATCAATGAAGAGGTCACACAAGCAGGTGGTTAGAGAGTAGCTATTGAGAGCTGCTCTCCATCTGATCGGCTAGATTAGCACCAGAATGAAAGAAAACTACACTCCATGCTTTCTGTCACTGTGACTTCCTTTCTGTTCCCCCTACTTGTCACATAACCACTAAACCAACTACAGTGTGTCCTTTACACAAAGCTGCCAGTGAAATCGAGGGAATGTTGAACTACTATGAAACGAAGGCTCTTAAATACTCTACAGAGGTTTCAGATGTGTTTTACAGTAGTTGGGTGTGAATGGAGATAGCATTCCCCAAGACACTTGAGTTGTTTTGAAGTAAATCGCTACAGTTAATGTTTTTGTTTGAGATATAATAGCGTCTTGAATCATCTTCACTTGCGAGAAAACAGAGCCAACCACCCGCATGTTCTGCTTTAATCCATACTACTTAATCTTTGTGGAAAAGGCTCCGCTTATCGTGTCTCCCGCATGTAAGTCTGTTTTTATCTTCTCCTCTCTCCCTCAAACACCCGCACACACGCAGAAATGCACTTATGAAAACACTCAAACACGCATACATACTGTACATACACAAATACACACAAAGACACACACTGTGTGTAAAGCAGGCGCATGTAATTACCTCAGTACAACGGTGCAACAAAATGCCAGACAGTGTTTGCATCAGCGTGTATGTGTTTAGAGTTTTGTAATTAGCAGAATACATTTAAATACATTTGGCTGAAACACTCCTGGGAGAGTTCCTGTTTGCTGTGTCTGCCTCAATCTCTAGCTCCCTTTATTCTCCCTGCTTGTACCGCACACTGCCTGCAGTACTCCTTTTCTTTTAAATTTACCAATCAAACTCTTCCCTTCATGCACTGGTGTTTTGTTCTCTCCTTTATGTTCTACCTCACCAGAAACCGGCCGATCAATGTGCTTATTGACCCTGCTGTGTAGTTTGCATAATGGTAGACCACTATGGCTGAAAATCAGTCACCACGTCTGGGCCTGCTCTCAGCCTACCACCGCAGGATAACCTAACTTCCCTGAGGAGGACATAATAAAATTTCTGGATTCTACGCTGTGTGATCTGAAACATAATTTTTGTCTAAATTGTTGCATCCATCTACACTCTTCCATCTTGGTTTAAAAGCCAATCAATCAACACCCAAGCACAAATTCATTTACTCGTGTCCAAGCAGCACATTTTATATCACTGGACACACTCGTCTTGTAAGGACTTAACATCCAATCTCCCCGTCGAGCCCCTCCCTGCTCATCAAACCAGTCTTAATTATTCAGCAGGCAGCCTGGTGTCTTTCATCTCCCTGTTAATTGCTGCGGTCGACTTCTCACTGGGACCACTGTGCCCAATGAAAGCCTCCACTCGCACTGTATTGTACCACTGGAGGATGCATGTGGAGCAGTTAGGTGTGAGTTTGTGTGTGTGGTGTGTGCAAGTGTGCGTTGATGCGGGGTTGAGGTGTAGGGATGGAAAGGTCGCACAATCACTGAAACTTGTAGAATCACATAAGTGTAATTTACTAATATACACATCCATCAAATACAATGCATTGCATCATGGGAACTTCTGTGAGAATTTCTGAGGCCACTGAATGTATAATGCATAAGTTTTGTGAAAAGTCAAATAAAATGGTGGAGAGTAAATCTAATACACTTGGTAGCAAATACGGAATAGTTTCCAACACACCCTTTTTGTTATTTTATATTAGAGCTAGACTGATTAATCAGCGAGACCGATATAGTTTGTCCTCCAGAGAGCCCTGACAAGTTGATATTTCAACTATAAAATGTTCCACTCAGTGTGTTTCAACACAATGTATTTATGTCAAAAAAAGTACTATTGAAAGATACATTTTTATCAGATTTTTTGAAGTGTCAAATGTTGATATCCATATCAGCCTCAATAATCCAGTATCAGTTGGGCTATACTGTATATTATCTTTTACTGTATGTGCACTTGTACTTTTACCGATTTCTATTCAAGGGAGCAGCAGCCTACAAAGACCCAGAAGGTCTTAGAGCTTAGATTTTTTTGTCATATTTGTTGAAATTCTCTTTACGTCCCAACAGCAATCACTAAATCAAACACTGACTGAAAAAAAGACAAAAAAACTGGTATCTGTGGCAGTCGCAGGGCTGTAATAAGCCTGTCCAGTCGTTTAGTATTGGCCCAAATGAAATGATTGAATGGCCTACCTGCCTGTCTACCTACATACCTGCACGCACTCTGCCCGTGCACTTATTACGCGTGACCAGAGTCTTCCTGATATCTAACGTTACCGTAGCTAGCTGTTGCTAACTAGCCAGCAATAAGTTGCTGCATCAAACTCAACACTAACATGCTTGCTTGACAGCTGTGAGTACTAAAAATAGCCATGTTTAGGATATATGATGCACAAAGAAGGCAACTGGGACAAACAGGGGTCCACAGATGATTTCTGCCCAAGCAGATGAATCGTCCATGGTTTTGAATATTGTCTGCCAGATTTTTGATTAAGCTGGTGGCTTTTTGACTGTTCACTTGAATTAAGTTTGCTTGCCTTACTTTTCCTCTATTTTTCAAGGATTCAAATTATATTTTGATGACTAAAGATCAACAATCATTTGTGACAGGAAAGTAAATAGGATAACAAACAACTTCTGGACATTTTTAGACTACAAGCCACAGCTAACATCTGTCATATCTGAATACAATATTCAACAAATAAGCAGAAGAGGGGGAAAGACAAAACGGAGAAAAGAAAAACATAGCTGGTATTCTAGTTAGCAGATAAATTGCCGTTAGCCAGACACTCAGCTCCATAATCAGTAGACAGACATACTGGCGCATGAGCAAGCAGAGCAGGAGTAGGAGTGATGAGGTGAAAAGTGATGGATAAAGAGGGAAAGATGGTGGGGAGCCTTGGCCACAAGAGCACGGATGAATGGGTTATACCTTTGGTCTAAGATCTACAGTTTGAAGGAAGACAGATACATGAAACATGACTGCCTTGGAGGACTGCCGGAGAGACAAGCATCGAAGGAAACATAGAAACAGTAAGCACAGATGAAACTAGCTCAACTATGTGGTTGATTCGAGAAAGGACAGGAAGACATGAGAAGGAAAGACAAAACAAAAAAAAGTAGAGAAAGGAAGCAGTTAGAGAAAAATAAAGAAAGCAAGAGAGAAGAAAATCTAGAAAGTTACCGCAGTGAAAGAGCACCATGACAAAATCTATCATGTTTTCCCAGACAGCCACTTTAGCCCTGAAACAGTTCATTCTGCCTGGATCTTTGCAGCATCACACATTTCCACGTGTGCACACAGACACACACACACAGATACACACACACACACACACACACACACACACACACACGCACACACACACACACACACACACACAACTACTACAACATACATCAGTGGGCTGGAAACAGCACATGATAAATTCTGAACACAATACATTTTGTCCAAAAGATTTAACATCTAATTCAGGTCTGACAGCTCCCTCCATCTCAAAGCCAGACCGGTTACATTGATCTCCACACCACGCACAGGCGGCCTTGGACTTCTCAGATAGACAGACACACACACACACTCAGAGAAAAAGAGACTACACAAACCAAGCCGGTTCAGACCGCCTCATAGATCCTCTTAAGTACAGAGGCTCTATGAAATGAGTAAGAAGAAGCATTCCAGGTATATATATAATATATGAGTAAGTGTATTTTGGTAAAGTAGCCGAAATGACTTGCTCACATTTCAGACCTTTAGTTTCTGCAATTGAATCAAGGGCTTAATTTCTTCCACTTTGCTGTTTTCTTTCTTAACTCCTTCAATCCTCACTTCCGCTCTCTGGGGAGTCTTCAGGTCTCCTCTGCTGGGTAGACCATTTGGAAGAGATGCTGCAAGTAATCAATGTAATGTGTGTGTGTTTGTATTGACATCTGTTGTGCTTAAAAGTGTTGTTGACAGGTCAATAAGGAAGCTTGCATGTGCAATGACTGAGAACAGGGAAAACAAAAAGACATGTACATGAAACAAGAGCATGCACACAAACAGATATGCATGCACAAACACAGACATGCTGAGTGACAGTTAATGCAAAGCAGCTGTGTATGGCTGCAAGAGATATGTGTTTACTGTAGTGGTTCAGAGTCCTTGGTGTGATGGACCAAAAACATGAACTTTGACTGTTGATTCTGATAGAGAGACAGACTGAGAGTTGCAGCAGCAAGGATAAGGGGGAATGGGGATGCAACTGTCTCTGGGGTCCGTACACACACACAGAGTCGGTCGTCACTGTGCTTTTTCAAGATAATGGATTGCAATGCCTTAGATTATGAGTTGGCTTGATGCCATTTAGCCAGTTCAGCGACAGCTTCAGGAGGTATTACAGGGAGGACATTGGAGTCTTAGCTCCCTGGACTCTCAGCTCTGGGACTACAGCCCAACGGTGCAGAGGCCAGGGCAAACACTGACAACATTAACTCATCACTGAGTGGCACGGGAGAGAGAGTGTGTCAGCGTGTGTGTGTGGATGCATGTTTGCTGGGAAAAAATCCTGCACATACTGGGAAAAAAGAACCAAAAGTTGGCATCTGATTGTTCTGTTTTTACTTAATCTTCTATCAGACCTGTCTAAAGAAATGTCTAAAGTTTGCTTGTGTTTGGACAAAATTTAACATTTGACATTGGTTGAATAAAATAATCAATTTTGTAGAAAAATGTAATATTCCTATAAATAAGGTATCAAAAATGCACCAGTAGTATCAGGGTCCACTTGGTTCATATTATCGGAGACTCAGCGCGGGATAATTGTGCAGGGTCCAAATTATATTCAGTCTAATTAGGTCCTGGAGGGCCCCGTTGTAACTACCGCAGGTCTTGGGTGTGTGTGTCAATATGTCTCATAACTGAAAAGATCTCAGTGGTGAAATTGAGAGTGTGAACTGTGAAATGTCCATGTATTGCTACCACGACGGCCTATTAATTGGCAGCTCATCACGCTGCGGTCAGTCTTGGCGTTCTCGCACTATCAGGGTCAGTTTGAGTCAATTGTGTTTTGGATTGGTCCTGAATATCCTCGGGTCTATTTGGATCAGGGGGCCCTTCTCGGATGAGGTTTCTCTTTTTTTGAAAATCAATTTATACATTTTAGGTTACAGTAGGTTTTCCATGGGTTTGTTTCGATCAGGTCCATAATCTTGGACCAGTGGAGACCTCTAGTAACAGTAAATGGACAAGTATACAAACAATTTAAACCATTCCCAGCACTAGTGAGAGGCGTACAGTCAATGCAAGCATGTGTGTACATTTAGACACACACAAAGACACACACTCCTCCCCAGGTCTTGGGGGACCATGTCGGAACATATTAGTGACAGCACCCCACACTCAACTCAAGCAAGGTAACGCCAGCCCAATTTGTTTCCCTAATAGCTGGTATATTATTCACTCATTCACCCACACACACACACACACACACACACTAGGCTTATCATTATACAAGTATACCCTTGAGCAGGCCTCAAGTTCATCTGTTGGGGGTGCAGAGGGAGGCTGGTTGATATTAGGAGAGAGGTCACATTGCACTATAAACACGCTTTGTCTGCTTATTCATTTATTTACTACGCTCTCCCATCGCACCACTCAGCTTGTCAGCAATAAGGGGGGTGGAGGTGCGGTGGTCTGGATGTGGGCAATGTTTGTGTCGGCAGTTTAGAAACATTTTGAGTCATCTCCTGACCGACTTCGTTTTTCACAGAAAAATACTTAGTATGAGATACAATTACTTTGTTTGAATACCGGGTTGAATATCAGGATATCCTGCAAAAAAAAAAATCTTTCCCTATGCACCCAACCTTGCAAAAACCCACCATAGCGTGTCCCCGTGTTGACTGTAGCAGCCCTGTCCCGGTATCGACCCCTTGCTGTTTAATATTCATAAAGTCTATTTCAGCAGCTTCAGTCGCTGTAGTGCTGCGACGCTCCCACCCTCTTGCTAAATCCATTCTCATTGATCACAATTGGCTTTCCCAAACGCGCATCGATCCTGTTCAAACTCACGCTCAAGGTCCCCTCAAAACACAGTCGCCTCACAATTCACTTACAAATGAAGTCCTTCCCCCCTCTGGCGTTTCATTAAAGAGATTATTTTTGATCTTTTTACCATTGTGCAATTACTGTTCTCACTGAAACCAATAAAAGTTGATGTCTACTATCGAGTCCAGACGTTATATGAGATGTGTCACTCCATGATATTAGTTTTACCATCAGAAGTCAGAGATAAAGTAGTTTGGAATGGTAAGGATGAACATCTTTTGTGTACTATCTTATTTTATCATACTCACATTTATGTGTCTATGAGTTTATATTTCAGAGTTATATTTAAAGTAAGCATGTATTTTACTGGTCTGCATCATTTAGTTCTATTACCCCATGTTTGTGTTCTACATTGTGGAGTTGTGCATGTGTTGCCTATGTACATGCTTCCTCCAGCTCCTCCACTCTGAGGCCTGCTGGTTGTCCTGGGACAAGGTCCTCACCTGTCTGTGTGACCTGGTGAGGAAGTCCTCCTATTTCTCACCACAGTCAACTCTCCATTGTTGAAACACATGGAAGACATGAACTGAGTGGCAATGTTGGCTTTTATGTCTGATATTTTCGAAAGGGTTTATGTGCTCAACACTTCTTTGCAGGGAAAGGAGTGCTTTGAGGAAAAAGTTGGACCTGTAGTGTGTGCTCATGTAGAACAGTGCTCAGTGGAAAAATCTTGGAGAATGTTTTGGAGAAAGCATACATGGCCATTGCCTCCGTACAACAGGTGGACACTGCTCATTTGAAAGGGTGAGCAAGCAGTTTGGTGATTTTTTTGGAGTGGAAACTCTGGTGAATCACATGGGTAGAAATCCATTCAGCTTCCCAGCAGAGCCACATAATCGACTGAGCATCCAAGAGAAAAAAGGCCCTACTCAACCTGAGCTCAAATATGGAGTTGAAACAGAAGTTCCGTGACGTGTCGCTTGCACACTTTTATGGAGACCAAGTTCCCGTCCCTCTCCATAAGGGCTCCAAAAGTATGTATCCCCTTCACGTCCACTTACTTCTGTGAGTGCGGGTTTTCTCCCTTGATCCTGATTAAAAGCAAGTACCAGTTGAGGCAGCAGGTGGAGGGCGACCCGCGCTTGTTATTGTCATCAGTGCAGCCCTGCATCCACCGTCTGTGTGCAGTGTGAAGACTGAGCCCCAATGCTACCATGGGTTAGAAAGAGTGAAACATTTTTTTATTTTTCCGAGAGCACATTTTAAACTTTACTTAACAGGTCACGGTAAGCCCTTCTGCATGTTGTCGGGTAGCAGCATTACGCACCAATGAGTTGCACATTTTCAAACCCTTTATGGTTGCAACCTTTTATTTTTATTATTATGCCTTTTATTAAAATGGGGGAGGCCCCAGCGACTTGATGTTCTCTGAAGGGAGGCTGACTTACACTGTGAAAACCCCTGCTCTAGAGAGATCCATTCTAAGTACAGTAGCAGACAGTAGAAATAGAGAGAAATATGTTTTCCTTTTTTTTTATTTTCATCTCTTCATTCCCCCTCTGTCTCTTTAGGGACCCTGTGGACACTCGTCTGCATGGCTAATCATACCATTGTGTTAATTATCGCTTCACAGCTAGCCCCAAGCAAAGCCATACACAACATCACATGCACACAAACAGGCACACACTCTTTCTCTCACAGATCCACACATTCATACACTGTATCCTTCTTGGATGTCACCCAACCTCAGATTTATTTTGCGTGGGGAAGAAAGGATCCCATTGCTAAACTCGAACATACACTTATGCCTTACCTATCTGAGCAAGCACTATACACCTGAAACCACCATTATGAAAACACACACACACACACACACACACACACACACACGCACGCACGCACGCACAGTCACACGCACGGGACACTGGCTGCATTATTCATTCCCCCAAATTGGGAACACCAGTTGTGTGCTCACATACAATAAACAGAGATGAATTCATCAGAAATCTCCCATGTGCAGAAAATATTAAAAATTTAATCATTCCACAGAATAAAAATTCATAAGGAAATGTACAAAATCAATATTTTATGCTACTTACTGTACCTATTCTTTATTACAAACCTATTCAGGAACAAGCATTAAAAATTAAAGCTGGCAGAAAAGACAGGAGGGAGGAGAAACGACGGGTAGAGAGGGAGAGGGAGGAGGGTACTGCAAGGGACCTGAGAGTTCAAAAGCAATACTGTTTCATTCATGTTTAAAGGCACTTTTTTGTTTCTCTAAGAGCCACTGAAGCAGTTTTGAAACAGGCAGAAATGCTTTGATAGATTGAGCGTTCTGAGCAGCCAAGGCACTGTCAACATAAATAGCGATAAAGAAGTGGGGGGGAAATGTTTTTAGCTGGAGTTTTCAAGGTTATGGCCCATGGCGATGATTTGAAGGCACCACTTGCTCTGCTGCACTACTGGTTATGCATGGACAGTTGCGTGTCTGCCCACAACACGTTGATGAAAACAGTTGAGTGTGCATATTCATGCAGCAGTACTGTATGTTTTGCAGAAAGCTTTGTTTCATGCATTAGCACTTAAGGCGAATTGTGCAGGCATTCTCAGACCAATATAGAGCATGTGATGTATATGTTATTGCTAGCTAATCTATTCTGCACTTTTCTGCTTCATATCATTTTTATTTGCCCTCTTTAACAGCACTTTACACACACACTCTGACCTTTAACCTCTCTTTACTCTTTCACTGCATTCAACTCCTACTCTTAACCAATTCATGAGTCAGATTTATGTCACTGTAATTATAAGTTATTAAATTCTTTCTCCTTTATCTTCATTATCTGTATCTCAATTAAACATCTTGTCATCTTTTGGCTGAAATACTTCAAGTTAAATAACAGTGTGAGAAGTAAGGAGCTGATAAGCTAAAACCCCCGAGCAATGGAAGAAAGTAAAACAGACTGATGAGTGACTGTAACCCTTCTTCCAACATTCATATGGGTTTTGTTTGGACAAAGCCAAGAAAAATGCTTTCAGCCCACAGTGTCTGTGGCCAACTGTTAAACATGAGTGGTGGATCTGCAGTAGTATGGGTAGCCATGTTGTTGGACTTATTATTTCTGATGATTGCTCTGTATGGTCATATGAGGATGCAGCCAGGGACTGTTTTAAAGGATCAGCTTTACCATATGGTGTAGACCGTGTTCCCTTATGATGTTTCCATATTCTTACTTTGATAAAAAAATTTAAAAAGAAGGCACACACTGCACGCTCTCATGTGCACCTGAATGACAGGCACACAGAGAGGGCTGGTAAAGACACAGAGAGGGCCAGACCGCCGGAAAAAACGTTACGGATTTTTTGTTATTGCATAAAAATGAATTCTCAATTCTTAGCCATGTTAGCAGCTTGGTACGGTTAGGTGGTTAAGATGTTTACCAAATAACCGCAAGGTCACTGTTTCATGTCGTATCCCTTACTACCATCTCATGTTTCTTCTCTATCTCAACACTGTCTCGTAACACCTCCCCCATAAATTAGGAATTATTTCCATAATTTTACTATCTTTGAAAAAACTCTCAGTTCTTTACATTACATAGTTTAAGGAAACAGGAATATCTGTACTGAATTGCTTTTGCGATTCTGACATCATCTTGCTTCTTTAATTTGATATTTCACCTGTTGAGATTTGATTATTTGATTGTGACTACTCTTACGAGACACAGTAAGGCCCAACACTTCAGCTGCTTTTCTCTGTAGAGTTTGAATGTTTTCCCCTGATATGATTTTCAGGAACGCATAAATGATGAGTGCAAGCAAAACATAAATCCCCCACAGTAATTTGTTATACGTTATTCCTGATTTGGAGTCTTGCTTTGTAGCAGATGACCCTGTACAAGCTTAGTACAAAGTATAGAGTGTGCAATTGTTTTTGTGGTTGTTGGCTGCCCAGTGCTGGTGTTTCCTTGTGGTACACTTTGTGTTTTACATGAATGTTCACGGTGGGTTACATGGGCAACAACTTCAACAACACACACACACACACACACACAAACAAACAAAAAAAAACACACACACACACACACACACAGAAATATACTTGTAAAAAAACAAAAAAAAAAAACAGAGACAGACAGTAAGGCAGAGATGAATCCTGTCCCTCAGCGAACTCTAATGGAAGAAAGATGTTGTGTTCCACAGAGATCATCTCCAGACTGTTAACTCATAACCGTGACTCTATCCAACTTTGTGTTTCTGTGTAATCACTCCCAGTGGATAACGATCAGTCTGGATTCATGATAGATATCAATTATCCATTAATGATGGTTCATCAGAAAAAAAGAAGACCACAGTTATTTGTTGGGCAGCTTCTCTGTTTCTGTGTCTTGTTGACAGACATGTGTACTTCAGTACTTGGCTTAAGGACAATCTGAATAGAAAAATGTGTCCCTTTCCACTTTCATATATATATATATATATATATATATATATATATATATATATATATATATATATATATATATATATATATATATATATATATATATATTCCACCCAGTCCTCCAGTCCCTCATGGCAAAGACACAAACATTCGGAGCTGTGCCCCTCCTCTTGTCCCTGTGGTAGCTTCATATCTTCCTTCTCTCCTCCCTTCTCTCCTCTCCTCCTTTGTCTCCCTCTCTCCCAGTGGAAGTGTAGTGCAGGGCCCTGGGCCCCTGCCTCTAATTGCTGGTGAATAGAGTGTTTTCATGGGGTGTTAGGCAGGGCCCTCCCCTGGATTAGCATGCTTACATACACACGCACACATACACACACAACATGTACTCAGATACACAAATGGATTAGTGTGTTCACTCATGGGGAGAGGAGGTTGATTTGAGCCGACAGCAGCAGCCCTTTGGAGAAAGCTCGGGCAAGCCTGGTGGATTTTCAAGCACACACACATGCACACACACATGCACACACACGTGTGCACACGCACGAAAAGAGAGAGAGAATAAGAGAGAAGACACATCAAAGTTGCACTCACTCATGTGAACACACGCACATACGCACAATCTCAGCTCCCAAGTGGAGGCCTTGTGCTGTAGAAAACATATGGGGTGAATCATGTGTTAACAGGGAGTACTGATTAACACATCTGGAGGGAGCCAGTGGGGGGTGAGGGGCAAGGGAGGGTTGGAGGGTGAAATAGTGGGGAGGCAGATGAAATAGGAAGGAGCAAGAGAGGCAGAAGAGGACGGAGGTAGGAGTTATCCTGATTCATTGAGCCTGATCAACTATAATAGAAAAGAAAGACCGAACTAGAAAACAAAACAACAAACCTGGAGACTATAAACACACTGTGAGGAATGAGGGACTCTCCACTCATCTCCCCCAGGCCCTGTCCAACAGTATGTGTCATGTCAGAGGCAGTCAGCTGTGATACAGCACCATGCTCACCATATGCCCATCAGACTGTCTGCCCCAAAACACAGAGCACACATGAACAAAACACTTTAAACACAGTTAGTTCCACATTGTGTACAGCAAGTTTGATGGATTTTGTGCATTCACCGTCTGACACTAACTAGTTAAATGACAAAAATTGATAATGCATAATCTGCTATTTATAAGAGGTTCTTTTATAATGAAGAGTCGAATACTGACACAAACTCTTGCATGACTAACTGCACACATTTTGGAAGCAGTGACGTGAGGGAGTGAACAAAACTGATTATGTAAGAAACTCGATCAATCTTAACTAAATTCATTGGTTCATCTCAGGTCTATTATGCTTTGAAAACGGGAAGGTACAATATTTAATTCTCACCCTTGACCACGCTCTATTTATGCGGTGAGACTGATTGTGTTGCGGGCGTTGTCACCCTCTCTAAGGCCGGGTCAAACGGTTATGTGCTGCTCCATGCTGATTCCTATCTATTAATTTTCCGGGGCCAAATTTCTTGGAAAATACTGCCTTTAAGCAGAGAAACCTCCATGCTCCAGGGACCCACATGGAACTCTGTTGCCTTTCTGTGTGACTGCAAGAGGGCAATCATCCTATATCATCTTGTATCTCAGCTTGTATCTGTATCCATCTGTGGTTTTACTACCATCAAAACAGCATAGTTGTGTTAAAACCACTATGACGCAACATAAACAGAGACATATCTGCGGTCATGGTCACTTAAGGGCAAAATCAAGCAATCACACTGGCACTAAGCCAAGCGCCCACATACAAATATAGCACTGCCTTACACGAAAACACATGCACAATATGTTTCATAGCACCTGTTCAGGGCAACATGTTTGCATTGTTGTGGCTGCTACTGTTGTTGTTTTACACATAACTAATTGAAGTTGCAGTAGGCAGGGTTAGGTGAAAAGGTTAGCAGAAACAGCTGTCACTGTGTGTACAAAATTAAAAATAAAACACCATCCGGCAGACCATTTCACAGAGAGAGGTAAAGTTGCTATGAGATATTATGTAGATTTAATTACGAATCTTTAACAGCTGTAATCCACCTGTATTTGTACAGGTTTTGTATAAATATTGTATGTGTTTGCAGGTTTAGTCTGCCTGTAATTATTTTACACGAGCTAACACACACACACACAAATTCTAATATGAGAGACAGAGATATTTGTGATCATGGTGTGAGGGCTGCAAACATCTCTGCTACAATGAAATGGAAGTAACTGAAAGAAGGAAAGAAATAGTTAAAAGTAAACTAAGACTTAAAAAAAGGACGGGTTCCTACATAAGCATTCATGTAACTCATGTACGATCTTAATGACATGGCTCAAAATGAGCTGAGTTCAGGAAAAAAAAAACATTGTGTTTGCAGATAAAACGCAATCACAAGAAAGCAGTAATATAATAACACACCATGGCACAAATGTAATGTAGGTTGCACATAAATATGCTTCCAATATACTGTGGTATTTGCTTACTGTGGTATTTGTTGACAGCCTTGTAGGTTGAAAAGACTGTTGACACGTTAATTGATTGTTTGTAAATGCAAAGCACCTACTTAACCCTGCGCAATTAAGTGCAGCGACTTTTGCCCAGCTTGTCTTTTGCTGTGCAATGCTGATGATGCAGGTTGACAGGTCACCAAAACTGTCCAATTAATGAGTTACCTCTTTGTCTGTAAGACTTATTGTTTACAGCTCTTGGTTCATTTGTTATAAGCCAGTGTGAACACTAAAAAGGACTAGACCTAAAAAGTAATATACAATATTTTTTTTCTTTTGGTCTGAACCAAGGAAAGCAAACTACAGGTGTAACCTTCTATTCAAGGGTACTGGGGTTGTTAAACTTGCTTCAACAACCTCTATTAAGTAGTAGGTAACTGCTTCCACTTTAATTGTAGACTTGTTCCATTTGTATCTTCGCATAGATTCTGTGCATAAAATAATTTTCATGGTGTACTGTATTTCCAAGATCTTGGAAATACAGTGCAATGAGAGTTTAATGTATTCCTAATGTATGAAAGTATTCCGTTCCTTACATTACCCTTGTGTACTATGTGCTTCTACAGTATGATAATATCATCCTCCCCATCTGCCGCAGCACTGATTTAGACGCAGCCATCATCCCTCCCTCCCACCCAACCAGGCCAGTCAATACCTCTACATTATTCAAACTCCTCCCCACTTAATTAGATATTTAATTGAGTACCTGAAGACAGATGACTGACCGGGCCTGCTGGCATAAATTCATGCAAATGACATCCAAAATAACCTCCCCCAAGGCAGATTTAATGGTACAGTCTGGAGAGGACAGAGTTCAACAAGAGGCTGTGGAGGTCAAGCCTAGTCACCGATCCCTGGTCTGTGATCTGTCCAGTGGATCAGCACTAAATACTACACTTGAAGCAGAGATGTACACTTAGTTGCCAGTTTATTAGGTAGACGTAGCTGAAACTAATATATTCTAATACAACAGTACTGTAATAAATCCTACCTTCATGAAAGGTTATAATGTTTTGTTTTTGTTGAAACTGTTTCAGAGAAGTGTTGATTGAACTGTACAGTCACTGTAAAGGTGCAGTTGAATTATATTGTATTACAATGACAGATTAATTAGTTTCTCAGACCCCATTTATGTGAATAAGGGTCGGCTAAATGACAGTGTGTTCGGGTCGGTGAGAGTTGATTACATGTACAGCATATACAACAGTGTGACTGACCAGTGAGCCCAGTCCTGGAACACACACGTACATGACAGGTAGAGAGACAGATGGACAGGGCCGGACGACTAGTAAAAACTTCATGGATTTGTTCTTGACTGTCCACCGGCCCACCAGAATTTGTCCCAGTATGCCAGATGGCCAGTACACTACTGCTACGTAATGACAGGGTGCTTGCCAGCTGTGCTCAACCCAAGGCTGGGCTAACGTTGTTGACTCGATGGAGCCGCGAATGTTAGCGGCCTCTTCCTCATCAGGATCGGCTCCAGTATTTGGCCGACTGAAAAAACTGTCTACGATTTTTTTGGCTTTCACCTTTCCTCGTTGACATTATCCCTAAATGTCACAAAGGCGGCATCTGTGTTACGGTTAAATTAAAGTTAAGGTAAAGAACACTGATCTGAGACCTGCTGCCGACCTATGCTGCGTTCACGTTTTAACCAACAGATGTTAGTGGTAAGCTTTCCAACCATTATATATACAAGTTTCAAACCGAGCCACTGTAGCTGTACTTTAAAGAACATCTTTTTTGGGGGGCCTGGCGGGGTCAATTTATACCAAGTGGGCCGCCAGGCTTGCAAAACACTGGCAGAAACCCTGGAGTGTAGGGCTAGCCTGCCCTGACAAAATGTATACAAATATTTTTTTTAAGGATGGAAATGGAACATCGAATGTTTTTCTATGAATATGTCAACAACAGTTTCATTGAGTTTCATGAGTTTCTCCGTTATCAATTACTTACAGTTATTGTTAAGTAAAGTCAACTTGTTTGGGTTAACTCAGAACTGAGTGTATATTAAAGCACAAATGGGATATATATATATATAGATGAGCTAGGGTTACTTGGTTGTTGCTTATAAACATTTTTAAAACTCAAAATTATTAAACACCTTTATTTATGTTTAGTGGTCTACATTTTATAGAATAGGAGCAGCCAGCAGGAAAGAAAAGCCACCGGTTGATTCTGCACCTCAAATCTCGTGACTCCCAGTGCGGCTCCCCAGGAAGAAAGCAATAAGGCACCACAATTCCCATCGCAGGTGTCTGGGCCCACTGTATGCTAATGGGAAGGATCAGACGTTCTTCTCACATAATGGGGTTTGACAAAGTGAAAATTAACACAACCCCACTCCTGCTGTTACTGTTAGAGGGGGTGGTTGATATGGCTTTGTCTCAGACTACGCCCCACACACACACACACACACACACACACACACACACACACACACACCTTCCGACAGATACCACGCCAGCCGTCGTTCTCATTCTCACCCAGACATTTACGTTGTACGCCCCCCCCCACTCCTCATCCCTTCCTCTCACTCCCCCTCCTCCTGCACCGCTTCCCCTATCTAGGTGTTTGTGTCCTCGGCATAAACATCCCTCCAACCCTCCTCCTTCCCTCTTTTTTCTTCTTCTCCAGCGACTCTGTTTGCTTCAATGGACTTTCATGACAACTCATTCCGTAAGGGTCCTTTTTTCTCTCCCTCTCCCTTTCCCTCTCTTTCCCCTTCACTCTCCCCAGGTGAAATATTGATGGATTTTTTATGAATAGCTATGAAAAATTCATTCAAATTCCAAAATGAAAAAGCGTAAACATTCCGCATCTGCCTATGCCTCCCGCATTCATTATCCTTCACAACATCCTCCCTCCCTCTCATTCTCCCTCTTTTTCCCACTCTTACCTCCTCCTCCTTCCACCACCCCTCCTCGCCCCCGATCTACCTGAAAAAGACATGCCGCTCTGTCTCTTTTTCCGCCACTTGGCCTAATTGCTTAATTTGACCTGCTCTCTCATCAATTAAAAGTCTGTCAGTGGTAGACAGATGGAGGATGGATCAGAGGGCTAGTCGATGGACAGATCAATGACAGAACAGCTCAATAAGTAAATGGAGATGGCCAGTGATGGAAAAAGGAAATAAGGGAGGGGAAGAAGTAGAAGAAGAAGAGAACAAATTGAACAGGCTGTCATGACAAAAAGGTGCAGCGCCAACGTGCCTCACTTGGATGCTCTGACTCTCACCCCCCCCCCCCCCCCCCCCCCCTTCCTTTAATCCTTTAAATCTTTGACTCTCTCCAACAATCCCGACATCCCCAATCACTCTTTTTCTCTGTTTTTCGTAATATGAATGCAACGCTCAAATCAACAACACAGCGCATCTGCACAAATTAAGTAACAAATATTACAGAAGAAAAATAAATGTGGAGGACAGAAATCTCAAACAGGAATAAAGCTATTGTTACTTTAAATAAAAACCACTTCAAAGGAAATAAAAGTCATATGAGCTGGGAGCAAACTGAGAACAGACATAAATGGGGTGAGTGAGAAGGGAAGGGTTGAGAGCTAAAACACTGAAGATTTACCTCACGTTTGACTGAATACACTCGTATCTCACACAGAAAATGCAAATCCATAAAAAGCAGATTTCAATCAATGTGTCATAGGGCTGCAGTAAATCTGCTTGTATCTAACTCATTCACTCAACCACATACATGCATACATTCACATGCCTGTATTACATATATGGAAATGAATCGCACAGGAAAAAATACAGTACAGTATAAATGAACAATTCTTAACACATAGAGCTCAAAAAGATGCAATCACACTTTTGATGCTAAACACATGATGACTCACTTGCAAGCAAACCGCAAGTCATGTTTTTGTAAACAAATACGACTTCACTGAAACATGGTCTCACATGAATACACAGATATTGGTATGAGTGCGCACACACACAAACACATAACTATACACGCACACGACCACAATTATTTTGTTATTTTCCCCTTCAACACCTTGTTTTAATTAGCTTTCTCATGAGACTACGACTCAGACCAATTAGGGAAGATTATCAAAGAAGGTCTTGAGTAGGGTGCATGCCCACTATGACTCCTGTCCCCAGGGGTAGGCCAGGATGAAAGACACCTCAGCACTACACACCCACACACACACATCGACACCCACACACACACACTAACATGTAATACTCTCTAAAGCAAAAATATGAACCCCATGTAGGATGTTGCAAGATAGAGTCTTATTGTACCAGGCCTGCACAACACAGCAGCATATATATACACAACACATACACGGTCAATCATTCTGTATTGACCAATCGCAGATGAATCACTGAGGAGATACACAAATAGGTCCTTCCATTTTGTCCCTCAAGGGGAACTAAAACTATTCCATTGATGCAATCACTAATGGAGACACTTCAGAACATTGCAAGAGATCTTGACCCGACTCAAAATTAGGCTATAAAAACACACATTTAGTGTTTAGGATGAACACAGGAATGAAAGAAATGATATGGGCCATACCAACACTTGCGTTCTCTTGCTCTTATCTTATGACAAATCAATGAAAGCTCTTTTGGAGTTATGTTCTGCTGAGAGATACTGATGTATGATCAAGGGGGCTACCCCCAAGGAAAGGGTACCTGTATAATTACTAAGGTGTCATCATTTATCTCTCTCACCCTCTGCCTTTGTTTCTAAAACAGGAGAAATATCCACCTAACTGCAGCCTTAATAGTGTGTTTATATTTATCTCAGTGTGATATGTCAGTACAATAGTGTGTGTGTGTGTGTGTGTGTGTGTGTGTGTGTGTGTGTGTGTGTGTGTGTTGTCACAAGCTAGTCCATAACCTGATGGTAAGTTAATAGCACTCAGTGGTATTATGTGCAACAGTGATTAGATTGGGAGAGGCTGATGGCGCATATTGGTTTGGTCCCTGAGGGCCAGCTAGAAGAGTCAGAGATCAGAGGTCAATCACCATGGGATCAATGTCACTCGAAAAAGCTGTGTTACATTCAAATACATACTATATGGCTTACACTGAGTTGATCTAATGCATATGAAAACTTGTAAAGGGTGATGTTTTAGGAAGCCCCAAACAATCTTGCTTCCTTTCTTCCTCTCTGAGCTACAGGGCCCCATCCTGGGAAGCATAATGTGCTGGATGTAGTAGGCTGAGGGAGTGGAGGTGTGGAGTGGAGATACATCTAAAGGGAAAGTGACTTTCCCGGGACTTCATTAAGCTAATCTGGCCACCGATACTAACAGAGTTTAGAAGAGGAGGTGAGGAGAAAGCTCAGAAATGAGATGAACACTTATTAGATCAGACCAAGCAATTGTCTTTCTCCGCTCATAGCAGAATTCACACTCAAACAACACACATACACACACAGCTAAACAGGCTCAGATAAAGACAGACACACAGCATGGGATTGACAAAAAGAATCTATGCACAACATACATCTAATGCATGATCGCATACATACGTGCAACATAAAAAATCATATATTTAAGCAATGAATGATTAAATAAAACCAAAATGGACTTGAAGAAGATACCTAAAAACTGTATATGTAAAATATAACAAGTGATACGGTCTTGAGAGGCCAGATTTTAGATGGCAGTTAGGTTGAAACACTGTATAAACCAGTCACATGTTGCCCTAAAACAAATCTGTTCGCCAAATAGTAGCATTAACAGGCCTATGGTTGAAACTAACGAATATTTTCATTATCTCATTAAACTGCATTTAATCTTCTCTATTCATCATTTTGTCTATGGAAATGGAAAAGAAGCAATTGCTCACATTATGGAACCTGAAACTGGTGATTTTTCGGTAAAAAATGACAAAGGATTCGCTGATTAGCCAACAAATTGCCAATTAATTTTCTGTTGATCTACTCATCCATTAATCGGCTAATTATTTCAGCTATAAACAGGATTGACATGTGATGGGGAGAGCAACAACACAGCCCTTGTTTGGGTTAACCCCTTTATCTCTAAGCCAGAGCATCAGGCCTGGTCTCTGACAGTCTGGGCAGAGTAAGCCAGGATGACATTATCACCCAAAATACATCCCCAACACCAGTGGCTAAGGTCAGTAAAGGGGGAATGCATGACACAGCAACAGTTTCTGCTCGTCTTACCCCTTCACATGCCGACAAGGCACCAAAAGAGTGCCACACATCCTCCATCTGACTACTAGGGCTATGGACAAGGGGACAACAAGAGTGTGAGAGGTAAAAATGTTTAATTCTGAAATATTTTCACACTCATAACATATTTAGGGAGAGGATGTGAAGGAGAGGGAGTTACATCCTGTGTCAGCCTTTCCCAGAAGGAGTCACCTCAGCCAGGCTGGGAGTCAGAGAAGAAGCAGGGGATTTCTCCATAGGCCACTTCAATAGGCCAGTGGCCACTGTGCTGTCCACACTCCACCTCAAATCAAGATAGAGAAGGGGCCAGACGCACATTACCATCACTGGCAACTCAGTTCTCCGGACTCAGATGTCAAAGGCTGGCTGGTAGGAAGGCCTGATATCACACTTCTATCAGTTTCTGGGTAGTTTCCCTTTACTGGGATGAACAGAAGATAGATACAACCACACCAAGCTGAGCAGTTCCTACAAGCGCTCTCCAACTGGTCCTGGATTCTGGTAGTGGTGCATTTAATACCAAAAGCTCTGCAAGTGTGGGTCAATTGTGACAACCATGCCAGAGCAAGGAGAGCAGAAACTTGCACCAAAAAGCAATCTTTGGCTATGAGCAATTAAAACCTGCTGTATCTGAAGAAAGCGAAGAAAGGTGGAGGACATGTAGTGGTGGCACTGCCCTTTTATAGAAGCAGCCCCAATACATGAAGGGGCTAATCCTGATTGGCTGAATGTACATGCAAGTTTTTGTTGAGGAGACACACAAAAACTTGAGTAAAGATGAGTTGCAGAGTGCCGTTAAAGGACAAAGTCTCTGTGAAATACAACAGTGTACTCAAAGACTATGAGAGCAAAGATGAATGAAGGAGGAAGAACAGGGTAGATGGAGAGGAACAGAGGGTAGACGGAGAAAGGGAGGGAGTGCCACGTCGTTCTTAATCTAGTTTGTCTGTCGTAATCGTGTCAATGTCACTCTCAATCAGGCAGCCACAACTAGGGCTATACAACTTCAGTTTGATTGGCCCAAACCTTGTCTTTAAAATGACCTCTACAGGGAAGGTGTGTGAGCAGACAGAGAGTGAAAGGGAAAAAAAAACCCCACAGAAATAGGGGGGCGAGATGAAGGGGAGGAGAGTCTTCCAGAGACAATATGAGAAAGAAGGAGAGAGGGAGCACAAATTAACTTTAAACCTGTTACTCCCCCACCTGTCTGTCAGTTTCACTTTGGTCTCTTTCTTTGTTCTGATTTTTCAGCGTGACAGTATTGATTGCCCTCTCTTATTACACAAGAGGATACAGAGATGTCTGTGTGAGTTGGTGGTGTACAGGTGCTTGTGTAACCTCCATCATATTCCGGCCTGCTGGCATTAAAAACATTTATGATGGGCTAGTGTCCACGGGTTTGAAACAAAGTACCTATTGTTGAGTTTGAACAATAATGGTGCAAAAGTACTTTTGCATGGATGTAGATAAACAAGCAGCTGTTGCATGTGCGTATTTGTGTGTTGTTGCTTTTGGGATTAATTTAGCATGTTAAGAGTATATAGTTAAATTCAAAGGGAGCAAGTCACAACACTGTGGTTATACATAACAGGGTAACAGGGTGGATTTTGCTAAATATGCAAGTGTCAGCAGATCCACTTCCCCAAAATGTGAATAAGCAACCAAACATCTGTGATCACCAATAACAGTCATAATAACTTCAAATATAAAAATATCAGTTGTTAAAATTCTATAAAAAATAGTTACGCAATAGGTTTAACAGTTTCATCACACACAATATTATTCTACTAATCACTGCAGGGTATTTGAGCAAATAGTAGATTAGTCTTTTTGAAGCTCTCTCTCTATAACCAATTTTCCAGACATGATTTGAGAGATTAGTGTTTCACCACTGAATATTTACTGAGACCCACTAATACCACTTTGGCGTCAAGTTTGTTTTATTGTATTTGTCTTCTGTGTTCGAGCATGCAGCATTAAGCCACAGGCAAATTAGCGAGAAAATGTTTGTACACAACTGGTATTTGGTTTTGTCTCCTCCATGAGCACTTGAGTTTTTTAGTCCCACTTCAGAGTCCAAATGCCTCAGCGCTGGTTTTGATTATGTAAATTCTGTTGGACCGAAATCGGTATTTCTCTCTTAAATTGATTCAGTCAGTTTTTGGTTCATGGCAGTGCTAGGAGGTACATTAAATTTAAATTTGAGTTTTAAAAGTATTTGTGAAAATTAAATGGCAAGTTTATGTTTTTTATTGTTTGCAACCACTGTGGGGAAACACTAGGTTGTAATTTGAGTGTCAGTGTGAGAGGAAAGTTTCAAGATTAGTGGCTCTCTACCCTATCATCGGTCTTCAAGAATCTAAGAACACATGCTGTAATTTATACATTCAAAATAAATCCCAGATAAGGGTTTTAAATTGTTAGCTCAAAATCCAAACCCATTTCTTGATACTGGCCTGTGTGGTTTGGGTCCTGTGTCTCATGCTGCCGTGAAAGCAGAAGGGCTCCAGTACAACAGCAAGGTTCAATGTTTAAGGTTAAAGATTTGTTTCTGTTTGCTCTGTTGGGCCAACAGGCAAGTGAGCAAACATTAAAATGACCACTACATCATAAATTTAAGTAATTCATAAATAAAAGAAAAAACATTTTATTCTACTTTTTTAGTATTTTTAAATTCCAATGTTCCTTGATACACTGTATTTGTAGATTAACCTTCATAGAAGAAAGAACCAGGCTTTTATTTCTCACTTCTGCTTTTTAAGTATATTTGGTCATATTTCAGTAAACCTCTGTTTTCTGACCGGTTCCTGTTAATTTGCTGTTGCTGCTCTTAGTGCTGCTGTTAATGGATAATCAACACTTAACTATTTCACATTAAATGCCTTTCATTAGTTCAGAGAGCTTAATACATTCCCTTTCCTGGAAGACTTTTATTGAGTAACATCTGCAGAAATACTGCAGTGCAATTGCAGCAGCTTAACAGTAAACTTGGAATGGTTCAATTATTGAAATTAATCAGTGACTGAAAACAGTATCTGTGTTAAGAAGACTAGCCCCTCACTCATGACCATATAGCTGTACTAACAGAATTTTTCCTGTTTAAAAATGTAGATCGTGCTGAATTTACTGTGAGGCACGATAGTGCAAGAAAAACAGAGGCGAAGTTCGTCATTTTGATGAGTTTCTCCCACTTCATCTGTCCCGCCAATAATTGGATGTTCCGAAGGGTTGTGTCAGCTACCTGCTTTACCAACATACTGACTAAGTGCCACCAGCTGTTGTCTTGTGCTTCAAGTGTTTGATGCTGTAAGGTGTAATTATTGGTAATAATGTTCAAGCTTCAAGATGTTTTACTCAAAATAACCTAGTAACAGGATGGCTTCAACATTTCAACTCAGGGAAACTGCTGCTTCTGCTGCAAAGCAACCAGTAGGCTTTTGTTTCCAATGAGCACTATGTGTCAAGAAGCAACAGTAATGGCTGACTAAAGGGTAGATGTGTTTATCCAGTGTAAAACAGTGTTTACCTGATTGAAGTGGGAATGAACAATTTGTCATGCACGATGGTGCTCGTCACTGCTAACTTTCACTGCTGGCCTGGGGAGGCCTCTGATACACAACAGATGCTTCTTTTCAACTCACCAGGAGGGAATAACACACAGAGGTTCATGCCACAAAAAATCAGAAAGTACAGTGGCTACACAAGACAGCTACTCAATCACATAGCAACACAAAATGACAAAGTTGTTGCCAATGAAAGTGAACAGTAAGCCTGCATCTCCACTGATTACAGTTAAGGGATTGTGCTTTCAATTTTTCAAGTGTATTACCAAAATGTTAGGTATATAATTCATGTTGAAATTGCAAATAAACATTTAATATTACATTTTGGAAGTCCAATCACAGAGCTACAGTGAAGAGTGATTGTGCAGTGCCATTTTTCCATTCTTCAAGGAAAATTCAGCATTGGTCAAACCATAACACAGGACTGAGTTGGCAAATAGCAGAGCAGAACACAGTAGAAAGACAAAGATTAAGGCTTAAAGCCAGTGAGAAGCAGTAAAGCAAAAACTTTTTTTTTTTTTTCAGGCACTCGATCAATTTGGCGACTAACTAACCAGGCAACTGGTCCAAATGAACCTCCAACTGGACTTCAGCCATTGGGCAATCCTTAATGTTGAACTCCACAACAGTGCTGTCTGTTGTGGCCTACTGCTGCATAACATATGGTCCTAGGCTTTTCATCTCTCCAGGGATAAACACCCACACAAACACATGCACAGACTTATTCGCACACACGCACACACACACACACACACACACACACGCACACACACAAGTATCAATGTAGAGAGAAATAGAGAGAGAGCAAGAGAGAGGAGGAACTGCAGACAGACACACCAAAATAGCATCTAAACACACGCACACGCTGGTCTTCAGAAGAAACATTAAACAAAAACCAAAACAAGCCACCCCGAGTGACAGGCTGGATGAATAAAACATGCTTTCAGGGCGACCCCTCTCTGGCGAGTCCCACTCCTCAGAGATATTGTACACCAGGAAATATTCCCAGGAGGCACCAGCAACAGGGCCCATGTGAATGATGACTAGCGCCACGAGACTTGAGCTTCTGGCAGAGGTTTGTCTTGACTGAAGAAGGAAGTAAAGGACATGTTATTTTCTCTAATGCTTGTCTAGTGAGGAATCCCCCTGATTTCAGTTATATTTCAACCTCATGCAGGCAGGGTTCAGTTGGAAAAGCTCACTAGCGACTTCTTTAGGTTAAAATGTGAACGCAATAGGAAAACAGCAGGTCTGAGATCGGTGATCTTTACCCTCATTGTGCGTAGAGTGACATTTAACACTTGATGCTTCCCACTATCACACAGCTAATATTATCTAGCAGCATTAGTTAGCCGGCCAAACAGTCAGTAACAGATACTTCCTTTGTGATATTTAGGGATAATGTCAACGACTGATGGTGAAAGCCAAATAAATCGTAAACAGTTTTTTCAGTCAGCCAAATACTGGTGAGATGGTGATGAGGGAGAGACTGCTAACATATAGTTGTGTTGAATAATGAGTTATTTCTAACAACACATTACATAGCAGTGATGTACTGGCCATCTGGCATACCGGGACAAATCCTGGTGGGCCGTCGCATTAGTGGACTGGTGGACCGTTAATCCTCCCGGCCATACATGTCACTGGGCAACAACTTTTCTGGCAGAAACTCTGTGCAGGGTATCTATCTAATGAATTGTTTTGACATACCAAGGGACTACAGATGTGAATAATCTCAAATGGCGACATTTATGTTTTAAACTGTACAATAATAAAGTAAACCTTTAGATATTTGTTTCATATGCATAATAATACTCATTAAAAACATTGTAAAAATACAATCACAGAAACACTAGTCCCCAAACACGCACACACACGCACGCACACACACACACACACACACGCACACACACACACACACACACACACACACAATTCTCTCATACACTCAATTCCACTCTGCTCTAAATCAAGGCTCAGCCAGGCTAATGCATGGATCCATACTGCTCTGGGTGAATTAACGTTAGTAATAAGATATCATGGCTCTGATTGATCCTCTATTTCCATGTCCACACCATAAAATGACCCAAGCCCAGCCACAGCATACCATCACTCTAATGCTGCATTGATTCTACTCTGGACTGCTGTGGATTTGAATTGGGCTACCAAAGAGGGTATGGCTGGACGTGGGCATGGGACTACTGGAGCTACTGATACATGACTGTAAAATAAGGCAAGAATTGGAGCTATGCTCTAATGCTACAGCTATGGTAGGGTGGTGCAAGTGGAATACTTGGGCTCAAGCTCCAAGAGAAAAAAATTCCAACAAAGAATAAAAAATAGTTAGATTTTTGTTGTTTTAAATATTACTAATTAGAGATGTCCCGAGCTGATAAGAATTGGTGTCGCGCCGATTTTAAAGGATAGGAATCATCTAAATTAAAGCTGTTCAAATGCCGATCCTTTCATCACTTTACTGTGTTTTGTCAACCTCAGCCTGCTAGTGCTGCAGCGCTGCACTCCTTTGAGACAGCCTGCAGTGTGAGCATTTTGAGAAAAATGATTTGGGCACAATGGTCACATGACTCTGAATTCTGAAGTCCAGGTTTGCAAAATACTTGGATTCGCTAAACTCAGACTTTAATATGACTTGCTCTTTCTCACTGAGTAAGAGTGTACAAAACATTCAGCTAGCAGCTTCTCATTTTTAGCCGTCCTGTACCAAAGATCACCTGTGAGGGAAGAACCTCCACTCTAACTCCAGTGATACATCTTCTCTCTAGCAGATCGTGTCACATTAATTTCAGTCCAGTTTTCATTCTCCAGTTAAAATTTCATTCATATTATATCAGTATTTTAATAAGTTTTGAACGAGGACATTTGGTATTTGGATTAAGTAGCTTGTGAAAAATAAGGTGTCCCAAAGTCAGTAGGCTACAGCTGTTGTTTCAGTGTACCAGATACATATTAAACATTGCATATCTTCCACTAGTATGTAAATATAGGTAATGAACCAGACTCGCTATTTGCAGATATTTAATATTAAAGAAAAATGGACAAACTACATTCTTTCTTTGGTTAAAAATAATTGCAGTACTTCTGTATTTAAAAAAAAAAAATGACATTTTGACTATAATTTAGATTGTGAATATAAAAACACAAAAAACAAAACATTTGATATCTGGACATTCAACACTAGAGACAATTCAACCATAAGTACAAAGTTTATGTTATAGGAAAATTATGTCAATAAGTAGAGGGGTAAGAGTTATGTAATAATCCTAGCTCTGAAATAAGTGATCTATTACATATTATTATATACATATTAGGTTGCTTAGGAAACACGTGAGAAAGTGATTATTATGAGCCTGGGCTTAAGGCTTAAGGACAAGATAGACGAGGGGTTGGTACTGGTGCCCGATGTTGGCACTGGGTACGAAGAAAATCTTCAACAGGATTTATCCATCAACCACTAATGAGCCTCCTAAACTGTAGCTTGCACCAAAAACATCAAGATGGAGCCAAAAAGAAAGACGAAGAGACTGAATGACCCATTTTATATTGTCCAAGCAGCCTTGGGCGGAGGGATTCACCCAGTATCATCCCACGCCAACTTGCCTGATGACAGAGCAGAAGTCATTGAAACCATGTGAGGTTGTTTAAGGGAAGCGGATTGTTCCAGGAAACTGGTAGTCACTGTCAGAGTTTTGGTCTGAGTTTGAGGACCTGTGATTGATTTGAAAAGGGCCAGAGGGCCAGTTACAATCACGCCAGTTCCCACTGGATGATGAAACTATTAAGACTGGCTGGATTTATTTTTGTTTGTTTGGAGAGAGAGGAGACATGTAGCAAAGGGCCTCGGACTCAACCCGGGCTGCTGCGACAAGGACTCAGCCTTAATAGTATGTGCTCTACCAAGTGAGCTACTGGGGCACTCCTAATACATGTACATAAGCGTGAGCACAAACACACACACACACACGGACGGACGGACGGACGAACGGACACATGCACACGAAGAATCATCCAAACACATTCCTGCCTGTCTGATTTACATGCTGGACAATATCCCATGGTCATTAAAACCAGATTGCTTTGAAGACACAGACACCACGCAAACACACCCATGATCTCTCATACACACACACACACACACACACACACACACACACACAGACAGACAGACAGATGTGCACATGTACCTATTGCTTCGAGGCAAATTGTTTGTTTCCACTGTATAGTCTGTCTGTCTGTTCACATGGTACACAGACTTATCAGACCAGTCAACTAACTGCTGTTAGTATACAGGAAAAACAAACCGATTGGCAGGCGAGATAGACAGACAGACACAAACACAGACAGACACGTTCACATGGCAGCAGACATGAAGTGAGTAATGCAATATAATTTCAAACAGGTGAAAGACCGAATCACAACTGGTGGGAACTGTGCTGTATAAGCAACTCAATAGGCCAGACTAAAGCAATAATACAAAGCATACACAGTTACAAATACATAAACACAGCAGGTGTAATCTCTCTCCCGTCTCTCTCACAAACACACACAAACACACACATACATACACACACTTCTGCCTATAGTTACAGACAATAGCATGCAGAACAAAAGGTATCACCATGTTCACATTAGTGAGCCAACAGGACTATTTTTATATTTTACTGAGTCACAAAGAGTCTTCTCCCAGCAGCATGTCACTATTCTCATATCAAAGCTGCGTTTATAGCAGACAAAGCTTTGAAAGTGGGCCATGGCTCATAAAATGCCTTTATGTCCCTCGCCGGTACACTAAAAAAAAACCCCGAAACAATGCATTTAAAGTCTGCAATTGGTGCTTATTATGTGTGTGTGAAGAGTGTGAGTATCCATGTACGAGTGTGTGTTTGAGATCTGTATGTCTGTGCGCGGTTGCCTATGTGTTCACACACATGCACATACATCTGTGCATATGTGAGCATGCGGGTGTACCCTACTTCCCCCCACAGTTGTGTGTTTAGATGTGTGTAGGTGTTGTTGATTTAATTCCCTCCACTGACATTGTTCTTTTCCGATCTTTTTTTTCCGCCTGACAGAATGTGCAGCCTTAACACTCAGCTAACAACCCTGGCTTCCTGAATCGCATGTAACCTAATCACTAACACCATCTGTTAATTATGTTAATACAAAAATGCCTTGGCTGCTATTCACATCCATTCTCTGAATTAGCACCCCTCTTCCCCACCAAGGCACCCTCTCTCCATGCTTGCTCCTCTTTCTCTTGTCCAATCCTTTCCATCATCTCAGGCTCCCATTTTCCTTTCTTTCACATCTTGTCTTTCTTATCCTTTCTAATTCTATCTCCTCACTTCCCCACTGTGTTTTTTATCATCCTTGCTAATCCTTTACATCCTTGCTTTTCTCCTTCATCCATTCCTTTATTCCCACCATCAGCCTCCCTCCAAATGTCTTCATAGTTTTCCCTTTTACCAAGTCTTCCATGTACTACTCAAAAATCTCAAACTCTTAATTCCTCCTCCTTACAATCCTTTCCCTTTCACCTCTCAGCCTGCTATCCCCTGGGTAACTGTTGTTGCTCCCAGTAGTGAATCAGAGGCTAAGAGGCTAATCCCCAGACAGGCTTTGTCTGAAGCCAACTTATTTTGGTGAGTGATATCGATCCACTTTTCCTCTTAATTGTTATTCACTATGCTAATCTGTATTTATAAATCTAAGTTTCTATCGATCTGCAGACATAATAAACTTTGTCTTGCACTCATGCACAGTATAAGCGTTATTATAATGCAGAGAAAACATCATTTAACAGTCGTATACAGGGTTGGTCATTATATTAACACAATCGAACGGCGGATCTAGCAGCATAATCAGAGGTATAAGTAGGCCTGATGGCATTGCGACTGTCCCCAGGGAGGCCCCATTCAAGCCTGGGGATGAGGCGGGCAGTTTGCCCAGGAGAAGCAATGCATAGAGAAGCAGAAAGCGAAGAGTTTACCATCTGCTTGACTCAAGAAATTAACAAAAAAATAAAGTGGTCAAGGAAAGTTCATACCATACCATTGTGCTAATAATTAAAGTTGATAGGACAATGTGGAGTGCAGTATTTTTTATAGGATATATGTATACTAGGAAAATGTATTGTTAGATTAAGGTGCAAAATTAGGTTTTGATCTTCAGCATTAGTGGTGAAGTAAATGTAATTATATAATAAAGGTCTGTGGTAACCTACAGTATATCAAAATGGTTCATCATCTTATGAGCATAAGTGAACAGATGTGTGTGGCAGTGTTACATGGTTTGTTTGTGTAAGAAAGGTCAGAAAGGACATCATGCTGAGTACCATGTGAGATTTTATGGTATCATATGTAGTGATGGGTGAGCCAATACGAGACTTACACATTGGATAAACTGGAACCAGAGAATGTCTGGAGATTTTGCTTAAAAAGTGAATTAAACCATTAATGCATTATTAAAATAGATTAAAATTAATGTTCTGTTGTTCAACTAATAAATTAATCTATACAAAATGTCATGGCATTCCATCTCATAGTTGTTGAGACATTTCAGTCTGGACCAAAATGGTGGAACAACCGACACTGCCGTTCCTAGAGCCACTAGTGTGGCTAAACACACACAAAAAAAAAGTCAAGAAATGTTTTTCAGGAAATCTGCCCACAGTAACATTGAGTGCTATTGTCAATGTACTGGTAAGGGGGTGACCTACAGTAACAAACACTGCGCTCAGGTCAGGGGATTTCACACTACCACCTTCACCATAATAAAACACATAAATATCACTGGGGTCATTCAGCCTCTTCAGTTCCCAGTTCCAAATCCAGCCACACACACACACACACACGAAGAAACAATCATTTCCATTGCTTTCACACACCCACACATACAAGCAGCCATCTCTCATACACACTAGCAACCACACATGCAAACACTCACCACCCCACACCCTGATGCCCTGGCCTCCCACAGCTGGTTGAGCGAGGCCACAGTTTGGGTGAAGCCCAGAGTTTCTTACACTTGGCTGTGAATGTTATTTATTCTGTAAGTGCTGCGCGGTGAGAGGTGCATCGTGGGAGGTCGGGGCGGCTAGTGCAGGACCACTGAGCAGATCTACGGTATTGACATGGCAGAAACGGGCCTACAGTAATCTCCACTGTATTAGGCTCATATGCATTTGCAGATACTGTGTGTTCATGCACACACACACACACACACACACACACACACACAACTTACACACACTCTCTCACAGGCAAGAAATCTTTTGTCCTCCGTGCCCTTTACTAAAGGCATTGCAGCAGTGTTTCTAATGTGCAGCGGGAGCTTGTCCCCTCACTGCACCACTGTTTAATGTAGCATTAGTGATGGCACTGAAGACAAGTTCAAGATGGGGGTCTGACCCTTGTGTCCCTCCCTCAGGTGTAAGGTGAGGAGAAGCAGGGTGAAGGAGGGGGCGGCTCCCAAAAACAGCTGCCAGCCTGTAGGATGCCAGGGTGCCCCCTCTGGGTGTGGTGAAGCGGGTAGGAGACTGGCAGAGAGGGGGCAAGGTTGGGCCCACATGAGGAGACTCTCGTGGATGCAGTGTCGCCGTCACCACTGGGCCTCCATCTGTCTGCCCCCCCGATCCTACTCCTTAACCTTTCTTTCATTCACAGGCAATCACTAACCTTCTTAATTTATCCTTACAAACTGATGCACACAGTAGGTAATAGTATAAAAACATTCTAATTATTACATCTGCTATGACACAGAGCATCTGTTTCCATTAAGTGTCAAAGAAGCACCTAATTTTGCATCTATATTGCAGTATGTGCAAGTCCTCCACTGATTTAACACTGCACTCGTATAACATTGTCTGACTCATGATAGATAGTTCTAAAATAAGGATACAATTGATGATCGACCGTTTTTTTTATTCCACACATTCTGTTTCCCTGTAAAAATGTGAAGACTACATAACAATATTTCAAATCTGCCAACAATTTGGTTGGATATCCGGGTGAGTTAAGTGAGTTAGATAGTCACTAGTCTCAAACAGAGAAGGGCAGCAGGCTACAGAGGTCTGGTAACCTCACTTCTTTTTAACTCCACATACAGATTTTTTTAGATTTTCAAATTTCTTTCGTTCTTCTGCCAAAACCAATCCCCAACTTCAAGATAGCTGATTAGCCTGCTAATTATTTTCCGTCTTTAGAACTATAGTGTAATCACAACGAGTATACGAATGAAATGCTGTAGAATATGTGAACTTTTCCGACAGCAGGCGTCAAACAGTGTATTCTGAAGATTTGCGCGAGAGCTGTGTGACGAGACTAACTGTAGTGGAGTTGGCCAATGAAATCTGAGCTTCGATCCTGAGTATGTGACAGAGCCTGGGTCTGTGGTTGAGGCAGATGTTAGTCGGCAAAAGTAAAGATGCTAGTCTTCAGCCCCAACCGATGTTGACTCAAGTCACATCATTTGCGGTTTTTTATCAGACTTTACGCAGTTCCCTCTGAAGCCACAAAAGGCTTAATACAACTTTCTTCATAAATGCAGCAGTACTCCCCAAGACCTGTAAACGGACTGATGTGTAAAATTAGTGGAGTTCCAGGGGATTTACTGCCTTTCTCTGTTTTTATATTATTGTAAATTGAATACCTTTCAGGTTTTCAAATACCCAATGCCATGGAGTCTGGGAAGAGAGTTGAGCATTTTTCACAATTTTCTGAGATTTTATGGACTACAGGATTAATTGAAAAAATTATCAACAGATTGATACATAATGAAAATAATGATTTGGCACCAGCGCTATTTGCAGTCCAAATTATTCCAATTACTCTTGGAGGCACAACAAGAGTTAAAAGACCATAGCCAAACTTTACTGCAACGCATGCAGTAAAATGTGGGTTTTCTCTGAGTCTCATAGAAATACTAGAAACAATATGGATATGGAATTTTCTGTAAATTTCTCTGCAACAGAGGGATATATGATATTTTGTGGCCTATGCAGTCTTGGAAACTGTAGTTACCCTTGTTAGAAGTGAGCATATGTTACAGGTGGTGTGGAAAGCAGTAGAGAGTTGGCAGCAAAGAGTGTGTGGAATCTGCTGCCAGGGTGAGTGCGTTGGTGCCAAGGTGAAATCTGAGTGGGCCAGGCCATACAGCTGAGCACTTCAGCTCCACACACACACACACACACACACACACACACACACACACACACACGTGCACGTAGAGTATGACTGACAGTGCACATGTGCACACACAGCACCGTGGAAAAAAACTGAAAATATGAATGAGAAACAAACAACGCACAGAAGATTTTGGCAAGCACAAATCTGAGTCACTCACAATTACAGTATAGCCAGAACAACAACAACAGAAATTATGGCAGATTCACACACACACTGTTACTGTAATTCTCCATCTTGTGAGGAAAAAAAAATCTATTAGGCTATAAATATAGTGGGATAATGTGGACCATACTTATGGTGTGAGTGTGTGTGATGTGGTTATACGGCAGCTGCATTCTCTGGCATGTGTGTGTTTGCATGTGCATGTGTGTGTGTAGGTTTTCGTGCCTGTATGATAAATGGCAGCCAGACATTGGGTTAAGAGGCAGGGCGGCCCAGATGGACTACTGTTTGTGCCCATTTTTTGCCAACATAACACATAACCCTACACATACAACACACACATGAACACACACATATGCAGGCAACACGTACACCACACCACTCAATCCCTCTTTCTGCACTACAGCCAGTGGGGTTCAGCACCTTGACATGTTTGATAACGCAAACTAACCTGCAGAAAATTAACGCTCTGTCATTACAACTACAACTCCTATAATTTTTTTGGCTTTGTCATTTTTTTTATGCACCCCCCCACTCCACCACCACTTTTCTCATTCATTTTTAACCTATTTCCCCTCATCTGTTGTCCTGACTGACTACCTTTTACTGGAACAGTAATTTCCCCACTCTCTTTACCTCTTAAGACTGACTGTGGGGTGAGGTAGTGTGTGGGCGTGGGTGGTAGGGGGTGATGGAGCTTTTCAAAAGGGTGAGCTGAGGGGTGTCTTCTGTCTACCACATCCTCCTTCCTGATCCAGGAAAACATACACGATTCCAGGACTCCAGCCCCCCCAGCCAGCCAGCCAGCCAGCCTCATACTCAGCCAGGGACTTTCCAGAACTGCCCTGCCCAGCTAAGGAGTGCGCTAGTCAGCCACGGTCAGGCTACTGCACCCTGTGTGGGGCTCAAAGCACTATAATGTGAAATAGCGGGGTATGAGAAGTCAAATAGACATGGAATCAAGCAATTTAGTCTTTAATCGTGACTTTGAAAGTTACAATAAAAGCAAACTTGGGGGGGAAGAGAAGAAGTAAAAAAGTAGTTAATAACATATGAGTCAAGAAGTTACTAATCACATGATGTGCCACAAACAATTTACTGGATCAAAAGTATTAGGTTACTTTCTGAACTGGTTCTCTAATAAAAATCCCTCAGATGCTGATGTGATTCAGCACTACAGGTGTGATCACAGATCTAAAGCACTGTATATCAAACACACAAACCCTTTGTGATAAATCCCCATCATAAACAATACTGTAAAATCCAGATTGCACATCTGACCTTCTCTCCCAGCTTCCCTTCATTACAACTCTTGGGTGATCTCACATTCACTAACACGGCTGAAAATCAAATCATGTTTACAAGTACTAAAGTAGAGCAAGAGGCAGTAGTTCTGTAAACTGTCAATCAGCAGTCTATAAGACCAGATGTGTTTGGGAGTTTTTCATGAAAATAGAACCATTTGATCCATTTCTGCTAATGAAATTCAAGAGTTGCTTACACTTAGATGTCTTTCAAACTAATATTAAATCAGCGTTACGCCTGACAAAGCAGTGGAAGTTAAAATATAAAGTGAGTAATTAGAGAGCTTTTTCAAGAGAAACATTTCACACTAAAAAAGCAGCAGTTTTAGGGCGTCCAACAATGATGTAATACTGAAAAGCAAGGTCTAACCACCTTTAGACCAGTATTGACTTTGATTATTCAAAACATGAGACATTTTAAAGACCTACCACACAGACACCACCCTGTGATATATTACCTGATGCCAGAAACAGCTACATGGGAAAGTACCTATTTCTTAAGAGAGTTGTGACTAAAATGAAGCTGGCCACAATGTAAACACATGTCAGAACGATGACTGACCATTTCCCATTATAACTCTCTGTCCACTCATCCTGGTAGTTCTGATTCTTGTCCTCACTACTCCCAAAGAGTACGCGAGATTATGTTGTCTGAATATAGCACACAGAGCCCAAACAGAACCCACAGACCATGGGCTTCCCGCTCAGGACCAGGTGAAGGGGGCGGGTTGCGTTTCCCAACCCAGGAGAGGGGGCCTGAATCTCGGCAACATACAGAGTCAGCTTCCCTTCAACTGCCCTGACAGAACGTGATATGGGGAGGCTTTGTTTGGAAAAACATACGAGAACAGTCAGCCCCCAGGCAGCACTGACACATCACTCTTATCTAAGACAGTTCACAACACTGACTGACAAATACCTGACAAACACACGCACTACATACACACCCAGGACTTATTAGAACAGAGAGTAACCCTTGAAGTAGAGAGCGATTTGACCACTTTGATATGACGTTTAGTACATGGCATTGTACATAGTGTTATAAGGGCCAATGGGGAGAGGATGGCCATGTAGAGGACTGTGCTGCACATATCATTACAGCACTTCCAGTAGTGTGTGACAGGACAGAGAGGAGGTCAACATGATAGCAGCATCCTGGAAGGATCCAACCAAAATACCACAACGAAGGACATGATCTGTAAACAATACGCACCCACGCTGGCATATAAGCTTTCAGTGGGCGACTAACTGTCAGTGACGTGCACACACACGCACACTTTCTCTCAAGCATCACCCCCCTCTTCCCCACTTCTTTCACACTGTCTCACACGCACGCACGCACGCACGCACGCACACACACACACACACACACACACACACACACACACACAACACATTATACAATTGACTATGAAAGGACATCGGGCTCATAACTCTGTTCCCCTGGGGCAGAAGAGACCCAGTCACTGTCAAGCGAAAAACAAAACAAAGAGATGGAAAAAT
The DNA here is from genome assembly GCA_031216445.1 of Lateolabrax maculatus. Taxonomy (NCBI): domain Eukaryota; kingdom Metazoa; phylum Chordata; class Actinopteri; order Acropomatiformes; family Lateolabracidae; genus Lateolabrax; species Lateolabrax maculatus. Next base: position 16,809,280 of record CM062201.1, on the reverse strand, counting down.
AGAGCAAAATAAAGGCAGGAGAGGAGACAGCCACGGTGTGATTAGAATAAACGGGGGAGAGATGAAGGGAAGCTGGGACAGAGGCTACTACCTCTCCTTTAATATAGCTGGGAAATCTTCCCGCTTTCTGACTGAGGGGACGGCAGGTTCGGGTGATTTTCTAATAACCAGCGGCCTGAGGTTATTGTGTTACTGTGCGTATGTGCTTATATGTGCTTTATGTGTGTATGTGCGTCTGTGTGTCGTCTGGACAGAAAAAAATACCATCCCAGGTAATGGCAAGAGATATTGTAAGAGGGAGCTAGAAAGAGAGAAAGGTAGGGAGGCACTGATCTGGATTGAGATGATGGAAAGAGAAGACTGACAATGGAATGACAGAATATGAAAACCTGTAGTTTTATATCTACTTTGTCTAGACCTTTAGTGATCAACTATGTAATAAACATTATTACATCTACAAAATGTCTAATTTTCACAAACTGAGAGAAAGCAGCTCATTTTCTGCATGTCAGATAATCCAAAAGGTTTTTAAATGGTATAAAACGTAGGAGATGTTTATCTGCAATTTATCTGAACATTTTAAAATTCACAAAATTTGGATTTGCATGGTTTTCATTGGATGGTTGCTGTGAAAACTGAGATTTGAAGTGGGAGGATTGATTTTGGTTCTCTGGGGTTTCTATTCCAAATAATTTATGATATAGACAATGTTAGGTGACAGGCAGTTGGAGCACTTTAAATGTTTTGACATGAAATTCTCCCATTACAATTATCAGAACAATGTACAAGCAACTGTGTTGGAAAGTATATGGTTCTTTAATAAAAAGTCAAAGGTACATGCCTATGTGCATAAAACCAATGACAAGTAAACTATGACTCTCATTAAGCGTTTCAGTAAGAAACATCCAATCAGCGAGCTTAAAATTCTGCTTTTCTGTATGTGCCAAGTGGGCCATGTTCAGACCAATGTAAGCTCTGCGTGCAGTCCTCTCATTCCATTGAATGGAATTTTTTTTTAAGTTTAAACAATTAAAATTGATGGCCATATACAAATACTATACCATATTATTTTAACATTATCCAAGAAAATCCTGTGTTATGTTGAAGAACATTGAGGGTATCATTAAAACAAAACATTCAAATGTGAATTTACAGTGGTTAAAAATACTTCAGAACCAGCAGTCCATCCCACTTTGCAGAGGCCCAAGCTCTATTACACATTTTGGATGGCGTTCTTCATCCACAATATTACAACATGGCTTTGACACTAACTAAAAAGGTCTCAAGTGTATTCATCTGGAGACAGCAGGTCAAACCACAGCTCCTGTATGTGTGTGTGTTTGTGTGCACATGCCCATGTGTGTTCAGGTTTCTGACCAGCGGGAATGAAAAGGCTGAAAAACTTTGCTATGTGGGGTAAAGCCCACATAGCACAGCTGTGAACACACACATATACACATCATGTGTGTGTTTGTGTGTATTATGGACATGCATCAGCAGGCGAATAAAAAGACCACAACAAAACGAGCACAAGCTCTGTGATCTCAGAATGAAATGGCTCAAGTACGAAGAGTGTGTGATTCAGTGATTGAAGTGTGTGTGTGTGTGTGTGTGTGTGTGTGTCTATATGCCCTTAATGCACTCGTGTGAATCTTTTCACACAGCACGCACAAACTCACAAAACACACAAATAGAACACAGCCATATGGACAGATCATGAGCATAATGAGAAACACTTCTGGAGGTACTAATAGTGTAGGGGGGTGAGGGGGGAGGAAGAGTGGGAGGAGGGATGCTATGAGACAGAAGGGAGAAAGAAGAAAGAACAAATTACCAAGTTAGACTGGAAAGCGAAGACGTCTATGAGTGAAGGAAGGAGGAAACTTCTTACTCAGACAGCAAATGACTGCAAACTGAACAAATAAACTGCGACCCCAGAGAGGATCAGATTTCTCACACTTACACTTCTGGTTCAACTCAACGTTAAAAACATTAACCTGCACTTGTTGTCAACCTAAGATTCATCTCAAAAGCTTGATGTTACAAAGATGTCATAGAAAATATTGTCACTGAGATGAGACAAATTTCAGGAAAAACAGGAAATGTTTCTGCTGAAATCATGTAACCGAACCAGATGTACAGTTGAATCATCTTTCCTCTGAATCATCTTTTTTATCACTGTGATCTGATGCTCATAACCATTAAAACTTCTTTGTTTAAATTCAGATGATGTAATACAGTATGCATATAAAATGACTCAATCAAATCAATTGACGGTATAGTAACATTTATTAAGGCATCAAAATATCATCATGTTATGAAATACACAGAAAAACCACAATAATATTGAATTATTGTCCCCATGTCTTCGACATGGCCAGGGGCTATGTGGAATGTTCTCCGAACTGCGGTGGATGTTTTGTCTGGGCACTGAAAAATAAAGTTTGTTTATGGAAAGTGCCACTGCAGAGGGGAAATTTCGAGTGGTGTAACATGTTTTTGTCCACATTCAGTGGTAAGTCAAAAGACCCCTGTCAATACACACACACAGATGCCCACACCCCTCCCTGACGCTCCACCTTTCTTAACCGTTTCTCTTTCCCTCTGTCTTACACACACACACTATCAGCAGTGTTTATGACACTGAGAATTACAACATAACTACCACAGCTCTTACACTCGTTTACCGGAATGTGGACTTGGAAAGACCCCAAAGAGAGAATAACAAACACACTGCAACCTTCAACTACAACTGAAGCTCTATCACTTACTTAAAATAAATTACTTTCCATCAAGACATGAGTTTAATAAAAGGATTTAAAATAACAGCAATGTCCGTTTTTACATGGTGAAAGTCAAATCAAGATGTGCTGACACAGGCCGGGCCCCTGCTCAGTGAAACACAGATGTGATGGCTTTAGCCATGGTCACATGGAACTGCTTCCAGCCTGCCATGAACGGAGAACGCCGACTCAGCTGGACGCTGCAGCACCTACCTGTTGACTCACGCTGATGACATCATCATGACTATTCTGGTCACATCAAACCAGACACCAGAGCTCAGAGAGCGAAAAAGAGAGGGTGGGAGGCTGAGGGACAGAGAAACACAGAGAAAAGTGAGAAAGGAGGAGGAGAACGATGGCGGTGGTGGCGGTGGGGGGATCAGATGACCATTAGGTCATAGCCTGCCGGTCCACTGGGACAGGGCGGACAGCCGGGTCAGCAGATCCCACACCTGCGTGAGTGAAATCTACTGCTGAGTAGGAGGACTGATGACTCCATCATGGTGCCTGGGAATTAACTTGACTGGCATGGAGAACTGTGTAGTTTTTGGAGTATGAGCAACATCAAAGACAAGGGAACGAAGGAAAGAGAGAGGGTATTTCTGAGTGTGTTAGTCTGTGGTGTGTATTCTGAAGCAATATACACAACTGCATGAGTTGAGTGTGCATCTGCTTAAGAGTAAGGCCATACAGTACGCTGCGTGTGTGTGTGTATTTTGTGAAGATCATAACCAGAACTAAGTGCTGCTGAGTCAGTCTCATCTGTTCATTTCCTCAGTGAGGCCAGTGAGCACCACTGATGTGGTCACAACAGGCCGGTACAGACAAAACCAAGCCCAACCATACCAAACCAGACCAGGAAAAACAACACACAGCTCACCAGCTGCCTCCCGTCAACTCAGACCAGAATCCATGAGTCCACCGGTCCAATCAAAGCTCCCACTTAGGGGAAGACAGCAGCTTTCCAGGCAGAGCCGCAGCCCACTCCAGGAAGCAGCTTTCTGCACCTGGACTAAGAAACTGGGGTTAACAGGCAGGTATGGTTACACTTAAGACTGTAACCCAACAGATGACAAGCAGCCAGGGAATCTACAGACAGACTGAACTGAATCTACACACGTCAAATAACATTTTGTATTTCCAATTTGATTATGCATAACAATGGATGAGTCTGAGGCTGGCAATGTAAACACACCATGAGTAAAAGGTGAGTGGCCCTAATAGTACATATGACTATTCGCAGTTAATCACCCTCTAGCGCTACATCCTTTCATGAACTGGCGATCCAAATCTATTTTCAGATGCAGATGGGGACTGAGCAGCCACATTAGCACTCAGAAGCAAAGAGGGATTCATGTGTTTCTGATTTGGGCTCGATGAGTTTCACCCTGCTGGTCTCTTTAAACTACACCCACACATGCTCATCTTGTCCAAATAATTAACCCCCGCACTGACACACACAAACACAGATGTACGCTCAAACAAGTACATATGGGCAAAGATTATCTGCTTGATCTAACGTACTATACACTATGTTTACATTTGTGGTGTTTTTATCGGTTTTTAGAATCAGCTGTTTGTGTGGTTCATGCGTATATCAGCACATACTCCCACACCTCTAGTGTCTGCAGACAGCTGCAGCCTCTTTTGAGTTGGCATCATTTTGCCCCTGGTCAAAAAGCCCAAACCCAACATCAAATTTACTCCTCCACCTGCTAGTTTCCCCCGGCCACCACGAGAGCACCACAGCAACCAAACACAACAGCAGGCAAAGGGATGAAAGGAACTGGGCACTAGTTTGTGTTTGTCTCTGTTTGGCTGTCTGCATATATCTACATATTGCGTGCATACGTATACATATAAACATATTTTGAAAGGATATGCAAACAAAACATAATAAAAAGAGGAGGATGGGAGATCCAGTTTAGCAAACATATTCAGAGTTGTGATATAGTACCGTAACCCAAAGCACTTCACTAAGTTACACCAACCAGCAAAGACAAAAGGAGGGATTAATCAATTAATTGTTTAAGTCATTTGTTGATCAAAATTTTCAAACATTTCCTGGTTCTAGCTTCACAGTTATGAGGATTTGCTGCTTTACTCTATTTTATATCATTGTGAATAGAATATTTGGGGTTTTTCGACAGTTGTCTGACAAATCATGTAATTTGAAGGCATCAAATTGGCCTCCTTGAACTTCTGAATTTTCAAATGTTCTGACATTTTATTAACTAAACAACCAATCACTTTATTCAAAAAAATAAAGATCTACAGATTAGATAATGAAAACAATTATTAGTTGTAGCCGTACTTAAACTGTTTAACTAAACCACTAAACTGTCCTCTTTTAAGAGACATATTGTCCAGTTAGTCAGTTGATGAAATAAGATCTAAAGAGAGAGAGACTGATTCACAGACAAAAAGAGAGAGAGAGGAGGAAAGAGAGAAAGTGGGAGAGAGAGGCATTTATGGATGACACACAGACTGAAAAGAGCTTTCTGTGTAAATGAGGCATTTTCCTTTCATACACTTGCCACCACACAGCCTGCATGGAGAATGAGACCCACAAGCACAAGAGTAGATACAGTAAGGAGGGAAGGGGTAAGGGAGGGAGAAAGATGCAAAAACATCCTTGATGTGGGTGCGTCTTTGTCCGTATCTTCCTCCAGTGCAACTTGTCACATGCTCTCTTTTTATCCATCCCCTTGTTGGTGGTTAGGAAGTAAATCTCACGTCCCTGTTGTCCCACCCTTCTTCCCCCTTTCTTCCTCCGCCCTCTGCCTCTCTCTCTCTAATTGCCTCTTTTACCCTCTAGCCTGCCCCAGTCCCGGAGAAGGCTGGTTACAGCGGCTCTCTGTAGACTGCTGGGAATCCACATGGACAGGATAAGAAAGCTCATCCTGTATCTGCCAAGGGTCCCCAAAGCATTAAGGCCAGTGTGCCACAGTTCCTCTATGACAGAATCTCCCTGGGACATGAGACACTTCCTGGTGGACTGGATTGAATAGATTAAACCTGGAGGAACTGGGAAACTGAACTGTTTGAATATTAGATAGTGTTGAATTGTATTGCAATCAGTGTCCTTTACATTGACATATATTTCATGCAAGTATACTATTTGGGATCATTGCTTTCACCATTTACATGCACACAAGAAACCGGGGTAAAGGTGAAACCAGGTTAAGGCAATAAATCAAAGAATGCGTTACACATTAGTGTACAAGCACTACAATAAGATGGCTATCATAAGCCCTGTGGTTACATGCAGTTTGTTATTACATTTTTCTCCAACCATATTTCTAACCCAGGATGGCTTATTTTGAATGTATTAGTGATGTATAGGAAGCTGCAGCTGTCAGAGCATTTGGACTGACAGCACAGTGAGATGACAGGCTTTGTAGTGCAAGAGCATGCAGTTTACCCTTGAGCCTCCAGTACACTCCGTCAAAACTGCTTGTTGGATGGTTGAATAGGAAACCTCTCCCCCCATACCTTTCTGACATCTTAGTGGGGTCTGTGTCTGACCATTTCTGTAACTTTTCAAAACCAACAATCTGATATTCACACCCACTTCACGCAATGATAGCCCAGCTGTGCTGAGGTGAGAAAGTAAGCAGGGTTTGAACGTCACTCTTTAGCTCCCTTTTTTTTAACACAACTATTTGTGGCTTTTCAAATGCAACACTATAAATGCCTTCCAGGAGGGACCGTATTTTGAGACCATATTTAAATATGGGATGAAGCCAATAAAGTGTGGGTTCGATACAACTTTAAAAACTTTAGATTAGCTAACAATACCGGACACACTGCAAAAAATTGCAGCCGGTGGTCAGTCATAGACACTCGACAGCGTAGCCAACTGTCAGTGTTGGTGTGTAAGCCCCCAAAGAAATCAGGTTACTGCAGAAAACAGACAGTAATCAGGCTACTTAAGTTCTTGTAAACGCACTAACTGTGAATAAAGACTGGTTAAATAAACGGGGCTAGAGCATCGATGCTGTATCTGTAACAGGTGCAGATAGAATGAGAGAGCAGTTGTTGTGTGTGTGATCTGCTCGTCAGGCAAAAAAACAGACCTGCTGGTTGCCCTCCCCTCAGGCCTCTTTCTGTGTCTCTCACCCTCTCCCGCTTTCATTTCATCACCTTCTCTACTCCTCTCAGCAGCAGTGGCAACAGCCCATGTGGTGTCTCTGTACATTTCTGTATGTGTTTGTTTGTTTGTCTGTGTTTACTTCACAACAGTTGGAGATGGTTTGTACTCTTAAACCTGGCCATGGGACTCATCATCACTGTGAAGACACACATACAGAAGGAGAGGGGAAGAGAGAAGTGTTGGCACTGGTGTATTTTGCAGTTATGAGACATAGAGAACATAAGGCTGAGCGTGAGCTCACATATGTTGATGATACTTACATGATACTGTTATTGTTTTACACCCAACAATGGTGCACATCTGGATATCTACCCCAGCAAACACTGAGATATATTAGCCAAGGGAATATGATGTGGACAACTGCATGCATGAAAGTAAATATAAGTGTCCGGCCTGTGTATTTGCATAAGCGTCAGTCTGTGATTTGTGAGTGTACCTGAGTTTGTGTGTGTGAGTGTGAGAGAGAGAGAGAGAGAGAGAGAGAGAGAGAGAGAGAGAGAGAGAGAGAGAGAGAGAGAGAGAGAGAGAGAGAGAGTGAGTGAGTGAACACCACACTGTGATCCTTAATAAGTGCACTCAGTGTACGATACAAATTCCTACAAGGTGGAGATAAATACACAGCCGTCCCTGGCCCCCCTCCACATCCCTCGTTCTTTCTTTCTCCTGTCCTCCTACACATCCTGGCCCTTTCATGTGCAAAGCAGATGGAGTCAATTGACATGCTAATGAGACAAGGGCTGCTTCGCAGCAGTCCTGGAGCCACATCACCACACATGCACACGTGTATGTACAGTGACATACACATTTGAGTGGGTCCCACACTAAGGAACTCACTGAAACCACCCATCCACTAATCCACACACAACCAACAACACATCTGTAAAACTTAACACAAAATGTAAATTAGTTTTTAATAAAACAACAGTATTTGTTAGTGGACTTGGATTTGGGAACTCACTGTGGGTGCTGCAAAGATCTGTGTGTGCAGTTAAGTATACATAAGATAACCCACTTCAAGAACAAAAGAGTAACAAATTATGCAGCTGATTTATACCTGTCAAAGCTAAAAGTTTAACTTTGTTATTAATTTTGGCCAAAGTCTATCCTTTATAAAAATGCATCTGTCAGATATCTGTAATGTTAGCCCAAAAGTTCATCAGTACATATCAATTGTGATAATGAACTGTTAACAAGACGCAATTCTGACAATACAGTGTCAGTATGGAGTCCGATCAGTCTCAATATTAATGAATGCACACAGAAGGATTCACAAATGTATTTTTGGATTTATATGTAAATGACTCGATGCAATTTAATGTGATCATGTAGCGTTGCATCAACCGGGAGGTCAACCTCAACATGGACTGTGGTAGTTGCTCTCCACAGGTAAGTGATAACTCTCTTGTCGTGCATTACTAAATATGTTTGAGTTATGACTGCATCAGCCAGCTAGCTAATGGATCCTAGGTTGCCTCTCAGCATTATCTAGATAAGTTGTGAGCGAACTCTGGTATTAAATGCCACATCAATAACTTAGCAATCATTCATAACTCAAACATATGTAATCATGCACAACAAGAGAATTATCACTTACCTGTGGAGAGTAGATACATCTGTGAATCCTTCTGTGTGCATTCATTAATATTGAGACTGATCTGAATCCATACGACCTTGGTTAGAGACTCCCACATGTTGAACGTCGACGTGGCTGAAGCAGCATTTCTTTTGGTCTGCCTTGCACGTTTTCAAGTCAAAGTTCACACGTGAACTGTACACAAGGGGCTAAAATTGGTTTGCAACTGGGTTTTCCCCCTATTTTATTTTTATGTGGTTTCCAGTGGTAAGGCTAAGCTGAAGGAGGTAAAAGGCAAAGCAAATATTTGTGTTTTTGTTGCATAAGGCCTTGATCTGCCCAATGTCACTCACCAAGTGGGTTAGTGTCATCCATAGCTACCAGCTACTTTTTACATCAACACTATGTGCCCAAAACCTCGTCTGAACGACCACATAAATAATTTTTAAGGTTATGGTTTAATTTAAGTAAACAAAGGGTCAGATGTGCACAAGTGTGTAAGTGCCTACAATATTGTCTATTGTATTGCCTCAGTACTAGCCTGGCATCACCAGACTAATTCACAAACGCAAATTAGTCTGGAACCTCTCATTTCATTTTCGATTTCCAAGGGGCGTTATCGACGGGGAAAGAGAACCAATCAGAGAAACGATACGACGTCCTATCAGACGGTGCGTCCTGTCAGAATTACGGCAAACACATATTTCTTATCAACATAAAGTTTAAGTCCAGTTGTTTGTTCTTCTTTTAGAGAAAATTTACTGTCCAGTCCGTTTAATACTGCCGCTGTACCCGGCCGGGGAACACTACGCACCGGCAGCCGCCATCTTGTTCATTTACAAAGATGCCTCAGTCATCATACTAAACCCGACACAACGGCGCTGCCAGTACCCAGGAAACTAGTTTGAATGGGAGGGGGGTCAGAGTATCTGCCAAAGCAAATAAAACATGAGCTCGCAGATTTGTCTGGTTCCCAGGCTACCTCAGTACTGCTCAATCAACTACCTGCTTCAAGCATTGATTAAGTGCACGTCCGCCAGAAAGAGCTAAAAAGCAAACAAGATGCTATTGTGACTGGGATATCAATGGTAGCTGGTTGGTTAAACTATGACCTTAACTGTAGAAGCTTGAAATAATGTGTTAATACTGTGTTCTTAAATTGAAAGTGAGTGTGTGTGTAAGTACAGTATGTATCTACAGTATTTTATTGCACAGTATGAGTGTGTGTCTATGTACAGTATGTGTCTTTCACTAACACATTCGCTCTCATTCTGTTGAACCTCTTGGTGCCTCCGAGCCTCACTCTCGAAAGCTCAGGTTGTTGATGGGTGAGTGCAGTGAGCAGCACTTGAGGCCAGATTAACAGGTGACATTTACGAGGGTGTGACTGTGTGAGCGTGTGTGCGAGACTGGCAGGGCCGGGGACTGAGTGATATAGGGCTCCCTATCAGCAGACAGGAGTCAACTACTCCCACTACTCCCCACCCTAAAGGGCAAGCTTTATGGCCAGATCCTGATATATGCCCTTGCACGCAGCAACTTTTATTTAGGAGCCCCCTGTTGAACCCTTGTCTCCTTTGGCCCACTATTTATGAACTTATTAAAAGACTGGTTTAGTGTTATTCACTGGTTAGTTACATTTTATTGGAAATGTAATGAACTAACTAAATTTGACCTGTTCGTACATTCCTCTTGTGTTGAAGCCTTTTTCTTAGATTTCAAGCCCTGATCTTATTTTGTTTCACTTGTAATTGACTTTAAAATGAGATTAGATACTAAAGTAGACATGAAGAAAATTGGGAGTATGAATCTATTTTGAGCTATGTTCTCTGCATATCTGTTTAGTTTTGATCATCTCATCATGTACAAAACAACATGCTGCAACTACTGCTTACTTTTGTTGTCAATTAATCTGACTATTATTTTCTCGATAAATTGTTTATTATGTGAGTGAAAAAAACCCATTACAATTTCCCAGAGCCAAGGAGATGTCTATAAATTGCTTCTTTTGTCTGAAACCCAAAAGATATTTAGTTTATAGTACAATGATGTAAAACAAAATAAAATGTCTCTTTTGAGAACTGACTAACAGTTTGAGCCTCCTAAAGAGAGATTAATTTTCTACAGAACAACTAATTAATCAACTAACCTTTTCAGCTTTAATTGACTTTCAATGTGTGAACAAATGTTATTTAACTCCTTTTTTTATAAGTGAAGTTTTGTTTTATGTAATACATAACAGTGGACCACATTTCATTGAATTGAACATCACTTTGATTATTATTATGATTTTGCATTCAGTACATTTTCTATATTGTGATTGATATTGAATATATTATTAATATTATGATACTAATTTCAACCATGTCCTCCTGCCCAACATGTAAGTAAGCACTAACATACCTATCAAGCATGGGCTCATAACAGGCACTGATTTACTAATGCCTTTCTTATTATCGCTCTGACACAGTAATCAGGAGGCCTCTTTAAATATTCATTGTAAAAACTGGTGGCGCTGTGCAGTGATCTCTTTCCAGGAACAGGTGGGGTAGGAGGCAACACTCGTCCTATCCCCTGACCCAGGAGACGGTTAACCGAGCCTGGGCAGGGCCTTTACACACTGCCCCCGGCCCACCACATGGCCGGGACTAGGCCTTTGCGATTAGGAGAGATCAATGCTGTTTTATTTATTCATCTCAGCGGCTTTCAGTGCAGTCCCCCAGGCTCTGGTCCACTCTGAAGACATTGTTTTAGGCAGCAGGGACAGTTACATTTCTCACTTCAATCCTAGTGTCACATTCAAGCCTCTACACGTCTGTCTTTTTCTACATCTCATAGCTGTAGTAGTTGCCAGCATCATCATCATCATCATCATCATCATCATCATCATCATCTCCATTACCAACATCACACCTGGTTCCAATTGCACACACTCATAGGACTCTCTTTGAACTACATTATTACCTACACTTTCCCTGCTGAGTCAAAAAGATCATAATATAACTGAAGCTGAATGAGTCATAGCTTAGGTCAGGCACTAGTGTAGTGTGTGTGTATGTGTGTGTGTGTGTGTTGTGAAGCGTAGTGATTGGATGGGCCAGATGAGAGTACAGTCAGGCGTAGGTGGAGAGCAGAGGGGTGTTAATTTATGACTAACACTTAGACACAGGATCAATTGCCAGTAAATGTCTATAGGCTCAGAATGGAGACCACTCTAAAGTAGGGAATGCTTCAGACATAAACGTCTTAGAGATACTTTGAATAAACTCCATCCTCTGCCATCATGGACAATGCATTTTTATTTTTCATTTTGGTTTTCATTTCCCTTCTATATTACTGCATCGTAGTTTTACAGTTTTTGGCATGTCCTAAAACAATTGTGGTGCTTGTTTGTAATCTGCTGATTTTAAAACAATTGAAAGTGAATGCCAGTTTTAAAACCTCAAGCTGTTGCTTGGTTATCTGTCACTAGGTGGACTCTCTTGCTTTTCTTGCTGTGGTGAAACATGCTTCAGTCTGCATATTTTTGACTCTCAATGAAACCTTTGGGAATGTGGGTAGGAAACATTATCCAGCACAGAAGCAGGCAATGAGTGCATCATCAAGATTCTCCATCAGCTTTCATTAGCTTCATCATCAATTCAATCCATGCCTTGGACACTTGGTGTACAGTGGTCTCATATGTACAAAAAACTTAATTTGGTAACAGGCGCTAAAATACACAGGAGCAGTGCAGAAATACACAAAGTAAACCATAGAGGGTACAATATCAGAAAAAGCTGTCAATCTTCCATCTGTATCCTATAACAAAAATACACCCTTCTTATTGACACACAAACACAGTACTGCAGCTATACTTTACAACTGTTACAATTTATCTATCTTAAGGTTCAGCTGGTTGAATCTTGAGTTTGTGATCTGAATGCTCAGCAGCTTGTTTGTAGATGTGAAGAATTTTGTGGGACAATAAAGAGCTGTTGGCAAGCACAATGTTTCCCCTTGTACTTTGTGCTCTATTGAATGGGCTAAATACAGTATACTCCAGTATATCACAATGTGGCAGTTATAGTGTTTGCTGCACACGTACACAAAGACACGTATCATTGCAGTGCTATGGTAAACGTATCAGTGAAACCAACTTCAAGAGAGCTACAGAGAAAATACCTGTTAACTGAGGGCATTTGTCATATTTGGGCAACACACTTTACCTTTCGAGAGACTCATGTGATGTCCACCTGTGGAATAACAGTTTCTCTTTCCCAGACCACAGTGGCACTGCTTCTCTCAGTCTGCAGAATTTCCCTGAGCTGAATAAGCTTAGCATTTGCCTGAGAAAGTCTTTTTTCTTCTCCCCTGGGCTCTGTGAGAACTCAGGGCAATTCCAAATCATACAAACTGGAGATTGTGAGTGTATGCAAGCATGATTGTGTGTGTGTGTGTGTATAAATGTATGCCTCCCAGAGGGGCGGAGGTCCTGTGTTTTGACAGTATCAGGTGTACAGGCTTTAATCTCCCCCTCTTCAACTCTCTCTCCAAGTCATGCATCGTTCATATGAAAACGGAGCAGACACAAAGAAAGAAAGAACTATTTCTGAATAATAAAAGACAACCTGTCTGTTTCCAAGTCTGGAGGACCCTGCCCTTAACATAAATAATCTGTCTCAGGTATCTGTGTCTCATATCTGACTAATGCATGCTATTGTAAACAATCACACAGTGAGCCATGATAGACTCAGGAAACTGCAAGTGTTGGGCAGAGGGAGCAAGAGAGGTTGAGAAAGTGTGTGTGAGAGTGGTCTGAACAGGGTCAGTGTGGTATGTTGGGTGGAGGGGTGAGGGGGGTTGAAAACATCAAACAGTCAGCCTTGCCCTCCAGGCCACCTCTGACCTGGGCCCTTTAGGGGTCAGGAGTCTTAGTAGATACTTAAACCCTTTCTGCAGGATTTTGACCCGTCCTTCCCTTCTGGCCCGCCATTCCCCACCTCGCCTCGCCGTCCCTCTATGCAGCCCACCAATAATCCTCAGCCAATCAATAGTAACTGTTCTCTCGATAATTCATAACATTAACATACACTCAATGGCCCAGCGGATGGATGGGGAAGACATAGGAGGGCCATCATTCCAGTATCGATCCCCCTTAGAGGGAGTCGATAGGCGGGGAGGTGATGGAGTTATAGCCTCCTGCCTCCTGGAGGTAGAGCCACAGCAGAGCAAAGCCTCAAATAAACAGACAACACACACACACACACACGCACGCACGCACGCACGCACGCACGCACGCACGCACGCACGCACGCACGCACAGCTATCTTCTCATGCCCACAGACATATGGACAGATACCGACACAAGCTTTCAATGTGTGGGATGTACACATGTACGTGTGTCCTTTGTACATTGGATCCTGTGCCAGTGTGTCACTAACAGAGATAAGAAGAAACCCTTTTAATTATCCCCCAGAGCAGGGACCTGCTTTTCTATCACCACTCCGTCTCCTCTATCGCATTTATCTGACTCCTTCCTTCCGCTGTCTCCACATCTTTCCATCTTTTTTCCTGCACTCCCTTTGCTCCTCTCTGCCAATCCACAGGGCCCCTTGTCCCCTAAGATTTGACTACCACTTTTGCCTTTTGATTTTATGTCCCCATTGCTCTATACCTCCCCTAGCTCCCATATACTGCATCTCCCCCATGCCTGTTTTTACCTCTCGTTCTCTGAGAGAATCAGCTCGCAGCAGATCCTCAAATAATTTTCCCTTAGATGTCTCAAAGTAATCTAAAAGTTACTGAAAGTATTCAGAATACATGAAGAACATTTTTTTGTGATCTCATGGAATATGCTCCTGACTAGAGTTGGGCAATCTTTCCCTGATATCAATATACTTTGATTACAAAATGGCAAATGTAAGCAAAATTACATACAATAGTTGATGTTCAGTGGAATTAACTGTATTGCACTGTTTTATTTATGTATACACACACATATATACACACACACACACACACACACACACACACATATACATATATATACACACATATATACACACATACATATGAATGTGTATACATATATATGTATTATTTCAGAAACATTTGCAGATTAAACACAAATCTGAAAACATTTTGTTCATTTTTAACAACTATTTGCTTGTGATCTTAAAATTTTACACCAGATTTTTGTAGAACAATAACACAATAAAAAATATTGAATATTGATCCTGTATATTCATTAAAAGTAGACAACTGCTATGTACATGATAAATCTGCCCCTAGCTTTAAATGAATATCTGGCAACAGTAATTCAATACCTTTTTAAAGAAATCGCCCAACCAGAGTGCAGACACACCACAACTGTGTCAGCTAAAGCTTTGCCTTACTTTAGTCCACAATCCTCCCTTTATCGCTGAGTGTTTGACCCAAAGTGCATGTGCCAGCTCTTTCATTCCAGTCAGACAAATAGTACAGCCAGTAGACTTGCCACTCTTCCCTCCTCTGTTCCCTTTTCCCTTGCGAGACATAAAGCACCCTTCACCCATTTCCTCCAGCTTCTCATCTTCACATCCACATCTCTCCCAAAGCCCCACAAGGGCCCTACGCATAGCACCCTGAAATATAGACTGGCGTAATGGCCCACTAAATTAACTCCTTGTAAGCGTGGTTTAGGAATGGCTGTAATTAGCATATAATAGGTGTGGGAGAGGAGGTAAAGGGCCAGGCCTGCCCTGGGGGCCCCTAGGCAGGGGCTGCGGCCCTTTCTCGTCTCCATCTCTAATAGCGCCGCAAAGTTCAGCCTTATAAACATGTCAGGGAGACGCGTGATTAAACGGCACGGTCATTAGATAATGGATCCTGTACCTGTGGGCTGCCTATCACTACCCTGTCAGGCAAGCTCAGCGCTACCCTGGCTCAGTCTATCACACGCAAACACACACGCACACACAGGAACACATATGATTTCACTGTATCTTCTTTTGTCCTGCTAACTCCCTACCAAAAAATCCACATGCAGGAGATTATAAGTAAGACTGAGAAGAGAGAGAGAGAGAGAGAAAAAAAAACAGTGCAGAGCAGCACCCTGACTGATGTAGTTCCAATAATTGCAAGGCCCTGCTTCCTCATCCAAGTGCCTTTTACTTATTTAAACTGTTTGCTTTAAGCGCCACTGAAGCCAATTAGGGGAGGCATAATTCAATGGGGCAGCGAATGAACAGAGAAGGAGGGCTGAGGTAAGGAGGAGGGGAGAAAAAGAAGAGAGGATGCTGCTTTTTAGCAGCTCCTTCATAATTTTGTTTCCTGCTCTGTCCTTTTTCTTGCATGTTCACTCAGATGACCAGATTTTTTTACACCTTGATTCTGATCACACTGTGCCTGGAGTCATGCATCTTATTTACAAAGCAGGTGTAGCAGCCTCAAGCACAGTTTGTCTGTGTCAGCTGTGAGTTGTTCCTTTTTCCTTTGTGTTTGTTTGTATGTATTTGGTGGCAGAAGGAGTTATAATGAAAGTGACTCTCCTTTTTGCTTAGACTAATGTAAATTGCACCTTAGTAAATCTTAAAGGTATATAGGTCAATTAGGGTAAGTACTATGTGGAAGGTAAGCCTACCTAATAAAATCTAAGAAGATGCACTAATTTCATTAAAATAATAACAGATACAAAAGTAATACTTAACTAAGAACAGATTATGGAGGGAGGAGAGGGTACAAAGCTCTTAATGGTCAGGCACCATCATATCTTATAGAGCTCATAGTACCCTATTACCCCACTATAACACTGCGCTCACAGAATGCCGGGTTACTTGTGGTTCCTACAATCTCTGAAAGTGGAACAGGAGCCAGAGCCTTCAGTTATCAAGCTCCTCTCCTGTGGAACCAGCTCCCAGTTTGAGTCTGGGACGCAGACAAACTCTCCACATTTAAGAGTATGCTAAAAACTTTCCTCTTTGATAAAGCTTATATTGGGGCCGGTTCAGGTGAGCCCTGAACCATCCCTTAGTTATGCTGCTATACGCCTAGACTGCCGGGGGATTTCCCATGATGCACTGAGCTCCTCTCTCCTCCACTCCCTCTCCATCCGTACACATTCTTATCCCATTGCCGCATGTTAATAACTCAACATCTTCCCTGTAGTTTTGTGCTTTTTTGCCTTCTCGCTTTCTGCAGGTGTTTGTGCCTCTGGAGCTGTAGAGTCTGGATCTTTGATTTCAGGCCACCTACTGCCCCCATGTTCCTGCTCCACACTGCTTGCTACAGTTAATATTAGTCTGATTATTATGTTATCTCTTCCTGCTCTCTCTCCCCTCTCCCCCTCTTTCTTCCCCTTTCAACCCAACTCGTTCGAGGCAGATGACTGAGCCAGAGCCCGGTTCTGTTCAAGGTTTCTCACTGTTTAAAGGGAGTGCTTGCTCATGGTGGGAATTGTTGGGTCTCTAAATAATATTTTAAAGAGTATGGTCTAGACCTACTGTATGTGAAAAGTGTCTTGAGATAACTTTTGTTATGATTTGGCACTATATAAATAAAAATGACTTGATTTAAGGAGTTCTGCTTCGGTGTTTATGAAAACTGGACTCGAACTTGATGTTCAATGAACTGCAAAATCACTATAGCCTAGCAATTCTTTTGATAAGACATGCATTCACGGCATTCACCTCTAGTTTCCTTTTTCAATTAATTTGGTCTTCCACTCTGGTCTCCCTCTCTCTTTTCATGTTTGGATGGATACTTGGCCAGTGAACCTAGCCCTTGTTTTTCTGTCAAGGCACTTCCCCAAGAAGACCTGCTAGACTTGCACAAACTCTAAGGATTTACAAATGCCATTAAAGATAATGGTATTGCTCATGTTAACGAGCCATCAGTTATACATTCATACACGAATGAAAACCCTAACTCAAATGCTTACACACAAGCTTATATCCTAATAAAGCGAACCTCTGTTACAGTCCAAAAGTTGAAATGTAACACTACATACACTGACGCTGCTGGGGGAAAGACAGCAATACTAGAAACAGTTCTAGATGGATATGTGCATTTATATAAGAACGCAGGCAGGTGCTGTAAAGACACAAGCTGGTCTATTTTGTATTGAGTATCATTCATATTTCAACTTAAATATTGAAGAAACTGCAGTGGCAGAAAGACAATTGTCACAGAGAGGATAACATTAACAAAAGTAACTACAGTGTGGGAACCAGAGGATGAACTATTGGTTAGGGTGCAGCACTCAAGATCAAGGTTGGACAGAGAGTGAGAAACCAAATCCAATCATTCCATCACATACTTCTTCATATCTATCCTCTTTAGACATTTATCCATTCTTTGGCGGCTTTCAGATTAATAAGAGCTAAAGCTGGTGGAGCAACGTGGGCTGGCCCAGACCTTCACTCATTCTAACAGCCGTTTAATAAATGTGATTGCAAATGGAACTTGTCACTTGCACTGGGGAGAGCTGGCCAGTCAATACCTCAGCTGGCAGGTGCCTGGGGTCACATATAAGTCAGCAAGTGATGGATATGTATCCAATAATTGATGTAGGGCAGCAGTTATTGTCAGTTTGGCTCCTGCCTCTATTGCTTATTAAAAGCTGTTGGCCTTAAGTACCAGCCAGCCAATTACTGAGGAAGCGAGGTGACTGTTTAGGAGCCTGGACCCTTAAGCTTTCTGTAGAGAAAAGAAATGAACTAGTCTATTGTTGTAGTGGACACATGCCTCTCTGTATGTGTGCATGTATGTGTGCGTGTACATGGGTGTGCTTCATCTGAAACCCGGAGCGTTTATTTTTTCAGTGAACTTCCTCTATTTTTTTGTGAGGCTCTGTTTCATTGTTCTACTAAAGTGGTTTCCTCAAATGTACATTTACTGTAATACAGTGCACATTAATCTGATGTGTGAACTCTTGCCTTTCACCAGGTCAAAATAAAGCCATTCTCCTTCTCTATTGTTGTCTTTGACCTTGCAGGTTATGTCAGAGCCTGAGAAAAGTAGAATGCAGCAAACAGCGCTGCTCCAAATTGACCTGTTGACCTCGCCTTGCACTGCTTGGTTATTAATGAACTGGCAAGTTTCCTTCAGTTCCTCTATCTTGGTTTCGAGGTTAACGCATCCGGAGATGAACTTGTTTGTACTGTTGTCTATATCGCAGAGCAGAGCGGGAATCTCCGCAATTAGACACTTACAGGTCACCGTGGGAGCCCTGTGTGGGCGACAGCTAGTGTGACACCCTGGGTCAAATGAGCACAGTCCAGTGCTAAATACAGCAGCACCAACGCTATCGCAGCCAGCTTACCACAGCAGCGTATCTCCCTAACACAATCTCCCTGCTCTAAGCTCAGAAGGGAGAGAGCAGAATGAGCCATGATAACGCTCATCGCCGTAGGCCCTAACCCTAAGACTGTGGGGAGAGAGGGAGGGGAAACTTTGGATGTGACCGTGGCGTGTAGTAATTGTAAAACTCAGAAAGAGCTGCTGAAGCAGAATTCTGACATGTAGCGCTGCTTTTCAGTTCTGATCAAAGGGTCCACCCGAGCAGCAGCTGATAACCCAATCAATTCACTCCTTTTGTTTTTCGCTGAATGATGCACGTTTAGCGCTAACCTCCAGGCAAAGAATGAAGGAAAGAAAAGGAGCTAAGGGGGGCAGGGAAAAAGGAAAAAAGGGTGGTGGGGAGAGAAGGTAAGAGAAGGGGGAAGGCAAAGAAGAAACTGAGGCAAGAGGAAGACGATGGAAAGCTGCATTTGAATTCCTGGAAAAGTCAAAAAAGGGAAAAATGAAATAAACTTAGCAGATTGTTGGTGAGTTTGACGGATCTATAGAAAGGTATTAAGAGGTGCTGCAGGAGATGTGATGTGCATAGGGGCCGATTAGAATATGAAATGTTTTAGCAGAGAATGGAGTAAAAAGGCAGGGAGATGGAGGGGAGATTAAAAATCTATCTATTGCTCTCGTCCTTCAGGAGCCAGGCAGACTGGAAGCGTCCTGCCTATAGAAGACAATCAGTAACAGACCAAGAGGAGGGAGAAAGTGTGTGTTTCTGTGGATGAGAAAGAGATAGAAAAAGAAAAAGGAGAGAGATATGGAAAAAGAGAAAGACAGATTCTTCTGTGAAGGTAGGTGGTCATAAAGATGGAATGAGAGTGAGAGAGAAGCTAATCATTACAGTTTGCAAAGAAAAAGAGGCTTCTTAGACACCAATCAATCAACTGGTCAGACAATCAATCAGTCTGTATTTAGTAGGCATCACGTCCTCTAGACAGGCTGGCAGAGAGAGGGGAAAGACATATGAACGAGTAAAAGACAGATACCCAGGTCCTCGGAAACAGACTTACTGGGTACTGGTAGAGAATAAAGCACACAGGACAACAAAGTAACATCCTAGAATATCAGGTGGTGTGAAGTTGTTCAAGACTGGCACCAAGTTTACAACTGCATACCAGTCTTTACTAGATTTGTCCAGCCTACAGTCTATACTTCTCGCCAAGAATATGACAATGATCACAGGCAACAGCCACTGAAAGCTGAACTCAAGAGTAAAGAAAAACAGAAAAGACTGGAAGTAATTTTAAAAGATGCACTGCACAATATTCTTTATATTAATAAATCAACCTAATTTCCATCCGCAGAAAGCAGCCGTTTTCAGCGAAAAAGCTCCGTCAAAACTGTTGGAACAAATAGCATCTAGCTGGTGAACATAGTGAAGCATTTTGCAGCTAAGAGCCAGATATTTCCCTCAGGAGTTGGTGAAGACCAAAAGCAGAGCTAAAAGAAGAGTTTATATTGAATTTACATTTATCAGGTGGACACAAACACAACTCCAAATGAATGCTAATGTTGATCCATGTCTGCTGGACGTTTAAATAGGGAATTGTTTGCTAACACTTTACAAGTTTATGCAAGTTTATAATAATATTATATATATAATATCACATGCCAATATTGTGTTCAGTTTGTTCTACTGCCTCCATCTGGCAAAAAAAATGAATCAATGTTGCTTTAAAAACATAATATACACACACTATATATGTAATTAAAAATGTACAGAAAAAAGTCAGGTTTTAAATAATATGTTAAGTAACTCAAAATATCTATTTATACATGCAGAATTTTAATATATCACCAGAATTTAAGTGCACCAACGACCTTATAGTCTCACCAAGATTTTATTAGCCCCCCGACACGTGTGTGTTAGACTAAAGTGTTTTTTTCTTTCTTCTTTTCTTTCTTCTTTCTCTTTGTAAACATTCAATATCAAGCTAAAGAGAATTGGTGTTAGACCACAATTAAGCCACTTGGAAGCAGGATAATAAGGAGATGTACATGTGCATCTTTTTATTTTTTTAATAGTGTACTGTATTAGCTGGCATATTTGAAGTTAAGTTTGTAATTTCACAGAAAATAACGTAATATATTCATATCTGTGTAGTGGATTTTTGCTAAACACTAAAATATTCATACATGCTACTGAGAAATGCTGATTGGCTCGTCATTTTAAACCTGCCCTTGTTTACAATGCCACCAGTCTATTCAAAACAGTGCAAGCTGAATGAAATCAATGCATTTCACATCAAGTTTATATTCTCATGCAAGAATAAGCCGATGAATCAGCAACACACTTCACATGTTACAAATATTGTACTGGCTCATTCAAATAAACGTCTTCCACAAGAAGATCTTCGCTGCAATTGGTATATAATTTCAGTCACTTCTTGTAGCTGCAGAAGGTGTCAGCTTTAATGTTCAAATTGTGGGTTCGCCCTCCATGACTTAAGGCACCAACCATGAACCGCAACATCCCAGTTTGACTCTGACCGGGGACCTTTGTTGCATCTGTCTCTCACCCCCTCATCTTCTGTCTTCCACCAATGTCTCTAATAAAAGGCACAAAAATTACCCAAACAATAAAAATAAATTGTTAGAAAATTCACTGTGTAAATAGCAGACAGAGGAATGAATGTATTAGTTAATAATATGAGTGGGCTGATTGTTTCACTTGAGCACTGGAATGGGTTCCAGTGCTCTGGTGCTGCTTTGTGAACTGAAAGAGGTCAGTGTCTATGTTACGATTAATTGAAAATATAATGAGGGTAAAGGAATCACACAAGGTGGAACTGTGTGTATCCACATATCTCCACTCTCCAGAAAGTCTCCTCTGTATTCCAGCACCCTGCATGGTGCTGGCCTGCCCTGACGGATGGGGATTAAAAGACGCTAATGTGCACGTGGGGGCCGCTGACCTTCCACAGAGATTGACTTTACACCAGTGGAAATGGAAGCCAGTAAATCAGCAGGCTGCTGTGGCGCTCATCCCAGCGCATCACTCCCACTGACACTGTCGCCAAGACAGGAGCACATTAATCACAAACATAGGTCCAAACACTATGCTGTAGGTACAACGATGTCCCATCCATTTATCCATTTAGGACTGACTTTAACACACACAACGTGTACACAAATGATGAGATGGACATGAGTGTACAAGTATTCACGGAAGCTCAAAAGCACAGACTGACAGTCTGACATATACAGGTGACACAAGAAACATTTCTCAATACATACTTACCAATTACTTTACATTGTTAATATGTTCTAGGTACAAGGCCTTTCTTACATTTCAATGCTTTTATTACATTTATAGCACTCAGATTTTAATCTAAATGCCTTGCTAATGGTGTGTTATCTTTGCAAACAGAGGACTGCAATCTGTTAGTTTCTGCCTTTTGGTTTTTATCTGTGTGCAGAGACAAGTCTTTTGTTTGTAGTCTCTGGCAGCCAGGCCTGGTTAGGGGAGAGGAACATCTGTGATAAATTTCATATCGAACCAAATGAGCTCTGGCACAGCAGAGGGCCCATGACAAACTTCCTGCATGTGCTAATATGAGGATGGATTTGGAGCCAGTCAATTGCAAGCTGGCAGACACACATACGCATTTAGACACCTAAACATGCATGGGTACACGCACATGGCCAAACACTGAAGTGCATGCACTTACCGTTATCTAGAGAGATATTCAACTATTGTGATGAGCATGTTTCAAAGGATTGAGAGACAACCACAAATAAACATGAGTTTAATTAAGTGTGAATAGAAAGAGAGAAGAGAGACATGAAAGCAACATTTATCTTTTAAATAAAACTATTGACATCGGGAAAGATAAACACCTATAGAAAAGTAAAGTAAATTCAGTGCATTGCTCTCCAAGCTGTGTTAGGAGTATTATCAGCAGTGGAGTTGTTTCACAGTGGTAGTTGATAGAATTCATTCAGTCTTATTGACCAGTAAAGGGCCCCACAGAGACTGGAGTCCCTTTATGGACTGACCCTCAGCATTTCACCATACACAGGCCAGAGGCTAGTGAGGGCCAGGGGGGCATTAACCCTCCCACAGGTCATGGCCCTGACCCACTACAACCTGCCAAAGCCCACTCCCAAGCCCAAGTGTGGCCCACTTCACTCAATACCCTTTTAATTGCATTGGGATGGTTTGCGACCTATCGATTAATACCTGTATTTATGTCATCCCCGGCCCAGAGGCTACATTGTATTTCTGTGTGGCATATTCATTTATTTACCTATCTGTCCCGCCCCTCATGCATCATCCATATATCTATCCATCTCTCCTCCGAGAGCACTTCAATTCAAGGGCTCCCATAATTACTGCAGCCCTATAATTGAGTGCTTTGATTTAGGATTTTTCTGTTCCCTCTCCCCTGCAACTGCCATCATTCGCTCCACGCCTCTCCCAATGAAAGACAGAGGGATGAGATATGGAAATAGAAAAATGGGAGATGGAGGGTAGAAGATACCCCCCACCCTTACACATACACACACTCTCTCTCTCTTATCAGAATCTACTGTTTCTGTCATCCAAGGTGGGGGAGGGGTAAGTTGATAATTACTGAGGGAGATTCATGCAAATCGATGCCAAATTAAAGCATTATAAAGGCTTTTATCAGCTTTTCTTTTCCAAATTGAAGACGATAAAAACCCATTTGAGAGGCGGGAGAAATGGCCCCCATCCCTTCATTTAAAAAAGAGAGAATTGTAATTATGTTAACACCAATAGAATCCAAAACCCCTTTTCTTAACTCACTTACTCATTCATAATTAATTAATTTCTCACAAAACTGGGCAGGAAGAACAATGCCGTCCGGCGTCTCCTCTCCTTTCCCCTCTCTTTATTTTCAGGAGAATAAGGGGGAGTGCAGGAGATATTGTTGAGTATTGTGACAGAGGGCTCATTTCCATACCTATCCTTACACTAGGATTCTCTGTTTCCTTAGCTTAGCTCTATCTGCCTCGGGGCAGCAATAAAAGTGGCTCTGTTTTAGAAACAAAGGTGGGTGGACAAGGACGGGATGGTGCATCTGGAGCTATGCGAGGCCTACAGAGACACAGAGAGCGAGACGGAGAGAAACAGAGACAGACAAAATTAGAAGAGATGTCCTTGACCACAGATATTTCCTTATACCAACAGAACAGAAAAAAAGAAGTATGTTATTTTTCCATTCACACAGCCAACAGACTTTAACTGTGTGTCCGTTACCAAAACATGGAGTTCCCTGAGTGTACGTCACGGCCAGTTAGTCCATACCAGCTCTGTAGTTCAAGGCTGTGAGCTTAAGGAGAAACAGCCATACTGAGTAAAAGAAACAGATAGCTACAACACACAGACACAACAGAGATAAGGCCTCACAGTGAGAGCGATTGAGAGCACGACTGCCTGACAGACAGTCACCTCAGGGCTGTCTCGTCTGATCTATTAGACATTCAGCACTTCAGTTATACTACGCTCAACGGCAACAGCAACGCTCCCCCTCACCTCCCCCATCCTCGAACGCTGTGACGGGACAGACCAAACACACATGGTGTAGATTGGGTGGGAGAGATAACCTGTCACTCCACAGGGTCTTTACACGTAACACATGGTCGGCACATGTACATACATCAACCTTTGCACCGTAGCCAGCCTGATGTGTGTGATGTGTGAATGTCTGAGATCTTAACTATCGCACCCGTGTCACTCACCCACCAAGCACGCATGCAATTTTCAGACTATTGACAGGTAATGATAAAATACTCATTCCTCAGAAAAATAAACTGTATATTTTCTTTCTACCTACCTTTGTATCTATTCTTAGGCAAGAACACTGTCTTTAACACTGACAAACACACACACACACACACACACACACACACACACACACACACACAACTGCAGCGTTTGGCCAAGCTGCTGCTGTCTGCATTTTTTGCTGTTTATGACCTTATTTGGCCTGTGTTTGGAGGGGTCAACAGCACCAGCCAGAAGTCGCTACGCTGCTAATCCAGGCTAATGTGCTGTTGACAACAGCCCAATTACACAGGACTCCTGCTGGGACAGGAGAGAGGAGCAGGAGGAGGGGCTGACGACAGAGGGTAGCAGCGATGAGGAGTGAAGAGAAGGGGCACGGAGAACAAAAAAGAAGGAAGATGCTAAGAGAGTATATAAGACAAAGGCAGGAAAAGAAAAAACATTTAAAAGGGAGGTAAGGGGATATTGTACATGTGTGAATGAATGTTGTGGATGTGTGGTTTAGTGGCGAGGCGTGGTGCTGTGCAAACACATGCCTGCTGGGCAGATAGACAGAGGGAGACTTGGTGAGGCAGTGTGGAGCTGCAGGGAGCCTCATTAGACCCAGCAGGAGCTTCACTCTGCCTCATCACTTGTGGCTGTATTGGGGACAACCACTGCTTACTACTGTACACACTCCACAGAACCAGATAGTATAAGAACGGGCAAGCTGTCCATCTCGCAGTTGAGGATCAGTTATCTTGACTGCCTCTGTGATGGACAAAGACACAATCCAAACTTATAACACTTTGCACCATACGGAGCTACAATATGTGCTGAAGTAGTGGAAAATATTTTTGTAGTGGTCAGTGCTTTAGTAAAATACGATACGTTGGACCAAGTATAAGGTACTGTAAGGCAACACGCTGCTATAAATGGGCCAATGACATCTGCTTAAACTAATAATGCTCTCTAATCAAATTGATGCTGTATAACACTTCACCACACATGAAGGGGAAGCTCACTAAAAGAACAAGAAACTGAAACTTAATGAATTGAATACATGGCACATAAATGCATTCTAACAAACTCTCACATTACCACACACACACACACACACACACACACACAAAGTCAAAATAAAGCTCATCAGCCCACCAACAACAGCCCTCCTCAGGGCCACAAATCCAGGAACATAAATCAGGACTGGCAGGAAAATGAGGCTTGAGGAAATGGAGAGAATGAAAGGCAGACGAGAGAGAATGGGAAAGAGGGGAGGACAGTGTAAAAAAGAGAGATAGTGGATAAAAAAGGCAGGAAATACAGAGAGGAAGTAGGATAAGCATCAGGAAGGAAAGACGAGGGGAAAGGATGGAGTGGTGGAACTGAGGTAAGGGCAAGGAGGAGCAAGTGAGCATCTGAGAGAGAGAAAGAATTAAATAAAAATGCAATAAAGCAGCCGGTGTGAAATCAATCTGCTTAGAGTTTTGTTTAATAAAAATTCATGAAGGGCTGGTGGCCGAGAGCTCATGAGAAATATTGGTGGCAATGTGGGGGACGCCAGACTTGGAGGGGAGGATAGAATGGGGGGGGGGTGCTCATGTCTCTGTTGATCGTGTGTGTGAGTGTGTTTGTGTGTGTGTGTTTGCTTTTGCCTGTTTATCTGTGTGTTTGTTTTGACATCAGTGTGAGTTAGAGGGCTGCAGCGAGTCTGCGAGAGAGGGGACAAAGAAGAAAAGGATTGAAGGTCTTCATAATAACAGCCTTCTTACAATGGAGAGGAGGAAAGGAACTGGGCAGTAAGTCATGGTGTCTGCCTCCATGTCTGTGTGTGTGTTTGTGAGTCGGCACACATCTTTGTCTCTGTCTCGCTCTCGTTCTCTCTCTTGTACTTTCTCGTCAAGGTCTCAGAGTGTGAGGCATGGCGGGGTTATACTAACGCGGTGTAAATCTCTGTCTTGCACAGCAGACAAGTCCAGGTTGCTCAGTAGTTTATGTGCTGTCCTGGAAGCTGAAGCCAGATGTCTGCATGCCACCAGCACTCATGGTCAGTGTCCATCTATTGGACGGACCCAGGCTGGTAAACTGTTACCCAAACTGTACTTTTCCTTTTATTACAAAATACAAATGGACATTGAGACAATAAAAATGAGCTTTCCCATGTCTTCAAGAAGCAGACTTTTGCGCACACAAACACCTATAGTACACAGCGGTGCTTAGAAAATGTATTCAGGCTGGTAATTAATTTAGCTTTAATTTCCACGGAGCCAAGCTAGCCGTTTCCCTCCATTTCCAGTCTTTATGCTAAGGTACGCTAACAGGCTCCTGGCTGTAGCCATATATTTACCATTTAAAGTGGTATTGATATTCTCATCCAACTCACAGCAAGATAGCAAATGAGAGCGTTTCCCAAAATCTCAAACTATTCCATAGAGAATCAAACTGTATATCCTTAATCCTTACAACTGTGATTACATATTCTCATAGCTGCCACTGCAATTCTTGAGCGAAGTCCTGCTACTGTGGCAATTAAGCAAATGCCCTGAATTTAATTTATTGTAATTGGATGGGTTTTCTTTCATTCAAGCTTGTTTTGCACAGAATAAATGCATTATGAAAGAACTTGGCACAACAAAATGTGCCAAAGTTCATGAGTGGACAATACTTGCAAAGCACTGTAGACAGGATCCAGCTGCAGGGAAGCTCTTGATGCCCCCATCCTCTAAAGTTCTTTGACGACGAAATAAACACACACACACACACACGCACATTCAAACACAGAGTTCATAAATTATTTCATCATCCCTTGCGCCACTTAATTATCCAGCTGCCATTACAGGCAAAGATGCATAACTGTTGACTTTTACTGTTAACATGTATTATCTTGAATATTGCTGTGAGTAAGAATCCTTGTAGTCTAATCTAATGTAACACACTCTGCAGAATTTCCAGGTTTACCAGCTGAGGCTGTAACAGGCTGCCAGCCAGGTCTGAAGGTCAGACAACAGGGGGTCAGAGGTCAGGATACAGTAGTGATTTAGTATCTACAGTCATGAGACATAAGGGTCAGGGCCAAGACAATTTAGATAAGAACTCTTTATCAGTGTCCCCTTCCTTCCTTTATTTCCTCCCTTCTTTTCCTTTTCAAGCACTGAAGGTAGAGCCAGAGGTTGAAAAGTAAAAGCCATTTCTTGAACTTCCTGTTCTTAACCCCTGCTTTTGGGTAAGGCAATGCCAAGAATGTGCTTTTTACTCAGACACATGATTTTCTTTTTGTTTAGAAATAATAGACAAAAATTGATCAGATTTTACTTTTACAACCAGCAGAGTCCCTGTTCTCCCTACAGTTTAGAGGCACAAGAAGCTCATCCTCTTCAAAGCCAGACTGTGCTGTTGACGCTCTTACAAGACATGACAGATATCAGACACTTCACCTTGCATCTAACTGCCTCCAAAAAGAAAGTAAAACCTTCGTAGTGTGTAAACAAAAGAGTCTCAAAAGCTTTTCTGGTTACTCTGGTTTCATAATAAGTCAGATTACGCTTCTCTTGTAAAACTTATTTTACAATTGCACAAAAAGAAAGATTTGTTTGCCACACAAAAAAGTTCAGTTAAAGGTTAAAGATTTTGTTAGAATTAGAACTTCTTTAAGATTTGGGTATGGTTGAATAGAGGAAAAAACTAAATAAAAAAGCTTTGCGTGAATTGGGAGCTGATTCAAGGTTGCAGGAGTCAAATACTTCCATCCACTTTCCCACTTCCATGTCATTTTTTTCCACTGCTCTATTTCAACGTTAAACTACTGCCTGTGTCTGCTTCTAGTTATGCCTCTGAACAATTCTTTCAAGGTGGGAAAACATATTTTTTATACTTTTGGAGCAGAGGTCAGATTTTTTTTCTGAACACATTTTAATCAGAAGCAAGGCTACAATTAATCTGAAAAGTCTAAAAGTATACACCATGTAATTCAAGTGTCAATTCTATGCATGTCTATAGGGAAAATGTGTCAGGGTTGTGTGCGATGGAAGTGTGTGCTACAATATCCGCAGTACACACAAACTGCATTTTAGAGGCTTTATTAGCTGAGGTGCTCCTCTTCCTCTTCTCTACTTAAAACCCCCACTGTCCCCCACGTAACTCTGTCCTGTCTCTCATTACCACCTGGCCCACTACTGCAGCCTGCACACTCCTTCCTTCCTGTCCTATTGTCAGAGAAGGCTGGGGGAATCCCTGCACTCGGATATGAGGCACTCTGAGTCCTCATGATCTCTGATGTCCTCACCCCTCTCACCCTGCCCGGTATTCAAACAGCTAAGGAGCTCGCAGGTGAGGGACAGGACACGCTTTCCTGCCCGTCACACACAAAATTCAACGGTGCCCGCACACACACATATGCATAATCATACACAGACAATTAATGGAGACCAGTATAGGAGAAACAAAAGGGTTTAAGAAAGAGAAATACAGAGAAAAAAGAGAGAGACAGAATGAGAGGCTTAGAGAATAAAGAAACAAACAGCTAGGAAAAAGCGAAACGTACAAGCAAATAGTATGAGGACCACATAAAAAACGTACTTCTGCTTTAAACCCAAAAGGACTCTGGTTTCAGAAAAGCAAAAAGCTAATAATAAAAAGGGGTGTGGAGAGAGAGATAAATGTTGAGGGTAGACAAGGCCTAATGAAGGCAGGAGGTTGTTCCTTGACAGCTGTAATGAATAACACTCAATACTATTAATTGGTACAAACGCTGTTCATTTAGCGAAATCACTAGCAAGGCTACATGAGAGTGGAGCTCAGCATCACGGTCACACTTAACTGAGTACCTTACTCCCCCATTATTTCATCTTTTTTATTTTTTTACCCGTTCCTCCACTGCATCCCTTGTTTTCTCCTCTCTCACTACAGAGGACATACCTGTCAGTGTGCAGTTTTTTTTCCCTCTCTTCCTCCTCCTTTCACCCCTCAAACAACCCAAAACTCTAACTTTCCTTGTCATTAAGCAACTCACTGTCCCATCTCCATCTCAATTTCTCTGTATCTACCAGCTGTTCAGGACAGTGTGTAGGCCATTGGTAGTGATGTACTAATAGCAGGAGGGTAATTGTCTCAGACCATAATGTGTGGTGGTTTAACATCGAACAGGACTTCTCAGCTTCCCCTGCTGCTTCCCGACTCCACCTGAGACAGAGATCTAGGTCTGCACATATTTTTACTATTTTATTCTAGTAAGGGAAGGAATACAAGAATGAGATAATGGAATCTAATGGTTTCAAGTTTGTGTCATCACCAAGATAATTTTAATAGCTTTTTGAACACTTTTCCCGGACACAGCTTTGCTTTAAACTAATTTTGGCAGGGCTATCTTTAAGAGCATAAGGAGAAGCAAAGACACCCCCTCCTTCCACCTGGGCAATTAAAGTGGAAGCCAATTAAAATGAGTGTAATAGTCCCTGCCGGGTGAGTTGTTAAACAAGATGGGGGTTATTGTCCTCGGAGGAAATGGCCCAGAACTCAAGACATCTTTGCTCTTCTGTTCGATACACCTGCCCCTCCTTCTCCATGCTCCTCCTGTCCAAACTCTGCTGTTCCACAAAGATCAGGGTCTTTTCAAACCCACAAAAAGGCACATATTTCTGGTATTTTCTGAGATAACTCTGATTTTGTTACTCCTCTAAAGAGATATGGAAAAAACAAACTAGTTTTAGAAGCTGCCACATTTGCCAAGTTCAGGCAATAAAAAAACAGGAGAGGAAGAGGTTCTACAATGGTTCAATGGATAATGGAGATGAATTTCCACCTCCAACACAGGCCAATTTCACCCATGTGTTCATGTGAGAGTGCGTAGAGATTACAGGAAGGCCCATCCCTAGTTTCCTCTGCTGCCCAGCAGTCCAACCAGCTTCTACTTAATGGCCCTTATGTAAGCAGGAATTGTGGGAAACACATCTGCACTATAAGACATCGCTTACTGTAGATGTCTAAGGGTGATACAGAACAACCCCTTTATCATACATAGCAAGCGTCTTATGGCTGTTTCTGTTTTGCAACAAACATGGCACAGCTGTGGCAGATGATTTTTCTCTAGCTAGGTGTGACACTGTGTGAGCATGTGTGAATACATCAGTCCCATGCTTTAATGTCTCAATCTCAGGAGATTAAGGGCCTAATCAAGCCAGCGTCTGCCCTAATGGGGGGAAATTGAAAGATAGATATGGTACTTTACACAGCTGATTAACCAGCAGAGTGTGTGTGCCTGTGTGTGTGTGTGTGTGTGTGTGTGTGTGTGTGTGTGTGTGTGTGCGCGCAACATTGTATGAATCTTTCGCTACAAGCTCGTTAAGATAACTATGTATGTATTTTTGTCATGCACACAACAAAATATTAACTCAACACTTTATTTGGCTGTGAACATTAATACATATATCTACACATATTTACAGCATGTGTTAACTGCCACGTAGATTTGTAGTGTGGTGTAGCACTCACACTTTCAGACGGTTTGTCGTGCTGTTCCTGCATGGTTTCCTATAGAGGCCGCTATAAGCTTGAAAAAAGATCACAGATATTTGGGTATTTGGCAGTACCAAATTACCATACAGACAAGCTAAAAGTTATGTTTTCAGGCATGTAGAAATCAATGCCACCATAACATACACCAATTTGTGCACCAGAGAGCACTTAAAGTTTATTTCTCAACTGTAACATTTCTCACTCAGTACTTGGTCATAATTATTAAATAACCCAATTTAAGGGATCCTTATCGAAATTCTTTGTTGATATCATTTATGTTAAAAAAAAAAAAAAAAACTAATATCAGCCAATTTATCGTTATAAAATGTTTTAAAACTTCAAATACAGTCTGACTCACATTGGATTTTTGAGGATGATACTTTTATCAATATCAATATTTTGGAGTTTAAAAAAATCCGACAATGATAAATAGGCCATTTGTAAATTTGTTGTAAACATATAACATAAACAAGCAATATTGATAATTAAGTTGATTTTTCAACGCTATAATGTCTCACTCAGTATGTATCTTGGTCACAATGAATTAATTGTCAGTGCTCTCTGGTGGTCAAACTATGTAATGGTGACACTGTTTCTAAATTACCTTGAACCTAGTTTGGCATCTCTGTACTGTACGGCTGACATATACACTGACTCGATATATCTGCAATAAGATATATATTGGCCTAACCAATTTATCAGTCTAGCTTAACTCAAAATCTTTAAAAGCCTAGTTTTGGTTGGGTGTAACAAGCTGAAACTTGCAGGCAGAAGGAAATTCCACAATCCCACTGGAAAAAAAAGAGAGTGTCAGGGAGATTTCTTCCTGAAAATTTGGTTTCACTGCGTGCATGTAAGTAAAATCTATAATTTGATTAATTTATCTGAATATACAGGGATTGACTAGCCTGGCATCACCAGACTAATATCACAAATGCATATTTATTCAAAACCTCTAAGTTCATTTTCGCTTCTCAAGTGGCGTTATCAACGTGCAGACAAACAATCCGAACAACAAAACGCCGTCCTGTCGTACGGTACATCCTGTCTGAAGTATGGCAAACACATATTTATTTTCAAGAATAAAGTTTAAGTGCAATTCTTTGTTCTTCTTTAAGAGAAAATGTACGACCCAGTCCGTTTAATACTGCCACTATAGCCGGCCGTGGAATGGTCCGCATCAGCGGCAGCCATCTTGGTTATTTAGAAGATGCCTCAATGGCGCTCTTCTCTGTCAGTCATCGTATTAAACCAGCCACATATTAGATAAACTGTTGTGATTGGCTCACAAGACACCAGTTCTTGGGAAATCTGTCTGAATGAGAGAGGGGCCAGACGTATCTGCAAATAAAACATTAGCTCACAGATTCGTCTGGTTCCCAGGCTAGGGAATGACCAGATTGGGTGCCTGTCCACAGCCTTAGAAAACGGATAATGGCACTAAACCAAATCTGACCTCAAGCACAGCAATCTTTATATAAATTGTTTGTTTTTTTTGGCCAAAATTAGTGTTCCTAAGTGTTTTCAATGCATACATTACACTTTTTCTACGTATAATTGGCCATTAAATAACTTTCTTAAGAGCAAATTTCAAAAAGTCATTATTATGAATTATGCATTGAATGTTTGACTGATAGGAGTGGGCTCCAAAACTGTATCTTGATTGAGCGATAACTGCTGTGTCAATAACAAGTGTTTGATAGATTGCTAATAAGTGCTACTGAGCCTGTAACAAGTGAGCAGTGGCTGTGTGCGTGTCTCCGCAGGGACCTGTCAACCCATCAGCTTTATCAGCTGGGTGAGAGGTCTGCATGGCGTCGCTGAATATCTCTTCACCTCCCGCGCAAACACAGTGGTATCACAGAGTACTCCCCTCAGGGAGATGCGGAGGGGCTAAATAGGGGCCTGCACACTTTATGAGGCGAAATAAAGAAACATATGGAAAGGGGACAGGCAAGGAAAGTGTGTATGTGTACATATGTGAGGGTGGGCGTGTGGAAGGGCGAGTGCGAAAGCAGCAGAATGTGCATATAGGTGCGAGGAAGTGCGAAAAAACAAAGTGTTTTGTGTCAATAGGTGCTGAAAATGTGGCGTACAGAGTGGGATCGCAAGGGTACATGTGAAAGAAAAGAAAGCTGGTGTGTGTGCATGACTGTGTTTGTGTCTATGTGGCTGTGTGGAGGAGACACACAGAGAGCAGCGGCCTATGCAGTGTGGTGGAACTTCTTTCATCTCAGCGCATTTGGTTTGCTCCCATTCTTCATTAACTCCATTAACAGATGAGCCGCGGCGATTAGCGAAGCTTCCCGCTGATTCAGCTCTCACACCCCCACCCTCCGCCCCCACTTCTCTACCCCTCTGTCGCTACCTCGTTCCAACACTCCTCCTCCACCTCATGTCTGGGGGGGGGGATGTAAGACCATTCAGCCCAAAGTCACAAGGAGAAATGTACTGTACATACATGCACACATAAACGGGCACATGTGAAGAAAACATCATGCAAAAAATGATGGACACTTTCTAGGATTTTAATCACAAGACATTTCATAGTTCGCCACTTAAGACACAATAAGTTAAACGCCCGGGTGTGCGCAGAGAGCTATAAAGCCGGTCTATCCCTCCCTGCAGTGTCTCTTTATTCAGCTAACAATTTTTACTGCTCTGTGCCATCTTAAAGCCCTCTGCTCCTCAAGCGGGCAGTGCCAAGGGGGCAGTCTGCCTGCCGTACACTGTGCCATTAGCCACGGCTGGTTCTTTAGCCAAGAGGAAAAGGGAAAACAGGCACTGATTGCCAAAAGGTACTTTAGAAGAGGGAGAGGGGAAAGTAGAAATAAACAAAGAGACAGACAGGCGAAAGAGATTTTCCTTTTATTCCCCAACATCTGTTCTGTAACAGCCCCAATTAACAGATTAATTGGACTCACGTTCCTCTGTTATCCCTCCTCCCTGCCTGCTTCCCTCCCTCATTGTACCTCACAAGGAGCTAAAAAATTAGGGAGCATCATGTTGCCACTGACTGACTCATCTGGCCCAGCAGTGATTTGGATCCTCTTAACGGCTGTTTCTGGTGCCGAGACTTACAGATGTGTCACAGTTCAGACGACAAACATCTCTGACAGAAAATGACAGCATGTGTCCACCTGTGAGTCACAGTCGACCAAGGCCTCAGTTCTGACTTTTGATCAGTAATAAATCATACAACAAAGAAGCTGCCACTCAGAAAATCTCTCTTGCTCTTCCATCTGAGATCTGAAAGGTCGTCGCAATGGTTTGGGTGCTCGGAAACAACAACAATAACAACCACAACAACAAAAAGACTTTAGAATGCATAAACATGGGTTTCTTAAGGGGCTTGCAGGATGCTTCTTGGATGGATAAGGACACACACCTTTACACACCACACATTTTTTTTTTCTCTCCAGCTTCATCTCTAGTGTTCTGGTTTTGCATCATGAAATTAATGACCTGCCAGTTGACTGAAGTGAGGCAGTATTTTTGTGGTGTGCATGTGTGTGACTGTGTGCAGCTGTGCACACGGGTAAGTATCCGTGAATGTGTGTGTGTGTGAGTGTGCAAATGTTCATTTACATACGCCTTTGGTTGTGCATGTCTGCGTGTGTGTATAGAGTGTGCATTTTTGTGTTAACGAGAGCCGGTGCTCCAAGCATCGAGGTGGCCCAGGGTAGAGCTCTTCTTGCCCTTTCTGACACACGGCACTTGTTATAAATTATTGACACTCCCCACCTATCTTCTCATTTCCCTCCTATCTATCTGTCTCTGCCCCTCGCACTCAACCCATCCACCACCTCAACACACAAACACTTAAAAGGGGAAATCAACCTATGTTTCCTTTCACAGAGCCATGTGTGAGGCAGAGAAACAGGAGGCGAGAGGCCTGCTGATTGAAGCCTTTCTCGTTGCTCCTGTCTTGTTACTCTCCCTGCACATCACAGCGCTGACTCCGAGCACCTAACATAGGAAGCTCACAACGTACATACTCCCGACAAATTAATTTTACCTCTCTCCGAGCCTCCGTCTCCATCAACCTGTCCCTGTTTCACCCCCTTTCTCCATCACTCTTCACGCTGAAAATGAGAGGAGCTGTGCCATCTGGCTGCGTGTCAAAATAATATCATTTAATTTGTTACATGATTAAATGGCTTCTTTTCACTGGGAAGCTCTGACTCCTAAAAGGTACTTCCAGGCTCTGCGTATCGTCTGTTTAACTGTGTCTCTCGCTCGCTGTGTTTTCTACACTACACTATGAGCTCTCTTTGTCCTGCTGTACACGACAAAGCGATCGCTCTTTGTCTCCCTCTTCTTTGTCTTGTTCTGACTGTCTTGTCTCAGGCCATTTTCAGACAGTGGCAGTCTAACCTTCTCCTTTCACACAGGCTCACACTATTAGGATCCTAAATACAACAAAAGGCCCATACAATAGAGTGAGAGAGGCATATTGGACAGTGTAAGAAAATGGAGCAGGCTTCCATTATTCCAGTGACTCTTGCCTGTCTCCTACATGAATAAGAGGCATGGCTAAACGTGCTGCATAATTTGTACTTTTAATGGCAGAGCCTTCCATTCCTGTGACATGACTTAATCAATAACCAGGCCTGTCGCAGTCTCAGCCCAGACTCGGCTGGCGTTTTATTAATTTTGAACAGGCACACTAACTAGGCGTCTGCTAGCAAGAGGCATTTCACACGGGATAATAGGCACCCTGGATTGATAGGTTCATTCCATGTATGCTCAAACCCTCATCCCTCTCTTTTTCCCCTATCTATCTCTCTACCCCCTTTATCTCTCTCTCTATCTCCCCTTTCTTTCTCTCTTTCTGTCAAAGAGTGATTTAGGGGGGACTCGGGGACGTCTGCGTGTGCGTCAACTGGGGGAGGAGGGAGAGATGGATAAATAAGAGGGGAAAAATAAAGAAGTGAAAAGAAAGAGTGAGACTCTGACAGAGAGGCCTTGTCTAGATAATAGAGAGCCGTGACCTACGAGTATCCACAGTGTCGCTATATCTGTGTCTCAGGTGGACCAGAAACACACTCACTCTCATACCTGCACCTCAGGGGTCAAGCCTTTCGATAATGCACGAGTATCCAAAGGTGGAATAAAATGCACTGCACATCCAGAAAAGACACACACACACACACACACACACACACAAACACAAGGGTACATACAGATGAAATATGCACAGAGAATTTATTAGCCAGCCAGACACCCTGATCTGTCACCCTTTGACACCAATCAATTCAACAGTGTGCACGCCCAGAATGACATCACTTGAAAAGAGCACAGCACAAACAGGAAGACGCGCCAAACAGGCAAATATGTAACTAAGGGCAATTTAAACTTTGGATAGCAGAAAAATACACTGAGTAGATATTTCTGGTTGAAAACTTTGATCCTGTAAAATGTAGTTTAAAGCTCTATGATCCGCTTGATTCTGTGTGTGTACTTCTATCTTTTTGAGAACCATTTTGAGTTTTAGACCATGAGAGTGAGAACATTTTTGCAGAGTGAGGACATTTTCACTTCACTTTCAGAGAGACCTTCAAAGGGCTGTTTGAGGGTTAAGACTTGGTTTTAAGGTTCAGGTTAGAATTAAGTTAAGGTTAAGGTTACGGTAAGGGTTGGGGTCAGGCATTTCATTTTGATGGTTAAGGTTAGGATAAGGGGCTAGGGAATGCATTATATCAATGAATGTCCTCACAAGAATAGAAGTACAAACGTGTATGTGGGTGTGTGTGTCTCTAGTCTGGCGGTAGATCAGAGGCACAAACACTCAACACTCAACACTCAACTTCTGAAGAAACTGATAATGATGGATGTATACAAGACTTAAAACTGAACCACTTCTCCAGTGAGTCTTTTCGTTTGGCAGAATTACTTCATGAGATGACAACATGTCTTGTTGACATCCTAACCTAATTTAATGCTAAATCTATCATTCAGTGCTGTTTAAGCTGATGTGGACAGTATCTCTTGCATGATGAGTAATAATGAGGAAAGTGTACTGATTTATATTACTGATTTTACAATAAACCCAAATGTGCCTTACTATTGATCTTAAACCTGCAATAATTGATTTTCTGGCCACTTGGGGACAGCACAAGTTATGAACACAACACAGACATAAGTTGATATTGCAAACTTGTTAGCAAACAGTTGCTTATTTACACATCCAGCAGGTATGGAGCAACATTATCATTCATTTAGTGTTGTGATTTTGGTCCCCACCAACTCCTGAGGGAAATATCTGGCTCTTTAGCTGCTGAATGCTCCAGCTAGTTGCTGGGTGTGTCTGTCTGCTGTTTGGTGCTGGGCAGGTAGTGTACAGTGAATATTTCACAGAAAACACCTGCCTGCTGCGGCCGAAAACGGATTTATGAGAGAGGTGAGAGTGAACCAAAATGTAAAGCTGCTGGCCAGAGAGCTAAACCATGAGATGAAACTCATTAAAAAGTTCTGTAAAGCGGAGGGGTGGTGCAGATTCACGTGATAATTATCTGTATGTCCATCACTACGAGCTCTTTCAGATTGTCATATTGTGGTATGATACATTGCTATTATAAAAATATTGATGATAGTCTCTTTCAGTCACTTTGAATGTCTTTACATAAAAGCTTGTTTGAAAAATAAAGCAATGGCAGTGGGATCATCCGTATAATCAAAAGCTGCTGTTTTTAAGATTCTCATAGGCAAACTAAACATGGAAATTGTCAAGCACATGGTCGACAGATAAGTCTTTTCCTATTTCCTGCTAAACGTCATTCATTGCTCTTATCTCTTCATGTGGCCTTGAAGATCATCACATCCACAATAAGCACAAAATGTCTACTCTGTGTTGTTGACACTGTGTTTATCTCTGACCAAATACAGCATGGGACTGCTCACGATGAGGGTGGAAAGTTCCAGCATCATCATGTTTGGCCAGTTTGGATCGCTTTTTCGTTGTGCATTTGTGCTTGGAGGGCTAAAAGCAGAGGACTAAACATTTAGCCCCTGACACGGGCAGGCCTGTGACTCATCTTGTTGATAGGCCCAGGGACAGAGGGAAAGACAGATGGATGGAAAACAGCAAGGCGGGTGGAGGGGGAGGGGGTGCGATAGATACTGTAGGTTTTGGTGGGAGGGAGGAAGCGAAAACAAGGATCATGTGTTTACCAGAGAGGCTAGAGAAAGAAGGAATGCATCTCTCGAGATGAGTCAATATTGTTGACAGCCTCCTCATTCTCCTCTTTCCATCATGACCAAACACCAGACAATGAACAGCTTATCATACTGGCAGTACACAATAATCACAAATAGTCAATAACTCTGCACACAGTAAACTGCCTCTTAACCTTGCCTCACAGATAATTGGAGGCAATATTTTGGGTTTGGTCATCATACAGGTTGTACTGTGCTGCTCTGTTATGTTTGGGTAAGTTATATCTGAGACGAACTTGGCAAAGATTGCCATTACGAAAGTGCATCAGTTCACTGTCCAAGAATTCCTATCATTCCTCTGCCTATTTGAGATGTTTGTGACCTTTGTGTTCTGGTATGTACCACACAAACACCCACAAACTTGCCAACACACACACACAATTGCGCACAATGGACATGACTCTGGTTGTTTTGTGCCAGTATGAGTCGCATTCAGCTTATTCTCTTGGGTCTGGTCCCTCTGTGGAATAAAATGTCTCTGGCCTGACCCCTCCGATTATTGCGCTTTAAATTGGTCCAAAGTCAAGGTTTGTGTTGCTCAAACAGAACAGTCCATTCATGTTGATACTGGAGGTTTGCAACTTTCTCTTGCATAGACACTGATCTATCTCATTGCAAATTATACTTAAAGGGTCAGTTCACCCAAATTACAAACATGTTCACCTTTAATGATATCAAGACATGCAGAAAGTTTTGGTTTTGGTCTGAGATTTCTACTCCCCCGCCAATACTTTCGAGGTCAAAGGAACTTCTTAAAACATTAAAAACAATTTTAAATTTCAGCAGCCACATCTTTTTCTGTAAACACTGCTTAGGAT
Source organism: Lateolabrax maculatus (assembly GCA_031216445.1). Taxonomy (NCBI): domain Eukaryota; kingdom Metazoa; phylum Chordata; class Actinopteri; order Acropomatiformes; family Lateolabracidae; genus Lateolabrax; species Lateolabrax maculatus. The sequence goes on along the minus strand of CM062201.1, from coordinate 16,770,180 downwards.
AATACATAAAATACAGTTTTCTTCAGTACAAGGTCTAAATTGTTCACAGTGCGACCTGTGGATTACCCAGAATAACAGGAACACTGAACTTTTCTAAACTAAATGTTTCAAGGTTTCATGTAGTGCTGAATTAAAATGAAATTTAAAAGATCATCAGAAACACCAAATTTGTTATTCAATTCATTGTTTAACTCATTAATCAAGCAAAAAAACAAAACAATCAACATTCCTGGTTGTTTGGTTTTATATCATTGTAAATTGAAAATAGATGAGTTTTGGACTGCTGGTCAAACAAAACAAACAAGATGTTACCTTGGGCTCTGAAAAATTGCAGGGGCATTTTTTTGCAGTCTTTTGACATTTCAAAGACTAAGTAGGTTGTCGAATGAAGAAGTCTTAAATTGCAGTCCTAAGTTTGAACATTGCAAATTAAATTCCATTTACCTCCATTGTATAAGGGTCGAGGCAGAAACCTCAGACAGAAACTATTCTGTATGTCTTGATACCACTACGGGTCAGTGAAAATATGTTTCTTTGTCATTTGGATGAAGTAATGAATAATGGATGGATGATAATTGGTGATGAATAAAATGTTCAGAGAAGAAAATTTTAAACAGTGTGTGAGTGTCAATAAACTGTTTTTCCATTTTAAAGTATATGCCTCACTTTTCCATTGACCCATGGTTTGGCTTGCATCTTCATGTTTCCTGGCTGTCTGAAGTGTTGATGTATGTGAACCCCGCTGATATAACTGAACTCCCTCCTTATGTCTCCCAGCAGTCCTGAGACTTCATGTCTTTATTTAAGCCTCACCTAGCCACTGCTCAAAAATTACACCCCTCCTATTCACACTTGGCTCTTCCTTCCTTCACCGGCCAAAGCTTTTGATCTGTCCCTAACCAACCCTTTCACATCTCCCTCTCTCCCGCCATCAATATTTCATAAACGTACAGTGACAAATTTATTTGAATGCGGTCTCCGGCGCGGACGCAGAGATGGATGGGCCGATCAGGGTGGTGGTGGTGGGCTGGTGAGCGCCATGGTAGCGAGCAGCTTTACCGCATACATTAGTCACCCGCTCGCAGACTGCTGGTGGAAGACAGGGGGCCTAGGAGAGATAGTGTATGGGGTTTGGAGAGAGGAGGGGGGCATTGTGTGTGAACTGCATGCATGTCTATCAGAATGTGTTAGCGAGAAAGAGAGACAGAGAGAGGAGGGGGCTACTCGGAGAATTGAAGGAGTAAATTTATCATAGTTATGGCTTTCTCAGGCATCCATTTTCCTGTGGTCTGTTGACAGCTAGTAGTATCTGCATACCACCCCCCACCCCCAACACCCTGCGTGATTGACGGCACTGGGTTTCAACCTAACAGGCCTGGTTACACACTTCAGCACTGGACACACATGTGCACACGCACGCATCAACACAAACACACAGAACCTGAGATTTCTACTTACTCTTAATATTCTGTGATAAAAAGTACTGTGCTGGTCAATCTTCCCACTCCTTTCAGCTACCACTTAGACAAAGACCCAGCTTGCCACACCAAAACTCCTATGGCCTTTGACTAGTAACGTTATCAGCACGGGTTTTATTTATGTTTACGTTTTATTTCCTCTACATTCATGTCAGAGTAGCAGAGGACTTTGAAACTGGTGCATAAAAAGTACAAATTGGTGCATAAAAATTCACCAGAATGCAGGAAATAAATTGTCGGACATTTAAAAACACATTTTTTTGGCAAAAATTGTGTTACACTGTTTATTAAGAAGGCATTATTGCCTCTACATAAGTTAAATCAAAATTAAGGTTTTTTTAAACTAAGGGTGGACAGTAGATAGTAGGCAGAGAAAAAGAAAAGTGATCATGGACAGACAGAGAAGGGAACATGGGTATGCTTACAGGTGTCTCTGTGTTCACTGTGAATATCCAGAGTAAGATAATGATTCCTTTATTTTAGGCACAGTGGGCTGACTGCACATTTACAATTAGACATTTTTACACATTTTAAGTTGTTAGATAGTTGAGTTAATATTAAGAAGGATGAATGGAGAGTCAATTACAGACCATGAATGTCTGCACTAAGCTGCATGGTAATCCATCCAACATTTGTCAAGACATGGATCACCAAAGTCAGGAGTTTTTGTCCTCTGAGGCCCATGAATGTCTGTACAAAATTTGTGGTTATACCAAACGACCAACAGACATTGTCATCCTAGAGCCACATAATGGCTTGTGTAATGATTGCCGTTTTGCTATCACCCAGTTAAAAAAAAAAATACAGTTGTTGGATTTCCTGTATAACCTGATTCTTTCTGAGTAGCCTGGATTCTTGTGTGTATGTAAACATAGTGTTTGCTAACTCCAGAGTTAAAGGAGTGGTCAACATTTTTGGAAATTAATTCAACACTTTCTGGCAGAATAGGTAAATGTCTGTCTGGTAAATATAAAGCTACAGCCAACATCCTCCTGGAAACGAGGAAACAGCTGGCCCGTCTCTGTCCAGTGGTGACAAAAAACGATCTAGCAGAACCTCAAAAGATCACTAATTGACAAGTTATCTTGTTTGTTTAATTTGTAGTAAATGTAAGAGTAAAAAACACAATTCACCACTTTATGTGGGTTTATGTGCCGACCAGGACCAGTAACTTCCTGAAGTCTGTTCAGAGCCGAGATATATTTATCGTTCAGATATGACATATGGCATCAATCTTCTAATTTGGGTTTCGGCCACAAAGTGAAAAGACTTTTTTCCAAAATGTCAAACTATTTGTTTTAACCTGGGGAGGATTACACATCTCTATGACACATGGTGTCACCAACAGCTTTTTTTGACATGCAAGCATGGAGTTTCACCAAGAAGGCATCACCCACTGGAGGCGCAGCCCCTGGCATTTTTTTAAACACAGGGCTGTTTTCAGACTCAACGCTCCTTAAGGTATTGACTGATACTGACTAAGTGTGATAGGATGATGGAGAGACAGCTGGATGAGGAGAGGATGGATGGGGACTGAGCAGGGAAGAAACAGTGCAGTCCAGGCAGCAATGGGACAGTTCACTGTGGCACAGAGAGAAGGAAGCTAATTGTTATAATAATTATCATTGCTACTGGGAGAAGAGCGAAGAAACCGATTATACCCAAAGAGAGAGAGGGAGAGAGATTACCTGCCTGTGAGTAGACTGTCATTAACCTCACTTTCCCTCCCTCACACACTCTCCATCTTGTGCCGTCTCTCTTGTCCAGTGGAGTGCCAATCTATATCCAATTTTTCCCCTCGTCTCTCCTGGACCACACTAATTGAAGGCAATCCGAACATGCTTCTAACAGACTCTTATCTCGTGTCTCCCTCATCCCGAGCATGTACCCACACAGACACATCAGAACACCTGCGCATATACACACGCACACAACTGCAGTCTGCTCTAACACAGAGTGCAGAATATATTCAGCAATTATGCCTCCAGAAAAAAGAAAGTTGACCACCAATTAACAACGCAGCGTTAGAGACATAGATACTAGGAAAGTCTCCTAGTGCTCAATTTTACAGCATTTAGGGGTTTGTTGTTAAAGAATGGCCCCTGCAAACATGCATCAACTTAAAACTACCATCCTAATATGTACAATATAAAGCTATAAATAGATTCAAGGGGTTTTCACCCGCTCAACAGTTGACAACCTGCATCATATGAAGATATATCAGTTTACCATATTTAATATAAACACTAGTGTCTGGGATCCCATAAGGGTTACTTAATACACTGTCATAAAGGCATAATAGAGGCGTGGTGTGATCACAATACGGGTAAAATTATCAAAGTCAGAGAATAATGACTGATGTCTGACAGAGTCTGCAGAAAAACCTGTTTTGCATATAATTGTATGATTCAGAGTCATGTTGAGGGAACTCTAGTAGAGAACTATGGGAAAGGGTTACTCACGCAATGTCACGCATAGTTCCCTGAACCTCACTCTTCTTGGAGAAAGCGCACAAATAGGTCTAACGTAACAAGTAATAACTGGTGCTCTGGCAACTTGATAACTATAAACATATAGCCTACACTGTGTGGCACACATACCCACAAACACAACCTTTCGTATTATCATCAAACAGTTTCACAACTTAATACATGGCAACAACAGAAATGATGTAATTAGAGGTGTATCTAGGTAGGTGAATAATTGGAAACAAAACATTAATAAAAGATAAAACAATATATAACGTTCACTTCAAGTTACTAAATTACAATTGTTACAGGTTTAGGATGGAATCAGCTTATCACATAATTCCCAGGGATAAAGATAAAGTGTCTTAGACAATTAGCTGTTTTTCCCTGTTAATTCATGGAATAATTGTTGGGATTCATGTTATGGACATTGATGGTGTGGCCCGTCTTTTATGGGGTATTTTCAGAGAAAACTACTCAAACACAACACTTTAATTTCTGTTAGTTCTAAAGAAATTTCAGGTCTCCATCATCTAGACAGTATGGTCCTAATCTACCTAAGATTCTACTGGAATTCAGACTACTTACACTATTCACTTTCTGCAAAGGTATAAAACACCACATTACAATAATGTACTAATAGAAAATGTACTGCAAAGAGGCAAAAATTAATTTCTATCTAGTTTCCTGACAAAAAAAGTGACTCACACATAACGCCTTGTCTCCATCCATATGTTCTGCACACAGGTAACAGAGTCATGTGTTCAGCTCAAGCCCTCTATGCTAGAAGATGCTTATAAAAATAAGTCATTTCTCTTTACAAACAACATACTGAAGAATACAGCGAAAGAGAACATATTAGTTAGCTCATGAAATAACATAATTTTAGTTGCAATTTATAAAAGAAAAACTATTGCAACACATAAAGATCTGCCTGTCTCCTTAGCTTTTCCAACAGTTATTTAATTACAGCCGCAATTACTAGGTTTTAGTTCTACAATGTATTGTTTACTGGGTACATTTCCAGAAATTAAAGAGGCAGTGAAAGGAATGGCTACACAGAGATATTATGCAAAGGCCACAATCATGCCCAAACAATCACTTAACCAAACTGATCACTCCAGTCTTTTAAATATATAATTGAGAAAGAGGGAAAACAGAGAATAGAAAAAGAACAGTTAAGCATAGACAAAGAAAAGAGGTAGCCTGTGTGCCTTGGTGTAATTAGAGCACAACAAAACAACCACTGCGCTGGGAAATTAACTAAACACACACACACACACACACACACACACACACACACACACACACACACACACACACACACACACACACACACACACACACACACCATTGTGGACCATTGAGGATAGACCGCCCTCTACTGACGGACCAGAAAAGGTCAGCAGCATGTCTGCCCAACCTTCAACTCTTTTCTCAAAACCCAAACCAGGAGGCTTAAAATAAATAGATATGATTTTTTAAATTAAATAAAAAAATGTACTCTCTAAATGCAGCCACAGTGACAAAAATGTCTTAAACATCATTCCTTTGATTTTAGTGCACTTCTCTGCTCGAGACAGCAGATGAATGGAAATGCCCTGAAATCTTAAGAAGTAATTTAACTCTGGATTCTAGTTAGATCCTGGGGTCAAAATGTTGCTTAGTTTAACTATTCATCTAAATATTTCTGCAGAATATTGTCGACAAACTTGAAAAGTGGTGACATGTTTTGGGCTAATACTGAATTAAATGTTAAGGACATGATTGAGACAATCTATCATATTTACCATTTCTTTCACAATGGGTACAACACGCAGTATTTTTATCATCACCTTGTTGTTAAGATCCTATTTGCCATGCACAGAGTGACTGTGCCTCTTATTTTTATTGTCAAACAACCTCATTGTGGGACACGACAGGGACGGCCAAGTGGCACAGACTGCCAACTGTTGACAGTGACAGTGAGACTGAGAGGATGGATGTATGTGTTCTTCCTGGACATATTGCTGCATCCCCTCACACCTCTGCCTGTGATGATGAGGCGATGGTGTGAGGGTGCGTTGGGAGTGTTGTGTGGTGGTGGTGAAACGGGTTTGTTTTAGGGTGGGGTGGGGTCTTGAGAGGAAAAGTATATTGAGAGAGGCGAGGGAATTTATGTGTGGATGAGACACAGACTCCATCTGATAAGCTAATACCGACACATGGGTCTTTAACATCAGGATGTATGTGAGTGTGCGTAAGAACACCTCTGGCTACAACTTTGTTTTGTTTACACTTTCTTCCCTATAGGGGATATTGCCATCACTGGTAAATGTACAGATTCAATAGCAGGGCCCTGGTGGGTATGTGTGAGTCTGTGTGTGTGTGCAGACATACACATGTCATGTTTAAGCATGTGTGCGTGTGCAAATCGATATGAGGCGTCATCGCGGGTTCTCTGCTCGTCTGACAAAAATCACACATCGTGCTCGCTTCCAACCCCCTGCCAGGGACAGGACCCGCTGACAGCACCGCATTGTTATTTCTTCATGTTTGTCAAATGTGGCATCTCGATGCACACACACACGCAGATGTCGTCAGCAGTTCCCATCTTTTCAGACACCTCTCACTCCCAAGTGAGACAGAGTTTGTCAACTCGGTGCAGTCAACCCCCCTGGAATGCACACACTCTGTTTCACAGTCCCATCTCAAAACCATCGACTTTCTTTCTAATTAATTTCTTAAAACGACTCTTCACGCTGAACTTTTCTTGCTTGAGAGTGAGGGTTTACTACCAGCAAAGGCAAAACCTCAACAACCTTAAAAAGAGGAGTGCTTTGATCACCACAGGAACTCTATTAGCACAAGAGCTTTGATGGCACACATACACACACTCACAGGGTGGAGGAGTATCGTCAGTCCACCTGCGTTCAGACAGGCTACCTCCTGTTCCTCCTGGCTGCAGCAGGCTGGCCCACCGCTTGTGTCTCCGTCTGCAAGCAGCCGCCTTTTCCAGCTCAGCAGCTGAGAAAGTGCCAATCCCACAGTTTAAAGGCCCCACTGGCCCTGCCAGCATGATAGATAGTTTAGAAATGAGGACGCGTGTTTAAAAAAGAAGAGAGGAGAGGGGGAAGAGAGGGAGGGAGAGAGAAAAAAGGCACGCAGCAGCAGCTGTCAGACAACACAGAGCCCAAGCTTCCATGACCAGGCTATTCACAGAGAGAGAAACGGGGAGAAAAAATAAAAGAGAGGGACTTCTGAGAGGTGAGGCCTAAAATGACAGCTACAAAGTAGGAGAGGGCTCAAATGGATGAGAAGATAAAGACATGCAAATATAAACAGCTTTGCAGATGAAGAGATTAGATTACAGAGGGTACTTGACAGAGAGGGGGTCCCAACAGTTCTCTACAGCCAGCACATTTACATGCACACATCAGCCTGATTGCTCTAACTTAACATAGATTAAGATTCAGTAGCAGTTGACAAATACTTCATAAGGTTTGTTTGATATGATTAATGTCTAGAAAGATGTGTGTTAGTTTACAAAAAAGCACCAAATACCAGAATTAAAATTGACAATGTCAATTTAATATTGTTTTCTTTGGAATTGACTTTGCTAGATGCAACATTAAATACCCATTTTCTTCTCCCACCACTCAAACATCTTTTTGCATCCACTCAACTTTTTCATGTTTGTTTCTAAAGTGTAGGAACAAAATACAATAGGTCAAAAAAAAACTGATGAATAAATGTTAACGGCATTATGTCTACTCCAATTTAAAAAGATAAAGATGTTCATATGACATCTGCAATAATCAAAGTACTGCATTAATATAGTTCAAAATATTAGAGTGCATGTATATTGGCATGTATGATTGGCATGAACACGTTCATGCCAATCAGTGCATAGTCATTAGCAGGTTGTTTGAGATGTCACCTCTGTCTGGGTAATCTTGACAGACTGTCAAGTTGACTCCTAATGTTCACACCTCCGACACCTTCCACCCCTCCCCACTCCATGACACACACACACAGATTCAACAGGTGGGACCACACTATAATCTGTCACATGGTACAACATGCATATTAGTTGACACACTGTTGAGATTAAAAACGTATGTTTTTGCAAATTAAAAAAAAAAATGAAATTCCTCACCCTCACATCCCAACACTGTACCCCTCTCTCTGCTTTATTCTGTGCTCCCTTCTATGGTGAGCAGTGTAAATGCGGTCAAATGGGCTGTAATTCAGGCCCCAGTGAGTTTGGCTCCATTTGCAGATATGTATATGCCTTCTTCTTCCCCACTGCTCTCACAGGGGCCTTGCCTAACACTTATTAAACAGATCTTAAGAACATCTCCATTCATCATTGCCACCTCGCTCATGCATCAATGCTTCTGTGTGTGTGTGTATATCTATATGTGTGCGTGTGTCTGAGTGCGTGTGTGTAGGCCCCTAGAGGCCTACTGTCGGTTCAGAGAGGGGGTGATGTAGGAAGATTAATACTGGTGTGACGGCAGAACCATGCCAGGGAGGAAGGGTCACTCATTACCCATCTGACCAGCCATCTCCAACCCAAACACATAAAAGAAAACGCACACACAAACACACACGCAGATGGCAGCTGTAATAAGAAGCTTCTGTGAACTATTTTCCTTCTTAATTCACCGTTCCCTTTTCCTGCTTTTGTTAACCTTGTCCATGCTCTCCTCTTCTCTCCTCTCTTCCTTTTCCTGTTTGTCTTTTGTCTGCCTTATCGGATTTATCAGAAATGATGAAATATATCACTAGAGTCTTGTTAAGTTTAGGGGAAAATGCCTGGTGTATAAAATTAATTGACTGTCTCTGGGTCAGAGTGTGGAGAATGAATGGACAAAGATGAGATGGGGTGTGTTGGAGACAGGAGAGGGGTCAAATACTGCAATTACCACCCAGTTGATTTCCATTGATGTGACGGAGAGAATAAGTGTCACTCCGTCAATGTTCATTCAACCTGGCAGTGATCCTCCTCTGAAAAAGGGGAAGAAAGGAGGGAAACAAAGAGTGGATAATTCTACCAGTCCATCCATTCATTCATTCAGACATTAATTAGGGTGTTCATTTAATTTCTTTCATATGTTTATTTGTGTATTCATTAATTTACACTGCAGCTGGTGATCTGTAACAGTGCAAATCATAATTAGTGAAAATATCTGGACTGGAATGTGTTAAAATGCATCTTCAGATCTCCTCTTTCAGCAATATTTGTATGCACCTCTCACTTAAGCTGTGCAAACTGTGCAGCAATGAGCCTGAAACCAAAGCAGAAAATGTCGATCCTAACATGTCATTTAGTCTCATTTAGGACTTTTCTTAAATCTGTTAATGGGTTGTGATAATGACACTTGTACCCTGTGCAATTTCCCATATTTCAGGATATTTTTTTTTATACATTAGTGTCAATATCCTGAAACCATAAAGAACAAAACTGATCACTGTACTATTAAGAAAATTACACTTGATTCTACAAAAGTGGACTTGGAAATGGGGAAAATTATCTCACCCCATTGGCACTAGCAAATGCAATTTTAGGACTTAAAAAATGGCTTGGGAAAGAGCAGTAAGAGGAAAAGAAGAATACTTGGAAGATGGAGGGGAGGCATGGTGCTATCAAGCCAGGCTCATGCTTTCTCTGAGGTTTTACAGAAGGTACTCAGACAGGCTATCATAAAGTGAGTGAGTGTGAGCAGGTCCCAAATACACTGCCTCGGCCAAGTCTCCCTGTGAAAAAAAAAACACTACTACCCACCCACCCGCCACTCCTCTCAGCTCTTCTATTCTTCTATCATATCCTCTCTCTTCTTTCCTCTCTGTTGTCCAAGTTTGTCCTGTAGTTGTTTTTTTTCCCCCCGAGTTTCCTCTCTTCAATCCCCCCCCCCCGCCTCCCTCCTGTCTCCTTTCTTAAGGGCCAGACTGTGGTCTGTCGATAGAATCAGTGGAAAACTGTTTGGAAACCCAAACCTCAGTGAAATTATTTGATTACAACCTCCCATTACTTGTTGGTTTGGAGGCATTAGAAGCTCGCTGAGAAGTAATGATTTCCATTTTGTGTTTGAGTTGTAATACAATATTTGCTGTGGTTTCTTTCCGAGGACAGCGTGTAACAGTTGCTAGATTTTTTGGTTGTTCAGACATTTTTAAATTGACATTATCTACATGGAAATACAGATAGTGTTGAACGGGTGAAAGAAAAAAAGAGAGTCGAGCCAATGTTACAGAAAAATGGAAAACTTGTGTAATTCTTTAACAAACCGCCTAAATTCTCCTGCTCACCAAACCAAACGTAATTCTGATCCTATGGGGAAAGTATTAGTTAGTCTGCAGCAGTAGCCTAATTAGTCAAAAGTCACAGAATTATGATCCCGAAGAAACAACAGGAGAGATACGAGGACTAATTAAGGCTACCTCGTCTCTCACCAGCAATAAAAAAAAGGAGAAAGCTTGGCAAATTTTCACCCGAAATCTCTTTGTCTCTACCTCTCAAACTATCTCAACCCAATTTATCCTTTTCATTCATCTCCAGAAAAACCTGTTCCATCATTTTTATGTCAATAAAAGTTATGAAAACCACAATACCATGGCAGAGGAGTCTGGGATGTCAGAGATTCGTATAAAAGGACTTTGCGATGAGGAAGATAGGTTAAAGGAGGAGAGGATGAGGGGAGTTCGATGACGTAGTTCCTCTGATAGCAGGGCATATTTACAGGAGGTTGTGTTTGTACATGTGCATATACAGTAGCATTTGTGTGTATGTACAAACATACCTGTTTATGTGTCTATGTATATGCATGCACGCATGTGTGTGTGTGTGTGTGTGTGTGTGTGTGTGTGTGTGTGTGTGATTGGGCTGTTTGGCAGGTAGAAGGCTGTGAGTGCAGCCTGTCACAGCCCAGCCCTGATTACTCTGCACCATTCATCAAAGTGTCACCTCCCTGACAGCCGCTAATAAATATACTGCCACAGACCCCCACTCGCACCTGGCAGCGCACCACGTTCACACACACGCAAATACACACCATACCTCCCTCGCCCCCTACACACACGCACACTCATACTGCCACCCCCAGCACCCCGATGCAGCACCAAACACAGCTCGAACAGCAACACATCCTAGAGCTCATTTGCTAATTGCTGCATTTCCCATCAATTCTGTTTCTGTCTTGTTCAATGTCAACAGGAGCGAGAGGATTTAAATAAATGTATGAATTATATAAATAACCAATGGGGAAACATGTTTCATTACTTCCTTCCCTTTTCTTTTTGCCCCGTACTTTTTACTGCTATGTTATGACATGATGTATGTCCCCCGTTTTTAATTGTGAGCACAAACGTGAATACAGACAGAAAAAAAACAAACGCACACACAAAAGCTTCCCTTTTCTACCAAGACTTAATGGACTGATGTTTAATGCACTGTGTCCCAGCTGTTCCACTTCTTGAAAACTTCTTTGCATCTAATCACACTTTCTGTATCGCACATTCCAAAATATAACTACATTGTTTTTGCTCTCATGTTTCTGTATCAATATATCTTAGTCCTACCCACCAAAGTTATTGCAGTGCAAACATCTGAAACAATTTTACAGCGTATGGTATTGCAATGTTTCAACAAGCTTAAAAAAAAGCAGAGATTGTTGCCTCAAAAATGTGCATTTGCATGTAATTGCTGGTTTGCGTTCCCTTATTTTACTTCATTTGTAGTCAGTGTGGAACACACGCCCATGTGGTCATCTTTCCTCTGTTTGTCTATGATTAGGCAGTATGTGACTGCTGTAATGATTCGCTCTCTTACTGTAAGAGCAGCCTCTTGTCTCCGACTCCTGTCTCGACTCCGGCAGATGCTCCCCGGCTCCCCCTGTTGGGAGACAGATGAAGCGTGTGACTCAACAGGGCTGTGTGAGTGTGTGTGTTACACAATGCGTGGGACTATGGTGATCTGGTGGCGGAAGCGTGGATATCAGTATATCCTGCGCTGGAAGGTGTCCTTGCCAAGCTGTGCGTGTGCTTGTGTGTGTGGCTGTGGGCGAGTGTGTGTGGACATGAGGCTGTGGGCATGCTGCGCTGGCAGATGGCATTACTGCATTGCCGGGCCACCCTGGCTAACAGGGGGAGGACAGGGAGAAGGTGGGAAAGGAGGAGAAGATAGTATGTGACTCAAAGACAGAGATGGGTGAGGATGGTTGTAAAAATGAAAACTGTGAAGGGGGAGTAAGCAGTGGGTGAGGAAAGGGTTGAACGCATGAGTTATTACAAGGAAGATAGGGTTGATGAGGTGATGAATGAATGTATGAGGAGGATTAGTAGAGGACAGGGAAGCCGTCCTGCCAAGAAACACCAACTTTTCACATTGTTGCCCAATTCATTCTCCCACACACTTTAACACTTTTTAAAATACTACACTCAAATTATTCCATTCTTATAATTTTGCTCCTCCAAGCACGATTCTTTGGTGGTCAGTGTTGCCAGCTGCGCACCAGTGTGTGCTTTGTGCATACATGCGTGTGTGTTGGTGTGCGCTGCATGCCTGCTGGGCAGCAGGGCTGGGCCAGGTGTGGAGTGGGAGCAGTGGGAAGATTGGGAACAGTGGGCCTGTTAATTAGAGAGGGGTGATTAATGGGACAGCAGAGAAGGAGCACTGTGTTAGGAAGGAGAGATGAAGGTGGGAGGGGTTGAGGGGAGAAGGCAGGTGGGGGTGCTGAGGGAGGAGGTAAACTGTTTGGGAAAGGGGGAAATATGTGATCATGTAAAAATTCATCAAAAAATGGACGTATAAAGTCAGTTGCCTCAGTCGGTACTCCAAATGCACAATCTGGGCTCTCTAGCATGTCATATATTGCAGAGTTTTTATCAATGCCTATACATGTGTGTTTGTGAGCGCCTTTGGTGACGTCTGCCTTGGGATCCTGTGTGTTATTGAGATGTAAGAAGTGGCGTTGTGACAAACACTCCTCAGGGGATGTGGCGTGTAAACACCAATCATTTGGCAGATGCGCTGTGAGCAAATTGGCAATGTATTCCCCGCGGCCAAGCCACACACCATTATCAGGATTGAGACTAATCGTGTGCCGTCTCCCATATGAGGAGCAATTAATTTACACCGAATCAAACTGCAAGAGAACAGAGAGAGAAGTGGACAAAGTAGAGGAGATTGAGCGATGGAGAAAAAAGAGCGGTGGTTTGCCAAGGAGAGAGAAGCCAAGGTAAATGAGAGAGGAGAAGTTTGTGTGTAGTTTGATACATTTTTTACTGGGATCAAACACATTGAAAAAGAAATGCTGCTTTAAGTTTTGCTTTCAGAGTCACTCTTAAATTCAATCTGGTTTAACTGGGATAAACTTTCTACAAAAGCTCACAGAGAAGAGAATAAATGACGAATGAGGTAGGCAGGACGGGGAACTGGAGTGCAAAAGCAAGAGAAAATTGTCTTGAGAGGGCGTCCTGTGAAGCAGCCGAACATTTATAAATGTATTTCCACAAAGATTTGACACCGTGATAGTTTTACACTATCTGTATTTCTAGAAAGATGACACTTACAAGGAATCATTAATGTGAGGCTTCCCCATTCTCACCTCAATCCAGTCTTGAGGCATTGTATTGGAGAGCCTGCACAGTCAGACGCCAAGCCATTATTTCCTGTCTGATTGCTCTGCGGCCAGTGCGATTAAGGAAGAAGACTAAAAGGTAATTTTTCACTATGATGGACAGAAGGAGAGAGAAAAGTAGAGCTGGTCTTGGTTTAATCTCCTGCAGATGGAGGGAGTGAGGGAGGGAAAGCAGCGAGAGGAGGGAAGCCATCGTTTCCAGGGATACAGTACCTAAATTAATCGTCCGGCCTGATGGCCTTTTGGATAAGATAAGTAGCATTATAATAAGGAAGGCCATATAAAAGAGAGACAGAGCTGACAAGCCAAGGGAGACTATTCAAAGTCTATCTCTTTCTCTCTCTCTCTCTCTCTCTCTCATACACACATACCATGTAGAGATCGGTCATTTAACCTTCTTCATTATTCCAGTGAAATAATTTTACCTCAGCGTAGGGCAGTTTGTGCGTGTGAAAAGACAGAAGGGACAAATTAAAAAAGAGACATGTACACAGCTCAAGAATTATAGGCAGGGGACTACAAAGGGAGACTTCTTGAAGCCAGAGACAGGAAAGAGTCAGAGCAAAAGAGATGTTTTTGAAAGCTGTTGTAATTCATCATCTTGTCACAGGAAAGCCAGGTTGTGTACGTAACTCCAAGTGGTGATCACAACTTCATAGAGGAGATGTAGCTCAAGAGCAGTGTGTTTGTCAACTTTGTGGAAGATTTATTTCAGATACCATAAACTGCCAGAGAGGATCTGTAAGGATGAAAAGAAAGATGATGCGTGGCTATAGTTGTAAAGAAATGTTCAGGAAAATTTTATGTTCTGTTGGTATATGAGCAGGTATTTACATTCTTTGTCAATCGACTAATTGGTAATCTACTAATCGTTTTGGCACTACATACATTAACAGTGTACTTCATACATCCAGGCAAAATGTTTTGTATATGCTAAGACAAAATATTAAAAATGTAAAACTCATTAGTGCCTTAAAAACAAAAAACTTTTGGAATTAATTAAGATAAATCAGTCAAGTCAGTTGCTTTTGAAATGGATTTGTGATTGATTACAAGTCTTAACATCAGTATGTGCTCTGCTCAGCATCATTATTACTAAATATGCTTGAAATCAACTCTGTTTTGTTAATACATTAATATCTTTCATTACCACCAGATACTAACACCTTTCCTCTCAGTGCTGTCCTGGCAACTTAACCGCATAAAGAGGTTTATCAGCTTGTTATGTCAATCTCTGTTACCCCCTGCTTTGAAGTTTTTGCTTCTGTGTGTGTGTGTGTGTGTTTGAGCACTTGTGCGTATCAGCATACTCTTGAATAGAGTCTGTCGGCTCTCTTGCAGTCCCAGTTTCGCTTCAATTGAGTGATTGTGTGTGTGCGTTTCCCGCAGAGCAAACATGTTAGTTCGTCTGCTCTCACAGTGGGCAAACAGCGAAGGGGGCTCATGAGCGGTTTTAATGGGGAGAAGAAGGAGCGGGGTAACGGGTAGACTGGGGAGGCAGCACAGGAGGTGAAAGACGGGATAGGGGTTATAGTTTAATGTGGAGCAAGACTTGCCTCAGAATTTAAGGCAGGTGGTTGCTAGTGTTTATGTGTGTCATACACAAGAAGAAGTGGGTGTACATCTATGCATGAGTGTGTGTGTGTATGTGTGCGTGCGTGCAAGGGCCACAGGGCAACCTCAGAGAAACTCCACTAATTGCGACCACTGGGTTTTACCTGAGGGTCTTCTCTGGCTAATATCATTAGCTAATCTGCTGTGTGTTGTCCCCCTTGCCCTCTCCGTCAGAGCGCCCCACTCTAGTAGCACAACCAGCGGCATTCACCCCCCCAAAAAGCCCCACTTACACCCCATGCCTGCTTCCCAGAGCCCACTGCAGACTGCTGAGTCCGGGCTTGTGCTGCTGGAAGGGCCCTGCATCTGGGCTCCGCTGACAAAGAAGATTAATACCTCAGCCACACGCACACACACGCAGACACACACACACACACAAGCATGGGCATACTCGCACACATTCGCACCCTTGCAACAAGGTACCCTCATGGATCCACTTCAAATGCACACAAACACACACACACACACACACACACACACACACACACACACACACACACACACACACTCTCCAACCTCAATCAAAACCAAAAACAGAGGGAATCGGCGCATCCTACCCTCCCGCCACCCATACTCCCTCCTTCATCCTGCCCCCATTTCTGCAGGCTGTGGACCACTCTAAGTCTGCCTCCCCATTTCCCCTCTGCACTCCCCACCACCACCCCCCACCCCACTTTAAATAGAATCTCCAGGCCACAGAAAAACAAGTTTCTGTTGATGCGACTACTCCTTCATCCTTCCCATCTTTCCCCTCTTACTCCCACTCCCATCACACACCTATGGTTATGGAGAGCACGGCTGAATATGAGCCCTGAGCTCTGATGCAGACGTTATATCTGAGTGGGCTGCAGCGTGCGCCTGATGCCCCCTGTGGGGAAAAAGTCCACAAGGCAAACATGCCCTCACAAGTCTGTTTCACTTAAAACCAACTGCATCCAGCTTGTCCCTGGGTTCAAAGTAATAACACATAGGTGAAGGAGTACGGCTCAAAGAAAAGAATCAAAGTTTGAAATAAGGAAATAATTGACACACATTTGCAGTGATGAAGTAAAAAACAGTTTTGTTTTTTTCATAATTTCAAGAATAGAATGGCCTGTTAAGTTCCCACAACTTCCAGACACTAATGTCCAGCTGACCGCATTTTCTGTTTCAGGCCTTGTAAATGTGAAACTGCTAACACGATAGCACCTAAAATAGCAATTTGAGAAAGGCAAAAAGGCAAAGGGGAAGAACAGAAGAACCGGTGAAGAAAAAGAGGAGAGGGTTATTTCCAGATGTGAATTATTTCTATACCTCACCTCCATGTGTTCATAGTGGAAACTCCCCGGCAATCCCCTGGGGGGCTGCCAAATGTGTGGTTTGGCCCATGAGAGAGGGGGGAGAGGGGTGTCAAAGGGGCTAGAGGTGTTGACATAACCTCTTTCTACCACATTCACCTGCGATGGCCAGCATGATTCAAGCACCACACCTGTCACTGGAGGCCAGGAGTGTGTGTTTGTGTGGAAATGCATGAATTTGAGGTGGACAAAATTTTTTGCAATAGAGTGAAAAGGAGGGGGGAGGATATAAAACGTCAGAGAGAGAGAAAAGGAAAGAGAGAAGCAAATTAATGGAGAAATATCTGACCATAGCGTTAGAGCAAAGGATCAGATAAAAGAGTGATCACTTAGGCAGGGACAACTCTGGCACATCTCCGCACGGTTAAACCCTTTCCCGTCTCAGCACATTGGCTGCTTGTCAAAAAACAGAAAGAGAGAGCGACGGAGAGACTGAGATAGAAAGACCAACAAATAGAAGGAAATCTACATCTGCACAGAAAACCAAAAACGGTCAGGAAAAGACACAAAGGAAGAAGGTGACAAAGTTACAGTCCTGGTGAAGTTGATGGGCAACTGTTCATCTACATGCCACATCTTAAACAGAAGATGAGATACAATCGAGTGACACTTCACTAAATTAACACAAACAACCAGCAGAAACTTGCATAAGAAAATGCAAGTTCTGGAGAGAAAAACTGAAAAGGCCAGACCGTTACATCAATTAAAAATGAGAAGAATCCAGGTAAAATATTAAAGAGAGAGATGGGGAGACGAGCAGTTTGAGGGACGTAGTGTGAGCATGTAACACACAAAGACTGACGATGCACATCCTGGTCTACATATTTGAGAACCCACACAGTAAATGTCAGTGCAGTGCTGATGGTCAGAGATAATAAATATTTTTAACAGCTTTTCTATTACTATAATGGAGAGCAAAGAGCAAAATTGTCATCCGTCTTATCCCAGTATAGCTACAACATCACTTGTATCCTTTTATATATGTTTTCATTAAATTGTTTCTAAGCCGTACATTTATTTATTTCAGAAAACTAATTAGATTTATTGTATGAAATAAAATTTTATATTAGAATAATTGATACTTGATTCCAATTCCTACCTCATGTGTTACCCAATTTATAAAAAGGATTTTATGTTTTTTCCTTTAACCCATGTATCATTTTTTAATCTACATTTGATATATTGTATTTCAATTTCATTGAAGTGTGACTCATGCACCAGAGAGAGTTTACACAGAAATAGCAACAAAAGTGGTTTAACTGATTTGATATCAGGCTTTATAGCTTCCATGAAAATATATCAAACTGTCTTTTAGACTGTGTGGGGTGAAAAAGCAGAGAAAATATAGGTAATATCATTTAAACGAAAATAATAAAACACTTTTACCATGTAATTTTACCATGAGTCATATTTCAATATCAGAATATAAAGGGGAACATTTGTGAACATTATAAAAATGAATAACTACAGTGGGAAGTGTCATGATCAAACTTGTAATGTTGTTTGGGGTATATTGTAGGTGTATTCTTCCACTCTCTCCGCCCTATCGGACCGGCATTCCATGTCCTTATAAATAATTCATTTTTTAATCTGATTTCCCAGAGCGATTCTCAGTGTGTTAGTCACATATTCAATAACGGTGCGCGGTGAATAATCTGGCTGTGTGTTTCCGTGATTTCCCCCCCCATGTTCTGCGGTGGGGTGGGGAGCGAGGGGGTCTGTCGGAGTCTGAAAGTGACTGTGGTGGAAGAGGAGGAGGAGGAGGAAAGGAGAGGAGTCAGGTGCATCATCATTCAACATCCCTACAGGTTGACAATGAACAGATGCATGCATTTCCACTACACATCCATGTTTAGGATTACTTGTCTCTGTCATCTGGAGCCTGAACATCAGCGCTGTCTCTCCTCACACTCTCTTACAGCCACACATCTGGAGGGCTGGGGATGACTTGTTCTATGATTAAACAATTTC
Source organism: Lateolabrax maculatus (assembly GCA_031216445.1). Lineage (NCBI taxonomy): Eukaryota > Metazoa > Chordata > Actinopteri > Acropomatiformes > Lateolabracidae > Lateolabrax > Lateolabrax maculatus. The sequence goes on along the minus strand of CM062201.1, from coordinate 16,751,689 downwards.
TCAATTGACAATGAGAAGCAGGAAATTATCAAGTCAAAGGAAAAATGTGAAAACTACAGGGCACAGTATAAATATTTCTACCATCAGGTATTGTAAAATAAGTCTTGCATGATCATACTTTCTCCTTTCACTAAATTCTATCAATCTATTGTTTGTAGAAAAGCAAAATATAAATGAATTAACATGAAAAATCTAAGTAAGAAACACACATAAAATGTCTTATTTTCCATAGTTTAGGATTCTGGTTCTGGGATTATTTCCAATGTTTCCTCACAAAACTAAAAATGTGGAAAACAAGACATGATTTATAGTAGAATAATATTTATGGAGGAATTGTTAATAATGTTAATAATATTGGGCAAATATTCCATGGCAAAAAAAAAAAAAAAAACAAGCTTAATATATAGTGGATATTTTTTTTAAGTACCACAAACTTGAGTGTGTGACACAAAAACTGAGTGGTGAAGGAGTGGAAATGCCACGCAATACCATGCCACTTTCCTTTCCCCCATAGTGCCCTGGGCGCTGTTTCTCCCAGCCACACTGTCTGGCCACAAACACACAAACAGGCAACTGCAGTTCACCAAGACCTCACAACACAGCAGACGCTGATTTTATTATGTTGTCGTTTTGTAGCTCTTTCGTTGAAAAATATGTATCTAATTTGCGATCGTCCTAATATATTTTTTCAGCCACAGGCAAGTGAATCCCACAACAATGGAACTGGGGGTCAATGAAAGGGTTTGTACTGTGTCAATATGAATAAAAGTGAATCCATCAGATGCCACAAAGATGGAAAGTTCCACAGCAAGAAACAGTGCATTTAAACAGTATGCTTACAATGGAGGAATGTGCACATGAACTTCTCCATGAGTGTCGTGCATCTATGAGGACAGCTAAATCACAGTGCATTTCTGCTAAAGGCTGCATGATTGAATGACTCTCTGTAACCTAATCTTAGTAATGAAACCAACACAGCCGGCAGAGAGTTAATAGGTCTGGAACCAGGATTTTTTTGCACACTGCTTTTACTGTGTTGAAACTGAGAAGACGCATCTCAAACCTCCTGAATTAGTGTGTCTGTGCGTATGTGTGTGTGTGCAAGGGACAAAAGCAGAGAGGGCAAAGAGTGCATAAATAAAGACAGAATTAGTGCATCTTGCTAATTCTGAAACTGCCTAAGCAAGACTAAAATGATATCTCTCAAACATCCAATTAGTGCAATCACTTATGTCCACTCAGCAGGTTTGTTCATATTCGATGGCATTAAGTAACTAAATATGAAGTGATGGACCCAACTCCTGAAAAAACCCTCATCTATTAACTCTGTTATCACGCAATACTTTGTAACTAAGAAACTTAACCTCTGGCCATTGAGTGACACAAACAGAGACAAAGAGTTAATGATAAAGAGGTCTTGTGGCAGGATGTGGCGTGATTGTAATGGGAGAAAAGGAAGACTGACTCTTGGCTTCAAATTGGATCGTTCTCTGGACAGCAAGTGCACAACACTTTCACATCTACATGCACAACACACACACACACACACACACACACACACACACACACAGAGCTTTGAGCAGTATGAAACCTCAACAGTTGGCTGGACAAACCTTGAGCACCCCCTAGTGTTGTTCTCCCATAATCCACAGGATCACAATGATAAACATAGAAAAATATATTTTTGACAATGACACTAACACACACCATCATACATCAAAAGGCTGCAGGTCGAAGTGGAGATACATAAGGTATCATTCCTATATTAATAACACTGTTCATCTGAGAACACAACTTTCTTCAAAAGAAAAAAACAAGAAAAACATGGATTTCTCCACGTACCACGGGGGCATGACTTTCTCAAACAACTTTAATATAGTTGATTTTTGATCCAACCAAGCAACCAATTATAACAAAACTGCAAGAGAAGTTTGTGCTTTTTATGCAACGATAGGCCATCACGTAAAACTCTTTTTGGTTCAATCCAGGGAGATCAGATTTGGATGATTTAATATGCACCTCCAACACATTTCCTTATTTTTTGGGCAATAACATTTCTATAAATCAATAGGTTACAGCACCCCAGACAAAGGCTGACCTGGGGTTTTTCTCTCAGGCTAGCAGGCAAAGATCCCAGTCAGGTTTTGGAGGGTTGAGTGTGATCCGAAGCCTTGCCCGGTGTCCAAAGCAAACCCCTGGCTAAAGCCTAATGCGTGTTTCCATCCAGGCTCATGTAAATGTTTGTGATTAAAAAGGGAGATATGAGAGCCGAGGCGTTTCTGCAATCTTGCACATCCTAATTTGGTACTGGGGGAGTTAACACACCTGCCAGCTTCCTGCTGACGAGGGTGATTTCTCAACTGTTGTTGTTTATGCCGTCAGTTTAAGGAGAGGCGAAGACAGTGAGAAAGGGAGAGAAGTCCGGGCTGGGCCAGACAGAGCAAACACACACACAAAATACACCCTTTACATACACACAGATCCCAGGCTGCTGCCAATAACAGGCCATCCTAACATGTGAAAATGTTGACTGCTTGATGATTGATGGTAGTTATTTGTGGCTTTCTAACCCTCCTCTTTTGCCTCCACTCCCCCCCTTATCCTCCTCTTTCTTCGTCTTCCTCCTCCTCTGCTCCGTCTCATCTTTGTGCTGTTGCTCCCCTTTTCCCCCCACTCTCAGACAATGTGAACATGATTAATAATGTGTAATGTTGTGTAAGCGGCCTGCTGTCCATCATTCCTGCATGTCTGACATTCTTCAGAGCCTGAACTCGGAGGACAGAGATGTGTGCGCCAAACCTGCATTTCAGGTAACACGTCAAATTCGGGACACAAACCTGATCTAAATTAAATCAGGTTATATGTAAATCATCCAGAACTTTTAACAATTATACACCACATCTCTAAAGAGATTAGCATTGTAAATACTTGTATTTGAGTATACTTTGCATAAGGCCCATAGACATGGTCTAGTTTAGACAACCTTTGAGTTTCAAGTTTTTTTTTATTACGTATATCTATATTTAGATGTTGGTATGGGGACAGACATATAAATAAAGATGTGAATACGGAGACAAATGAATAAGTGGCAGTGTAGTTCTGGGTGTCTGCTATTACTGCCACACTGCCAGCTCCCCATCCATCACTCGCTAACACTGTGCGCCTGAGTGTGTGTGTGTGTGTGTGTGTGTGTGTGTGTCTGGAGGAGGAAGAGGAGGAGGATAAGGAGAGAGGAAGAGGAGAGGACATCGGAGGCCACAGTGCAAGTTCCTCATCCATCATTCTATAAGACCAAACTTCAGAAGCAAAGGAAAGGGAGAGGGGAAAGGCAGAGAAGAGATATTTTCTCAGAATGATTCTTTGCTTCCTTCCCCTTTTCCTCAAGTAATCAATGAGGCAAAACGGTGCCTGCGTTGTTTCTACAGCCCAGCCAGGAATTCCTCTGTTTCTTTGACTCACCCTCTTTGGCCAACAATCATCCTCTTTCCTGCACGACCCTCTTCTCCATTCTTCCTTTGGCCGGTCTACAGACAGATAGGGGGGAGGGATGGGGAGAGAGAGGGAGGGAGGGAGGGGGGAGACAAGACAGGACAGGGCCTTTAGTCTAGAGATCATTACCTTTACATTATTAATGTATGGCTAAACCACAAAGGACATTCACAGACAATGAGGAAGAGAGTGACTGCTTCTCTGCTCTCTACAGTGAAACGTATAGGGAAGGTAGATTTCTGAATTAATATATATGTAGTGTGCACCTTAGCTGACCACACAAGACCACAGCTGAATAGAGCATTCAGTGCAAAAGTTTTCAATAAATTCTTAATAATATAATAATATCTATATAAGTCTACTATTAGGGCTTGGTATCAAACCCCAATATTTTTATGTGTGTAAAAAAACGGTCATGTACTAAAATATGATAATAAATGTTTGGTCAGATTTAAAATCTTATTCTTTGGTGGAAAAGTTCCTGATTTTAAACACATTTTTGCCAATTTTAGACTTTTTTATTTTGACAAAGTTCTTGTTTGACTGATTGTGCTTAGACAACATTTAAAATTTGTGAAGTTTGGTTTCTTTTGTTAAATGAAAATAAATTGGCTTTGCAGACAAATGTGGTATTGGTATCAGTATCATATTGGCAATAGTACATAATAATTTCAAATGGTAACCAGTCCTAAAACTATAATTATGGTTATGATTTTACATTTGTAGAAAAGAAAATCTGCAAAGATAATTAAAAAATAAATTAAAATATGGCAATGTTGGCATTGAATAAAACAAGCTAAAAGTGAATAAATAATTAAAACATGTAAACAAATGTGTGAAAAATGTGTCTGTGTATGTGTGTTAGGCATAAAGCAGGTTGGCAGAGACTTTGGTGAAGCTGAGAGCAGAATTAAGGAGTGTGCTGTGTGTTTCATTAAATGCTCAATATATCTTGTGTTTTCTGGATCATTTAAGCCCCATTACAGAACAGTGGCACTGCTTTAATTTCTAAAGTGCCTTTCAAAAGGCATCACCTCAGGCACTTACTCCTGCTCTCTCACACACACGTATGCATACACACGTGCGTGAAGTCGTATACACACTTGCACGCGCACAGATGCAAACATTTGTGCTAACGTGCAAGAAATGCGGGTGCCCACACACCTGCGCTCTATACTCTATACTATATATATGCATTTATACTCTATTTTATATATTTATATATACACATACAACAAATAAATACCAACACAATATATACTTTCCTATTTACATTACCTTTCTGTATTGTTATATTTTGAAGCTTTATTTCTCTCGTTCCCTACACTGTGTCTGCTTTTGTTCCTCTGTGTGTCTTTCTGTGTAACGGATGACAGCAGCCTTGCAGCGGCTGGGGCCACTGTCTTGGCTGCCGGACCCATTTGACTTGCCAGCTTGGCCGGAGGATGAACCCCGGGACTAACGGGAGCCAAGGTCAGATTCTGTGTGTGAGTGTGTGTGCGTGTCTGTGTGTTTGTGCACACAGAGGCATTTGTCCATTTAGTTCAAGGTGTTAGTGCTGATGAAGCCTGCATGCTTGGTTACAGTATATTCACGGTACTAAACGTTACAGGAAAAATCCTTTTGCGCATTTGCAAGTTTGATTGAGTGCTTGCATGTGAAGGTATGTGAGAAGTGTGTGCTGAGCCAGCTGCAGATGGAAGGGAGGTGGAGGTAAGGGGAGCGTTGTTCAGAGCAATTGATACATTGCAAATAGAGTGGGCTTCCTGTCCGGGTTTTGTGGCTAAGGTGCTAAACGCTTCAGGAAACCAGATACACTTGCACACCCTCTAAAGAGATAGAGGGACAGGGTGAGAAGGCGGGGGATACATGAGGGGTGGGAGAAAAAGAGCACAAAGCCGCTTTCACATATGCAGTCCAGACAACGTGAGGACAATCAGGTCCAGACTATGTGCAGAGTTGCCCTTTTACACATGCAGCACACAGCAGTAGATGTCCGTGTCAGACGTGTTCACACTAACTGGAAATAGTCAGTTTAGTTTAGGCGAGGGGTGCAGGAGTGAAGCAAAAACCTGCTGCGGTTTGTAATTCAGCCTTTTTAAGATTTTCACCAGAAATAAAACGGCTTTTATTTTACAGGAAGTCCTCTTTCCCGTTAGAGCTAGCTTTGCTGCAGAGCGTCAGAACTATGCAGCTTTTAGGAGGCTGTGTATATCCAGCGCCCGCCATTTATACAACACAGTGGCAGTGGATGAGAGGAGCTGACTGCTGGAAGTCAACACGGCCACTCGCTCGCCGTGAATTGTCCGGACAATTACCTGCTGCATTCACACATGGGCTCACCTGGACATTACACGGACTTTGTACTAGGGAACTGGCCGGTTCAAGTCTGTTTAATGTCCGCTCCAAAGGACGTGGACATTTGCGTTCAGACATACACCGTGTCCAGAAAATGTCCAGATAATGTCAGGGTAGCAGTGCCTGTGTGAAAGGGGCTGTAGAGAGTGAGTCAGTTACTCTGTGGGAAGTCCACATTTTGTTTTCATTCCTCCAAATTTGTTGTATTACTGTAACCCTTCTATACCTCCCTATAATCTGAGATTATTCAAACTGTTGGCACTTCAGCAGCAGTGATGGCCGTTTGAAATCAAAGAAGGGTTCATTTCTCAGAGAGTGCCTTTGTCGTTTGTTCTCCTTCTCCTCTCTAATGAGATGGAATGTGGCTAAATTAGCAGCTGAGAGGCAAAGCTTCATTTACAAGACAATCAAATGATCCTTTACAAAACACACTCAATATGCATTAGATGTCAGCTTTGTGAATATAGGATGGCCTCCTTATGCACTCATATGGGGAGGGGGTGTATTTGGTTGTTGCACGGTGGTGAAAAATGCCAAACTGAAATCATCCATCACAATGCAATAAAAAGGCCTGCAGCGCTCCGAGTGGGTGAGAGGAGTGAGATGTTTGTATTGGCCCACTGGGTTTCCCTCTGTGAAGGAGGGAATGTGTAAATGAATGTGTAAATGTTAAAAAATGTTCTTTTTATTAGACGAATTGCATCATTAAATCACATTATAAAAACAAAAAATGCACCATTAATTTCCTCCCCAAACAGCCGTAAGTACACGTCTCTCTGTCCCTGTGCCCATCTCTGTGTACCCCCATGGGGCGGCAATTCAAAAGCTATTCCATTCCATTATACAGATCAATCAGGTTGGGGAGATCTATGAACACATGTTTGGGGCTGGAGGAGTCACAAGGCAAAAAAAAAAAAAAAAACAACTTCCTAATTGTGAGTAGGCTTGTTTCTCTGCCTACAAGACAAACAGAGTTCCCAGCAAACAGGTAGTGTCTCCTTTCCACTTTTTGCCCTTCCTCCATCAGGACATGAAAGGTAGCATGAATAATAAATGAGGGAGGTGATGAGATCAATCAGAGGCTATCAGTCTGGGAGATAGGAGTGGACAGTGTAGGATGTAGATCAGCACTGGACTAGAACAGCAGACCTGCTGTCAGAGATTGCAGCGAGAGGTAGAGATAAGCACTCTTTAGACCGGGGACAGCGCGACTAGTAAGGCCTTAGTGCAAATATATGTACAGAGAAGAATGAGAAGGATAAGAAACTGCTAGAGGCCCAAAAACAGAAACAAAAAACATCTCATCATAAGCCTGCATCCACACCCATCCCTGCATGCATTGACCCCCCGCACCTCTGCATCACACGTTCTCACATCTGTGACAATGCCACCGCAGCATGACAAATGCAAACAAAAGGTTCACCTATTCATCACTGTAGCAAAGAGGGTGGGGCTAATTATACAACTGTGAAAATTATGACTTTCTGTTGTTTTGTTTGTCCTCTAAGAGATTACAATGCTGAGGATGGAGGTGTGGAGGGGAAAAAAATAGCCTCGCAGCTTCTCTGTGAGAGGGCGCGGACACACACACAAAACAAACTCACAAACACTCATACACACACAAATACAGCTTGTGTCCCTGCCGCCTGCACCTCGTCTCTGCTTCCAGGCATGATTAATCCAGTGCAGAGTGGGAAGATTTTGACCCTAAACAGAAAAGTCCTGTTGAGGCTGCGAGAGGCACTGATTTATTTAGGTACCACTCCGTCCACATTAATTATCCCTGTCCAGGTGCAGGCCCAAATTCCTCTTCCCCCAGCTGTAGCCCTATGCTGTGACACACACGCACACATACACACACACATGCACACACACAAATAAATAAATAAAGCAAGCACATACAGCCTGCCCCCATTGCCTTGCCAGGCTGTACTTATAGTGTCTGGGTGGCACAGAGAACACTGGCCGTCACCGCAGTGAAGGATTGCGCACCCAGATTTAGCACAAACGCAAATACTGTAACAAACGAATAGCAAACACCAATACATGCACACAACCAGAGTTTGTCCTGGAGCATCCTCTCATGCAGCACATGTTTTCCTGCTTCCACCTCTTTTCTTTCTCTTCCTCTCACCCCACCAGTGAATCCTTTATTTATGTAGCCATACCAAAATAGAAGAATACTCTATTTCAAATACAAATCCTGCATTTAAATATTTAATGAAGTAAGGAAGTTTTAGAGCATTAAACTGTGCTTTAAGGACCAAAATATTTCAAGACCATTCTGGAGCTACATAACTTTCTACTAAAAAGTTAAATTATTGACTCTATTGTATATGCAGAATTTTAATGGTAATGGTTCAAGTGGTTCTACATCTAACTACTTCATGTTCTCAGTGGTAGTTTAAACTACAGCAATCTCTTATGTTGCTATTATCTTATCTAATGTTTTGTAATGTGACAACAGAAGTTTGATAATTGTATTTGAGTACAAATATGCTTTCTCTATGAAATGAGTAAAAGTTTACAGTACACAAGTAAATGTACTTAGTAACTCCCCAGTTCTGCTCACTTCAACTTCATCCACTAAATGTTTCAACTTCTCCTCCCCTCTTCCTTGTCGGTTTTGTTGTGAAGTTACTGTCCCCAGGTGACACCAGGCTGAGAGTTACACCTGTGTTTGTCTGCATGTGTCTGTGTGTTTGTATGTGTGTAGTAGAGGCAGCAGCTCCACCACTGTGTTTTCCCCTAACAGAGCTAGTGGTGTGTGATGTGTCACTGAGCGCTCCACTCATTATGGCCTACATTAGCACCCTACCTCGCCCTGATTAGTCCCCTGCTGAGCTGAAATCCACAGTGCAAGTGTATTTTTGTGTGTGTGAGGCCAAGAGAGCCAGAAAGAGAGAGTGAGGGTGTGAAAAAGAAAGAGAGACCTTTCTCTTTAGGATGAACACTGTCTCTTCATCCCAGTGACAGCTTCCTCATTTCTCTAATACAAATGGCTGCCAGTGCTGGTCGGCATGCATCAGGAGCTTGGGAGTGGGCCCCATCACTGCTCCTCCGTCTCTCTCATTTATTACCCAGTTTGTTTGCACTCTTATCTGCGGCCTTGCCCTGCCAGCCCATCCATCAAACACACACAGACACACTCGGGCTGACATATACGCATGTCTGCCCGCTGACTGTCAGCACCTTGCCTTCCTGGACATTGAGCACACATACTTACATACTGCTTCATGTTTGCATGAGCCCTCACACACTTATCTCTACACCCACATATGCTGCCCTAACAACACGCACTTACAGGTGAGTTCAAATGGTGAATTCTCCCGCGCTTCTTTTTCCTGTCACACCACTCCATCATTGTCGCCTGTTCTTTAGCTCCATTTCCTCCTGTAACCTCATTGTCATTCTATGGATACTTTCCCTTCAGTCACTAATTCCCAAGAGGACAAGTGTGTATGAGAGCGTGGCATTGATCAAATCCTCACTCATCAATATCAGTCAATATGCATAATCTTATAGATTCATCAATCAATACTTTCACGAATGCCTGGCCATAGCCCATGCTATTCCTCAGGGGGTCTGAGAGCATGCCGACAAAGTACAGAGGAAAAGAACAGTCTGTAAAACAAGCTGATCAAAAAAAAAAACCTTTATTTCAGGTATTATGAGTTGCAGTGGCCGTCTTACTGGAAGAAGTTTTTAAAGGTGACACATCACATGCAAAGTGACACTAAGTTAAGCACTACTTTTCAAATATGTGTAGCATTAAAATAAGGGGCAATTTTCAATCTAAAATGTCCCAATTTCTTTAAGGAACCATGCATCTGCTCAACGCAAATATGCAGAGAATATCCAGCACATATAGTATGACAGGGTTTAGCTATTGTATTTTCAAGCAGCTCAATGTATAATAGAGATGAAATGATTAGTTGATTAAATGATAAATGAGATTGACTGAAAATTAATCAACAAGTAATAAGTAATTTTTTAAGACTCCACTTTGTCAAATGTGAATTTAAACTGAATTTCTTAGTCTTTATTAATATCATATTTTTGAGTTTTGGACTGTAAAACATGCCCCTCCTGAAGACGCCAGCTTGGGCTCTGCTCTATCTATCTTTAGACACAGGTGGTGGCTTTATGGATTGTAATGTCTGTAAGTCTGTCCACCACTTTGATCCAGACTGAACCATCTCAGCAAATTTTGTACAGACATTCATGTTCCCCAGAGGATAAATCCTTATGACTTTGGTGATCCCCTGACTTTTTCTCTAGCACCACCAGGAGGTTTACATTGCATTTTTGAATGAAATGTCTTTACAACTTTTAGATCGACTGTCATGACATTTGGTGCAGACATTCATGTCCCCCTCAGGATGAACTGTATAACTTTGGTGAATATTCTGACTTGTCATCAACAGGTAAAACATACTTTACATTAAGTTTTTGCATGTAAGTACTGTCATTGTGTGCAAATTAGCCTGCTCGTATTGGCATTTAGCTCAAAGCACCACTGGCTTGGCTGTAAATTTTTTGGCTTGTTTCCTGAACCGAATATTAAATCAAGAAACGCAGATAAATTAATAATGTGAATAATTGTAAACTGTGGCTCTAATGTGAAGTTTCTAAAGGAAGAGTGGATTATCAAAATACTGTAATGCAACAAGATCATACAGACTGTTACAAAAACCAACAGCAGTATCAACCCTACTATCAAATTGCTGCTGGACTACTGGGCATAACAACAGTGTATTTACCTGTTTAGTGCAGCTCTTGTACCAGACAGCACTATGACCACAGCATAGATTTTTCACACTGTCTCAAGGTCACATCACTGACCAAAACCCATCACCTTCCTGTAAAATGCAACTTCACGAAAGCCATATTTTTCTATTCCAGGGTCGGGTCAGCTAGAGATAATCAATATTGTTAATTATGTTTACTGGACGACTCACTTACATTGGCACGTCAAGTGGGAAATAATGGAAAAATAAATGTTGATACTTTGTGTAAAACAATTAGCAAAACAAGTCAGGATTAAACTTTGCAGTGTAAATTATCCATTTACTAAAATATTCTTTCATATGTAAATTAACACACCCGGACATTTAAGTCAATATACTAATCTGCGTCATTAGAAAATAAGATATTTTCACAGACACTCAAACAAACCACTGTGTGCCCACACACACGCAGACTCACACAGAGCATGTTTGGGGGCCAGCTGCCAACAAATGAAGGATCTCCCTCCCAATTCACTTGTTATTGTGCTGTCTGGGTGACAAGTATACCTATAGAGTGAGTATTTATTTCCGGAATGTTTTGTTCCGTTTTCCTGCAATGATGAATGTTTCTTTTATAAATCCATCGCCAGGCCTTTTAAACCATAAACAATATTTCTCGAGCCCAGATTCCTTGTGCAGCAGTCTTGGGGAACCTTGAGATTTCCAGGCTCTGATTTAATGGCTCGTAATTCTTGAAAGGCAATCCTTCTTCACCCTCCGACGCTCAGATGCACCATCCTTCCGGCAGCCCACTACACTCGGCCTCTGCTCCCCTCTGGATCCTCAGGCCAGTCCAAACGCCAGTTAAAACTACTCAGCTGGAAACAGCACCATGCCCCTTCTGTCACTAGCATTGGATTATCTGCTATGGGCTGACAGGACAGAGAATCCTGTTACAGTTTTTTGTAGATGTGTGAGTATTGCTACTGAGACACAAGTTTGCACTTAGGTCTGTTCCATGATCACTGCCAACAGGAAGATGTTATTTGGATATGTATATCATGTTCGACGGATATCGCGTATTCTCTTCTGTTTGCACAGCCTACATTAAGTATGGAGACTGGCCAATTTGGTGATTACAGGGGAGGCATCTCTGCACTTTGTACACGAAGCTGTCCTTCCTGACTTCAATACACTTTGTTTCCTGTGTGCTTATGAGTACTGAAACCACATAACAGGATTCTTATCTGGTACATCAAGGTGCAGATATAGTTTAAAAAAAAAAAAAAAAAAACTGTGTACACAGTTCTTCTTAATGACATTGCGTGCCGGCATATAGTGCACAGTTGAGTACATTCTGGGTTTGCGCACACAGATGACAAGATTTACCTCATGCATTATGAGGCGGACTGTCAGTTAGATGCAGCAGCTGTCACATTGGCTGATGTGTCAGTCCAGGGTTGAAAAGCTGAGGACCTTTGACCTATGGTTAAGCACACTGCATAGTAATCAGAAAACACAGTCTGGATACATTTGGGCAAACATGAGATTTCTCTACAGGGTGGTTGGGTGTTCAGGGGGCACAAAAGCTCAGAAATCTTGAAAAGTTCAGCATTACATTTTCTTTGCAACTAGCTTTGAAATTAGCTATTCCAGGTGGTTCAGATACCTGGAATACCATCAAGGTGTCTCCTAATGGAGATACAATAGGTAAATATTACTAACTTGGAAGAGAGAAATAAATCTGTGACAGACTAGAAGGATAGACTTTCTGGTAATCCCCTCAGACCCTGCTGAAGAGAAATCCTAGGCAGCTCTGCTTGCATTTCTGTCACCACAACAATTGCAGTCTTTCAAAAATGTGTCAATGTATGGGTTATCATGGTGTATACTATAAGAACCTACTGTATCTTTTGAAACTGCTAATGTATTTCTTGAGTATAGATCATGAGCGATATAGGCTAATAATGAGTTTTCATATTTAAATTTTTCCAGCGCTGATCCAAAGCCAAATATTACTAAAAGATACTTAATACTAAACTTTAACTTAACCACCTTTCTAGATGTCTTTCAGTGTGGTGGCACACAGAAGAGGTTAAGCTCATTTTAAAATGGCCAATAAATGTACCACAGCAAGTCAACTAAGTACAAGGGAGAAACAACAGCAAGTTAAAAAAGCAATCATTAGGCCGGTATCTCTAATTGTGTTGCTTCCTCTACTCATGTATAATCCCTGGTTCCTCGCTTTGCCTTCATTAACAATGGATGAATTAATTAGAAACCTTCATAGGATTTCAGCACAGTGAACCCAGGAGATAAAACACATCCTATTCCTCAGACCTGCTCCTTTCCTTCTATTTTCTTTTTCCGCTCTCTTCTCCCTGTGCTCTTAATTGTATTGTTTGCTTGTTGTGTCGATAGCAGGATTAATTTCACTATAGATCAGGATTATTGACCTTCTCGTCAATGTTATTTCATTTCTGTAAGGTGCTAATTATAGGGAACAGGGGAAAGCAAATTGCACTGTAACTTGTCTCACTTGGTTTCCAATAAAACAGAAAGAAAACAACATTAATTCCCTTTTAGCTGCCCTCCTTGGTGAAGTAAATTCAAACACTATCTCACTGTCTATCTATGGCATCTAGAAGGGACACTGTTAGCAACTGCTGGACTTGATTGGTCGATTTTATATTTAAGACACTGTTGACTATTCTGACCCATTCCCCTCCACTAAATGCCATTCTTGTCACACTCACTGCTCTTTTCTTGGTTCTCTTACTTCATTTGAGAGAGGGGGAGGGCACAGTTCATAAACAATTAACCGGCTGGATAAGTGATACACTCAAGCGCTAACAGACCTGAAAAACATTGTGTGATAAATTCTGGTAATTGAGTGGAGGGAGGTGAGCATCGGGCAACTGATACTGAGTTGGCACCATCTTAGAGCAGTTGCTGGAATATCCGGTGGTCTGCACTTTTGCATCATTATCATCTCATGAAAGGAGAGAGAGGGCACACCGTTTGAAGGAGAAGAATGTAGACATATAAGTCTTTGAATAGACAATCACAGTCAACAAATCAAGAAAGCTTTACAAGGGCAGTCATTTTCAACATTATGTCAGTTTTGTGATTGCTTTTACTTCCAAAGGTCTACCCAAGTACAGTGAGCCCTAAGACCCTCTTATCCACCCTTTTCTCCTTCTCTCCACCCCTCCTTTTTCCCGCAGTCCTCTAATGAACTGAAAGGTCAGAGCACTAATAAAACTATTAGCAGAAATGAATCTCTCAGATGTGTTAATGCACTTTTAATTCCTGTTAGCAAATTTCATCCCCCAGCAGTTTGCTGCCCACTAATGAGAAATAAAACGCCCCGCTCTAGGGAAGGGGGATGGGGGAATGGGTCGATGCTCCGGCTACTCCACAGCAGACTCCATACACACACACACACACACACACACACACACACAAGTCATATACACTAACACTGCACCTTACACACACCCTGGATGTGCTGGATGTTATTCACGGACCGAGGCCTGTTTTCAGCCCTGTGATTCTGCAGGGTTAATTAAAGAGCACATCTCCATCTGTTCTCATTCAGCCTCAGCTCAGTGTCTTCCCATCAAGCACACAAGACACACTCACGCACACACTGAATCACACTTAACTCTTCTTCCTCTGTTGCTCTTTGTCGTCAGTGACAAAAAAAACTTGACATTTAGGTGTTCACAGGGACACAGATAAACATGCTCTGACTTAAGGACATGATCTGGCCTCTCACCCAGCTTGTCTCGTGACCTGACTAATGAGGTACAGACAGGGCTTGACCCTGATGTCTAGAAGCCACCAGAGAATATCAAGCCATTGTAGGCAAGGCGTTCACTGTGTTTGTGTAAATGTGTCTGTCAGCCCACTGTCCCATGTGATCCTTCAGGGAAGTCAAGGTTCAAAAAGTATTCTGGGCCAACATTTTCCACTGTCAAGGTGCACATGCTAGTGGAAAAAGAAAATTCCAGCAACTCAATTCATTGGTGAATAATTAATGTATTGTTGTTCTTAGAACTGCAAGTAATTAAATATGTGATGTAGCAGCATAAATTCAGACGCCTGATGTTCAGAATATTAAAAAAAAGGGACAAAACTATTTAAAAACTATTTTAAAAAAAAAAAGGTTAAAAATAACCATGAATGCCCAATACACATTATCAGAGCATAGAACTATTATTTTTTCTTCAAAAAGATGGAAAACTGAGACAAATCGAGCAGAGCAAGAAAATAGAATTTTTTTAAGCTGCAACCCACAAAGGTTTAGGATAAAAACTTTTTTATGTCGATTGATTCAAACAAGTAATATTTTCAGCTGTAATCGCAGGGCTAATTACTGTGGCCGCTTTTACTGTTGTTGATACAAGTAAAGTAGTAAGCAAACAGTGAAAACAGTGACCAGGGAGTGCCACACTTGTGATGCAAGTTGCTGTCATTTAATTAACTATTTAACTACTGCTGTCCTTGTGTGTAATTATTTGTAATTTCACAGTACTACAGCTGATTAGACACACGGGTTATATAACATTTTTAGTAAAAAGAAAAGAAAAAGATGTGTAGTTGAAATATCTACAGTAAAACATCTGCTTTCTTTTATCTTTAGCTATAGAGGAGGAAGTTAAAAAAATAGAAAGTACAAGAAGGCAAATAAAGGCCCACAGGGGAGGGGCAGAGACATTCTATTACCAAACTAAGCCTTTTAATCAATAAAGAGATAAAAGATATTTTAATCAAAGACATATTTCCTTGTTTGTCTAATGCTTCTGCCGCCACCGTGCACATAATCTTTAAATGCTGAAAAGGATGCATAATGCTCTCCCAGAGAGCCACTCATCCATATAAACACAAAACAGGAGCAGTCAGCAGAAACACACACCAGCCCGGCCCAGCGCACAGACACTCCATAGACGCCAAATTACATTAGGATGGGCATATTAAGGGGAAATTGCATCCTGTAAACTAGAATATTATTTCTACACACAAACACACTGCTTGCGCACACACAAACCATTTTTCAACATCATATTCCCTAGCTCTGTGCTCACTATTCAGTAACAGATCCATACAAGTATTGTTTTGTGTATGTCCATTAACACACACACACACACACACACACACACACACACACACACACACACACACACACAAAAACAAACACAAAGCATGGTACTATTAGTGTGTGGGCTGTTTGTCGGACATGCAGGCATCCGCTAGCCGTGGCTAAAGCGTTCCAATGAGATTAGAGGGGTAACCGGAGCCGTCCCAGGCCCAGTGAACTGAGCTCACACCGGGCTAACAAGTCCAGAGGTGGTGGGCAGGCTGGATCAGGTTCCAGGAGCTAATGGGTCAAATACCAACTGACACTTAATTGAGTGATAAAGTGTGCGCATTTAGGTGTGTGTGTGTGTGTGTGTGTGTGTGTGTATGTGTGAGTGTGAGAGAGAGAGAGAGAATGAATGTTTGTGTGTGGTTAATTCACCTTTAAATTCATATGAAGAAGCTTTTTGTTCTAAATAATCTAGGTTAGTGTGTGTGTGTGTGTGGTCCAGGCTGGTATACTACTTACGGATCATCTTATCAGAGTTTGCACATGTCTGCCGAGCACCCGGGAGCAAATAGCAGCTCCAGTAATAGTGATTCATGCTTTCCGTCAGGCCCCCTGACAGGCTGGGTTCGATCCCCTGCTCAGCGCGCTGTAGCGGCAGTAACAGCAGCCAAGGCAGGCGCAGGACCACGAACATCATCATAACTGCTGAGGGAGTGTTGGGCTGCTGACGTATTGATCGACCCTCAGTTAGGAGATTTGATAGATTGACCTCGGACTCTTGACTTTCAACAGTAAAAGGATGAGGGCAAATCGGTAAGTCGGAGAAAACAATTGAGACTAAAGGCAAAGAGAGATACCAATGACTGAGATAGCTATCTAACTATGTTTCATTTAGGGTTGATTATTTTTATTGTTTATTAATCTGCCCATTATTTTTACAATTAATTGATTAAACTTTTAGTGTAAAGAGTGTCACAAAATATATCACAATTTCACAGAGGCCAAGGTGACATCTTCAGAAGACTTGTTTTGTTCAACCAATGATTATATAAAATAGAGAAAAGCAGCACACAGTAAACAGCAGCTATTTTTTCCTCAATAAATTACTTAATTGATAAACATAGTTGACAATACATATTAAGTCAATCAAACAGTTAATCTAATTGTTTCAGCCCAAACTTTATTTAGTAAGTGTGACCCTTGCTGAGATTCTTCAACACCCCTCAAGTTATGTATAACATTTACTCATTATACGAATAGCTTACTACTGTCAAACCTCAGTCACATCTCATGATTAGAATAAATGACTGCATGTAGAACAAGCAAAGAAACTATTATATCCATGAGGTAACATTCCTTACTCCCTGCCCCCATACCAACAGTCCTCAGGCCCAGCAACTCATCCGACCATCAGGCTAAGCCTAACCCTAAGTCTCCTTTGGGCCCTGTGGGGCTCAGGGGCCAGGAAGGACCAGAGAGGGTACAAGCTCACACTAACGACGGAGGAAACCGTGTCCAGTCGGCTGGAGCCTGAGATGGAGCAGAAGACCCTGCACCATTGTTCTGCCAACACGCTGACAGCTGGTGATTTAGGACCGGGGCTGCCCAGGAGCGTTAGGGGAGGGACAGGAGCGAGGGAGGTCAGAGAGAGGCTCCACAGGCACCCTTCAACAATCCTACCCGAATCCCTCCATCCATGAGATGGCAGAATGAATCATGGCTGACCCAGCGCAAGGCCTGGGCCTGGCCTCTCGCTACCACCCCCTATCCCCTCCATCGACCCCCTCCTCTCCCTGGACAAACATGACAAATCTGGTGTTTATTTACTTAAAAAGACCTGAAGAAAGAGCAAAGGGGGGCAGATAAAAAACAGTGTAAAATCAATACAGAGTTAGTAGTTCCTGCCCTACTGCTGCTCTTTCCTGTCTGTGCGGCTGAAGAAACCTAAGCTGGGGTCTAATAAGGACCCCAGGTGGAAAAGGGACGCAGGTGGCTTCAGCAAGCTGCACATAACAGGAGGGAAATGAAGAAAAAAAGCCAGTAGAGAATGAGCATATGGTACAAAATGTACATAAAATGTACTTTGCTACACATCCAATCAATGACTACCAAATGGGACTTTACAAGTACTTTCTAATTTTATTGACTGTCTATAATCACTACCATCACCAGATGAATTACACATGATGTGTGTTAAATGTGGATAAAAAAAAGACAACACAACAGCCAAAGTCTAAGCTGTGGGTGATGAATGTGCATAATCGGAGACGTGAGATAAAATTGGTCTCCGAGTTAGAGTCCAGACAGCAGAGCACTGAATCTACAGAGCCTCTGCTTTTGCCACATGACAGGGAGAAAACAGATAAGGCTTGCTCTCAGGGGAGAGGGAGGGTGGCCATCAAGCCAACCCCCTAAAAAGAAATAGCAGCGGCGAGCTGTCAAGGTTTCTGTCATATCCTACATCAAGTCAGCCGCCCAGTCCATCCCATTGCTGGCAAACCATGCACGCTGTTGTGGCCAAGGATGAAAGTGCTGGAAAATGGGAGTCATTGTAAACCATTTTCTGCCCTGGAGCCCCCACCGCCGCCACCACCACCCCCTCCATCTCCACCCCTCTTCTTCCCGACTCCTCTTGAAGACAAATGGGTCCAGGGCAATGACAGAGTGCCTGGTCCACAAATCACCGGCGGCCGGCCTGCTCGTCCACTGCTTCCTCCTCCCCCGCTGCCTCCCCCCTGCACCCAACCTCGCCCCTCCCCGTCCCCGGCCCCTCCATTAGTCATGTGCACGCGGGCAGCAGCCAGCAGCCGTAATTAGACAAGGACAAATCGCCAGCCACGGACAGGGACGAGTCCGGCCGCTAAATAAGGCCCCGTTTCCATACCGACCGGTGGGCGGCAAGTAGGGCCAAGGAGAGGACTGGGGTGTGGAAGAGGAAAGCGGGAAGGCGTCGGATCTGTCCAGTACACCCTGCGATCTTCTTGGCCTGGCCTGGCCTGGCCTGGCAACTCATTTATTATCCTACAGGCCCATGGCTTGAACCCACCTCTCACCGATACACCCCCAAACTAAACCCCTACTCCAACATCTCCATACCCCTCAACCCTATTCCCAGTAGGAATCTGGCAGTATGTCCAGACTGGTCTTAGTTACTCTTCTTTCTCACACAATGGTTTGAAACGAAAAGGCCTGCGATATACCTTGTGCAGCTGAGTTTGGAAGGCTACCATAAACAGATATTCATTTCATGAATATTAAACTTTTTTGCTCACTTTTGTCAAAGTGCTGAAAGTGTAAAATTCAAGATAGCATGGTTTTCTATACAGAATCTGGACACAGCCATTCATCTTTCAAGACAAGGGCGAGACAGAAACCTCATACAACTCTCCATCACATTCCTGTCAGTGCAACACCACTACGTCACTTGTTTTTGTGGTGGTCAAACCAGCTCTAAATAAGTAAATTAAGTAAGTAAAGCAAAGCTGGAGCGATAAAGAGCAATAAAGAGGTTTCAGGGTACATTAGGTGTAACGTTAGAAGGATGGAATTAGCAAAAATGAGAACCCGTAGAATCAAATTACACATGGACGAAGAAACCAGCAGTCAACAAAATATAAATTACAGCCATATGAGGGTAGAGCAGACTGAATCCACAGAGGAGTATCAGTAACAATTGCTTTGGCCGGGTCAGAGCTGCAACACACTCCCTGAGCAGAAAGGGGTCGACAAGAAACTGACCGCCCCATACACACACACACACACACACACACACACACACACACACACAGACACACAGACACACACACAGACACACACACAGACACACACAAACAGCATGCTCCACCAGAGCAAACCTTATTGATCTGCCTCCTAATTTCCTAATTAGTTTTTATTGGATTTCATAATCGCCATCAGGACACATCAAAAGAAACTCAAAACCCCAGCAAGATTTTCTGCCCTCCTCAACATAATTTTTTTAAACTGTGAAAAGGAAGCCATGTATTCAATTCCAAGTACCCAGATGTGAGAGCGACCCTGTTTTTTTTGTGTGTGTGTTTTTTTTTTTTTAACTTCCCCACCAGAACTCCTTGGACAGCAAACACTGCACAAACACACCATTTCTCCCATGTGCAGTAACTGATGTTTAGCATTGCACATTTTCTGCATGATCTGCTGCTATTTGTCACACTTCTGCTCTCTTCTCAGTCGCCTCTCACTTGTAGCACTTGTTAAACATACTGCAGTACGAGGTGCAGAAAATTGTGGAGATAAAAGAAAAACTGACACAGATTCTGGTCATTGGCTGTTTAGTATTTCCGCCCGCTTCTCGTAAGTCTTCCATGGCCCATGTAACTTCCCTGAACAAAAACTCTGAACTTTCCAGATTTTTTCGTCATGCCCTCTGCTATTCAGTGACACTGCCTCTGAACTACGCTAGCCAGTTGGCATTTTTCCTCAACACAGGAAACTTCTTTCTAAAGCCTGTGAATAGAAAAGCTGCTCGCACATCAACATGCTGAGAGATTGAACATCCAGCAGCAACCACAACTTTCCAAGAACTACAGCAGCTGGCCAGTGGTTTTACACATTTGAATGTTTTTGTAGTGTTATGTATGTGATGTTGAAAGACATACTGAGTACAGAAAGCAGACATGGTCTATAGGGAGTTCAGAGACAAAGAACATCCAATGTCCTCATTCACACTTGGGGATGGTTAGCCTACTGACATCTGTTTATAAGAGAACTAAATGCACAAAAAAACAATAGAGGACATTTTCACATTACTGGAATGACTGTCCCTTTGGACCATAGGCCTCAACTTCTGTTAGCACCTCTGCTATCATATCTGTTCCAGAGAATCCTTCTTGCACCATCTGGTGTGCAATAAATGAGGAGCGAACAGCAGAGGAATTGGAAAAGACTTAGACATGATATCTCTATACAGAGCACAGTTTTCTACTTAAACCACAGCTCCTATGCTAAAACACAAGTAAGACACTGGAATAATACTGAAACCCTCATTTTCTATGCCTTGCTACACTCGTTAAATGCCGACTGCCAGATGTTAATCAGCCACAACAACTGATTTCTGTTTTTTTCTCTTGTTATGGCCCATTTTGGGACAAAACCTCTGGCATAACACCAACACAGCAGCTTTTAAATGAGGGCGGATGGAGATGAAGAGGGTAAGAAAGCAGGAGATACCACAGGATTCTCTTTGATATTGACAGCTGCATCAGTAACTTTCAAAACTTCAGACTCCCTCACTTTAATTTTTGTAACACAAAACCCCATAATGACAAAAATTAAAAACATGTCACACTACCACTATTAAGGTAGGTTACTTCCTAAATGCATTCAAATTAACCAGATAAAAACAGAAATAAATTCTTTGTTGTGCATATGAATTCATACACTTGACACTGCAGACTGAGAGGAGCTGTATCCTGTTTGATCACTCTTGAGAAGTGATTGGAGTACACCCATGGCAAACTTAACTAAGAGGACATAATTTAGAAAGTCACACATCTGGCTATATAATAGGTAAAGGATTTAACAGTGGATGTCAGAGCACAAACTGAGTCATGAAGTCGATCGGAGAAGGAGCTTGCTAAGAATCAAAGTGGAAATGAAACAAAGTTCAGATTACAGCCTGGTCTGCATATTACTTTTGTTATACTGGGACCTCCTAAGTGAAAAGCATATGACAGCTCACCTGGAAACAAACAGCATTAAAATAGCTCTTACAGCCAGAGGCAATTCAACAATTCAACAAGTACAACTTCTAGCAAAAACAAGATACTCAACAGTTATTTAATACCTTATTTAACATAAAGCATGCAGTGGCTGCATCTTGGTACTGAGAAGAGTATCAGGCTATATCTACCTGGCCTGCCTGGTCACTCAAATTGGTCTCAACAGGTCTCCTAGTCTGCATAGTCACTTAGTGTTTCATTATAGCCCTACAAACAATTTAGTTGTTCTCATTATATGTAGGCTATTCATATTTGTATGACCAACTTATTCTGCTGTTAGATGGTGGTGGTGGGTTTACATACCCCAATAATTGGTTTGTTGTTTATTAATGTGTCTGAATAATGCCATGAGGGTATTATGGGTCATGTAAATGGCCAGACACAAAAAAATAACTATGAATTGATTCCCTCCCTCCCCTCCCCCCCCCCCCCATCCCAGCCACCCCAGTTCAGCCACCCCAGTTCAGCCACCAAATTCACTATTTTAAAGCATTTACAAATGAAAAGCCAAGTCAATAATCATGGCCAATGATGATTAAGTATGGTGGATCAGCATACTTGCCAACCGCCAGACATCATAGTCTAAATCTGGAGAGCCAACCAAACCACGGTATCTTGGGATCTTCCACCAGAAAATTGTTAATTTCAGAGACTGTTTTACTGCATTGCAGTGAATTTATGGAGTCATTTTATTGCCGAAATGTGGAGTCGGGAGGACGGGGGAAAGGGGGCATTGAAAAAAGGGACTCTCAGGAGAATCTGGAGGGTTGGCAAGTAGGTACATCTACAAACACTAACATTGTATGAAAAGTAAATGAAGGAGAAAAACGCACTGTTCAAAGACAATGGATCCAGCAGGATAATTTCTTTCAGAAAACAAACTAGATTTTATTAAACTAGAAAAGCCAGCCTAGAAATAGAAGAGAAGAAAAGAGTTATTTTTTGTTTGGACATAATTTCTTATTATGTCAGTAATTCACACATATTTACTGTCTGATAAATAAGAGCTAGGATAAATACAAACACATGATGCACTATTGCAGTATAATGCATTCATGACGATGGCCTGTCTAGCCTGTCTGCTGGACTTTAACTACCCTAAATGATTTGTTGCAAAAGAGCTCTCATTTGCATGACTGTTTAGATGTCAGTAGAGTTAAACTGTCAGAACTAACCATTAAATCCATGCAATATAATGTATTGTCCTTAAATTGTGATAGTTGTATATGCAGAGACAACATTAACACACTGAGTTTGTCTTCCCTCGACATTGGAAAATCAAACTATTACATTAGGATACACACATAAAATCAATGAATTGTTGAACGAGTTGAATATAACATACTATACTATATGCAAACACAGAAAGATTTTATTGATCAATGAGATCAATAAAACTGGATGAAATACTTTCCTCTTTTTAAAGTGAGAAAAAGATGAATGGCCTAAAATAGTTCAATTCAAACACTGAACCACTTTGAACTCTTGAGTTTAGGTGTTCAGCACTGGAACCTATGAGCTGAACAGTATGTGAATCCCATTTGCATTACAGGGTTTGTATGGTAGTATAGAGCCGCTCTGACTCTGGCTCCGACTGTGGCTGGCGAGTTTATTGCGTTTGGGGAGATTTTTATATAGCAGCGGCGCTAATCATTCAGCAGCGACACTGTGCTGGTATAGGGAAAACACTAAATTCCATTCAGCTGCTTTTCAGTACCCTGGTATTGTGGATGTTGGCTCACTGTCACAGCTCACTGGGACACTTGAATAAAAGGCAGCCATCGCTAATGTTATTAGTAACACCTGTGTTTTTCCCACTATGGCAAGTCAAAATGTCAGTTGTGAAGAAGGCCCACCACAACTTTTTTCCTGTCCGCATCTGAATGTGTGATATCTGATTTGTCTAGTTTGGAAAGCATTTTTGAAAACACAGACTTTGGTTTGAGGAACATCATTTTAGTCTGGATAGAAGGTCAAAATTAAGAGAAAAATACGCTTTAAAATGTTGCCACCTTAGTGTGGACATGGTCTTGGATTAGGGAGGCTCGTCTGGATTAAGAGAAAAACCCACAGACCAAAATACAGACAGGTTCCTGAAAAAAGAACTGCTTAAGAGCAGACTTCAGACTGGTGCTGGTGCTGACATTTCAACACAGCTACCCTATACACACAACCGTGGGACAAGTCTCTGAATGTCCATCAAGCCAAAACCCAGATTTGAACCCCACTAAAAACACAAACCCTGAAGAATGCCATTCAATAGCTCTATCCATCCAATCTGACACAGATTAAGAGAATCTGCAAGGGAAAAAAACAGAGAAACCATATAAATCCTGTTGTGCAATGGTGGTACAGGCATATCCACTAAATACCTGAGAGTATAGCTTCTACAAAAGTAGGATCTGAATCTGAATATCAGTATAAATGAGACATTTCGTCACCATGCCAGACAGATAAAAATCGCAGTATAGACGGGAAAAAGGTACTTACATTTTATATACATTAAAGCATGTAAGAGATAAAGAGTGTTAAAAATGTTCTCTCTCTCATCCCATCCCTCAACTTCTCTCATCCAATTCATGCTTTCACCCCACTCTCTCTTCCACAAATCTTTTTAGTTCAGGTAAGTCCCGCCTGACGGGCCTCTAAGTGACCCTACCACTTCCATCACATCAACCCTTGCTCATACTGAGGTGTGTAAAGGGGGCACAGGACGGCAGAACAAGCTTAAATCCCAGTGAAGATGTTTTTGGCCTTGATCACCGTGCCCATCGATCCTTGGCTGATTCCCACTCAGATACGTCTTATTTTATTAGTGGCTTCGGCCTTCTGCCGCCCCATTCCGCTGTGATCAATACCAGCATGGGGATGGCCCATATTTTTCTCACTTTTAGTGCCTTAACGCTGTTTAACCGTGTCACCTGATAAACGACAGGCCCTCCCCAAACACTGATTTCCTATTGATTTCTCCCTCATTCAGCCATCCCTCCCTTCGTCACTCTCCCATTGTTTTTATCTCCAGTTATCTCCCCTCTCCTCCCACTGTACCTTCACCCCCACAAACTTAAGTAGAGGATGGACCTGCCAGCCACCTTTAAACCATTTCAACCACAGACACCCATTCTGTTAAGAGTCTGCTTAGGTCAGGCGAAAGGGTGCCTGGACCACCTCTTTTAATAAAAGCAAGTGAAAATATTATCCAAGAAAAACCTCACAGTTCACCTTGTTACCTATAGCATGTAAAACAGACATCATTTCAAACCTCAGTAGGGTTTGTACTGAAAGGTAGGTTTGTGTTTCTCAGTTTCCATCATTACCCACCAAACGGCCCGCACACAAACACTAGTGGAGACCTATCTGTGTGCATGCAAGCATCGACAGAGCAGGATACAGTGAGCACCATGCAACAGATGCTATGACAACCTGGAGGGAGACAGCTCCATCCATCATCCACTGAAGTCCTGATGATCGAAGCAAGGTTTGGACTACGGTGGAGGATGCACTGGGAGTTCCAGCAGGGCAACATACAATCCACTTAAAGGGCTTCTATTGGGCTATAACTGTATAAACATATTCAATATGTTTACAGTAGATGGCAAAATTAATGTGGAAATAGATTAACAGCAGTGATGAGGAAACAAGATTATGAACGTGAAACAAAAAGGGGGGGGAATATGTTGTGGACATTTGAGATAAAATGAAATAAACTGTTTGAATATTGGAGAAAACAAATTACAAAAAGAAGGATCGAACTGGTATCTGGCTGCATTACCTCTATCTCCCTTTCTCTTCTCAGACTGTACATTATTTATGCAAAATTAAACCTGCTCCTATTCCTGCTTAGTCTGGCTCATCCACTCAGTTACCTCTTTATTGATCTATCATCTAAGGCACTTCTGTAAATCCAGTCTGTTCCTCCCAGCCTTACTGCCATTAATGTCATTAAATGTGGGTCCCTTATCACCAGAAGACATCTAGATCAGCTGTGGCTGGACAAGTCCAGGTCACCATAGTGGCTTCAACGTCTAATTACAATGATAGTACAGTTATCTTTTCAATGTGAAACTCCTGGGTATATTTGAAGTTTATGTCTTGTGGAAACATAAGCTTTTGTAATTCTGTGTTGTTTAGTACTTGAACTTTACACAATCCTCAAATACATTTTTAACCTTCTCTAAGAGATGAATAAAAAACAGTTCTCAAAGACAAATGGTCCACTCTTTGAAATCTGGTGTAATTCAAAGTTCACGCATGAAGTCTGAATAAGTAAACTGACACCACAAGCATCTGTTAAGGAATCCGATAACATGACCTGGCATCTTTTATTAGGTCTCTCACCCTTTAACAATGGGTTAAGTGATAAATTGACATTTACAGCATGGCCTGCCAAGTAACACTGGGTACAGAGCACACTGAGACCACTGACCGTGAAGTAATAACGAGCGAGTGGGCAACAGCAGAGATTTTCTATTAACACAAGGGGAGAGGAGTTGAAGGGGTTGTGGGCTATGAAAGGACCAGTTTCTTGAACAAAACTGCCCGCTGTAATAAGCCACCCCCTTACCCCTCTGCAAAGTTATCAGGCTACAGCCATGGGAGAGCTTGAGCACCAGCTAGTGGTAGTGGAGTTTCACTGCCAAGACACCCCACACCAAACACATTAATCATGACCAGGGGAGTGTAAAATTCAATCGGCTCCTTCCATCCATTTCATGTGAAGCAGACTGAAGGCCGGCCTTGTAGTGCCTGAGAAAGGAAGGATGAAAAAAAGGGGAGAAAAAAGAAAGAGGAGCTCCCTACACTTCATCAGAACCCCTACTTCATAACAAATGGAGTGTCTCTCTGGCGGAGGAGTGCCATCAGAAACACGCGTTCTCTCTATCCATTTAATTCCGGCAGTGGAGGAAGGGTCAGGGAGGGAGCAGTGGGTGCGTGTTCTGCTCTCCGCTCGCCGCTTCCCCAGTCACACAGTAAACTACCTTTTAGGAATTGTTTCTCAATAAGAAATGATCAGTCCATTTATCTGCACCAGGCGGGCCTGTCTCCTCAACCAGACCTCCAATATTTTTCGTTTGACCTGATCAGGGCTATAAACTAGACCGAGACACTTTCAATTTGTCACCCAAGGAGGCCCCTGCGAGTCCCATGCTACTGATTGCATCCTCCCTCCCAAATGTAAAAATTCCTCCCATGCTTGAAATCTCTTAGATTTTTTTTTTTTCATGCATACAGCTACTTGGAAATAGAGCCTCTTGTTCATGCTATAGAAAATGTTCTAAGAGATAATCACATCCACACACCATGTAAAGAACATGATGTTATTTTGTGTTAATGACTATAGTTGGGCAAAAAGAGGATTTAATTAATTTACTCATGATTTTGTAAGTGAATTCAAAAAAATGTTCTTTCTCCCTCCTGCTAAACAAAAGCAACTAACATGTTAGCTTAATTTACACTTATTAATAAAGCATTCTAAATAAAAGTATATGTAAATATGTTATTAAATACAACAGCATGTTAGTTTTTGAAAATATGCTTATCACTGTCACTTTGCCAGGTTATCAGCGAGGGAAGATGTGCTTAACTGTCATTAAATCCAGCAGTAACTCTTAATGTTATGTCAATGACTCGAATCTCATGTGCATATACTCATATCATGATTACACTAATGGATAAAATCCTTTATCAAAGTATATGTATTGTGATTTGGTTAATTTTCTAGAAAAATCAGCTGAAGTATAAAAAGACTAGAATGTCTGTTTTTGGCTGATCCAGCAAATTAAATACATGACAAATCAACATAATTCACCGCATTGATGCAAAACTCATGTAAAAAATCCTATATTGCCATAAAGCAGTCCTGCACGTTGGTTTGCAACATTGCTAACACAACCAAAGATGTAAAGGGATAACAAATGATTATGGTCTCAAGGTATATATTGACATATCGCACAATTCTACACTTACATGATTTGGGATGAAAGAAACAGAATTGTGACACTGTGAACCCCTTCGACAAACAAGACCATCAAAAAACTGGGAAAATCACTTATTACTGGTTGTTATTTAAGGGGAGAAATATTAACCACATTGTTTTCTTTCAAAACATGTACAAACTTTGAACAGGGGGTAATTACAATTCACACATGACTTGCTTTCCCATCAAACCCTTTAAAACAGTTAAACATTCTTTGAATTGGATGGAACATGTCAATGATTTTTTGACAGTACTGAAATATGGTGAGGAACACTCAACCACGTACACACAACCTGTTCAAACTGCTTCTTCGTCCGAGTCACATGCACGCGATTAATCACTGATACCTCCGGCTGTCACCTCGCATATATGCGGTTACACAACACTAATAGGCAACTGAGTGGAACATGTAGAAATTTACCCTTTTTCTTTCTTGTTTTTGCCCTCCTTAAAGACATCAGGTACGGAAAAGCCTCCTTCCTGTCAGATGACAAAAAGACAGATTCAGCATTAATTGTACTTCTGAGGTTCCCCTAAAATACAGCACATACACATAAGACACCTAAGTCATAAGTCATGTCCCATATTGAGACACTGTGAACAAGCAAACTATGACATGGGCCTATAACGGATTACAAGCATTGTTTAATAAAAAGTGAACAGTTTTTTTGATTTAGGAGATTCAACAGTTTCATTAACTCTGTTTGTGTCATACTTGTCAACAATGATTAACTGCATCACTGAATAACAGACAAGGTCTAAAAAAAAAAAAAAGTAATATTAAGGGTATTAACAATATTGTCATAACACAAATGTCTTTGTTGGTTCTCTTACTGAACAAAATAATGTTACATAGAGCAAGGCTCAGCTTCACAAATAATGCAAAATAAAAGGAACGATTAAGTAAATGTATTGAATGGTAATGTATTTACATTCAGAATTCACCTTTTTTTTTCCACCCACACATATTCAAACAAATGTACTTGTCCTTTCACACAGAATAAATCAATTAGTATTAGTTGAAGGCAAGAGATGCTTTGTTGTAGTCCTACTCAAATTTAGGAATAGAGGAAGATTACACGTGACCCAAATCTCTAATCTAATTTACACTTAACAGTCATACTGCATGTTGGAACCTAGTCTCTGTTAAAAAGCCAACTACATTTCCACTGAGTGGTTATTTCTTTGTCATTTTGTAAGGCTGAGATAACTGGCCCAAAGACAAAAACTCTTGTCATCTCTAGAGGATACCAACATTCACTGCACTGTTATGATAAGCACTACTTTTCTTGTTCTACACTGGCAGACTGTCTCACCTTTCACTGCATATACCTTCTACCTACAATACACAGTCATCAAAAACATATAATTGAGATTTCTACTTATAGACTGTGGGCATGCATTCAAAGGAACACGACTGCAGTTCCAAACTGATTCATTAGTGCAGCCATACTTTTTATTTGTCAATGTTTCTGAGTGAGCTTAGTCATGTCTGTGAGTAATTACCACACCTTCATTGTAAAGTCTGTTTATGTTAAATATGTAGCTGTGAGGTAGGAGCTTTGCCACTGAAACCAAAGAAAAGTAGATAGAATTTGCCTTGAGATGAGTACCAGTACACTGGGAGAGCAGGGATACACATCTCCTGAAATGCCCACTTATATCAACATGCACATATCTGAGGGCTGGCCTCAACCCATACATTTTGCCTTTCGTCTTAACTTCAGGGAGAGAGAGTCCCTCTACTGCCCTCCACTGGCTGGCTGCAGAAGAATTTCAATCCACACTTCTCTCAGTAATACTGAAATAGCCAATACTCTGTGTGGAAAAAAAAATGAAAGCCAACAACAAAGTGGCTAATTATTATCGCATCTGATCGCTCTCCTGTCTGTGACATGTTTAAGTGACAGTGTTGCCTTGTCAGCTAGATATCTATGTGAATTTCCGGTTGCATGTAACGGGATGTGTCTGAATAATCCCGCTCCTAAAATTGAGGCTGTGTGGCCACTGTGGACTGCTACTGCATGTAGGTAACCATTTACCCTTGCCTTCATTTCTTCCAACAGTTCTTCTTTGCAAACTCTAACTCTCTCTCACCAAGGCTACTTTTTTTTATTTTGGTATCTGACAAGAAGCAGCTGCACTGACCAACAACAAATGCAATTTTACGTCAATTTAATTAAAATTAAATAATTAATTAAAATTAAATCAATTAACTTGGCTTCAAGTTTTGTTACCAAAAGAAATTAACTTTTTTTGCACTCAGGATGGTTGTTAGGGACAGAATAAACTCGATGAAGGTGATTTTTCTACTGACCTATCACTCATTACACCTTCTGTAATTGTGGAAACCTTAACACGTTTTTGTTCCTTTTACGTCAGTATCCTTCTCCCTGTGTCCAGCCACAAAGCAACTTAAGCATTCAACCTCTAACATTATATTTTCCATGAACTCTGACCTAGTTCTCCACAGTATAATGTTAATGCTGGTACAAGCTGCCAACAGTAAAATGTCTTCAAACTTTACAGAAATTGTTTTTTTCTCTTATTTCCTACACAAAGCATAAAATGTTGGACAAAACGCTGGGCCGCAGGCGGAAACATTATTACATCAAACAGCCAGAGTGGCTTATTTTGACTTTTAACTGTAAGCTAGTTAGGTAAATACACCCAAACAGCGGCGACGGCGGCAGTCGGGTTAGTTTTGTGCTATCACTGCGGTCAGTTAAATAAAGTGTTAGTATACACACCTTAAAGACTTCCCACAGCTCACCAACCACACACTTAACCTCAAAATATGAAGCCATGAGCAGACTGCCTCCTGCAGGACAGTCACTATGGCGGCTCGCTCAGGGAGAGTTGGCGCGTTTTTTTTTTTTTTCTTCCTCGGGTCGGCGCTGTTTGGCGACGCGGCGCTCAGTGCTGCCGCCGGTGGCTGGAAGAGGTATTGCAGCAGTCTGACCTCCAACCTGCGGGCCCCTGCTGATCCCCTCCTCTTACACACATCCCCACGACCAGTGGTATAAGAAGCAATACTACAGTGTAAAGGTAATTACATAAGTAAAAGTGCAAACGTATTAGCATCAAAATATAATTAAAGCACTAAATGCACTCATTATGCAGAATGGTCCATTTCAGAATCATCTATATTATATTACTGTATTATAATTGGAGGTGGATTAATCACTTTAATGTTTCAGCTGGTAAATGTGGGGCTAATTTGAATGGCTTTATATACTGCTGAGTGGCTTAACTTTCATAATGTATCATAATTTATTAGTTGATTTATATGTTGTATTAATAACCTAAATCTGCAAAGTAACTGAAATTATAAAATACATTTAGTGGAGTCAAAGTACAATATTTGCCTCCTATAGTCTAAAGTAGCATATAGTGGAAAGTGAAGTACATCAAAATTGTCCTTAAGTGCAGTATTGAGTGAATGTACTTATTTACATTCCTCTACTGCCCACAACCCATTTTTCCCCGAAACCAACCAGTATTTCTATACTGGAATACTAGATTGCCCCAGGTTTACCAAATGTTAGTTAGTTTGTGGTAATTTGATGAATTTGTAACATGTAAGCAACCATGTAATCACACTATCATTTGAAATATTAAAGGCGTTAAAACTGGATTTTTCCCATGGTACAGACACAGGACCCACCGTAAACATTTCAGCTTTCAATTGCGCTTTAGTCAGTGCATACAAATTTGACCCACTTTAAGGCCCTCATCATGTCAGCTAATATTATGTTTAGCTGCTGCATATTACCTGACAAACTTTACACAACCTGATGACCTGCACATCAACTTTGCACCTGACAAGAACACATCATAAATACGTTTCTTTTTTTGTTTGTATTACTTTTAGTGGCTGGACCTGTGATCAATATCTCATATTTGTGTAAAATATTCTTAAATATTTGCTGTGCTACAGATCACTGCAGTTATGTCCAAATGCTCACCATACTGCATCTCTCAATCGATTAATGGCTCAT
Source organism: Lateolabrax maculatus (assembly GCA_031216445.1). Lineage (NCBI taxonomy): Eukaryota > Metazoa > Chordata > Actinopteri > Acropomatiformes > Lateolabracidae > Lateolabrax > Lateolabrax maculatus. The sequence continues at coordinate 16,720,286 of CM062201.1, read as the reverse complement.
AAATCTAAGTCATATCACAAGAAGAACTAATACAGACACCCTCACATTTACCGATGATCTTCTGAATCGTTTCGGAGAGGCACTGTTTGTGGTACCACAGTGACACCTCCTGGCAAAATTGAACACTGCATTAAAAAATACAGTAACGCTGGTTCAGTGAAAACTGAAATCAAGAGTTAACACCAGGTGCATGACAATAAGGCTTTATTTGAGGATGTGAGGAAGAAATGGCAGGTGACAGTTTTTATCTCAGAGGTGAGCAATTACACAGGTCTACAGATTACTGCTTTGGCTGCATACATACAAGTATCAGCACAAATGAAGATAAACAAGTCATCTCGCAAATGTTTTTCATTTGCAATAAGTCTGCGAGGTGATCTTAAGTGTATAGGTCTACATCAGAGTACCATTTAACATGCAAAAGTACTTCATTTGTATATCCATCTAATTTGAGTTGGTCTACCTATCTACGGTAAGGTGTGTTGTTCTGTGGTTTGATTAGTTTCACTGAATCTACAGTAATAACCTCAAGAACAAGAGCTACGAAAAACCATGCAGGCATAAGTTAAATTTTGGTGACAGTGACCTTACTGGTTTGAAAGCAAATCCCAGTAGAGTAAAATGACAAACCTTTAATATACTGCTAACTGACACTTTCAGGGCCAAATACCTCTGAAGAAAAACAAAACCAGAAAGTACAAATAAAATTCAAAAGCAGGAATGTAGAACACATGCAGTCAATATGGAATGGAAATAACTGGCCATTTTACTGAACACCTGGTAGATGATGACGGTTACAGGGAATAAAAAGTACGCCTTGCTCAAGACTGAGAGAAACTGTAAGAGGAAAGGCAATTATGATGGCCAAAGAGATGGCTGAAATCAGATAAATGCTACTGTATCTTTGAGGCTTTGGACGCATGTCTGAATGCCCTTTATATCATCACAGGAACAAATGGCACTTTTTAGTTTTGATTTCACAGCTTTTCATTTACAATGCTTGGGAGCATTTGCACATTCCATCTGAAAATGAAATGTGAACTAGGCTGATAAAGAAAATTGGCACAGAGTGGTGACAAGGCCACTATGTCTGAGCTAGACTGTAGTTAAGTGGCAATACAGAGTGGGAAAACAAGGATCAAAAAGTAAAGCAGTCTTTTCACAGTATCATTATCGGACCTACGATCTGAGGTTGACTGAAAAAGATAAAGAAATGCGTTTATTTCTAAAGCAAATTCCTGAAAATATATTCAACTACATTCTGTATGAAGGTACATAAAGTTTAAGAAATCAAAAATAAATTGGAGATAAAGAGAACCAATTACAATATAAAGGCAGCCAGGCTATGAGGGAAGCAAATTAACCAAAACTAAGCCATAAGTCTCTCAAAGGGAAACATCCTCACATTCCAGTGTCTTCCATTATTTATCATGCAACAGGAAATACAGCAATTAAAAAAATAATGAAGCCAAGAACCAGGTATGGACGGGCCTGTGACGAGCCGTTCCCTGGACCTGAGCCTGCTCTGACTATGTACAAGTAGTGAATGAAGTGAACTACATGACCATACTAGAATGGGCACTAGTCAGGCACAGCCTGTCGTCTCACATTCATCGACATTTACTCTCACAGATCAAATATAAACAACATCACAGCCAAAAATCAAGATAGACGCTTTCAAACGAAGCAAGTCACACGTGTTAATGTCAACACTAAATCCCATTCTAGCATGGCCACATAATGTGGTGGGGTTGTGCAGGTGGACATGGACAACAAATATATATTCCATCTTTATATACAGTGAAATGGAGAGGGGCACAGTGGCAATTAGACAGGCCTTTTCTGTCTTCCTGTCTTAATGTGGTGAAAAGGTGGCAAGATTTAGAGGACCCGGGACCTCTTGCTGGCCAGTGAACCATGCTGAAAGAGAAAAGGGACAGAACACAGTTAATGTTAAGTCAAAATAATCCTGTAAGAAGACTATTAACGCAGTCAATAAATGGTGGTGTCAGAAGCTCAGAGAATATTGTGAACAAAACACAGCAATTATTTATTTAATATAACTGGGACTCCAGCCACAGTGAACTGACCTTTTCAGGATATTCACAGCAGCAGAAACAGTTACAGACAAATAATAAGTAGGAGTATGGGGTTTCTTTCTTTGACCTACCTTGGCCTGCTTGTAAAAGTGAGGGGCCAGCTCAACCAACCAGGATGACTCCACAGCAGTCACATCACGCATGTAGTATTTTGACGTCTGCACCACTTCATTGAAAACAACCCTGGAAAGGAGACAATGCAAGATACTTAAGTGTAGTGTAGGAAACACATTTAAGTAAGAGAGCATACATGCACGTCAATTCTCTGCATACCATAAATGTATAAGAATAATGGAGCAAAAAACACCACGCTGGGAACATGTGCAGAAGAAAAACGTACTGACCATTTTGGAGGTTTCTCTCCAAACAGCACAGAGTTGGGGTGGATGTGAAGCTCACGATCGTCTCGTAAAGTCCTGGCAGAGCAAATGAATACAAGAGTGTGTTATGTCATTTAAAAGTGTAGGAAATGGAAATTTGGTATTGCTGAGAAAAGTTACACATCTAATAGAAGATTGCTAAAAAAACAAGAGCACTCTCACCGGTAGGAACCAGAATGGTGAATGCGGGCTGCATTAGCAAAAAACCCAAATACAATGCACTTCAAGATCACATCAGGGTCACCTGTTCAAAAGAATGTAGCAATGAACATGTCAAATTACCATTTTACAGTTTAGTCATGTATAAGACAGTGATGGGAAGTTGAGTGTTGTCAGCAGAAATGAACCCTTTTTTTTTTTACAATCAAGACATGGTTATTACCATGTTTTTTCATACAAAAAATCAAGTTTTTTCAAAGTAGCACACATTTATGACATAAAAAAGAAAAAAAGAGGTCACCAGCTACTGTCGCTACCTCGTCGGAACATGGAATTGAGAGATACAACCCCACATATTTCATCTAATAAAAATGACGCATACATACCCTCGCTGGAAGTCCGTGGCACCTTAAACTTGTTCATGAGACGCCGGAGCTGCTCCCGTACAGTCACAGCCCGCAGCAGACCTTTATAATTGAGGAAGTGTTCCTGACACCACTGGGAGCTCTTCTGGTGCTGCAGGAAAAAGAGGAAAATGTTTCATAATCTTGATCATAGTCAACTTTTTCCTTAACTTTTGCTGAGTTCACAAACCCCAAGTGTTGTGTTCACTGTCACCGACTGAGTTATATACTGTATGTACACACACACACACACACACACACACACACACACACACACACACACACACTATACCTTAATGAATGCTTCATACACATTCAGCATGGTGAGGTGGTCTCCCTCAGCTACTGCAAATTTCCTGTGCTCTCGGGCCTGCAGGGTGAGATAGCAAAAATTGGATAATTGTTACGCTGACAAAGCATTTCTCCCAAATATACAACTTGCTCCTTTTGAAAGCCTGTTTTCACTTACGGCAGCTTTCTTCTGATTGGGTGGCACAACAAATATATTCTGAATCTGCATCATTGCTGCTATGGTAACAATCTCTTTGGAGCAGCCAAAGTTTCCTGACTCTAGGAGCATCTTGGCAAACATGGGGCTGAGAGGAAACTCTGCCATCCGCACACCCATGGGATCAGTCAAACGGCCGTAATGGTCCAGACCTGCCAACAGACAGACAACTGGTTAAGATTCTGCATCTTGTGCAAGGACACCTTAGCTTGTAGATGCTTGCCCACACAGAATTTTGAAGACAACCTGCAGCTGAAGGACAGTTTCCCTTTCTACTTTTTACCCTGCTGACAGCCTTGTGTCTTACCTCCCAGAGCGTAGAGCAGCTCTAGAGCTTGAACCATGGTCTGAGCTGGAGGAGGCTGCAAAAGTATGAGAAAAAATAAAATGCATCTTAAATAAAAACAGTATTTACCCTGAAAGACAGAAATAAGTGAAAATCTTGTGTACTTGGGAAGTCTTGTCGTTACATCTTTAAAAGCACAAATACACAATGACTGCATTTATTTTATGGTTTCTACGCATTCATCCCCAGGGGCTATTCTCACTAATTAAAATGTAGAGAACAATCCCTTTCACAGTGGGTGAACACATCACAGCCACCCTGTGGATGCAAAGTGATCTACTCACAGAAAGGAAGCTGAACCGCAGCACGTTGTCAATGCCTAATGCTTTGAGCTGCAGGATGACAGGGGCCAAATTGGTGCGCTGCATCTCTGGCACAGTAGAGGCAGGCAGTTTCTCAAAGTCCTCCTCTGATGAAAGAAACAGAAGCGATAAGAAACACAGGGAGGGAATGACAAAGGGTGACAGGAAAACAGGCCGAAAGGGTGGAGGGAGGAGACTACAACACTTTTCAGAAATGTTAACAATGCACAATTCCTCTCACAGACAATATTCTACGACACTTATCCTCATTCTTCCCGTCCTGCAAACTCACACATACCTGTGTATAGTCTAAAGCATTTTCCAGGTCGGTTTCGTCCGGCTCTCCCAGCCCTCTGGCTGGCTGAAGCCTTGGAGATAGGTGTAACCACCAGCGACTCAATGGCTGTGCGAGGATTATAGGCTCGCAGCTTCACGAACGCACAGTCAATGACAAATACGATTCCATTTATAGTGATGGAGGTCTCGGCTATGTTAGTGGCCACCACAACCTGGAACAAACATATGACAGGAATAAGTAAAATGTTTTATAAATTACACTGTTTTACCAGATATTGTCTCTTATTCCGATATCGGCTAAAGAATTTTGTCTTCACTTCCTTGATTCCAAATAGTATGGCTGATTTACCTGCAACAGAGGCCATATATGGAAATCATGATATACAGCATCTTGTGCACTAATAGTTGGCATCTCTGCCATTTTATGTATAGCCCAAAATACTTATGTAAAATATAATTGTTTGAGAGGTATTAAAAATATTGTCAATGTAAATGTGTGACTGTGTAAATAGATATCAATGACAACTCATTTTCTTGTTCCAAGAGTAAAACTATATCCACCAGAATCAATGTTCAAGAATTTTAATCTTTTAGTATTTTTTGGTTTGCTGGTTCCAGACATTTTAATCTCAGATTTGTTCAGGATTTCAAGATCGGAATGAGAGACTGAAATGAAATGTGAATTCAGTCTGATTATTGGGCTACTTTTTGGTTTTGGAATATATACCAAATAATGAAAATGCAAAACTCCACAGACTATAAAATTACATCTGATTCCTTCTCTCTACAAATTCACAAAAACAAAGGCAGCATATTTACCTTGCGAACAGAGGATGGCGCCCTCTCAAAGACCTTCATCTGCTCAGCGTAAGGTAGACCGGAGTACATGGGCAAAATTCTCAGGTGTTTCTTCATGCCATATCGTGACAGAGACCTAGCCTGCTCCTGCAGAAGGGACACCACCTTCTCCACCTCCTCCTAAGGGGAAAATAGAAGGGACGATAATAAAGAGATGATTCAGACAAAGATGAAAAAAAAAGACTGACCACACTACAATATAATAATAAAATAATATGCTGGTGTAATTATATACGATCTACACCCTTCTGTCAAATGAAAGTAACTAAATAAAGGTTGAGTACCGGGTAGTATTAAAGATTTGGCCACTAACCTGCCCAGTGAGAAAAGCCAGTACATCTCCATCATCTTCTGTCTCATGGATCTTCAGCACCGTCTCCACTGTGGCCTTCACATAGTCTGGAACAGGACTGAGCGCAAACAAAAGACACTTCAGAGTTAAAAACAAATATGTAAATTATGCACTATTTCCTCAGACTGCATTGTGTGTGCTGACTACCTGACAGTGTAGAAGACGTCCACTGGAAAGGTGCGTCCCTCCACGGTCAGAATTCCACAGGTGTCCTTGTTGGGATCCCCGGACTCGTTCAGGTTGAAGAAGTCATGGAATTTCTGCAGATGAAGTCGATTTAAGAGTTAGTAAAGTGAACATTAGTAAGGCAAAAAAAGAGTAAATACATTTACTTTATAGAAACAGGTTACATCGCTTCCAGCGAAGCAGATTGAGAAACCTTGAAAAGTGAAACTTGCCAGTTAATACAGTAAACATGGTTATATTTAAAGTGGAAATTAGTATTCTTTTTTATCAACTAGTATTTTCCCAATGTTTTGCAACAACAAAGCAATTAAATACTATACTTGCCGCCCTTAATTTGACATTTTAAAATGCAACATACTACTACAGTATACTTACATAATTTGCATGTGTAGATAAAAGCGTTTTTTAACAGAAAGAACACTAGATGGCTGATATGGCATTTCAGCTGACTTGTTTAATGCTGAGCACAGTCGTGGCCTGATTGTGTCTTTCTTTCATCAGTGTATCGCATGTGACAGTACAATGTGATCTGACCTGACATCAACTTCTCCTCTGTCTGTCTTTGTTTCTCGCTAATCAAGCATATCTGTTCATCTTAATGATGCAGTCACCTTGGCATCCAGAGTGGCAGAGGCCACAATCAGCCTGAGGTCTCGCCGCTTTTTCTGAATCTATGGAAGAATCAGAGAACACAAAACACAGTGAAGAGGAAAGTAGAGTCAGGGCTAGAATTCGAAACTTTCCAGGATTATTTTTATGGCAAGTAAATTATAAATGAAAGTTAAACAGTAAAGTTTAATTTGTTCCACTGACAGAATTAGCTGGAATTACCTTCTTTAGTAGTCCAATGGCTATGTCTGTATACATGGTTCTCTCATGTGCTTCATCCAGCATCAACACACTGAGGATAACCGCACAACAAAAAACATTAGAGTGAATCCAGCCCAGGACTGATAACAAGAACACGTTTACATGTCCAATAACCATTGGCCGGTTTCACAGAAGACATTTTGTCACAGCAGGCAAAACACAGGTGTAAATATTAAAATTAAAGATGGCTGAATTCCTTTTAGCTGCTTCAGTTTCGCAGTCCTGGTATTGTTCATGCTGGCTCAAACGTCACACCGTCATGGCTTACTGGGAACAGACGTTCCTGTTCTTAGTTGCTGTTATTAGTGACACCTGCGCTTTTCCTTCTATGACAAGTCAAAATATCTGCTGTGAAAAACGGCCTACGTGATGCCTTTATTACATTCACATGCCTGTATTTTTTCAAAAGAGGATCAGCCATCATCTCCCGCACCAGCATGCCATCTGTAAGGAACTGAAGCACACAGGGGCACAATTAAGTACTGCGAGCAACCAAACACAGGACAGCTTGTGATGAAGGCTTCACACGTCTGGCGGGGGAATACCTTGATCCTTGTGGCGTGGGGATCGGAGCAGTCATCAAATCGGATGGTGTAGCCCACCTCATGTCCCAGCAGCGCCCCCCGCTCCTCTGCTAAGCGGTTGGCTACCTATCGGCGGGAAAGAGGGGAACAATTACGGAATCGGAAGCAGGCGTGTGTCCTTCAGAGAGAACTAAATAACAGCGGCAAAGAGTGACGGAGCTGGGTGGCAACGGGACATCAGCGGGTCTTACAGAGATAGCAGCCACGCGTCGAGGCTGTGTCACTCCAATCACCTTCCCCTCCGCCGCCCAGCCAGCCTCCAGCAAATACTGAAAGGAGTCAGATGAAGAAAAAAAAAAAAGAGGGTAGATCAAACAAAGCACGAGATAGAGACACTGATGTTGCAGAACAGCAGACTGTGCATAAATGAAGCCCTAGCTGATCTGGTCCAAACCCTGCATAAAAAAAAAAAAAAAAGAGGCCACTAAGCATCAAGACAAGGTCATGTAAAACCACTATGGGAGTTAAGCCACATGAAGGGCACCAGTCCACTGCGGCAGAGCTGTGCCTTTAGCTGTCAGATTTTGTGCAAATGTGACTTTGAGGGTGTTTTCAGAGCAGGTAAAGAACAAATGCTTAACACATGTTCTCACTCATTTGAAACATTTTTTTTTTTTAAAAGTAGTGCCAAAATGTTGCCTGGACTGAGTTCTACAAACCTGAGGTATCTGTGTCGTCTTCCCACATCCTGTCTCGCCCACTATGATGACAGTCTGGTAGTTCTCCACCAAGTACAAGATGTTGTTTCTGTGCTGGATGGGGAAACAATGAACCAAAAGTTCACGCATGAACAGTTGCACGCCACTGACAAGACACACTGGACCCCGCGTTCATGCAACTCTCCCCCGCCCCTGTTGTTCCACTCATGCACGCTCAGAAGCGACGTGACACCTTGAAAACGGGGAGTTTCTGTCGCTGTTTCTCTATGGAGAGGGCGGTGTGCGGGTTGAAGATGACGGGGGAGCCGGTGGTCTCTGTGTTGAGCTCCCGCTCCTCTGAGATCCCCGGAGCCTCAGAGCCTGGAGCAAAGCAGATGGTGAAGGGTGGAGAGAAGATGTTTTATTCAAATGTAAGCGGGCTGAGGATTTGAGAGGATGAGAGCCAGGGTTTAGTTGCAATGCCCTGACGTGAAATGAAGGACGTATAGGCGATGAAAGCCCCCCCCACCCCCAAGATATTGCAGTTTTGATCGCATGTGTTCGTGAAGCTGGCGCACTTTCTGCCTCACGGCTTGTATGTTGTTTTTTTGTTTGTTTTTTTTTTTAATTTTGTCAGGTTGCACTTCGGTTCCGCAGAGCTAACGTTACCCGAGCTGAAGTGAAGCGGCTGCAGAGATCACGCAGCGGCTGTCAAAGCGGCTGCAGCCAAACCCGGGACGGACTCCGCCATACTACCAGCCTCACGTTACTAAATACAGCCCCCGAACACTCGCATGAAACGCCTTTATCTACACATTTTATCGTACTTACCCGGCTTCCAAAATTTCATCGTGGAAAGGGGAGCCGCCATCTTGGCCACTACGTCACACATTTTTTTTTTTTCTCTCTCCCTCTCTGTCGATGACGTCACGAGCGGGGCTTTCTTCGGAGGTTTTGTGAATGATGTCAGCGCGTCTGAAACCGGCTGCAGCACATGCATCTGAACCGAGCCCTGCGAGGGAAATCTGCCCCCTGTCGCAGCAGAACATGGCCACAAATAAGTAGCATTAGAGCCAATTTTAAAAGTTATAAGATAAGTCAAAAAATGGTATTGCATTTACTCGAGTACTGCATTTAAGTATAATGCTGGGGTATAGTTGGGGTGCTTGTACTTTACTTCCACATATGCCACTTTATACTTCTTTTAATCGTTTTGTATGATTTACAATTTAAACTGTAGGCTATATAGACACTGTATGTTGCTGGTCATTGTTGCGTTTTTATATACATTTATTTATACTAATACACCTAGTTTTTCACCTACTTGTATGTAGGTCTATATGATAGTTCTTTGTTTATGTTTATTTTGTTCAGCTTTGCTCTTCTTGTCCTTGTTTTGAATGTCTATTTCTATCTCCCTGCAAACTGTTTTTGGAACTGTGTGTAAGTAACACTGAGAGCAACTTAAAACCGGAGTCACATTCCTCGTATGTGGGCACATACATATTTTACACTTGTTTATCTATCTGATGCTGTATCCATCTGCTGCTGTAACAAGTGAATTTCCCCAGTGTGGGATGAATAAAGTCTCATATTACCTTTTTATACATGGCCAATAAAGCATTTATGAGACAAATATTGTGCTTTTTCTCCACTAGTTTATCCGATAGCAATGATTACGACTTACTAGATCAGGGTTTTAAATACAAATCAGTCAGCTGACTAAATATGATGCAACCAACAGTAATTTAAGTAGTTACAATCAACCATCGACAGCATTAAAATACTGCTTACACATTAATACATCACTAATAATGATTCAACAATATAACTCTTGACAGGGGCATTCTCCTGTCCAATGAGTACTTTTACTTTTGATACTTTAAGTACAATTTGCTGTCGATTCTTTTTATCTTTCTACATAAGTAAAATTACAAAATGAACATTATTCTATATTATACACTTGTAAGTAAAATAGTTAAGAAATGAAAGAGTTCTTCAACGACTTAGACCTGACAGCTGTGGCTGTGTCACTGGATGCAGAGAAAGCCTCTGACATGATCGAATGGCCCTACCTATTCTTTTCACTGTCTAAATTTGGCTTTGGTCCAGATATTTTAAAATCATTATATAACTGCGGCATGTCTTCTGTGAAAACTATTGGTATTTGTCCTATCCCTTTTATCTTAATTGTTCTACCAGCCAGCGTTGTCCAGTCTCTCTGTTACTCTTTGTTTTAGCCTTGGAACCTCTGACATGTGCCATATGAGCACTCAACAAATAGAGGGCGTTAAACTAGGAGGTTATAACTATAAATCTAGTTTATACGCAGAAGACATTATTATTATTAACATTAAGTAAGTAAACATATGCAGTTTATTCCATCAGTCCTTAGGCTTATCAATATATTGAGAACTTTTAGTAAGTTAGTAAATGTGAGGCAATATCTCTTAACTGTAATACTTTTTCTACTGACTTAAGTAATGCCAATGCACCTCGGCAAATTATAATGGAACTAAATAATTGGGTATTATAATCATACCCCTTATTTCCAAAATCTATGAATTGAATGCCCCATGTTTATTGAAGAAAGTAAGATGTGTGTGGGGAGGGCTGAGGTGCTAAAGATGAATATTCTCCCATGATTGGCATTAATTTCACCAACCATGCAGTTTCCATTAATCTTTAAGGAGTTACAATCTTTGTTCTTATCCTTTTTGTTGAGTAATAGGGAACCAAAAATAAGCCTAAATAAACTTTCAGTGTCAAGACATAAGGGTGGTCTGGCTATGTCAGACATTTACCGATATAATTTATCTTATAACGCCAGATATCCTTTGGCATTAAGTTATAGCAACCCTATTTTAATTGGCAGTTGGGTAAGGCATAATCTTACCAACAAAGTATCTTTGGTTTCTTTGTGGTTTCATCCAATTCCTCCTGCAGAAATTGATAATTTACTTCTTTAAATTCTCTTGTAGAATTGCTAAATTAATCCATAAAAAGTTCAAAATTACGGGAACCTCTCCCCCATCTTGCCTTCTTTGACATAATCAGCAGGAGGCAAACCATTATTCAGTGCCAGGTGGCAGAGGTCTAACATTAAGTCTCTGGGAGATAAAATCAGTGATATGAAAATAGTTTCATATACTTATCTGAAGGAAGATAGAAGAGGCACCCTGATACGCAGTCAATGGGAATGCCCTGGAGTGAACTCCCTCTGGTCAGTGGTAACAAATGCCCTCACAGAGATCCTCCAGGTTGTTTTTCATAAATGTCCTAGACTGTGTATACTAGGAGACAAAATAGGTGGGTTATCTTTAAGGAAAATGAGATTTGTAACATTGTGTTGTCTTGCTGCTAAACTGAATTTTTTTATGAAATGGAAGAAACTCTGACCTGTTTTAGCTTGAGCAGTTGGTTGGAAGAGTTTATAGACTTAACAGGGATGGAAAGAGCTGCGGGCACATTAAGGCACCTTGATCCGGGTCTAGAGGGATTGTGGGATACTATACGGTCCGGGAAACTATATTTGAACTCCTTACCAGATTATGTGTCATGGTGTATAATTAAGTTTAATTCATTAAGTATTTATTGATGCCCCCCTCTTTCCCTTATATTCCTTTTAATCCTTTGTTTGCTTTTGTGAATGTTGTTTTTGTGTCATTTGTGTATGTATTGTGCATGTATGGAATGTATGTGTTTAATGTCTAGTCTAAAACTAAAAGGAAAACATTTTGAAAAATAAATAATTACAAAATGCAGGGGATTATTTTTTATTGTTTTCTTATTTTTAATCAAGTAAAAGATACTTCTTCCACCACTGCTCATAACTTAAATATTGTATCTTATATTATTTTACTTATGAGTATTTTATTTTGTAATTTCATTTTCATTTTCATGTTCATTGATTTTTTTCAGAGATTTCAATTTTTAAAAAAACAGACACGGTCTCTTTGAAAATGGAGGCCAAATAAAGCCCATGTTTAATGATTCCCAAAAGATTTGATCAGAAAATACAATCCGTTCAAATACCAGCTGCGTATCTAATATAACAGTATTGTCACAAGAACTTTGCAAGAACTGTTTTTAAAAGTTCTTCACTATAAAATACTGAGAAATATGTTACATCAAACAAGATATAACATAAGTACAAATAAATCTGTGTAATACAAGGTGGATTTGACAAAAGGGACATTGTACAGAAGATACAGACAAGTTTAAATTAATTTCAAAACAACAGGTAAGACTTTGATCTGGAAGCTACATGTGAGAAAACAAATAATAAATTTAAATTAGTTCTACCCTCCTAACTAATGCCATTAATAAATGACATCTAGATATATGAACAGCAAGTCATGGCAGTGCACAGATCAGTTTTTAGTTTAAATCTGCGAACATTTGCATCTGAAAATGGCATGGATGTTTCCTCCCTATTTGCTTTGAGGACATAATTTGGATGGACAGATGGTTATTAATTCCTGACTGAAGTAACAGCGCATTGATACTACTGGCAGATACTGGCATCGGGATTGCATATCAGCTGATACATGTATCTTACCACATTTGTTTTTGATGTTAAAATTAGCATGAGTGAAATTTCAGCTCTGGTTAGCTACGAGTTTTCACATTTGTTGGACACAAGAGCCTTTAGAAGAAACAACAAATGACGGACTTCACTCAAATATGTGATGTTTATATTCAATAAGCAAAAAAACAAAAACAAACAAAAAAAAAGCATGAAGCTCTGAGTCACCTATCAATATTTTATGAAAACAGATGATTCCACCTTTGAAATCACAAAGACATACTGTTGCTGGTAACCTATAATGTGCTTTACTGCCATGACACTTTTTGATTAATTATTTTGTTAAATATATAATTTTAGAGTAAAATTTCAGATAGGTGATTCAACAGTGAGGCAGAATTAATCGTTTATTGGTAGTTTTAAGCATCAAATTTATTTGTCTCTAAATTTTAAAGTAACACTTCACAGTCATGGATTGATTGAACCCGAATGACTATATGACGAGATTTACTGCCGACTTCTTGTTACTTCGGTGATCAGCTCATGAGCTGTAAACTGGGATGGATACACATACTGGTTGTTATCTTTACTGTCTAAAATCTGCGTTCATGTCACTCTTCTAAAACAGAAGAAAGGCCTGCGGTAAACCAACAAAGACGAAAGGATCCTTATTCTGATTTACATCAAGGTACTGTTCCATCATAAATAGAACTGCAACCAATTAATGAAACTATTTGATTTCCATAATCATTAGTGTTTTGTCAGAGATGACGACAATGAAGTGGGGAAGGAAATATAACATATGGGAAGTGTAATGGAGGGTGCCTTAAAAAGGAACCCCCCGAGTAAGAGAGATGTACAGTATATGAACATGCTCATCACGGTGGTCTTGCAGGATCTTGTAAATCGAACTAGGATTCCCATGATGCACTGCACACTGAAAAGTCATACTGTATGTAGGAGTGTTGACACCCCTCAAGCCATGGAGTTCCTCTGTCTTGACAATTTACTTCAACACAAATGTTTGTATATAGTGTCCAATGAATTCGATCTCAGTCAAAATGTAGAGCTGTGTAAAAGATTATCCACACCACCTGGAAAAGAGAGGAAATGGCCAATTAGACACCAATGATCAAATCGTATGCTTCACAAACAGCAGATTAGTTAGATCAGTTAGATCCCCTAACTGACTAATGAGAGTTTTTTGTTTTTGTTTAGCCTAACACCAAATTATGAAAACAAAACACAAGACTGTGAATTTAAAATGAAAAATAAGATCTCATATAATACAGAGGCCTCTAGACTCTACGATAACAATAATGTTGCATGTTCAGTGCTTGTCACATGGTGCGTGATGGGTTTAATACAATCTTGGTCAGAGTCTGTGTCAGACTGAAAAACATATATTTTTGGGCATGTCAGATTGTGTGATGAAAGCCTGTTTACCTGTAGTTCTACGATGTAAATAGAAGAATTGAGGTCAGGGAAAAGACAACGCGGAATGCCACCTCTGCAAAGTGAGTTTGAGGTATATGTGTATTTTCAGAAGTAGCTTTACACCAGCTCGCCAATGTATTCTGACGTCATTAAATGTCGTATTCCAATTAGTTTCTGAAGCTCTAAATCAGCCACCAGTGGACTTGTCTTGATTGTCATCTTTTGTCTACGACAGCCCACAATCACACCGTGTAAAGGGGCTTATAGAGGTTCTCAGTAGGTGTTTACACATGGGAAGTACTTCTCTACATGTTACAGACGCAGTGAGTTTTAAATCATGAAATGAGATAAGTTTAATATCCCAAAAATGTCAGATCTTTGATTAGTGCACGCTAGTCTTTCCCTCTCATCTGTTAAAGTTGACTTGAAACCTGAATTTCTAATTTTTAGACTATACTAGGTCTTGTTTAATTTAAAACTGAAGTAAGCACAAAATGTCAATGCAGTTTGTAAATCATCTCCACCCAAAACAGTAGTGCTCAAATGCTACTCCACCTGACATCCAACATGAATTAACGGTTATCATAACATATACTATAATATTAGCATCCCCACCAGAAACAGAGCAAAAGATGTCATGAAGCCTTCCTTGGTGAGTTCCCACGTGCCACCATACTCTTCCTCATCAATCTGCTGAAAGCTGCTGAAGTATACATACAGGACGCCAGCGTTGATGATGCAGAATCTAACAAGGCAAACACATGAGGATGTTAACTTTTCAGCATTTTCTTTTACACAGTCAGATATGATGAGAGCTCTAAGCTCAGTTAAAGATGTAACGTTGATACAGGCTGTACAGAATACTTACATGGCTATTCCAAGGAATCCTTTCAATGGTGCAACACCCCATATCACACCAAGGATTACTGCAATAATTTGCCGAAGCCAGTAAATCACATCTAAAAACTCATCCTGTGAAAGAAAATACAGAAACTTCATTTAAAAAAAAACATCTTGATTGAAACAATGTAATGCCAATACTGACTTTAGAACAATACCACGCTTAAAAGCATCAGCATTGTATAATGCATTTAAATCCCCTTAAATTCATGTTCTTCTTTTGGTGTTTTCTGTATATCAAATACATTTTATGGTGTGTGTGTGTGAGATGGAGAAGCATGTCCACATCTAGCCCCGATGCCGGTAATGAGGGATAGTCCAGCAATAGCTGTATTGTTTGTCCATACATAATCTAATGTTTTTACTAAACAGCGAGATGCGTCGCCAGTCCAGTGTCAAAGTCTGTTTCTCCTTCAGAAAGTGTCTCTCTTGGCACTGACTTCTGGTGTGTGGGTTAGAGCTTAATTTAGATTGACTTAGTTTACTTTGACTGGTTGGGTTCAGGTTAAAGTAAGGGGAAGCACAAACTGAGGGGCACACACTCTTGAACCCAACAAGCTTGTGAGAGTGACAATTAATCTTCTAATCGATCAGCCAATCAACGGAAAACTGAAAACAATTTTGTTAATCAATTAATAGTTTGTAATTTTTCATTATTCTCTGGTTCAAGCCTCTCTAATGTGAGGATTTTTCATTATTTTTTGACATTTTACAGACTAAAAAGTTAATCAATGAATTAAAATATATGTATTAATTGATAAGAATTTGAGAGAACATTAAGGCAAATCTGAAAAGGCATTTAATTGACTTGACACCTTGAATTCAATGAGTAGGGAGTTTTAAAACCCTGCACCCTTTTGCACGACTTCCTTGTTTGTTTTAAACAATGCAAAAACCGCAGACACAATAACTTATAACGATATTCCTTTCGATTTGACAGCAAACGCAGCCAATTCAGATTAATCCTTAGCATGGCAGCTAGCTGCAGATAGCCTCCTTTATGAACACCGCACCACAAATAAGGTGCAGCGAGAACTCTGAGGCAACTGAAAGCAACTGCAGCAAAAAAAAAAACAGCTGGGCTACATTTTAAAAGGGCAGCGGACTGACCTTCTCTTCCCAGACAGCATTACTGTTGAAGGCTTTGCTCCATGTGGACTGTTTTACACCCCCATTCAGCAGATGACTTTCTTCTTTCCGCTTTAAACTGCTCGTCATTCTTTGCTGTTTCTTGCGGCTTCAGACGTCGAAAAGTAGGAATCCAAGTCTGATGACACCTCGAAGTAGATTTAACCCTCCAGCGCTGACTAGGGGAAGAAAGTGCAGTGAAATATTTGAAGGTATTAGAGGAATGAACGCTCCGCTGATCTGACAGATTTCAGTCGCTGACCGAAAAGGGCCATCTGAGCATGCGCAATATCGTTTGACCCCGGCTGCCGACAGCCAATCAGAGAGTGCGACGTTTCTGCTCCGCTGTCGCCAGAAACGGCTTAAACGGCTACAGCGACCCCCGGCGGCCAAGAGGTGCAACTGCGCTCAATTTACACCATAATCAAGCACACTACTGCCAAAGCAGGTTGTATGAGGTTTAAAATAAGTATAATAATTCAATATGTAAGAAAGAAATTACAGCAAAAGTTTTTTTGCATTATAACAACGTATTCTATAATGAAAGAAACTCAAAAAACAATGTGAATGGTGTTTTTTTTTTACTGTAAGCTACATCAAAATAAATAAATCGAATGAACGCCTTGTTATGTCAAGAAATAGTAGAATCTGATTTGATACAGTCATACATACACATCACATTATATTGGGGCTGAAACTAATGATTATTTTCATTAATCTATTGATTATTTTCTTGATTAATACATTTTTCATTTGGTCTGTAAAATTGTAAAACAGTCAAGCAAAGATGTTTGGTTTATGATCGTAGAAGACAAAGAAAATAAGACAGTATTTATTCAGAGGACAATGAAGTAATCATCAGCAATGGGTGAGAAAAACCATAAGATTAAAAGTAGAACATCAACTTCAAAATTAAAGGGAGGTAAAAAGAAATAAATAAATACTAAATAAAGATAGATTTTATATGATAAGATGAGATATAGTTTACCAATACTATGCAATTGGTAATTATGTTGCATGATGATGCAGTGGTATAATAAGAAAAGAAATACAGTAAAAAACAAAAAAGAGGAAGCAGATTTTGGTTTAATGTGTTGCTTCATGGTTTCCCCTCAGGCTGTGACATGCTCTGTTATAGTTTGCTTCCATGGCAATATCAGTTTTTTCCCTCCCAGTATTGGATTTGGTTTCTTTTTTTTCATTTTCTCTTAGCTCCTATATCAGTTGTTATTATCATCAAGTGGCTCATTTTGAATAGGCATTATATTTGGCATGGTTTGTTTTCAATACAATGACTAAATTGATAAAAAAAAAAATTTCTTTCACGTGAAGCTCCTGTCCTCAAAAAAATGTTTATGCAACATTACACTTCCAGAGTGTTTGTTATGGTCAAGCATTTCATTAGATTAATCAAAACTTAACATTCATCTTTTATGGTGTGAAAACATACACAACTGTACACCACAACCTGGGGGTTGAAACAGAGATACATTTGAGGTCATGAAATGCTTAATGGGACAGGAAAGAGAAAAAAACAATAGATTATTTGCTTCTGACTTTTAATCTTTGCTTATTTCATGTGAAATACATGAAAGGTTTACTTCTTCAGGCATCTAAAGGTTATTCAAATGAAACAATACTTAATTAAGGAGTGTTGAGAACAACTTTGTCTTAGAGGCTAAAATATGCAACATTTTATATTCTGACATCCAGTTATCCAGAAATAGTAGCAACTCAAATAAGAAGGTTTTTATTAGATGAACAAATAAAGCAACAGATTTTATTTAAACAAAAATGTGTGAAATAATGACTTTAAATGATAAAGCCATTGTTATTACGAGCCATTAATGGATGGTCCCTTATTTTACGTTTGCATTGGACTCTGTTGGAGTATTTTGGCCATCATTGAGACCTTCCTGTGGTTCTTTCTGCTGTCCAGCAGAGGGCTTTCTTTATGATGGTGAACACCACTTATTCAAAGTCTTATCTAGCTCCATCCTCTCTTGAATAACCCTCTGATGTGAGATAACCACAATTACTTGACCTTAACTGGATTGATATATTACCTAATTCACTGGTGTAAATGGAGTCTTTTGGCCAATAATGTGCTTAGAATGGTTCATTATGTGGTTCTAATACCAGCCCTAACACCAGTTGGACCAATATGATGTAATGTAATGTGACTTATGAGTGATCAGATTTGATGGAAGAAGAGAAATTAGGTTCATGTTTAAAACACTGAAAAGGAATATAGGAATACTGATCTATGAAAGATGGTTCACAATACGATCTCACATGTTGAAAATGAGCTCTCTCACTTCAGAATGGACTCTGATGATATTTTAATATATTTCTCACCTCTAGGACATTAGTATCTGTACGTATTTTGTTGTGATGTCAGGAGTAATATGCTTGAATCAGTGTAGTTATGACAAACATTTGTAACCCCCTAGATATGAGACACAGAAAGTGTATTTCAGTTTCTCTTTTGAGTCTTAAAATTGACCCACTAAGCACGACTCACATCTTCAGTTAGATGTGGGAGCTGTGTCATCATCTTTAATTTGAGTCTAATTGCACATGTGCATAATAAACGCAGCTTGATGCCTAATCAATAATATTCTTAGAACAGTCTTATATGAGGTGTTTGCAATACTTAGTAAGTTTAGTGACTCTGCTGTAAGCTTTATCTGCTATGATATTATTATTCCTATGAGAAGATGTGGAAAGTAATCATGTGTGCTCTTGCTGCTGTAAGTGAGCAGCTTTTTTTTCATCCACATATCCTTTTTCTAGAAGGCCCACAGTTGAGTCTAAGATGTCACTTTAATTTAAGTAGGCTTTTGTAAAATATTGTACTCTTCTTTTGGAAAAGCAAGAACCTCCATTTCACCAGGGTCCATTTTGAGAGTATCGCTGACTTGGGGTGGATTTTCAGGGTACATTTACTGTAAGTAGAGTCCAAAACTCCAGCAACACTTGTAGTAAAGAACAACTTTATTGTGAGACTGATATTTACTGTATACTGAGGTGCTAGTCTGTTGTAGGTACACCCAGCTGAAAATGTAATACAACAGCCCTGCAATACTAAATCCTAAGGTTAAGTTTAACTGTTTTAAAGAGGTGTTGGCTTAACTGTATGGTCAATTTGGAGGTTGCAGTTTGTGGTGCTTTACTGAGAGATGTTTTATTTAGCCACCCCATTTGTATCAATGATAAACTAAATATTACAGATTAGTTTTGGCCAGGTGCACTTAGTAAAGTGGTAACTGAGTGGATATAGAAATAGATATGGTCAGGAGGGCATATTAGCACTTACACAGGAAACACAAGTAGCAAAGTAAATGTGACTGTAAACTGTTTAAAATAGATTTTTTTTATTTTTATTTACTTCAGCAGATTTCACAAAAACAATGTTAGTTTTTCACTGTTAAGTCAAGTAGCAGTAATAAAAAGTTTCTATTACCATGCATGAGGATTTTAAATGTATCTGTGCAGGGCTGTATCACCAAAAGGGCCCCAGGTTCACTGTGTGTGTGTGTCTGTGTGTGTGTGTGTGTGTGTGTGTCAGCTGTTTATTTATTTATTTATTTTTTTTTTTGCAGTTCGATTACTTGCAAATGCGTGAGAGAATCTGCACCACTGAAGCACAGCGTCCACTGGATCCATGATCCTGCGGCCTCGTCGAGGCTGCGGTCACGTCGTGCACATTTCAAAATAAAAAAAAAGTTTCGTTTCAGGAAATCACCACAGACAAGCGTGCGGGCGACCGCTCAGATTTTCAAAATGACGTTTTATTATTGTCATTAGTACGACATCCCTCTCGGCGTATGCTCCAGTAGTCGCCTGGCACTGTTGAGGGACAACTTTTGTGCACACTGTCTCTTTAAGAGAGGACACCTGGGGGGGGGGGACAGGTGTGAGTCGCTGTAACCTCGCGTTTAACCGAGACCGGAGAGATCTCCCGTCCCCGTCCCGTCCCCCCCGTCCCCGAATCCGGGGGAAAAAAAAAAAAAAAAAAAAACTTGACCACGACCTCCCCGGTGTCCAGCCGGGTCACAGGCACGGCGGGGCTCGCGCTGCTGCCTGCGCGGCGGAGCTCGAGCGCTCACGCCAACTCCACCGTCAGTGACGTCGGCGTCACGTGTCCGCCTCTTCCCTCGGTACGTCCGTCGTATTTTCCTCCCCTCCGCCGCCTGCTCTAACACTGAGAGCCACTCGAAATAAACAAGCGCAAAAAAAAAGAAAGCAAGAAAGAAAGAAAGAAAGAAAGAGAGAGGGGGGGGGGCGCCGTTGTAAGGGACCGGTCCGGCTCCAGTGTCACGTTTATCACCAGCGGACGGACGGAGGGGGCTTACACCTATAAGTTGCCATCAGTGAAGCCCAAACCTCCCCGTCGGTCCTCTCCAGCCCATATCATTGTAAACTTTTTCTTTCCACCCCCCCACCACCACCAGCACCAGCAGCAGACCCTGCGCTGCACGGGCTGCACTGAGCTCCGACGGAGGCGAGGTGAGTGTGGATTTATGATGCACCTTTACACAAGTGTTTTCACCTTTTCCCCCCCCAAACTTGTGGGAGCTATCCGTGAAGCCTTACCTTTCGCCGGCTGCGCTTCGGCTCCGCGGTGCTGGCCAGCTGCACGTCGCCTGCTTAAAATGGCGACAGCCAGCGGGGGGAGAGAGAGTAGTTTTTTTGGGGGGGCTAGAGGGGGGTTGCCTTTTTTTCTCCCCCCCCCCCCTTCCTGTCTGAATTGGTTACAATGTTTAAAACCGATAATGCAGACGAGCCCATTAAGTTGGGGCTCACTCAGCCTAACTTGAGCGGAAGATGAACACGCATCGTTTTCGTAAATGTTTGACGCTGCTGCGCTCAGGGACCAGCGGTACGGTCCGACCGCTCAGTGTTTGTGGTGTTTCGGTGAAACGCTGCTGGTCGCTCACGTTTTGAGAAAACCTTGTTTACATGTCGGTGGCGATGATATGTTGTCGGTTTATGGTAAAGTCAAAGATTTTTTTTTTTTTTTTTTTTTTTGCGTAAGCGACCCGCAGAATTTGCCCAATTCTTCAGTCTGCGCTATGAATGAAGACGTTAGAAATCTCTTTGACCTCCTGTCTGTTATGAATAGGCCTAATAATGATTTTCAGAGTTAAGTAATTTACCACGGTCTATCCACGAGTTTGTGTTGGTAGGCCTTTTTTTTTTTTTTTTTTTTTTTAATTTGTGTCAGTAGCCGATCAAATGTCTTTGTTTACAGACTCGAGGCTGCCACACTTCTCATAAAGTATAAGTAGAGTCCATGCTTTTTTTTTTTCCCATGTTGCCTCACAGTCAGGTATGAGTTTGCAAGCTGTTGCCTTGGTTATTTATCATGTTAGTGTTGTCATGAGTGTGTGACTCCAGGGATTAGAGCAAAGCTTTCCCAGACAGCTAGTTTGTGTCTGATGTCCACGTGAGTGCCAGGCGTAGACAGGCAGCCTAATCCTGCTGTCTATTCCTCACCCAAGGTACACCTTTTACTATTAAAATAGGCCAATTTCCATACTGTTGTCGATGGTGAAAATGAATTTAAAAAAAACCCTAAACGTGGCTATGTGGGAGTTTTTCTTGGGGATGCTCCTAACAGCCGTACAAAAGTTTGTTGTTATTATTTATCTTGCTGTACTGTTGCATTGTGTTGCTGTGGCGATGCTGAGCTCAATGGCTGTACATCTCAGTGAACAGTCTCACCCCCCCCCCCCATCACCCCCTCCCACCCCTCTTTCTCCTTCTTCCTTTCTTTCCCTCAGATTGGGCTTTGCAGCTGACACAGGTTGAATTGCTTTGTATGAAAAGATTAATCAGTACAGCACTTATTTAAGTCGTATCTGTGCCTTGCCCTTTTTTTCATTTCTCATCTTGAGAATCTTTTGGTTTTGCTTTACTGGTTTCCTTTTTAAGCACCTTATGACTTAATGACATTGAGCAATTCTTTGTGAGTGTCAGGCCTTCAGTGTTGACTTTTCATCAGTGAGTTTCGTCTCCTCTCACTGTTGACCCATGTAATGACAGTTTACTTCCAGATCTCTACCACCAGATCTCTATCAAGTATGACCACAATAATCGAGTCAGCTGCTACTCAGGAGCCTTTTCACAGTCTTTGGGGAGAGCAGCGCGATCCACTCAGACGTCCAGAGCGAGCAGGTCTGGGTCAGCAGCAGTAGCAGCCTCTTGCTCTGCTTGGCTGGTTAACAGCTTGTGATGTCAGCCATTTTAGGTTGGACAGCACAGAGCATGGTACTCCGCCATTTTTCTCTCCCTCCCCTCTTAGCAACCCAGTTTTAACGCATGCACTGGCAGTGGCCACAGCAATGCAGCCGTTTGCAACCCACGCAGTCATCCGCTCCCTGACCTGAGAGCAGCCCAAATGGGACTCCGGAGCAGATGGAACGACACTGTAGGAACACTGTCATTGAGGTTTTCTTATTGTTGCCAGATTTGTTTAATGACTGAAAGAAGTTCAGATGCACAAAACATATAAGTGTTTTGAGTGGTGAGCCGTGCTTGTCAGCAGAGGTATGTGCCAGTGAAACTCTTGATTGACAGGAGGAGATTAGTTGGAGCTGTGTCTGTTTTTAAGGTGGGAGTAAATTAAGTAACTGGTAAGGTGTTTGTGTTTTGCGGGACAGAAAAAAACATGGCGAAGGATTTCTGTTTTGGTACAAAGGAGGAAAATAGCAAAGAGTTTGTGTTTTTGGAAAAGACACTCAAAGATGGCGAAGGTGTGTGTCGTGTTGGTGCAGACTTGATAATTAGCTCGTACACTTGGGGATGGAGGTGATTCTTCTTCAGTCCTCTGTGTAAAAGCTGTCAGATTTCCGGCCCTGTTTATGTAGCCGTCCCTGCGTTGCCTACAGTGAATATAGGAGCCCTGCATGCCTCAGGCCGCTGTAGGCCAAACACAAGAGCCACAGAGATCAAGGAACAGGGCAGTAGCCCAGGCAGATGTCTGGACAGGGACTCAGGCACTGAGTTAACAGGAAGAGACAGCATCAGCTCTGGCCAATAGTGTGCCTTGGCGATGGCGGCCACACCTAGCTGGGAGACATCAACACCGCGTGAGGGAGGCACTGAAATAGGAGCAGGGCAGGGACTCTCCAAATACCACTCACAGGGGTGTGTGGAACAAACAAGCCCCGCTATAGCCAGGGACTGGATGGCATAGGAGACGTGTGCGCGTAGGTCTGAGTAACCATGTGTGTGCGTGTTTACCCACACGCATGTGCTTTTGAGAAATGAGCTGGTGGGAGAGAGAGAGAGAGAGAGGGGGTAGGAGGTGGTTGCCATGGGGACAGTAACACACCAGTGGCGCTGCCGACCTGTCTCCCTGGGCCAAACTTGCTTGGAGAGGGAGGAGAAGAAGGAACGGAGGGAGGGGAAGCAGAGGGAGGGGGGGGAGTGAGGGTGAAGAGACAGGGGAATAGGGAGGAAAAAGAGACAAGTGAGGAAGCAAGAAATGGAGCAAATAAGGAAAGGGCTGCTTGTGTTGTACACCTATTTTCTGTCCTACTAAAGAGAGCATTTGTTACACACACAGATCAACATACACCTGTACTCTCAGCTCGGTGGGGAGACGAGTGTTTAGCATGCAGCTACGCTATGTGGCCAAGCTAAAGGATTTCGAGTGTGTGGGTGCTATTATTGGCCTGTACTCTGAGGATATAGCCCAGGCCTAGACAAGAGTCAGGCCAGCGGATGAAAGGAGGTCATGCTGTGCTGAGCCATTGACGAGGCGTAGATAATATAGGTTATGAACCAGGAGGACAAAAACATTGTCTTTGTGTGTCACTGGGAGATCTCTTTCTCTCACACACAGGGAAAAATGGCAGCCTCACTACCTCAGTAAACAAGCCTCACACACAGGCATGCAGGCAGCCACCCCCGCACGCCACATACACACACACTCACACACACACTCACACACACACACACACACACACACACACTCACACGAGCACTCATGCGCCCCCGCCCACCCCACCCCACCTCCCTTCTCTCCACGCTCAATCTCACAGGAAACCCACACATGCAAATGCTTACACACATAACAGACACAAACCCACCATCACCACATGGTCAGTCAACGTATGTGCAACATTCAAATTAAAGTCACTGGCCGATGCGCTCGTACAAGTGAGTCAACAGAACTCGTGTGAGCCTGGCGTTGCTGAGACATGAGCTGCCAATTTCGACTCGCCAATAATAGCTCAGCACGTATTGTGCATTGTTTCAGTCCTCACCTGTATGGGCCCTATGGGTCTCTGCTGGTTACTCTCCTTGTTGAGGCACAACTTTTGTCCTCAGATGAGTTCACACAGTTGTGGTTTGAGATTTTTTATTTATTTATTTTTTTACATGCCATCAGTTTTGCCATTGTTGCACAGTCTGTCAGTCTTAACGGCTGTCGATATGCACAAATGGTATTTTATACTTTTTGATGCATTAGGTGTTAGTTTGAGTAATTGTTTTGCATGAGGCACTGACATGCATGTGTGGGCACATGCAGACACTGAAGCTGAACTTCAGGTTATGTCCACTGGCTGAAGAGCTCTGGTTGGAACATTCCAGGCTTTGCAGTGCAGCAAGGAGGGAGGGAGGGAGGGAGTGAGGAGGGAAGGACTGTGTGATTGTAGTTTGGAGCAAGAAGGGGGCATGGAAGAGCGGGGGTTAGGAGGGTGGGGTGGTGTTGGCTGGGTTGGAGGGGGGTATCGGAGGAAAATTCCTCACTGAAACACCTCAGTGCTTCCTCCACGACACTCCTCCTTCCCTATGCCTCCTCACCCCAAACTGGCTGCCCATCCCCCACCGTCCTCTCCCGTTTGCTCTCCCTCTCCTCTCCTCTCCTCTCGCCTGCCCACCCACACCCAACAGAACCACGTGATGGATGGCGGAGACTGCCCACCCATAAGCCTTTGTGTCGGTCATGTGACCAGCCTGCCTTGGCAGAGCAGTGCCCCCTGATGCAGAACTGAATGGCAGGGGAGTAGGAGGGGTGCACAACAGCCCAAGCGAAGGGCAGTTACTCTCTCTGGGGGGTGCACAGGGGAACAAGGGGCATCACGTTCCCTCCACAGTAGCAAACTTCAATTGCCTGTTAACCCCTCAGTCTCTGGTCCAAAGAGAGGGGTAGCCTTCTCTGTGGTGAAAAACAGGCAAAGATAACCGATTTGATGAGAGTCCAGTTTAAGTTTTCATCACAGGCTTAAAAAGGTATCTCACTATTGTTCGATCATTCATGGTTTTGAATTTCAAAATTCAGAAAAGTTAGTAAGCTCTGTAGACCGTAGATAAGCTGCACAGTAAGTTATTAACAGTTGAGATTAACATTGAGTCAAACTGGAACTGAGGTTGAGGACTTGTGAATACAAGAAAAGTGAACTCTGTGTACCTTCGCTCAGATAGTGTGTGAAAGGGCATCTGTCACACCCCAGTCCTGTGAGGGTTAACTGGGCTTTGAGCTAATGTACCATGACCTTTCTGTTGCAAAGCGTGTGTGTGTGTGTGTGTGTGTGTGTGTGTGTGTGTGTACACACATGAGAAAGAACATTTCCCATTAAACAAGTTATATTTGATTGGAGAAGTGCTGGTTTATTATATGATGATACTGACTTGGTGTATATCGGTCCCCTGACAGAGATGCTAGAGCTGCAGCAGCATTGTGCACAAAGAGGTTGTACTTAATCTGAAACTAGTCCCAGTCAAGTTTAACATTTGCATGGGACTGCTCTGTTTGTGCATAAGAAGGGCAAGATTATTTTAGATTTGGGCTGCCTACCAGAAAAGCTGCGTTTGGTTTGGGTTTGTTAGTAAAGTATCTTTGCATAGGGGAGGGGCTGGACTTTGAAAGGTTTTAGGGTTTTCCTGTTTAACTTCTTTGAGCCGTTGAACTTTTGTGAGCTTCTGCTGCTCACTGCGTGAGGTGTCTTGTCGGTGCAGAGTGGCTGGAAGAGTAATTGCCCTAGAGCCGTCCTCCAATACTGCATCACTACATCTCTGAGAGAGGGAGGAAGGAGGGAGTGGGAAACTCCTCCACAGGAAGCTTCGCCATTTTGTATCGGGACAAGGGATCTATAAGTGAAGTGAAAATTTGAAGATTGAAATTCTTATGCAGGTCTGTGTGTTTCTATCTGTACTGCCTGTACTGCTGTTGGGCGAGAGCACAATCTTTCCAAGGAACATCTGTTGAACCGCCCACTTGCACAATTGTCAAGTAGACCCTATCTTAAGCAACACATTCACAAGTGAATAAATTCTATCTGTGTAAAGGTGTTCAGTGAAGCTACAGAGGATCTGGATTAAAAAAAAATACAGAATGTGCTCTCTCTCTGTGGGGGTGTGTTTGTACGAGGGGAAGTGAGACAGAGTTGCGTGGGGGAGGGGAAATAAGGGGGTAGGACAGGAGCTCTCCCAAAAAGCCTTCAGTGAAGAAGCAGACTGAGGCTACATCAGCTTGTTTGAATGCCCTCATAAAAGCGATAGCCCTGAGTTTCATGGGACAGGGGAGTTGAGGAGAAGATTGCCTTTTGTAATTAAAAATTTACGAGCAACACCAGATTTGAAAGGACTCAGCTGAATCTTTTCACAAGGTGTTGTTATTATCTAGGCTGTTGATATTTAACCTGGAAACATCCGTGGATGATTTTCATCTAGCTGAGAGGATACTTGCTTCTACTGAGTAGCGTAAGATACCCCATCTTATTTCATGTACTCGCACTCTGTTCTCCCTCTCCCATTTCTTCCTTTATTTGTACATGTAATTTAACACTAACCAGACCTATCCAACACATTACAGGTGTCCAGTATTGTGTGGGGACTGATGACTTGAACTAAAATGTGTTCCTCTTTCTCATTTCCAGGTTTTCCCTCAAAATTGCAGTGAGAACTACAAGTGGACCTATGGACATGTCCCGCTGTCCTCCTCCCCCCATGCCTGGGCTATAGTCAACCAGAAAGGACCCATATTCTCACTCACACCCCATTCTCAGCCATTTGACCTCCCCTCCCCACCCTGTGGTCACACCATGGCCAGCAAGAGGAAGTCTACTATTCCTTGTATGATCCCCAGCAAGATCATATGCCCAGCAGAGGAGGTGGAACGGGACTCTCCTGTTCTTCTCTTTCAATCCAGGATTTCTGGAGGGGGCAGACATAGCCCCCTCAACCAAGGAGAGTCTTCCAAACCAGAGGCGGGGGACGCTGTCAAAGACGGTGCTGGCACTTATACCTGTAAGCCTTGTAACTTTGAAACCCATGACCTTAACTTGTTCTTGGATCATGTGTACTCTGGGCACCCAGACTTCCGTGCTGACCCAAGCTTCTTTTGTGTGAGCTGTGGAGTTTCAGCGCCCAAGTTTGAGGGGCTGGCCCTGCATAATGCCAGGGTTCACCCCAGCACATTGAACACGACTCTGCAGCTGAGGAAGAGGGACAGGAGAGTAGTGGTGGAGCAGAATTTGGTGACTGGGGCAGAGATCGGAAAGGATAGTGAGATTTCCATCACCAAAACCCCAATTATGAGGATGCTGAAGGGCAAATCGGAGCCTAAACGGATAGTAGTGTCTCACCCTGTCTCCGATGAGCCTTCCTCAGACCCACGCTCTATCTCTGCTTCCAGAGACACTGAGAGAAAAGAGACTCCTGCAGTGACAGTAACCCATGTTTCTACAATTGTCCACAATGGAACGACCAAGGTCACTCTGCCCTCAGCAATCCAGATAGTCAACGGCTCTGGAGCATTACCAATGCTTAAGACTCCCATCACACAGGTAGGTTGTAGTTTTTTTTCCTGTCTTTTAGTTTGGCTGTTTTGGAAAAGTCTGTTTTGATTTAAGTTAGTTAATTCAGATTGTTTTATTCATATTATAAATCTGTTTCTTATAGGTGGTCTCAGTGGTTCAAAACAGAAGCCTTCACCAATCTGCACCAATCACAGCCTCTTCAACTATTTGCTCCACTTCATCGCCTTCTTCCTCCAAAAATCTCCCAAAGGTAATTTTTGGGATTTTTTCGGGTCTCAGTGTTTTTAGGTTAATTGGATATCAAATAACTTAATAATCTCCCACATTTGTTTTTCCATTTCCCCTCCAAGGTTATGATTCCTTTGAGCAGCATCCCTACCTACAGTGCCTCCATGGACTCCTCTTCTTTCTTGAAGACCTCCTTCAGTAAGTTCCCATACCCCACAAAGGCTGAGCTCTGCTACCTGACTGTGGTCACAAAGTTTCCTGAAGAGCAGATCAAGATCTGGTTCACGGCCCAAAGACTTAAACAAGGCATCAGCTGGTCTCCTGAAGAGATCGAGGAGGCCAGGAGGAAAATGTTCAACACTATCATCCAGACTACACCCTCTAGCTCACAGAACCAGACCCAGAGTCACCGTAGCCCAGCCCAACACACAATCACAGTACTGCCCGCCTCACTGGGGGCTACTGGGATCCCTCATATCCTGCAGGGCTCTCTTGTCAGCCAAGGAGGGGTAATCGTCACGCAGCCCGTAATGGCGAACGGCATCCAGGTTAGCAGTGCTCCTGTGACCCTGGCCGTCACACCTAAGCCCCAGGCAGCAGCCCGCCCCATGATGCAGGCCCGACCTGCTGCAGCCCTGGTGGCAGACAAAGGCATCAGCATGGTGGTGGGGACGGTGGGCAGCAGCAGTACTGGGAGCAACATCATTAGCATAAGCAGTAATAATGGTAGGAGTGGGGGAGGGGGCACTAGCAGTATTATTACTGGCAGCCAAGCTAGTGTCATCAACCTTAGTCTAGGAAGCAGTAATCATAGTAATGCTAAGGTGGGCACTCTCAATGGTAAACACAGCAATACTAATGCAGACTGCAATAACAAGGTCAATAGTAATGTTACCAGCCATGTAAATGCTAAGAACACTGATATCAGCAAAGCCAACAGCACCAGCATTGTGCAGAGTGACAACAAAGTAACCACAGAAAGCAAAAACACCCCAGACAGTAAATCTAGTAACAGTAACAGCAAAACAGGCAGCGATGGACAGAAGAGCAAAGATCCCAGCGGTAGCAGCAACAAAAGTAAAACGACCATCACGAGCGCTGATGATGTCGACCCCACCACCAGTGACTCTCCAACCTTCAAAATGGAAGAGGCGTCTTCCCCTGCCTCAAAGTCTTCTTCCCCCTCTCCTGCAGCTCCTTCAAACAGCACACCTGGCTCTCAGACACCTGTTAACGCATTCCTGGACCCCAGCTTTTACAAGGGCAAGAAGTCCCAGGAGCAGCTCAACGCTCTGAAGGACAGTTTTCAGGTCAGCCAGTTTCCCGACCAGGATGAGGTGGACCGCCTCATTGCTCTGACTGGGCTCACAGTACGAGAAGTCCGCAAGTGGTTCAGTGACCGGCGCTACCACTTCCGCAACCTCAAAGGTACACGCTCCAGCACAGGTGGACAGAATAAGTCTGGCGCTGCAGCGGGAGCAGGGATCGGTTCAGGTACGCCAGGGGGTGGCGCTGCTGGCAGCACCAACCCTGTTGATCTGTCTGAAAGTAGCAGTAACTCAGGTGCAAAAACACCCCAGCACAGCTCTGCACCCCTGAGCCCAACTGCATCACAGACTCCCACCTCTCCCACCACACCTTCCCGCCGACTCCCCAGACCTCCTTCTCCTGATTTCACAGCGATCCGCTACAAGGAGAGAGAACCTCATCAGGTGAGACTCTGCCCTCGATGTGTCAGGTCATTCAGGTTGACGAAATGTTTTCTATGTGATTACCCAGTTCTAGTGACTCGTTCATTACCGATTAGTCATTATTTTTTTTGATTAAAGGGGAATTCCTGGGTGGTGCTATTGCATTAGTGTTGTTAGAGTATAATCTGTGGTTTACTCTTTTAATCAAAAAAGGACTGAAATTAGTGAAAAATGCCCATCTTCTTCAACAATACAAAACCCATAGATATTTAGTTTATAATAATGTTTGTTTGGGATTCATAAATGAATTATTGAAAATCAGAGTGGTTGCTGATTATTTGTTCTTGTTGACCAACCATTAATTAATTAATTAAGTCATCTATTTAGTTCTACTGGGTTCTTACATTGATATGACCTTGTTCATTCCTGTATTTTGTTTAGGTAAAAGCTCTAGAGGCCAGTTTCGCTGAGGACCCAGACCCATCAGGAGAGGAAGTGGACAGACTGCGATCTGAAACCAAGATGACCAGGAGGGAGATCCATGGCTGGTTCGCTGAGAGGAGGAAGAGATTGGCAGCGGAGAAAAAGAAAGAGGAGGCGGAGCGGGCGTTGAGAGAGGAGACGGACGAAACAGAAGTTGATGGGGAGGAGAGACAGAAAGAGGACGTTTCAGGAGAACTGAAAGTCAATCCTATTAAAATTAATCTGAAGATGCTGAAGGTGACGGAGGCCAATGGTAAAGCAGAGGGTGAAGGGTTGGATAGCCCCACTTTACCTCTTCAATCCGGCAGCACAACTGTATCCTCCCCAGGCCCCACCCCATCCTCCACCCCCAAACCATCCCAACCCTCCACCCTAACACCCAAACCATCCCACTCCCCCAAACCCACAGCCATCCGAGGTAAGAAGACAGCGGAGCAGCTGCAAATGCTCAAACAAGTCTACGCCCGTACACAGTGGCCCAGCGCTACTCAATACGATGAACTGATCTCATCTACTGGACTGCCCAGACCTGAGGTAGTGCGCTGGTTTGGGGACTGCCGCTACGTGCAGAAGAACGGCCAGCTGAAGTGGCTGGAGGCTTACCAGAACGGAGCTCTGGAAGAGGACCTCGAGAAGGGGAACGCACAGATACTCCAGGCCCATCTGGACATCCATGGCAGGCTGGAGGAGTCGCAGGTACTGACTACAACAACGACTGTTACACATTTTCTTTTCTTTTCTTTTCTTTTTCTTTTTTCTGATCAACTGAAACCTGAGAAGCAGATGATAAATCTGTGCTGCTATGATAAAAGATAATACAAGTTATTAACACTCAGTTATGTTTACTTTAGCTTACTGCTTCAAAGTTTCCCTTTAACTGCTTCAAAACGAGTTCAGGTATTTTTCTGTGTGTTACAGGGTTAGGGTTAGATATTTTTAAAGATATTCTGGGGGCTTATATGCAAATGACTGTATAGCCACACAAGTGATAGAAAACTTTGAATTTCACTTCATAATTGCAAATAAGTGTATATCAGGGGCAGCAACATGTTCCGTAATTTAACTCTTCAAATCAACGTACAGCTTTTTTATGCTATAATTGAAAACAAATTATTTACAATTATTGGTGGCTGTGTTTTTCTGTTTGAGTTTGATATATAGTATACCAAATTGATTCTTTCAGGTTCAACCTGCTCTATCACTGCAAAAACCAAAGTCACCTGAGCATCACATCAAATTGTATCATTTAAACTGCATCATTTTCAAGAGACAGAGTTTAAAAGAAAATATTTCATTCTCTTTGTGTTAGACACTCTCTATATTTCTCTTACAATAATGAGAGGATTGTGTGCTGGGTCAGAAATACTACAAAGATACCTGGAAGCTGCTTGTTTGCAAGCAGGTAAAAAAAATATTAAGTCTTCCTCAGGCTGTTCATCAGAATTTCTATGAAAAACACTGGTGTCAGCCTCATGATAGCAAAGGTTTTTTATTATACTCAGGACTCAAAGCGCCTCGGATTGTCATAGCTCTGGTCTCAAATAGGTCCTTTGTGTGTTGAGTGTCACTTTTTAAAAAACAGTCTTACCCTTTTGTTTATAAAGCAAAGATTTGCACTCGCAGTTTTTCCCGTTTTTACAATGTCTATTCAAGCTTCTGAAAAGAGGTACTGAGCTTCTCTTATGTGTGGCACTTGTTGATTTGTGTGCATCAAAAGTACAGAAAATAATCTATATTATTCAACTATGGAGGTTTAGTTGACTTTCTGTTTCTTCTCACTGGGCCACATTTAAAGTCCTTTTTTAAACTCCATGTTCCTTCCGTTGTATTTGACACAAGTACCTAAGCAAGATAAGATCAACTTAATTGAGCCCACACTGGAAAATTAAAGTGCCACAGCAGCAAATAAGTTGTGCAAAACAGCTGTGTCGTATAGAAAAATCAATCTCAGACCCCATTGGCTATCCTCTGACCTGTTATATAGAGATTATAGATAAGTAAACCACAACTAAAATACTACAAACATACAGAATGAGCATCTACTATGTACACTATGAAATATGAAAGTAGAAAGAGGTACTAAATACATCATATAGAAAAAGTTAATTAAATAGTTTAATACTAAAATGTTTACTAACTCTACTACTTTTTACTTTTTTTTTGTCTGCTGCTCACATGGAGGTCAGGGTGTTTGGCAAGCTGTGAAAACGTGTTTAATTGTTTATATTTTTATTGCCAAGTGACACTAGAGAAATTGCTCATCTAGGACGTAGCAGTAAGCAGGATAAGTACAAGGATAAGGATAAGTGTTGGATGGAAATGTGTATTATACTTGTCATCTTTTATACCATTGCTCTGAAATAGATTGGGAGTGTTAAGTTATGTAAAAAGTGTAGATATGAATTTAAATATTGGCTATTGTAGGTGCTATTGTGCAATTTTATTTCTATTTCAATCTAGTATTATTATCTTGATAGTATTTACAGAAATACTTTAAAGTGTAACTTTTGAAAGATGAAATAACAGTCTTCTTACAAATGAGAAGTTGAATAAAAAAAGCATTGTTGCTCAACGCACTGTAACACACAGTAGCTGATGGTGGCTAATGTTAGTAAACTTAAGACGGATGTTCCTGTGTAAATAACATTACTAAGTCACTTTGCTGACTTTATGACTCTAATATAGCTATTGTTACTCTATGTTTTTAGCAATTACCATTATTTCTGTAAAATGTTACTGTGGTCACAGTGCGTGCTGTTCAGCAAAAGTTACATTAGCCCTTTTAACACAGAAATCGCACAGTAACACCATAAAGAAGGCCCGTCATTACGCCGGCTTCACTGGACCAAACAGCGCCACTGAACCAAACAACGCCGTCATAATGCTGCTGTGTTGTGTGTTTAGATAGCAAGCTGTTCTGAAATACCTGTCCTTTAATGGTGAGCTGCGCACTAACACAGATTATTCTCTATGCACAGTTGCAGGATCTGGCTCTGGCTAGTGGTTTAACAGCGGACTTGGTGCGACATTGGTTCTCCACCAAGGCTTCGTCGCCCCGCATGGAGCAAACTGCTGCTGCTCATGCGGCAGAACCAAGACCAGTTTCACCAGACGCAGCAGCTGAGCCACAAACAGGATCCTCCCCTCTGGAGCAGCAGCCAGGAGGAGGGACGGAGGAGAAAATGGAGCAGTCGGTGTGTGGTGCGGCAACAGAAGTGGAGGAGACTAACACTGACGAGACTGTGAATCCTACTAAAGGTATTCATCTCTGGAGTAGTCTTTAGCTTGATACATACAGTAGTAAAGGCCCATTAATATTGACCAACCTGTGTTATAACACACTGTAACCAGACATACTGCAATTAACAATTATTTTCATTATTAATTGCTTTGCCAATTTTTTCTCGATCAATCGATTGATTTATTAACTTAAAAACAGTGAAGAGATCGCATTTACAGCTCAAAACCTCTAGATATTCAAAACTGGAAACTGGTTGGTGTATGGTTATAAATAGATGAATCACAACCTGTGTCATTTTCTCTCAGGTGAAACACACACTGATGTAATGAGGCATGCTGTGATAGGGAGACAAGCACATGTCTGACACCAGTACACTGTGTATAATCATGAAGAAGATGTCTACTTCTGGAGCCTGTTGTAAAGATGATGGATTTTTAATTTCTTTTTTTTAAATTTCTACAGGAACTGACTGAAGAGGCCTTTTGTCTGAGGATGGAGTTCACAACACAGGTACTCTTTGTGTTGAACAGTCTGAGGAAAAGACAGCAGATGCGGTTGTAACAGGATCACTGGATGGAAATGGACCTTGAAATCATCCTCATCTATCCCTCCCTCTCCTTCTTGCTCACACCCCTAGAGGTAGGCTTGACCTCCCCGACTACGTGAGATGGACGCTAAGGCCACTAACCCCCCTTTGCCATCCATCCACCCACTCCCTGCCCTCCTTCTCCCATTGTGTCTCCCCTTCCGCTACGCAGACCTTCTCCAGTATCCTCCCGTCAGCCATTTTCCCTTCAGAAGGAAGTTCCAGAAGAGACTGAAGTGCAGGAGTG
The DNA here is from genome assembly GCA_031216445.1 of Lateolabrax maculatus. Taxonomy (NCBI): domain Eukaryota; kingdom Metazoa; phylum Chordata; class Actinopteri; order Acropomatiformes; family Lateolabracidae; genus Lateolabrax; species Lateolabrax maculatus. Next base: position 16,686,057 of record CM062201.1, on the reverse strand, counting down.
GATGCGGTGGAGGGAGGGGCAGGGGCTGACAGCGTTTTTCTGCTGTGTTTGTTCCGCCTGCCTGCTGTGATGAGAGAAAGGAAGAGAAAAAAAAAGAGGGTAGATTTGGCGGAAGAAGAGGAAGAAGAAAAAAAGGGAGAAGTGTGGTGGAAATTGAGACCTCAGCAGATGTTAATCAGGGGTGGGGGGGTTGTGTTTGGACAGTTATCGACCAAACCAACCCTTAGACCAGGATCGGTGGAGTGTTGAGAGACTGTTCATAGTTTGTTTTGGGGTACGAAAAACTGCACAACTCTTTGCTACAGGGTGCTTCCCTAGGCCTTAAAGTAAATCAAATGACCCTTTTTTCCCCTTTGTGTCATCTTCATAGTCCTTTTTCCACCAACATGCACTCATACACTTTGACTTCATGCTTGCAGCTTACTCTAAATGTGCTAAATAGGCTGTTCATAGTGTCTTATGTGAAACACAGCACTGATGTTCGTTTGACCATGTCTAGGTTGTTTTCTTTTTTTGGACATCTCTTTGTACTCACTTATCATTTCTTATCTGTACATACTATTTGGTTAAATAGGACATTAAATTGTCCAGTTTGGGAAAATGTCTGGAAATCTGTCAAAGAGGGAAAGCACCCTGTTGTGTTTAAACAAAAAAGCGACACAATATAGTAGACTGTATGAAATCTGGTTTGTGCTGTAGCATCAAGTGCTTCTTTACGTCACTGACGTGTAAGTACATTTTGTTTTTATGGAACTTTCCTATGAAATGATTTGACTGTAAAAGAACTGTGAACCTTTACCAGAGTTCCATACTTAGGTTTGATGTATAATTTTTACAGATGGTATTTGCAGAATAAACAGAATGTAATAAATTTGTGGCTTCAAGGGTCATTGGTCTTTTTCCTCACGGTGTATAATTATAGGAGGGTTACTGTGTAATGTCCAACCAACAGTCTAAAACCAAAAGATAGTTTATTATAACGCAAAAAAAGAAAAAGCAAATCCTAACACTTGAGAATCTTAAACTACAGAACATCAGCATTTTTGCTTTAAAGCGGCTGCTGATTAGAAGAAAATTAATTGTTTCTGCAGTGCAACACAGACAAACCGCTCTCAGGCTGCTGTTCTAACACATCTAAGACCGAAACTCTTCTCTCTTCCTGTGCTGCAGTATCTGAAACACACTCTCTTTTGTGCTTACAGTGAACACCATTTCACTGAAACTAAATGAAACCTAATTGAATCACATTTTAATGCAATGAAAATAAGACTAAGTAGTATAAAGTAGTAAGTATTTTATTTACTTTTCAGGCTTGAATATGTTTCATATGAAAGGCAAAATTAAAATGAATACTTTTCCTCTCCATAGTTTAGGCACATTACAGAAAGGCGATTGTAAATGAGACCATCCGTAACAAACCAGACAAGATTGAAGAAGACAAAAAAAAAAAAAAGAGGCTAAAATATTACAATTAAGGGCCCTGCACACCCACATAGATGCTCTTAGTTACTCTGGTTGATTAGACCTCTTTACAGCTTGGTGGGAGTTTACGTTGTCCCGCCATAACAGGAACAACAAAATGAACAGTCGAGTCAGGGACGTGTCCGTCAAAAATGGTCTCTACACGCTCACACAGTGCTGCGAGGAATCAAAATAAGTGACAACACCTGTGTGGGTGTACCATGGCTGTGCAGGCGCTTTAAGCCCAGCAGGTAAGTGATGTGGCTTTAATGTGATGTGTACACAGTCAGAGGTACATAGACGTTAGCAGACAGGTCAGCAATAAGAGCAATGCAGCATTGGAGGGAGAGCGCTCCACAAAAACCATTCATTGACCACAGGAAAAAAAAAAAAAAGTAATTATGTAGGAGCTTTGGGATTAATATTGTGGTGGAAACACAAGATGCTAAAAACTTTTAGTTGAGACCTCAAGTATTCACTCCTGTCCCTGCTTTTACCTTAACATAAATCATACCATATGGCTTAGGTGTGTCTCAGTGGTCAAACACTGAGTGAGAATACTGAGTTTACATCATATAGTCATCACATATGAGCAGAAAAACACTTTCTGATACAAACCTGGAAAGATAACACCATTAGTTATATACGAGCGGTGTCTGGGCTCACTGAAGGCCCAGACCACAGACCTCTAAACCCCCCCCCCCCCAAGCACCTTTGTCATCTTTCAGCCACAGAAACACAGCTAGTCCGAAAGCTTAGACTCCGCCTGCTCCTCCCAAACACGCTATCACAACACAAACGCAGGAAATTAGAACTTTGTGCACACTTAAGCGCACAAACATTTACCTCAAGAGAAGTCTTAATTACCAAGTTAGACGAACATTTATGAATATGAAGCCAGAATGAGAGTCTAAAGTTGGGAATGAGGAAATTGTGACGTGTAGCATTTGACATTCACTTTGAGCCGTCAGCCACTTGTTTACACAAAGTCTGCAATTTTGCACATTTCATCACAAATAAATTCATGAGCAGTGGCAATTTAACTGTGTATATCATGGCAGTGTGACTTAAAATCCTCACAGGTTTCTTGGGAGCAGCTTGGTGCTGTGACGAAACTCCCCAGAACACCATGGCTGCACGAACACAAAAGGTCCCTTATGTGTTTGTGGTGTAGCAGACTGTAGTAGCAGCGAGTATACGGCATGTTTTCTTTACGCCTCACACTGGCAATGCAAACCTTCTCACTGGTCGACAACACTGAATTTCTTTTCAGACATGGGAAAATCTTATTGAACAACATAGCCGGTCGCAGTAAAACACCTTTGTTTAGGACCTCAAAACCAGTTTTAAGAGATATCTGTTAAAACAGCGACAGTTTTTATATTCACTGTAGTTCTGGAGCTGTGTTAGTTATGGGAATAGTTATGCTCAACTAATTAACAACACTGAATAAAGGGGACATAAATTGTATTAAGACTTGAAATGTCAGTAAAAAAAAAACAACTTCTCCGAAATATTCCATTAAATCGTGGAAACACGGCTGCAAAGTCAATTCTGTAATTATTTTACAATCTTAATTTCCATAAGCACAGCATGGTGCATTGACAAATTTGAAACATTTTCAATGATCCCTGTAAATGAAAATGTTTTCAAATGTGAGTACACAACTATGCTGCCATTAAAATGGCCCATAAACATGTTTGTTGGTAGATGATACAACCAAAAAATGACAATTATGAACGCAATTATCATTCACACTTAGACACATGTATTCCTGTTTCTGCTTTATCACACAGTGGTTTTGTTAGATACCCTACAGACATGATCATTGAGGAGTAAGACTATCGAGGGAGACAGAAGTTTGAATGTGTCAGACTGGCTTGTAAAGGCGCCTGCAATGCAGGAAAGTGGAATGATGTGCAGTTTTTAGGAATGTAAGTTGGAAATAAAAAAAGCCTGTGTGTGTATGCATGTTTGTGTGTGTGTGTGTGTGTAGACATAACATATGACTGCTGCCTGCTCTCTTCCTGCTTCCAACACAAACAGGCTATGACTCCTGATTCCTTCAAAAAAACAGAATAAAATATTCCTACAGGTTCAGGGTGTAAGTTAGACTGAAGGCGCATAATTTCCTCCACACTGCAGAGAAGAGAGAGACATTAAAATAGCCGTAGAGAGCCCTCGTTTTTTACACATATACATTTTAAAAAAAAGAAAAAAGTCACATTATGAATGTTTAAAGGTTTAAATAATTATAATAATTAAAAACATGGAAACAGGAGCTCTTTGAGAGCAGGTCAGCTGCTGCTGTTCTCTGACCAACAGCACAGCAGGAATAAATACATATATTCATATACGCCAAATAGAGAAGAGCAAAGAAACTTAACCGGGAAACAGTTTCAAACTGATACCTTTTATAACTCTCTCTTTCCCACCTCTGAGTCTCCAGACTAAGCAAGTGTTGTGCACACCTCAAACACAAGAGAGAACAACCCCCCCCTACTAAACAACCAGTCCAGTGCTGGAACTTTTTCAGCCTCGTTTTTGTTCTCCTGTGAATGTCCGTTTCTTCTTCCTGTCCGCAGCGGTCAGCTTCCTCTCAGCACCCCCCCCCCATCCTCTTATGTCCGAGTCCCTCCTTCTCGTCAGGCGAGTGGTGAGGAGGCTGGGCGGCAGGGAGGGGGGAGAGAGAGAGAGGGATAGAGGAGAAGGGGGGGGGGGGTTGAGAATGGAGGGAGGGAGAGCTGCCTGAAATGTAGGCCAAAGCGGTGGTGGGCGTTTCCATGGAAACAGTGTTCACAGCAGTCAGTGACATCATCAGTACGGGGAGAGGTGACTCGAGGGGTGGGGGGGGTGGGCGAGGGGATGCAACAGAAATGCGTCCTGATTGGCTTGGACTTAGACACGGTTTTCTCCGCCCACTCTGGTCCTCCGCAACATCCTGAGGTAAAGACAAAGACAGGAGGATGTCTGGAATCTTCTGCGGCTACAAAACCCGCTGCACAGGCATGAAAGACCCAAAACCAACACGCCGCATATTTACCGTCTGTTCTGCGGGTCCATGTGGTCCAGCAGTGCCTCCTGGGACACCCTGAAGTCATCTAGAGGCGACTGGTAGCGGGATTCAAAGGAGCCCTCCCTCCCCCTGTAGGCCATGGCCTGAGCCGGCGACTGGGGCAGAGGGGACATGTTGGAGGAGGTCGAAGACACCGAGCTCAACTCCCCCAAACGCTCCCGCCCGGCTTGGGCAGATGCGGACACTGGCGTGGCCCCGACTGCAAGGAACGGGCTCAGAACCTCTCCATTTTCATCCTGAGAAAAACGAGGAGGAGAGAGATGACTCATGTAGCTCAAGTGTCACCCTCCAGGAGCCTCTATTCCAAGTGTTCATGGTTATATAGTTAAATATAAGCTTCCTATAAAATTAACATACAGGCTCATTTTAGAAGAACAGTTTGACACTTTGGAAAAGTATGCTTATTCACTTTTTTACTGAAAGTTAGACGAGAACATCAATACCACTCTCGTGACACGTTTTTAGTGCCTGTAGCGTTTTGTTGATGGCGAAGACATCATGGACTAGGTCTAAGAAAGTCTGAGCATCGAACAGTAGCTCACCCTGCCTGTGATGATGTCCATGTGGATTAACAGAGAAGCCAACTCCAGATCCTCATTGTAGCTGTTCTTCAGAGGTACTGACCGGTAACCTGGTGTCATACAAAGAGAAAGGCTTTTATTGCAGCACAGATTTAAGGGTCATTTCAGAGAACACATATTTGAGCACGATATTGTTGTGTGTACCTGTCTTGAGGCCGTGAATGGGGAATGTGGCCTGAGCCAGGAAGTTTTGGTCGTTGAACATGTCAATCTCATAAACCACAAAGCGCAGGAAGGCGAAGGCAGAGTTTCCCACAGTGAACTGGAATGGCTTTCGGGGCCACGTGGGGTTCAGACCGTTATCAGCTGGAGAGAAAATGTACAGAAAAGTAAAATGTAAAAAAAGATGTACAGCAAAAAAATTACAATATTTGTCCACCACTGGTGTCTTTATTGTAAAACTGCTGCTAGAAACTACGGTTAACATTTTCAGTAATTACGTAAAAGTTACTACTTCAAAAAATTGCATCCCTGTGTTACAGATACAATTTCTGCATAATTACACTACAAGGCACTGAAATAAAACCTGTTTCAAAGTCTATTAAGGGAGATTATTTTGCCTTGGCTCATTGCTCCTTCTGCTGGCAGAACCAGAGTGCAGAAGAGATCTCTGTAAAAGGGTCAGAATCAGCTGTCCATAGTAGCAAACTCCAGAAGCAATCTTTTGACACACTTAAGAAAACGTTCCCATGTCAAACTGATAAAAGTGGTAAAAGACTGGTAAAACAACCTCATCCCACTATGGATGATAGTGAGAAAGCCTCAACTTCTGCGAAAAGAACTACTACAGGCTACAAATTTACTTTTTTGCTTTATTAAAAGATCAATCAATATTCTACTGCATGTGCAAGTTGCAAAACAAATAAAGAGACTGGATAGTGGAAGAAATGCTGCCACTGTCTATTATACAATCACCATCTTTAAAACAAATCCTGAAAAAAAAGGTACAGGTAAGGATTAGTACAAATCTAAGAAAGTTAAATTTATCAGTGAGTATAGTATTATTGAGTGCAGTAATTACAATTCTAAGAGAGTAAACATGCAAATACAACACTATAGTACTGTATTTGGCAAACAAAACCTATATTATAAAAAGGAACAAATCAATTAACCTTGTGTTGCAATGATAAATGTTAAAACCAGAGCATAAACCCAGATGAGAGCTGAGAGCCAGAACTACTGTACGTCCAATGTTTTCTCTTGGTATTCCCACACATGGCTTAGTTGTTTGTACGACTTCCTGTTTTTCTAGGACCAGACAGGAAATTACACAAGGGTAATGTATCCAGTAAACAGCAACTACTCGTTCCTTCAGTTTTGGCAGTGTATCACTTTACACACCCATGGATAAAATTAGAGCAGCACTCACCTTCGGAGTCAGTTTTTTGCTTGGCACTGTCGTATTCTGCACCGCACACCTCGATCTCAATCAGAGGGCAAACTATGCCACGTCCATGCTTGGGCAGGTGCCGGGCGCCCAAAACCTTCAGAGGAGAAGAAGAAGAGGAATACCGGCTACTCCTTTAGATCCACCTCACTTGTTTCAGCACATGAATACAAACACATACACTATGGTAGGAGTGTCTGACACTATGGGCCCCTCCTTAGACAAAACTCAACACTGTGTAACTCTTCTTCTTCTTATTATTATTCTTTGTTTTACTTCCATTTGGGGGATGTCAGGAGGTATCATTTTGTCATGGAGTCAGTTAGTTAACGGTGGGCGTGAACCCTGTTTTATTTTTTTTGGCCTATATTTGTTTACATTTTGGCACATTAATAGCATGCGGATTCAGGTATTAACAGTTGCTGTTTGTAATGTATCCATGGATGTACAGACAACTATGACTGGATTACTTTGACACTGAGGAAAACCTAGAAACTACAGAAAATATTCTATAGAAATCTATTCTGTCTCTCTCTCTCTCTCATATATATATATATAAAATTTGTGATGGATATCAGAGATAATGATATTCTTGGAAAGTGTAACTCACACTGAATCTAAAACTATGTGTCTGCGTTTCCAGATTTGACTGAGTTATGACTCCAAGAAGAGTTCGACACAAATTGTGGCAATTGGGAGCTGAGGGGTTTAAAGTACCTTAATTGCACAACATGAGTTGTGTGTCACAGCTGGCGCTGCCGCTCCAGTAGCTGACTGTGTTGATAAACGGGCCAAATCAGCGGGCCAAACTACAATTACCACCGTACGTTATTTTTAGAACACCGGCGTGCACCTGTCCCTTTCACCTCGTGCACCGCCTTTGACTCATGTCTCTCCCTTTGCACTCCCCTGTCAACTCTCCCCTGCCCTGCTGGCAGAGGCGCACCTCACAGTTTGAAAAGCCTCTGCGCTATGGAATCACACATGCGTACACATCACTGTACTGTACCTCTATCTCTAGAGTGACTTGTTCGAGGCCTCGTAGCGTATGTCTGTCAAATGGATCGAAGCTGTCGTCCCTCATGATGGGCGGTTGAAGGACGTAGCCGCTCCTTCCGTTCAGCATGAAGAGAGCCTGGTTCATCTGCATGGGCTTGTCTGCACGTGGGGAGGAAGGTCAAAAAAACAAAAAAACAAAGGGAAGTAGGAAGAGTCAGAAAACAATGACCTTAAATGCTTAAATTATCTGCTCTGACAAAAGGAACATACCTGCTGTCTGGAAGTTGAGCGCTACTAGCTGGGACCCACAGAGCCACATGGGCAGAGGGTCATAGTTTGAGGAGTCTAGTCTCTGGCCTCTGGGGTAAATCCTGGACAGCTGCAGTCGATTGTACTGCAGGAACTTTTTCCCCTTGATCTTGTTGACGTACTTCTCTGCCTTGGTCTCGGGGAAGGATGACATGTCCCGGAAACAGGCCCGCTCCGTGCCAATCTCTAAAGGAGGCAGAGAGAGAAGACAGACCTGACCAACCTGTATTTATATTGGACATGTTTGTCCTATTTGTATGTCATAGGTATGATATCAGTCACATCTCAATCAATATGCACAGCTCCTGTGCGTATTAAACAGCACGTTCACAGTCCAATAAGTGTGCATAATCCTTACTGTCTTCGTCAAATGGCACAGGCCTACAGTAGATGACCAGGTCGGATAATTCCAGTGCAATCTTCTTCCTCCTCTCCATCATCTTCCCCTCCTCCAGCTAAGCACAGGGACAAAATCTTTAAAAGCAGCTACACCACCAGTAACACACGTCACGTTTGTATTTTCTCAAGATTAAGTTTGACGGTAACAATAGCCTGAAGCTTTTTCCTGCCCTCAACAGCTCAGGTGGTTGTACTCGGTAAAACAAGACAGCTTCCAGGTGTGAATGCATGTCACTGAGTGAGTCTGCAGAATGGCATTCCTGACAAACACAATACGTGTCAGTGTTTCCTAAATACAGGTTATGGGTGTTATAGGGCAAACACAAGTTGTGACTGGCCCTGTGAACCCACAATGGGGCATGAGCATGGTATGAGTCCTGGCCTGAATTTGCTGTCTGCCATGTGAAATATAGATTTACCTTGGCCTCTGAGGTCATGGTGACCTCACGGATCTTTACCACCCACTCCTTGAGTTCTTCTTGGTTGTTGGCAGCGACATCCAGCACCGGGCCCGTCCGCATGGAGGTATTCGGTACCAGGGAGAAGACATGAGGCCTGCTGCCCTTACCATCAGGACGAACAACTGAAAATAAAATAAAGAGACGGTTAGTTAAAGAGCAAGGAAAATAAGAATGAGGAGGACACGCACAGGTTTCCTTTCCTATTTAAACTCAAACAGTATTCTTCCAGCTATCGACCAGAACGTGTCACCATCCAAAATGTCAAAATACAGAATTATCTAATTTACTTACGCTAATGAAAATGACATCAAAGAAAGAATAACATCATATATAGATCTGTTTGGCCAGAGAGTAATTCATGCTGACAAAAAGCAACGTTTTTCTGGAAACTAATAGACGCTTTCTATCAACTTCTTAGTGGTCTAATCTGATTGGACATCTTCATAAAAATCTCACATGGGAGCAGGGTTAAAGTTTAAATTATTTGAACTTCGAGCACAGTGGCGAGGTGTAAAAAAGTCAAGTGATGTGCAACACGAACAGCAGCCCTGCCTCAAGGTTCAGTGTCATCACTTTCTCCATTGGAAAACAATGGCTTCAGCTGGTGAGACTCTGCCAGTGGTCATGTGAAGTAAGCCTTGGAACAAAGTGTTCAAGAAGACATAATTAGATCTTTCCCACACTACCACTAGATGGAGCTAAAGATCCTACCAAAGGCAGAGACACAGGCTCAGGTATTAACTTTGATTAGCAGAGGCCACAACAATGAATGACAGCATGTGCCAACACTAATGGGGAGTGTATTGACTGAACTGGAGGATGTCAATGAAATACCAGATACAGAGATGTGAGAAAGACTAGAGGAATAATAAAACCAGATAGGGGAGGATTAATAATAGAAGAGGCAGATAATGAAAACTATTATGGTAGAGAAAGTTGTGACTGTGCACTTTTGCAATTAAAAACAAAAAGGGGGAGAGACTATGTGCATATGCCAAAAAAAAGAGGTTGCACTGTGGCAAGGTGACTGCCTGCTCTGCAGCCCTGCAGCAGAGTCGAACAGGAAGTGGAGGGGCCACTCACCAATCTGACAGGAAGACACGTCCACGCTTCCTCTCAGCAGATCTCCCAGAGGGCTGTTTTCTGTCATCTCCTGCTTGACAGAGAAGAGGAAGATTAGGAAAGAAGTTGATGCCCATTTCGAATCTCTATCACAGTGGATAATGGACAGATTAGTTATGAGACCCAAACATCCTTCCAAGGTTGCAGGTGCACAAATTTCACTTTACATATACAAATGTGTAGTTTTAGCCCTCTCAGTTTGTTGGTTTGATCCTCACAATTCTGTCGGGTTCCACCGCTGATGGACTGATCTCCTCCACGTAGTTAGCAGGAAACCACAGCTGCTTCTTCCCTCCACAGTCACCCTTCCACCTGAGAGAGCAAAAGACATGGGAAAAGATGTTTACCGCAGAGAGCAGGATGTGGTTTTGTAAATATTTATAACACTGTGGTGTTAAAATTATGTCAATATGGGACCAATATTATAACATTAGTTCAATCCTGTATAATTCACTCTGTCATAAGCCTTTACTCTCTTTACCTGTATAAATATGATCTGTCTGAATGGATAATTAAGAGCTACTTCCTGAATGAATGCTATGCAGGTCACTCACCACCCTCCTTCCTGTTTGTCCACATTAGAGATAGTGGCGTTCTTAGTAAAGGAGAGCTCATCGTCTCTCTGGGCTTTGTACTCATACATGGCTCTCACTGTGCACTGAAAAAAAAAGACAAGACAGAAGGTTATGAGCAGAACAAAAAAGGTGCAGAATTCAACCACACATGAACTTCTCCATACTGGACACTCACTTTAAATGTTGGCATTTGGTTGGCCTCCACGTAAAAGCCTGGATTCCTGCCCTCGTACAGCGATCCGTAGTCTGGTTCCTATTGGACAACAGATTGTGTGTTAATAAGCCTTTTCACTAGGCAGCAGGATTTTACCACAGATTGCAAACTACAGATTTTGACATTTCTTTGTCAAATTTGTTCTGATTAGATATTATCTTACCCAGACAACAATTAATTAATCCCTAACAAGTGTACCATTGGTTTTATAGTATTACTCACAGCAGTGCCTATCTTCTCCAGTGTGTCCTCATTGATGGGATAGCGCAGTTTCATTTTGCGGTACAGAGGATGTTTCTCATAGTAGCTGATTAGATCTACAAGGCTGTCAAACTCTGAGGTGCCCAGCACCACGGTCTGACCCTCCTGTTGCACACGACAGTGCTTTATCTTTCCCTCTGCCCTGTGAAGAAACCACAGACATGATATCAATGACTTGCATTAACATAAATATTAGTTATGCTAAGAAACGTGACTGCGAATGTAATGTAGAAATTTCTAGAATTTACAATAATTTGTCTTTCTTTTCATTCGCCCTTGTACATTAAAAACAAGTTAGAAGTACATGACTTGAGATATAAACAATTATCACTTTATCAGGCATTAGGTCTCATTTACCTGAAGGAAATGGCAAATGAGTTGGGTTCCGCCCTCTTCCTCACAAGGAAAGCCCCGTCACGAGGAACCCTCATTAGCATATTCTCTGCGTGGCTCCTGGAGAGGTTGGCGTGGTACCACCTAGGACAGTCAACCAAAACCGATACAACATATAATTGCAGCAATGCAACTTGTACATTCTAGATGAGGGCATCATCTGGCAGTCATTGTAAACGGTGATAAATATTATTTAGACGTGAAGAAATAAAATGGTGGAAAGCAGTAAATCTCCAGTTTATTGAATGAGACCGTACCCCTTAAAAAACAACTAAATACTGATCACTGAAGGTCCTCAGTGCTTCAGAAATTTAAATTCTTTCCAATCTGCGTGAATGCTGCTTAAGACTCACTCTTTGCTCTCGTGAGCGTTGGTCTGAGGCACCGGCTCAGTCAGCTTCATCTCAAACTCGTTGCAGCGCAGTGCCACCTGCTGGTAGTGGTTGATCAGGGCAAAGAGTGTGTCGAAGACCAGGTTGTCAGTCAGGTAGAACTTGGGGCTGCCTGCCTCCTGACGAGAGTGGATACGACAGTGCTGCACCCGCCCTGAACGCCTGGTACAGAGATGGGTAAGGCAACAAAAAACAGTTGAGGGATCAACAATTTCAAAAACTTTTACATACATTAACTGTTTTCAGTTTGTTGAAAGGTTATTATGAATACCAAGTGTAAGTTTTCTTACTGAAAAACACCATCCCCGTTGTTCATTTTGAACATACCACTGACTGACTGAGCTTTAAATCCATATTGTGTGTAAATCACATACACAGATTGATTAGCTCTGAGGTCACTCCACACAGGCAGAGCCTTTGCATTAGCAGACAGGAGGTGAATGACCCCACTTCAGACCGTGAGAACAACTCCATTCAATAAATAATGGAGGGATTGACATAGACTGATCTGCCAGTGTGCCACTGCACGAGTTAAACCTACAAAACACACAGTGTGAGTAAGGTCTACTGACGCACAGGATAATTTCCTACTAAAACATACAGTAAGCCACAGATGAGGCTACATTCAGGCAACAATTCAATAATTAAATTATCACGATAAAATAACATGTTACAGTGATTGTAACATCTTCTGTTGTTAATTACAAAGGGCAAATATGGATTAAACACCAACTGTGAATATCTAAACAATATTTCCAATCAATATTATTATACAGTTAAATGCAGTGAACAGCAGAATGCATGCATGTGCAACATACCAGAAAGACAGTGTGTAGTCTCCCACAAAGGTCTCACTCTCTCGGACCAGGAAGGAGCCATCAGGAGCTCCAGTCTCCAGGCAGTACTCAGACAGTAACCTCTCGGCAATCTGCCTCCCGTCCCGCCCTGCACCCAGCTTCCCGTGGAACCACTTCTCTGTCACATGCTGGTCCATACCATTGGATACCTGAAATATTAGAAAAAGAGACGGAGACGTTGGTCAAATGACATCTATAGTGTTTCATGCTGAAGAAAAGCGACATATGCCCACATTCATACATTTAGCTGCAAAAGCTTTAGTGTCTCCTTGTTGGCCATCTCTTTTCACATGCACAAAAAAGAGACACTTTCCTTCTGGATCTAATCATGGTACAGGGTTATATAAAACCAAAATTGCCCACACCCTCTACAGAAAATACAGTATTTCTGATACTGTGTGTAAATAAAGTGCAATGTCTGAGTTCAAATTCAGAACTAATGATTCTTATCTCTATGTATACCAACAGCAGATCAGGCCTGCTAACCTCTCTGTGCTCCTCCTCATCGTCGTTGCCCTGGTTACTGGAGGTCTCTTCTGAGTAGTAGATCTTACTACTGGTCAGAACAAAGAAATGAGGGTACCACTCCTGGGGGGGGAAGAGAGAGAGGATGAAGGGAGGGAGACAGTTAGTTCAAATATTTAGTTAGAGTTCAGTTAGATTAAATATTTAAAGGATCCATGTGTCGCAAAGAAAAGTGACCCAAGTAGGCAAAAAGAATTCAATCGCCTAACAGACAGAGGAAAGCATTTCATAAAGTCTGGGTCTATAAACAAGCGGGACCCAGTTATAGAATGAATGTGAAACAGAAAAGAGTGGTTAAGCAATTAAGATCATGACGTGTCTTTGCTTTATTATAGCTAAAAACCAAACCTCCCTTAAGAATAGTGACAACACGCAAAACAGGCTTGGTATAGAAGCTACTTCAGTGCATCATATTTCAAGCTTTAACGTTCACATGATGAACATGCTTACATGGTTAATGGGGTCTTCCAGGTAGAGGATGCCATTTTTGATGGAGTTGCTGATATCGTTCTCTGAGTAGGGAGTAGAGGTGGACACCTCCTCATAGGCACTGCCTTCTGCAAGCTTCTTATGCTGCAGCAGATAAAGGGTGAAGAGGGCAGACAATCGGAAACATTATACTATCAGAACACTGTATACAAAGCATCCATTCATAATTTTTCCAGCAAAAGAAACTGCACAAAAAGATCAAATGATTTCTCATGACTCCATGTGGTTCCTGACCTTGATGAGGATCTTCCTCTTGAGCTGGTTGGGTGAGGGCAAGCCATCTGCCGCAATATCCACCGCCTTAGTCAGCAGCATGTCTCCAAACACCTTCTTAAAGGAAGTGGCCATATTCCTCTGCTGCACAATACTACAGTGGTCCTCAATGGACAAGATGATGGGATACCTGTAGGAGGAGTACAGAAATTCTTTCTTTATCTTTGCTTGATGGTGGTGTGACTTTCATATCTTATTTTTCTTCACACACTAAAATGATGACTGATGTCACTGTAGCTTGACTACATTATTCCCTTTGATATTTCTGTTTCTTTATCTTTGTCATCTCTTATGTTTATCGCCAATGGTGGCTATAAAAAGAAACAGAGTGGGTTGCACTCATGTAGACTCACTCGGATGTGACAAAGGCATGCTCTTTGATGGTGGTCAAGACGTCACAAAACTTGATTTTTGTTGTGAGGGTGTGTCCGTGGTAGATGACTGGCATTCCATCTGGACCATCCCAGCAGTCCACTGAAAATAAAAACAAACACAAAGAATACATTAAAGAATAGTAGTAAAGTATACATGAAAGCAGATGTATTTTACAGTTGGAGGAGTTGTGAGAACTTTAAACTTTAAGACACTCAAGTTCATATCATGTTTGTTTACTTTTGTATGACACAAAGCGGTCCACAATAAGCCAGCCCTAACCTGCTTGACAAGGGTTTGGTGTAAAGCCCATATACAGCACTTTTCTGTAACTGTGTGTGTGTGTGTGTGTGTGTGTGTGTGTGTGTGTGTGTGTGTGTGTGTGTGTGTGTATGTGTGTGTGTGTGTGGTGGCTGCTATAATGGATAAGAGGCGGAGGTAAGACAGTTAATTACAAGGTTGAAAGTCAAGTGGTGGTGATTTACTGTACGTTGGGAAAGACTGTAGTGTGTGCATGGGTGTTTACCCACATTCAATACAGCGGCAGCCCATCCTCAGACAGCGAGCATACGCCTCCAGCGACGACTCACTGGAAAACTGGTCTCCTGTCAGGTAGCTAAAAATAAGCATGTAGCGTCAAGATATGCAAACAAAAACACACTCACGTATAACTAATCTTTCAAAAGGATCCACACGTCAGGGACTGCAACACACACACACACACACATTTTCTATGGTGGTAGCACAAAAACATTGATACTGCCATATCAAAAAGACTTTCTCTCTTTTGTTGACTGGAGTAAACACTTCTTACTCATTCAGTCGGTCAATTCAAACCTAATCAAAGCAACATAGGAAGTTTTCATTCCGCTGCACCAATGAGTATTGTTTCACATCTAGTTCAGAAGGTTATCATTTGAACTGCCTTTCACACACTTTTCAATGGGAGGAAAAATACATTTTCCTGCAAAATACACGCCTGGATCTCATTCGGGAACATGATTGTTAAATAATACACTTTAATCTGATGTATGAGGTCAGTTCAAAATCCCTCTTTGGTTAGAGGTTTCAAGAGAGGATGTCAAACTTAAGTGTTCCCAAGGCATAATTACAAGTGGTTGAGCTTGTCAGATGCTCGACATAATTAAATGTATGAATGAAAACTATGGGCTCCATCCTTACGTGTTGTGCGAAGAGGAGATCCAGTAGTGGGATAGGGGGTTGTTCATATTATCAGGACACACCAGGTCCAGGGAGCTAACCCAGATGGTGTTCTCTTTGGAGAACAGGTATGTCAGGAGCTGTACAGGAGAAAGGAGAGCAGTGAGACTGAGTCTGTTTTACGACATTTACGCATTTGTAGACTGATGTGTTTCCAGGAAGTCAATGAGTTCCTAGGGCTATGTAAATCCACAATTCATCAAGTTTTCAAAAGCCTCAAGCCTTCAGACACCAACAAAGTCTGTTTAGAGTGCAGACTTCAGAATTTGCTCTGAAGACTACCCCTATTCATAGCAATATAATGTAGATGTGACAATGTAAAAAGAAATAAATAAAATGACAACAAGACTTGCAAGCAAATATAAGGAGGTCCAAGACCCTGAAACAATTTGAACCTGGAGGCTCACTGACCCAAGGTGACCTACAAGCTGAGAGCATAGCTGAATAGGGCTTTAATAGGTGGTACAACACATGTTTGTATGCTTGGGCAGGCTCAGAAGTCCTCCTGCAGGGCACATTGCCAGGATCTGATCCAGCCTTGGACCACGCGGATCACTGAGTCTGTGTATGCACCAAACCTATTCTAAATAATAAATCCAAAACTTGAATTATTGTGTGCCATATTTACAAGTGATGAAGTGTCTTAGTTTAAGTACTGATCTTTCAAAACCTAGAGGCAAAAAAATCAATCAAAGTACAATAAACCTACATCATACATTTCAATACATAAATCTACTTGAACTATAAGCAGATATTGTAGTACCGCTTGGAAATATATTTGCATTGGAACATAAGCCATTGCTAAAAACCACCTGAGGTGTAACACTTTTAAATGCTTGGAAAACCACAGAACAGCTGTCTAGTGGATATCTTATGTGTATGTTAACAAGTGGATGCAGTACAAGTTAGTGGTGCTCTCAAACAGCATCAGTCAATCAAACAAAAAAAAAAATCTAACAACCAGTGATGCAAGAATCCTCAGTTGAGGGTTTATTGTTAATATTATATTAGGAGTATTAATGCTCATGCAAAGAGAACATTTTATTGGGCATATCAACTACTATCTATCTCTGTTGTACTATGTAAAGCAGCAAGCCCTGCACACAGCTTGCATAAAGTAAATGGTTGATTTGAATACCATTAGGAACCATTCAGGAAAAAACTGAGGCGAGTCAAGTACTGGCATTCAAATCCATAACCAGAATCCTTGCAAACATGATGCGATGAGCACATTAGACCCGTCAGAGTATGTATGACCGAAGTCTCCAAGAATTAAGGCCTCAAGTCTAGAGGTAGGACATTTGGATTCAACCCGTGTCAAAGTCAAATAGGTAAATAATAAATACTGAATCCACAGCAGCTCCAACAGCATGGTTATGTACGTCACCCTGCACTCTGGCTTTTAATAGACTTCCTGGTATGGGTCAACAATCATCATTTATCTTCTTATAAACAGACTTATTCTCAGCATGACTAAGGCCTGTACAACTGCTATCTAACACAATATATCCTAAGGCACAGAAAGGCAGTACCAACTCTTGCAGACTGGTTCCTATCAGCTTCTTCTTTCTTTAGTCAATCATAGCTTTATGGTGACCACAAAATGCATCCCTCGCTTTCCGCAGAACTCTAACGTGGCACCACAGTCAATAACCTTTTCTATCTGTGTGGGAGGAGGTGCTTTAGGCCGAGATCATGGCTATCCATGTCAAATTCTGAGCATCTCCCACCCACACGAACAACACAGGGGGGCATCGGAAATCATAACTCGCAAAAACACATTTACATTTTTTCCATTAGTGAGCAAAGACCCAGAAAGGGGCAAGCAGAAAGTTTAGAAAAAAGGGGGAAAAAGAAAGCAGGACAGGTAGTGAGAGTGTTTGTACCTCGTCTTGGTGGAAATAAGGCTGGTCCACTTCTCTCAGGGGGTCTTTTAAGTAGTCAAACATAAACTCCTGAACCTTGTTGTTGTCTGTGGCCCACATTTCCTGGATTCACATACAAACACAGATGTATTGGAGCAAGCATATGAAACAAATCTGCAATGCGCTAGATTTCCAACCGCCCGGAGATATTACCTTTTGAGACTCCAGGAGGAAGCTCTTGAAGTCGTCAAGGGAGATCCTCTGTTCTGGTCGGTCAATGAACCTGGCGGAGAAAGTGATGGTTCACTTCAGTAAACGCACATGTGTGACGGTGCAGAGAGATTCACTGTGCGTGTGTGTGCGTTTAGTTCTGACCTACCTCTGTAGAAATGGGATCTCCATCTGAAAGAATGGGCAAAAAAGGGGAACATTTCAGTTAATTAATGAAAGTGCTGTACTTTCAGTGTGTATAGTACTAGTCATGTAGACGGACAAAGATATCCTGTAGGGGGTCGGTGGTTAGTCATGGGGGGGCAGTGAGGTCATCCATTTAATCTGACCCCAGCCAGCCAGCCTGCCTGCCTCCTCAACCGTGTGAGTGTTTGTGTGTCCTAATGGCCTCCACCAGAGGGGTTTGGTGGGTTTTTAACTGGTCCATATTGATCTCGAAGCCATTTGAGAACAGACAGATGGGATGGAAGGGTGCCTTGGCAGGGCATCAGATGGGGCGCTGGGGGATGAGAGTGCTGGGACAGAACTATCTATGCATACATAAAATGATTGCACTTACGTTTTTCTGAGCATCAAACATGAGGCTGCGATAGAGCTGGGCAAACTGGCTGAAGGACACGTCCCCATTCCTCAACTCTGAGTCCTATAAAACAAGTAGAGAAACGAGAAGGAAAGCAAAAGGGCCGTTAACAACCAATCATAAATCTTAAACCTCTAACAACATTATATTGAAAGGGAAGTGGGCAGGGAGATGGAGTGGGAAAGGGGTCTGTGATAAGTAGGAGGAGGTTACCGGAAGTTTCTCTCTGAGGAACCTCATGTTAGGCACCCTGTAGTTGACCTGGCTCAGCATGCTCTTCAGATCCTTACAGGATATCCTAAACACATACACACGTTTTGTTGAGAAATCTAACACAAACATGGATATGCACGTACAATTAACGCAGAGACTTCAACCAACTTGCACACGTAGATCCTGTTATGGTGAAGACGTTTCATTTAGAAAATTTACAGGCATACTGAAACCTTGTAAAAACCCACCCCCCTCATGCTCTGCTGAGTCTTTTTGGCTTCACTTTTACTACACAGCCTGGAATTTTGGCCGGAGAGGACAATACCCCTACAGCGTAACAAAGGCATGCTCTTTCGTCAGGGATGTAACAGACAAACAACTCTGTACATCTCCTCCATCCTCTGCTGTCTGTTTCCTGCCGCAGGAAGAGGTGCTGGTGTGAGGCTGAGAGGTTAGTTCCCTCACTACACCTCAGCCGAGCGGTCTCACTGACACCTACCAGCCTGGTTTAGCTAGTCTACTTGCTGTAGATGCTACACTGGGGAAAGGACCCACAACTGGTGCACCAAACAATTGAGTTATATCTAATTGCACCTATTTCCTGCAAGCATGATCTGATTAACTCTGGTGTTTAAATCTTCCCACTGAGCAGACTTACCTGTCTTCTCTGTTGCGATCAATGGCGTAGAACTGCTTACGTAACCATCTAAAGAATGAGAATCAAGAGATTTAATGCATTTAACACCAATTGGGACATGAAATGGATGAATGCTGCTCATTATCATATGCTGTCGGTCCACAACACTGTATAATAGCTTCTGTTTTGGATGTGATGTGTAGCTCCATGTGTACTGTTTACCTCTCTATCTGGAGTGGTGTTGGGGACTTCAGCGTGTCAGCCACAAGCCAGTTTAACCCCTTCACCCACATGGTCATCTCCTCATCAGACGTCGCTGAGGAGAAATCAACACATGACTGATGTTTGACAAATATTTTCAGATATTCTTTTCCTTTTATTTTCCATTAAAGCTTTTCGTTTAGAGTTTTAAATTTAAAACTCTTTCAAATTAGAGTTTTTCCTTGACTGAATTAAGGGTCCTTTATATTTGTATAGGGTCCCACCTATACAAAAAGCAACAATTAATAACTACAAAAGACGGTTGGAAACAATACACGTAAATAGTACTAAAAGGCAAACTGATGGACATTTGTAGTTCATGATTGTATTAACGGAGGTATTCATATTAAAAACAGAGTGGTAATGTGAAATGCTAATGCACTAGTTGTATCTGAAGGTATGTAAGCATGTGCTGGTGTCTGCGCATACCTGCCAGGCTGAGTGATTTAAGGCGAAACTCGGTTCCATACAGGATGACAAAGCAGTGAGCCTGGTCCAGCCGTGCTGCAGAGTCCTCCACATAGCGTTCAAAGTCCCGTGACTTTTGTCCCGTACGGATCTCCTTGATCTCTCGAATGTCAACTTGAAAGACAGACACACATTAAACAGTTAGCAAAACACAGATCCGCCACTTCCTTGCACACACACAGTGATGTCCTCAGTAGAGCTGAGCAATATGGTTGAAATCAAAATCATGATATCTTTGATCATCAAAATAATGTTCAGTACACTGAACAATTATTATCTTCATGTGTATAAAACAAAACCTTTAAAAACAGTCACAATTTGCTTGTAAATATTAATTGGAAAGCCAGCATTTTGTAAAATGATAACACAGTATTATCATATCTTCACAAAACAACTTAAAGTCCCTAAATAATAATATTGAATTAGTTTCAAGCCCTTGTGTTTTATAATTTAATTTCTTCTTGATTTAATTTCATAAATCTGATTTTTTGCTTTGCCTCTCTTCTAACGCTAACCTTTCAGCACAGAGACCAACACACAGCATGTGTGAGTATTTCAGGCCCCCTGACCACATTAAACAGTGAAGCTGAGGCCACGACCTAAACCACATATTAAGTACACTTCAAGTGAAGACATACAGTAGACAAATTTTGTTGGAATTGCATTTCAAATGGCAACGATGTAGTTAGTGACCCTAAATTAACCTCTATTTGCCTTTCACCACTGAAATACAACCAAAACCACCAATTACTAATCTGAAAACAGAAGATTGCCCAAACCAGTTTGTGATAGGACTGGTCAGGTCTGTACAATAGAGATTGTAAAAACAGTGCAGACATATTGTATGAAGGCAACCGTGTGACTTTAAGAATGTTTATAATGGTTTCAATCATTTACCACCACAAAGGACGTCAGACAGGGAATATAAAAATGACATAAGCCACTTAACAACCCTGCCTACCAAGCTCATATCGGACCTAACACATACAGTAATATATTGTATGTCTTGTACTTTCCCTACATTGGACTGATCAAAAAAGCACTGCATGTTAATTATTATATATCATTAATAGGCGGTCAGAGAAACTTTACGAGTGTGTAGGCTGTAAAGCAGCTCAATGGGTTCCTATCAGTGTTGTATTAGTAGAAGTTAAAGACCTACAGCAGGGACTCTCCTGCTAAACACACAACACACACACACACACACACACACACACACACACACACACACACACCTTTCAGCTTCTGCTCCTCTTCCTGCCCCTGAATCACACATCCTGTGCTTTTGTCGCCTACACACCACATCTGTGCATGTGTATAGGTGAGCATGTGCATGCTCTTCAAGCATTGAAAAAAAAGCATGTCTTCACACGCAGACTTTCACCAAGCTGAGCTCTCTAATCATACATCATATCTCAGTTTACTTTACCCGGCAGACGGGCCAGCAGATTTCCGCTGAGAGCAATCAGACAGGCTGATCTGTTAGACAACACTTTAAGTTATTTAAGTCAAAATATTTGGAGGCTGCATCAGACAGATGCGGGAAATAAAGAGATAGCCAGAGGTGTAACCTTACCAAGGGAGATGAGAGAAGGTATCCTGCAACACACTCCCACACTTCCTCCAGCTTCCTGCCACTATTTCAACCACTCCTCACCAGGGCTGGGTTTCAATTCTGACAGCACTGGCAATACAAAACCTGCATTTTGGTACCAAAATTATACTTTTTGATACCTTACTTTGAGCAGTGTTAGGTTTTTCTACAAATTTTTTTCCCCACATTTTGAAAAATAACAGTCATACAATAACTTTGCATTAAATAATACAGTCTAGTGCTTAATCAATTAAAAGTAATTAGTTTGACAACAAATTTGATTTTGCCCATTTAAAGTCTTTCATCAAGGAAAACTGTAAAACACACTGTTTCTAGTTCATGAAATGTGAGGATCAGCTGCTTTTCTCGTTATATAGTACTTTAAATTATATATAAATTGAATACCTTTTGGGCTTTAGACTAATGGTGAAACCAAACAACCTATTTGAAGATGTCACCTTGTGCCATAAAGGGGGTTTTTCCACCATTCTGACATTTTATTATTATTTTTTAAATTTATCGACAACTATTTTGATAATCCAAAAATCATTTCAAAAATCACAAACATTTGCTGGTTAAAGCTTGGGATAAATGGGATAATATGCTGCCTTTATTTATGATATCTGATTGTAAACTGAATATCTTCGGGTTTTGGACTGTTGGTCAGACAAAACAAACAATTTGAATACATCATCATAGGCTTTAAGAAAATATAGCGGTCACCTTTCACTATTTTTTGACATTACATAGAAAGAACGATTCATTGAGAAAAATAATCGTCAGCTTTATCAATAATGAAAATAATTGTTAGTTGCAGCTATAATTATATTACATGTTGGGCCACAGAATAAATAAAAAGCTATACTGTATATTTTGAACATAAGACTGTAGTGCTTGAAGTAGTTAGTATTGCAATTATAGTGATTGTGCAGCCCAGAGCATGATGATGTTTCAGGATGCACTCATACGTCAGCTGATCCATATCTACTCCTTTGATATGATGTTGGATAAAGTTAAACACGGGACTTTCCTCCTGACAAATAACTGTCATGCAGCTACATGAATTCTGTTCCCTTTTCCAACGCATTGTAAATGGGGCAAGTCAACTGTGTGACTGTGCTTGTTTTCCAGTGACAAGCTGATCTTTACAACAATGTTTTCATAAAGACTTTATGTCTGTATGAAAACATTGTTTTCAATCCAAAAGCAGATTCTGATTGTGCAACCGTGTTGCTGCCAGAGAGGTAATATCCCACTAATTTGTTGATATATTTGTCACAAATAAACTGGGCTGACAGCCAAGTGTGTAGGTGAAAAAAGGAGCAGTGTGTAAACTAGAAATGACATCAGACGTTTGAAGCGAGAAAGCATGTGTGTGTCGTTTGCGGGAGGTATGGAAAAAGCAAGTCAGAGAGATGATGCTATCCACGACATGCGCAGGTAATTCCATCCACATTTATCCAAACAAAAACTACCTGATGATTTCTCCATTATTTACAAAGTTCCTTTCCAAAGAAATGTCCATGATACAGCTGACGACATTTAACTGCTGGGCTCATCCAGTATCATGACTGACAACATGCAGACTCAGTATTTGGTGAATCTTATGCGACACATGAAACAACACAGAGTTTACAAAACTCTTCTCTAAGCGTAAATACACCTCACATTCCCGGGCTCAGTGCACCATTCAAATAAGAGCCCCAACTAACAATTATTTTCGTTATAGATTAATCTGCCGACTATTGTCTCAATTAATAAATCTATAAAACGTCAGGCAAGAGGCAATAAAATGTCCAACTCAGTTTCACAGAGTTCAAGGTGATATTGTCAAATGTCTTGTTTTGGTCGATGAACAGTCCACAGCTCGAAGATATTCAGTTTACAACTATATAAAACAGAGAAAAGCAAGATACTCACAATTGAGAAGCTATAATTAAGGATTTCTTGCATGAAAACTCTGAAGCCATAAATGATCAGAACTATCAACTATTCGAGTTAGGATATGTATGTCCATTGTCCTACTGCGACATTGGCAGATCTATTCTGCAGGAGTTGTTGCATGTCACCATTAATCAAAGCAGTGTGAAAAATCTGGAGGCTTGTCTGTCAGAGTTAATTTGGTGTTAGGTGCCACAGTCGTGCATTAACTAACTGGTTGGGTTGGTCCTGTGGGGAAAGCTCAGTGTGAGCGGGACAGACGGCTGGCAGAGCACCAAGTGTGACTTGAAAATGTGGACTGAGCACTGATTCACTGGTCATCAGTGAAGTCTTGTGGATACATCAACACAGACCCACATTCAGACTCATCACGTGTGAATCATTGCTTGTCACAGACATGTGTATCTGTTTCATTTAAGCCTATTAAGGTGCTCAATACATGACATATGCTTGTCATATAACGTCATGAAGAATATTTATAAACAACCTAGAAAGGAGTGATGCTCCATCTTGCTTTTCTGCTATATTATTTTCAGTGCTACATGATTTATGGCTCAGCTGATACATAAAATTCTTCTATCACAGTATATGTAATTTTATACTGCGATATCAATATATTGTGATATGTACATCCTGACACATTTTTTGAGATACTGATATGAATAATGGGGAATAATAAGAGAAAGTATGATAAAGATATATCAGCATTTTTTAAAAATATAAACAAAAACCTTGATATGGATCCCGTAGATTTGTAGAATTGTGACCAAGACACATACTTTTACAGGACATTTTACAATGTAAAAAAAATACACTTGTCAATGGTCTTGGGTGGACAAACTAGGTTATGGTGACTCTGTTTCTAGATTATTTCAAACCTAGTTTGGCATTTCTGTACTGCAGTTTCTTGTGAACGGCTGACATACAAACCGATACAGATATATCTTCAAAACCCTAATATTGGCCAATAAATCTAAGATCATTAAATTTATGTAAAACTCCTTTGAACATCCATATCACCATAAAGCAGTCCTGCTCATTGGTTTGCAACAATGCCCATGACTTATTACATGCAGAGATAATAAAAAAGGTATAGCAACCTTGTGGACACAATTCAGAAAAATCTCTACTAGTTGCCATATGTGGTATATGCGGCGGCCATATCCAGTGCTCATCGGTGCAATCAGCTCCTGAAGTCTTTGTTCGAAATGAAAACCTGCATCCTAAAGTCACATACTTCAGGGTTCTGGAGCAAAGCTTGTAAACATGAGAGGATCTGACGCTGTGGTGGGTTCCAAGAACCGAGAGGGGAGGTTTCCTGACCAGGGCACCAAAGTTAAATTATACCTTAAGAGTGTAAAAACACATGTGGAAGCTCATTCATAAAAACCCTACAACTGGCTCTTTCAGTAAAGTACGTGTCGAAAGTCCGGCAGTGAACTCACTTTAACATTTCAGTCGCTCCCTCAGGATGATAGAGTAGCAACATGTGTGTAACAGTCAAACATGATTCTGATTTCATGATTATGTTGCTTTATTATCAGTTGAATACACAGAAACCAGAAGTTCCAAAGATAATTTGTATGATACTCTGGATGTTTTGCAACAGTCTCTCCAATATCAAAACAAATTATATGCATGTATGTATGTATGTATGTACAGCCTAATTTAGAGTCTGGGAAAAAGTTTTAACATGAAAAGACTCTGACTGAACATGCCAGGTACCCAAACCTTTATGTTTAGAGGATGCCCTGCCTATACTGCCATTTCTCAGACCACATCCTGCTGAGCTATACCTACTTCTAATTTCATCATATTACAACTTATGTGTGAGCCACTGTAAATATCTGCCGCCATTTACTTGGTGGGCAAACTAGGTCAACTTCATGTGCATGAAACAAGCATCTTTATGAAAGATTTGAGGGACAAAAAATGCGCAAGATACACTTACATCAAGGGACAAAAAGGAACACTTCTCTGCGTTTTATATTTAGCAACAAACTAGAGTGCTGTTTCCACAGTTAATGGACATCGCTCTCTCACTGCTATTGATAAGGGGTAAGAGCAACGGGCCAAATTGTTCCCAAATGATCACACACTTCCAGTAAAACCCCTCATATTCTATTTGTGTGCATTAATGAGCCACCACGGCCAGTTTCACCTCTCACGGAGTATCAAATGGCAACTATGAGCTCATGTGTGCATGAACCACTTCATCGCAGGGAAGATAATACTGTTTTGTTAAAAAAAAAACAAAAAAAAACCCCAAGCCTTCTTTTTTTTTTTTTGGTGTGCTCTTTTTGCTGCATCCGGAGCAGAGTGCAGCTGTGCACAAGGCATCCTGCTACCCGAGAGACAGACGACTTAACAACTCACCGAAGGCCTGCGTGTCCTCAGTTAGACACACTGTTTTGTTGAAGATAAACCTGAATGCCAGAGTCCTGGTGAATTACAGTAGTTCAAGAGAGGGCACATTTCTTCTTGTTGTCTACTCTGGATTTGTACCTGAGATGTGATTTATGTATTACTGGACAACAGCGGTTCTCCCTTGAATATCTACCATTAAAACAAGACTCATACCTGCACTGTCAACAATTTTAATAATAATACAAAATAAAACTAATCATTTTACTTTTAGGTACCGCGAGTCTCTGAATGACAACGACAGCAACACATGAACAGACCAAATCCTATAAATTTTGGCAAGAAACTTTCAGGAACTAATCAGAGCTGAGTTGAAAGATGTAATAGTGATGTGGAGAGACTGGGATTAGCTTTTTAGTGATACTGTTTATGATATTTAGCTTGAACGTTGTCTTTTCCTGTCTTGGAGGCTGCATCACAGTAATGTAATAAAAACTGTGTTGTTATTAGACTGTTTTATCTGTGAAAGATGAACGGTAATTGCCTCTACCTGTTCCACTTTCATTTCCAGTCCTTGTTTTTCCAAGTTTCTTGTCTGTAAATCGCTTCTGAAAGGGCCAATAGTCCCCCTAAATATCATCACATTACCAATATTAATGCATTTAGTCAATACGTTGCGGTAACTTAGATTTTTTTAGGATGTAAAAGGTTTTGAAACTGGCTTCTTTAATCCTAACTATCATCATTCACCAGCTGTTCACAATACCTTCTTGTCATGTGCCCTTACCCAGTCTTTTGTGGGCCATTCAAGTGTCTCACAACCCTTTGTAGTTTTCATATTTCTGAATGTATGTAAACCAACCAGTTCTGGCATGGACACCTTCACATTTACTGGCAGTAGTCTGTGCGTATGTTTTTGTGTCTGCACGCTACTCACTCTCGCCCTCTATTTTGTCCGTGCCCCGGGTCCAGATAATAGTCCTGGTCTCCAGCTTGACTTGAAATGTCCGTCTCTCTGGTCGCTGGGACTTCTTAGAGTAAAATAGTGTCAGTACCGTCCCCAGCTCCAGGTCTCGGTACAGGTTGTTCATCTCCGTGTCGTTGTCCATCCACGGAACAGGTCCGTTGGAAAAGAAGCCCGAGGTCCCAGCCATGTTCACTTCCCCTGTTTGTTGTCCGTTTCCTCTCAGAACAATCTGCTCAGTCCAGGCCTAGACAGGGATACCTACGGCAGGAGAAGAAGGGGGAAACCCATGAAACAGCAATTCCCCGGGGACTTCTAGTGTGTCCGTGCTGTACACAAATAATGCCACAGTGAAGAGTCGATGCTGTCAGGAGACACACGCTCTGAATAAAACTTTACCGAACATATGCAGTGCATGTTTATATACCTGCAGATACGGTGTATGAAAGAGAACTGATTTTTCTGCGTCCCGTAATATCTTTCAATTGCTCTCATCCTCCTCTTTAAATACACATTTTATACAAATATTGTTTATTTTGAAAAAAAAAAAGAAAAAAAACTCCTACCCATATTATATATTTCTAAAAGCCTGACACATACCCCTTCATAAAATGAAATTTGACCAAAACCCTGGGGCAAATCCCTTGCATGTGTGAGCACACGTAACATATAGGATTGTATTGATTTTCCTCCATGGGTAAGGTTACTGTGAGTATTGAGTAACACTGGAGCACTGTTAGATCGCAACAGCAACAGCGCTATGACTTATCATTAAAAAGGTGATGTAAATAAACGGACAGCTGCAACCCCAAAACGTCTAGCAAGGAGAAAACGTGTTGATTAAGCCAATCGACCCCCCCCCCAGATAACTTTCTGACTGTCCCCCCAGTTTCATCCAGCAGCGGGGGGAAGAGGTTTGATCTGATTCTGCTGAAACTACCAACAGGCCTGTAACCTGCTGCAGCCCGTCCCGGAGGAAAACAAAGTTTCCTCCTGGATACCGGAGGCGACCGCACCGCCGGGGACACGTCCGGCGGCCCGGCGGAGCGGCCCGGTGCAGCCGGGGAGAGCAAGAAGGCGTCCGGCCGGTTTCTCACGGCGTGGAAACGGGGCCGGTGCGCGCTAGCGTTTCGCTGGGCCGGAGAGAAGAATCATGGCCGGTTTCACCCCCCGAGGAAGGGGAGGAAAAAAAAAAAGAAAAACGAGGAAAAAAAAAAAAAGAAAAAGAAAAAGCCCAGGTGGCAGCAGCCATTCTGCCCCTTTCTCTCCCCCCTTTCTCTCCCTCTCTTTCTTCCTCTCTCTATCTTTTCGCTGTGCGGGAGGAAAATGAACGGGAAAACAACACGTCGCAGGGCTGCCGCGCTGTTACCTACCGCCGCAATCTCGGCCCCGACCGCACATCTCCGACGGCTGAGGCTGCCGCTCCTCGCTCCTCTCTCCTCTCTCACGCTCCCGTCGTCTTTCTCCTTCTCCTTTTTTTTTTTTTTTGTTTTTTTTTTTTGCCTGTTGTCGTCCCCCCCCCCGCACGCCACCAGGGTTTCTCCGCGATTAAATCATCGCTGCGGTCCCGACGACAACAGTTCCCGGTCGACTCTCTCCGCCGTCCTCCGGCCGCGCACACACACACAGAGAGAGAGAGAGAGAGGGAGAGAGGGAGAGAGAGAGGCAGGCGGACAGAGAGCAGCTCCGCGGTGAGACGACGCAAGTTTGTCCGCTCTCGGATCCAGCCAGCGCAGGCCCTCCTCCCCCTCCTCCTCCTCCTCCTCCCCCCGGCCGACCGGCGCCGCCATCACCCGGGCCGGAGTCAAAAACCAGGCTTCCGCCGCGGCTTTTCACAATAAAGGTCGTTGCACTGCACTGTGTTCTTGTGTGTGGAGGAGACAGAAGCAGAATCAGGTTCATTGTTAAACCAAGTTTTTGCAAACAAGGAATTTGTCTCGGTACGTTGGTGCATAAAATACACATGTCAGGTAGAAAAATGTAGAAATATGTAGAAATAGAAAATATAAGAGAAAGTCAAGAAGTATACATGTAAAATAGACAATTGACAATCAAATCTGAACAAATATTATAAATATTAGGAAATATGTGTGTATGTGTTATTTGAATGAAAGAGCCACAGTGTGGAGACCTGGTAGGGTTGTAATATGGCTTAGTTTTAGCCCCAGTTTGTACCTTTCATGTAATTATCATTTTTACATAATTTTCCTGTCTATACTGTAAAAATAAAATTAAAAAAAAGAAGTAGGAGAGAAAAAATTTTGTGGACATAAGCCTCAAAACTATTTTGTCTGGTACATATCTCTCCAGTGTACAGAGAATTAGAATTTCAACCCATTTCACAAAGTACATCAATCCTTGACTCAAAAAAGATGACAGATGGATGAATAAGAATGTACCATAGTGTATATTTTATTATTTGCATGTAAATAAAGGTTATTGTGAGTTACATTATTATAGTATTCATTCACCTTAGCTAAGGCAGGTTTCTTTTTTTTTTTTAAATCCCTGTAACAAGGGGGGGGTTCTTCACCGAATAAAGGGTCTAAGGATAGAGGGTTTCTTACACTGTACAGATTGTAAAGCCACTTGAGGCAAATTGTGATTGGGGGCTATATAAAAGCCAATTTGACTTGACTTTACTTGAAGGCAACATCATGAGGAAACAGTGGTGACATCCAGGGATGCAGGCGGTGCTGTAAAAAGGCTTGGTATTGATTGAAGGTGTCAACTTTCATCCAAATGTAAACCCATTCAGATGGAGGCCTACACAGTAAAAGGGTAAGAGATGATTTGTCGGATTGTGTATCTTTTTATTATGCGGGTTCATGGGGGTTTTGCATTGCCCTTTAAGTCATTTATGAGTGGAGGCCCTATCATAAATACATTATGTATGAAACTCACAACACAGAGACACTGATTCATTTATGTTGACAAATTGTATTGCAGGGTGCATTCTGTATGCCACGTTGTACATTGCACAAAGAGGGCATGTAGAAACAAGAACATTTGTGCATTTATTTGGACACAATTACCTTGCTTCCGGTAAACTTGCGCATGTCCCGACAGCTTGACGCAGCTCATCCCTCCGGGAGGAGCGCCTGTTGTCGGCCTCTTAAAGAAGCAGACGCTCTGCGGACTGAACTTCATTCTCTCTCCTCAACACAACCGGTAACTTTTTTTTATTAGTCGTTCGGTATGTTCTCTAGTGAATTATTGTAATTTTCTTTTTCATGGAAAACGATGACATTAACTTTTTTTTAATTTCAATGAGGATAAATATAAGTGAAAACACAAAATACTATGGAGAAATTGTTTTTGAGACGTATCATTGGGAATTGGACTATGACCCCTGACCTGACTGATCACTGTTGATAACATCTCTGATAGGATTATGTTTCTTTGTATACTATTGGAATCAGCTTGCTGATCGGTTTCAACACCTTTTTACACACGTTTCAAAATAAATAATTTTTTTTTTTTTTACAAAAAGGACAAAGCCAGGACAAAAAGGACAAGATTGATGTTTTATTCTGAAAACTACAAAGCTCAAAACAATAAGCATTCAACCAACCAGGAGTTGTGTAATAAATGATCAAATAGCAAGAAATATTAATGAGAAAAGTTAAAATATCCATTCACATTTGGAAATTAATTCAAGGAGGACACTTTCAGCTTAATCACAGCAATACAAAAAAACTGCACACTACAATGATAGACTTCTGTGATCTTTTTTGGCAAAATCCACATCCCTCTTAGAAACCATCGCTGTCTGAAGGAACAGTCTCTTTTAGCACTGACACACAAAACATTATGCAGTACTTCAGCTGTTTCAAGTAACCAAGAGGAATGTTACGTCTTGTTCATTGCAAAACTGTGGAAACAGACACACAAGAGTTGCATATGAGCAATGAAGAGCTTTTTGTTGACAATGCATACAGCACACATATTATAAAACACTGAATTATAGTTACTGAAAAATGACAAAAATATGTACATCCCTGAAATAAACAGCAAAATAAAACCAAATGGAAAAAAAAAGATGACATTCGGTGTGCTAATAAGTATGTAAGCATAGTGCTTGGATTTCTATTTTTCACACTGTCATCAGTCTGTCAGGCTCATTTCATTGTAACAATCTTTCATACTAAAATTCCACAAATTGAAATTGATTCATTCTATTATCTCTCATGTTGTTCCTCACAGTCTCCCACACAAACATTATTAATTCATTATTCTATGAGAATATAGAATTTCTCAATAAGTCTGATGGCTTACAAATTTCAGTACAGTCGTATCCGACAAAAGATAATACTAATGTGTTCATAGTTGTTTAATCATGGGCAGATAGCTGCAGCTACATACACACTACTGTAATTGTTTAAAGACAGATGCCCGTTGGCAGCTTGGTCAAATGGTTCAGGAGTTATTTTCCTATATTCACAACCAACTCATATATACAGCACAATTATTTAACTGTGGTCACAGCTCCAACAAAGTCTTGGCTTCCTCCTTCACAGCCCTGCAGTAACCACACAGTGGAAACATTTGACATCAACTACAAACCATCTTTACAATCAAAAGCATGGGTAGAAAAGGTAAAACATTAAGTGTGTTTAAAACTCATAGTCCTTTTCAGCCATGTCAATTGCCCAGGCAAACTTCTCTCTCTGGGTTTTGTTGTAGATCTTCTCAATGGGAACGCCCCATTTCTTGCACCTGGAGAGGAGGGAAGATAGACCAGTTAAGGGCCAGAAATGACTGAGCTCATCCACTCACTGGCTGCACCATTTGTCACTATTCACTATATAGAAAATTTCACGAAGAAGACTAGACAGGAAGTCAGTTGTCAACAGAAAATCTAAAACTACTAATGTTGCGGGACTTGATTTTGCGACCATTGCTTGTTTACTGCTTTTTATATTTAACTGGGAAAGACTACTTTGTATTTTATTATCCTTTATTAGTATAATATATGATCTAATCCAGCATATTTAGAGACAGTCCATATGTACGGTATACTAAACTAATAGTAATGTTAAAACTTTGATTCACTCATATGACAGGGTCCTGGTATACAGGTGAAACTAATTTAATGAATGATGACGCAGTTCCATTAAATGTCCCAGTGAGACAACAAGCAAAACGTCAGGGCCCTGAAACCACCTAAATGGAATGCACTTGTTGTTTACACCTGTGCTTTTCTTGTTCTGACAACCAAGTGATAAGTGCTATGGTAGTGGCTATAAACAGGTTACACTGTCATATGTTACTGGTACACTTGAAATGAATGGAGCCATTGTTAATGTCATTAGTACCTCCTGTGCCTGACTGGACAGACCATGCCCTAATCATTCATCACTGTCTCGCCACTGTCCTGCAAACCATGTCAGGTTAAATTGGTGGGTTCAGTCAAAGGTCGTAGCTGTTATTTAGAATTATCTACGTAACTAATGTGATGAGGTTACTCAACTGTCAAGTCAACTGTGCTGGCAAGGGCAGCAGATTGTTTAGGCGAATCTCTTTACAGTTTGAACCTACTACACTCTCTGCATGACATATTAATGCGACAGCAATCAACCCAATTCCACTTGATGTTTTCATCTCTGTTACACATATTCACACACGTACTACAGGGTAGACCAGGTTCCCATGCACCACCCTACAAGTAGGGACCCCATCCCTTACGCCTTACAATCAGGCAAAACCAGGAGCATTCCTGTATCCATTGTGCTTGAGGAGGAGGCTCTCCGTAAATAGCTGTGGGGCATGAGTTAGGGAGGGAGGATCACTGTTCCCCTTCTCTGTGGCCTGGCTCTCCATTCAGCCACAGACAACTCGTCGTTGACTTCCCACATGGAGGAAGGAGTGCTGTTTGGGGACGCTCCCTGGCTTTCAGAAACAAACCCCATTGTTCCTCATGCTCACACGCTTTTCTTCCTCTTATTTTCCTTCTGCAGCCGTTAGCTTTTTTGCTTGTGCTGCTCCTTTTCCTACAATGCAAGAGCATTTCCTGCCTTTCTGTCACCAAGGTAGATATGCATCCCGCGCACCCACCCACCCAGAGAAAGCTGGCTTATTAAACAGCAGGCGGTTTACTGATTTATTGTCAATGTTTTTTTTTTTTTGCCGTAGTGACAGGTGTAATCAAATAATAGTTAGTAGTTGATCAACGGAGGTAAACAACTTCTGCTATGCCACATAAATACCATGCAACAGAGATGCGTGGATCCAGGTAGTTGAGCTTGGAGGTGCCCAGAGCAATCTGCTTGTTCTCCTCTCTGTCTGTGGCCTGCACCTGGAGCTTCATCAGCTGCTCCTCTATCCTCTGGACAGCTTTACGCTTCACCTCCACAGTCCTGAAAGAGAAAGGAATAAAGATAGATACAGAGAGAGAGAGATGCAGAGAAAGACAGACGCAGAGATGCACAGAGGCAGGGAGGCACAGAGAGAGGAAGAATTACATATTAATACAGATGGACTGAAAAACAGATGTCCTAAACATCATGATGGTGATGAGTCTGTACTGATAAAATTTTGTGACCTTACATCCCAGCAGGGACGAAGAGGTTTAAGAAAGTAAGTAACGGATAAAACTGTGACTGTCTCTCACACTGCTTAGCAGTGCTCAGGCTTTCTTACTTTTTGCTCTTGTCATCATGGGAAGCCTTGTGATCAGCTTTGGCAGCCTTCAGCTGCTTCCTGGCTGCTGACAGTTGATTCTGTTTTTCGTCGATCTGCAATCACAACAAACACATGCTGAGAGAAGTAGACAATCTGCATCACGTAGAGAGGGAATACATATTTCTTTCACAATGACAAAAAAAAAATCAAAATTTTCTCCAAGGTGACACCAAGACATTATTGCCTGTGGAAGGACAACAAAACTGAAAGAAACTCAAATACAGGGGGTTTACCTTGGTCTGAAGGTTTTGCATGGACTTCTCAAATGTTTTGGGTGGAGCTCTCTGGTGGTTACATAGGATGGCTACCGCCCGGTTGGCTCGGTTGTATGACAGGATTTTAGCTGGGATGCTGTCATCAGCTGGAGACCCACCAATGACACAACAAGGTGGGAGAATAAGTTTCAAATTACTGAGATGTTAAATCACTGACCCAAATGTTGGTGATGCATTTAAAGGCATAATAAGTCTTCGTCATATACAGTAAATTAGAGGTATAGTACCTGTTGTTAATGTAATTACATAAAATCTGTCTACATATAGTTATTACCTGACTGAGACGGACCCAAAAGTTGGTATGTGTACACTGTGTATCTGTAGGGGTTTAAGTTCATAGCCCCATCTCCTCCATCTCTTCTTCTACAATCCCCATTATAAATTCACTCCAGTCCTTTCACTTATCTCTTACAATTCTGATCCCCCAATATCACAAGGTCTGTCTTCACCTGTTGATATATTTCCACGTACTTGAACTCATAATGACAGCTCAACACTACTAGCTCAAAGCTACAGTAAACTAAGATAACACTAATGTTTTTTATTTAATTTATGTAGACACTGAGGCGGTTTTATTTATATGGAGGTTATACGGTATTGTTGTCGATCAGGTTATGTTCCATGTTGAATATTTTATTACAAAGCCTTTTGTACTATTCTCCTGTGGTAGAGAAGCTAGAGCAGGCAGTTTTATTTACATGGAGAATTTGCTGTATTATCTGTCCTTGTCAGAACAGACAAAGAGATCCTGTTGTCACAGCATCTTGATTGCTAACAAACACAATGCAGAAGCCACTGGTTACTAGTTCACATATACTGTATAATTGAAGAGACTGATTATTGATAAGAATCCTATACATTTTACACTTTAAATTTCCTTATAGTCATAAACTTTTTACATGGATTTAATTATTTTTTGGTGGTGTGGTGAATTTGCCTTATATATTAACAATATGATGTTTCCTAGGCCTGTCATACATTACTGAACATTGCTGTGATAAAATCAGGTGAAATCAGTGAGTTTAAAGCAATGTTTGCTGGTCCAAGAAACAATACTTTTTCCTTTTACACTTGAAGCTTATTCATATTTTAGACTTCCATCGACATTTAAGAAAAAAAGCACTTTAACACCATGCAATCAAAAAATTTAATCTAGTCTTATTATTTCTGTAAAGAATCTTATTATTAGAATTATAGTCAAATTGTGTCAAATCCTATCATATTTTAAGTTACTGAAGCTGCTTTTACTCACAGCAGGAAAGTTCCTTGAGCTGCTGTTGCAGGGTGATGGAGGCGTTGTAGGTACGGAAGACCTTGGCTGTCAGGCCATCCATCAGCTCCTGTAAGTGCTTATTCAGAATAGAAGTCTGCAGGAAACACCGAGAAAGAAAAGAGGGTACAATTGGGGGAGGAAGAGGAAACAAGGTGACATAAGTATTACAACTAAAAATCTAAACAGTTCACTTCGACTGAAGCCTCTGAGGCAGATATTCGTGTGTGTTTCTTACATTCAGTCTGTCAAAGAGGTCATCTTCAGGCTGCTTGTTCTCCAGGAACAGCTGAAGGTTTTTAAAGACCTGATAAGACATACGCATAGATTTATTCAGCATTAAATCACTCACATTCAACACATTAGACGGACAGTGTTCAGGGATGCACTATCACATTTCTGCCAGATGGGGGTGCAATATTATTCCTGTTCATGATGACAAGTGCATGTAGTTGATTACAGGATTACGTGTCTTTTCTATGTACTTTTATGTGTAAGTGGGCATGCAGAAAGGAAGTGTAGCCCAATATATGAAGCTGAGGCTTTTTGAAGAATTTGTCACTGAAAACAAAACATGTCTAACGTGTGTCTGTGTGCATTTGTGTGCGTTTGTGTGTCTATTCACTCCGGTAATAGCAGGAAGCAGACCACCCTCTGAGGCAGAGCTGAAGGAAAGCTTTTAGTGCCTGATCACCTGTCTGTGCAAACATACTCCTCAGAGTAGCAACTTCTTATCTTATTAACACTCAATTCACATAACTGTCAAATACACACTCTTCACTCTCCCTTCTCTTTCTTACCCTCTTCTCCACAGGCATTTTGTTGTAGTAGCGGATAGAGTCCTTTCCCAAAAAGTCAAATTCCACCACGTACTCCTGGTCGTCGATTTTGGGGTACAGTTTGATGTGCTCCACCCGCAGTGAGCAGCAGCCAACTGTGTCTGCTGTCTCACCTTCCTCCTTTTCGTTACCTGCTCTCAGTGCAAGCTACAGGGGAAACACCACACATGGTGATCATTGTCAAAACTTAAGAGTGTAACATTTTCTCAGGATTTATTCTCTAAACTTGGTTTACCTACAGTATACCAGTATTTCTGCATGTGGTATGAAGGGAGCCCTTGTGGTTAATGGAAATGATAAAACGGTTTGTAGTAAAATGAAAACTGGCAATTTGATCTTTTCATTAATAGGATGCAAAGTAGCATTGAGGGGAACCTTACTCTAAAGGTAGATTTCATCCAGTGCTTTTTTCACATGCATCACTAGTTAATTCAAATATATACTGGTGTTTGATATTATTTTTTCCCCACTTGATCTGAATTTTAATCATTACAATTGTACTCTTTTTCTCCTCACCTTGTCTATAAAATACAGTGCCACAGCTCTCTGCCTGATCCTCATCTCTTTTGACTTCCAGTCGTCTCTATACTGGGTACGGATGCGATCCACACACTTCTTTAACCGTCGAGCAGTCTCATATTTCTGCCAGTCCTTCTCCCCCTGTGCACACACAAACAGTTTATTCAGTAGGGAAACAGACCCTTTTATCATCAAAGGACAAACTAAGAAATGGGTTAGGATTTAGTCAGGATTTAGGCTTGAAGCTGAAGCTGTGAGAGCTCAGGTACCTTGATCCTGGAGCTAGGATTCAACATGATGTACTTGATGGAGCCCTGAATGTT
Organism: Lateolabrax maculatus; assembly: GCA_031216445.1. Taxonomy (NCBI): domain Eukaryota; kingdom Metazoa; phylum Chordata; class Actinopteri; order Acropomatiformes; family Lateolabracidae; genus Lateolabrax; species Lateolabrax maculatus. The sequence continues at coordinate 16,649,662 of CM062201.1, read as the reverse complement.
CTCTGTCCAAGATGCCAGCCAGGTCACCTTGTTGTCATGGCGAACCTCCTTCCATCTTGTCCCCGGGGGAGGTTTAGGGTGCTTGGAGTCCCTACGGACAAGGAGGCAGGTTTACTATAAATAGGTGCGAAATGTGCTGACATCTTTTCTCCTATGTGTGTTTAGCAAAGCACTGGTTGGATTATTTATCCAGGTGCAGTGTTGTCTAACTCCACTGAAACTGTGTGTCTACCCGTGTGTTGATTAAGGTGCATGTCTCATAGGTACAATATACAGCACTTATTACAGACCTGAAATTAATCTACTTCAATAAAATATTTGGGCTTTTTTTTTTATCTTAATGGGCCAGTCTAAGATTAACTCTTACATTGTAAACACTACAGCTATGAGAAAATACTGTTCAGAGAAATGTCCCTTTAAACAGACCACATTATGACCAGTATGTGGAGGTCGACATGTCCTCCCTGGGTCATGTTATTGTTTGCACACACAGCGTACTGACAGGAAGACTACCTTTGACACAGTGCCGGCATATGTGCAAGTCCATGTCAGCGATACATCTGCCATACTGTACATGCCACACGCAGCACGTACATTTCTCTTGCTGGTGTCTCTGTGATGGCCGCCCAATGCTACAAATTACCCTTTCTGTAAACTCTCTCTTACACACACAGCCCCTGAGGCATGGAATGACAGCGATAAAAAGAAAATTATTCCCGTCTATAAATAAGTCCAGCACAACATGGCAGTTAGCAGATGGAGGGGAAGATAAAGGGAAAGTAAATGAGAAAAGAGGTGGAACAGGGAGACAGGGGTTAAGGACAGGACAATCAATGTGAGGTATGTCTGTGTGTGTCCTTTTGACAGGCGCCCACTTTATATATTTTGTTTTCAAAGCACACATGTTCATACTTTATCCTTAGAATTAACGCACTAGTCCCACAATGTACTTTCACATGACCTCACCTACAATGTAAACCATCGTTTAACAGGGACATCTTGTGGTAAAAACTCAGAACTAGACATAAAATGAACATATAACTAAACAGTAATGGAGAAATTCATGGCAGTGAGGGTGGTGATAATGGTGATAGTGAGAATACCCACTTGCTACAGTTAATAATGATGTCTTCAGGCCTGATGCGTCGTTTCAGCATGCCCATTTTAGGATGATCACCTCGTCCTCGGAAGAGGCCTGGCGGCTCGATGCGGAAGTTTCCGATCCTCTCCTTGTGGTTGTCCATGATGCAGAAACCGTACTCCTGGAGGAGTCTCTCATTCTCCTCTTTGTTTTTCTACAAAGTACATGAAAATATGACAATACATTGAAAGATTTCATTATGTTTTAAGGGTTCTCAGAGAGTCTGCATGAATGCAGGCCAACCTGTTTCTCCTCTTTGGACATCTGCTTCCTAGCTTCTGATTGGGCCTTGAAGTACTCATTCATCTCACTGAAGTTGCACTTGTTCAAGTCGGTGATCTTTGACTTCTCCTCTGATGTCATTTCCTACAATAAAGAAGACGACATCTGAAGCATGCCCCACTTAAATACTTGAACTTCACACCCTCTTGCTCGTGTGCTCAACTTGAGACACTTGAGTAAGTCTTATCTCCTCACCTTCCTCCAGTCCTTATAGAAGTTCTTTCTGAAGATGTCCTTAGTGGTGTACTCATGATCCAACATCTTGGCAAAAAATGTAGCTACCTCCTCAGCAGGAGCACTAAGTTTCATAGGCTTACCTACAAATACAGAAACATTACATTGTAGTCGTGACCCAAAAATAATTAACATTATATTACCACTTATTTTTTAAGCAGACTCACCATCATAGTAAAATTTGACTTTATCAGGCAAGGGTTCATACGGAGGTGCAAACACAGGACCCTTATGCTCAAGGAAGCGCCATTTTGAGCCATCGGTAGATCTTTCCTCCTCCCACCTAATCACCACAACAACAACAACCCATGAGAGAAAAGAAAAATATGGTATCTACTTCTCAGTAGCTGTTTATATCATCTAACCGTCCTTCGTGTGTAATTTCCTGAGGAAAAGAACTATTTGTTCCCAAAATGATCTTACCATTTCCACTTCTCCTCTTCTTCTTTTTTGGATTTCTTTCCCTCAGTTACCTTTTTGCCTTTTGTCTTCTTTTTGGGCTTGATGTCCTAAAAGAAGTGAAGAGAACATAATAAATCTGCAAAACACAAACAGCTGGCACTCCAGCCTGGGGAATATGAGAATGTATAAATCCAAATAATGTTAAAAAATCGTAATGAACCTCGTCCTCCTCATCTTCTTCATACTCATGTTTCCTTTTCTTGGCCTTTTTGTCATGTTCTGTCTTGACTTTTTTGGGTTTGTATTCAAATCTGTAAAAAAAAAAAAGAAGAGATAATTAACTGTATCTCAGATCCCAGAACTGTCAGTGACAGAACAGGAAGCATAAAGTAAAGATCCTGTTTAATTTGTATGATACCCACTCTTCGTCATCATACTCTCGTTTGGAGGTCTTGTTGTATTGGGGAGAGGGGTAGAAGCCGTTGTCTTCTTCAGGCTCGCTCTTAATGGCAGCAGGGCTTGCATCTCTAAGTCACACATTGAAAACAATGAACTGCATATTAGTAAAGTGATAGCCCATTAATCATAACCAAGCATTGGCTAAGCTTGAAGTGAATTCTTTCCAAAATGACTTATGTCCAGAGCTGCTTTATAATTACTTTCATTTCACATTCGACACAAAATGTAATTCTGCTTACCTTACATATCCATTTTCTTTCTCCTTTCTAGGCTTGTCTACATGGGATGATCTGATCTGTGAGAAACAGGGAAATGCATATATCAGTATATCTTTCTGTCCTTTGATAAGTGAAATATACTTCAACCACGTTTATACAATTAAACAATGTTCAAACAGTCTAAACTTTTACTTAGAGTCAGAGTTCACGGAAGGCTTTAAGGACCATCTGTGCTGGTATTAGTTTTATGTTTTGTTTTCTAATCAGGGCAATCTATGACACTGGAAGAATACATTGGAAGAATAATTCTGTGATTATGAGAAAACAAAGCTTTAAAGTCAATTTCACAAAATAATAATGATGTCGTGAGGTGAAAACAAAACATAATATTTATACTTGAATGCCTAAAAAAAAAAGCAGACTGACTACTCATTAACAAACCTTCTCTTCTCTCCTCCTCTCTTTGTCCTTGTCTTTCTCTCTGTGTTTTTCCCTGTGCTTGTCTGAGCTGCCGTCACTGTGCTTCAGCTTCTCTTTGTCTCTGTGTTTCTTCTCAGAGTGGTCCTTATGTTCGCTGGAACACAGAAGCCACAGAGGTCAGAGGTCAAGTGCAAGAGGTCAGATGTGGTCCAGATGCACAGACACAAAAGATGTCATCGACAAAGCAACAAAACCACCAGTAATATAACTTAACCATTTTTAACAAACAATGAGAGTGTCATGGAAAACTGCCAATAAGAAGGGCCAAAGTCGTGACTCCACTAACATCCTGCAGCCTGCAAGTATTTCAACCAGACAAAAAGAAAACATGACAACTATTCCACAATGGCTCAAATTACAAATGCTTTGCAGATGTCAGTCATAAAAGTGGAATTTGTGGAGTCCTTGTGATGTTTGTTTGCTGATTTAAGATGGCAGGGTAGTATTAGTTCCAATTAAGTCAGCAGTGTTCAAAAACTTGCCTTTTTTTATGGATCACACTAGCAGAATCTGTGCATTATCTTTGTCATTATACTCCTCATTAAGAATTCAGATATCACAGCTAAAACCAGGAGTTCATAACCGTATTTACACAGGTTAAAAAAAAAACTAACATTGTGAGGGTAAGCACATGTTAGGAGGTAAAGGTGAAAAATTATAATTTCAGGGGCTATAGCTATAACTTTAATGCACAAATATTGGTATACAGCTAAAGAAACCTGCATTGATCAGTTAATATGCAAATAAAACATCAGATCCAGTTCTGTCTAGTATTTCACCAAAGAAATGCAGGAAGCTGCAGATGTCATACCTGTTGCTGTGCTTGAATTTCTCCCGCTCCTTGTCTTTCTTGTGGTCTTTGTGTCTGTGTTCCTTGTCTCTGTGCTTGTCTTTATGTTTGTGAGAGTCTACGATACAAAGGAGAAATCAACTTGCTTAGCAGCATCAAATCTTATATCACAGCAGGAAATATTTTTGCCCAGTGTGTATGTCTGAGGATCAATCTTCTACATCTGGTTGTCTATACTATAGATTTAGATGTCCCACTTGCGAGCCAACAATTCCCCTGAGGTTCAACTTCCATCTATACCCTCCAGGGCACACCTGTATGGTGGTGTTGGAGACGGTATTTCCCCCACAAAAGATAAGGGACTTGATAGTAACCATGTCATACTCTAGTATTAACAACAAGATCACTGTAATATTCCAGCTATAACCTCACAACGTTCACTTAATATTCAACATAACGTAGCTTTTTTCAGCAGGATCTAATCACTTTTTTTTTTTTTTTTTTTTAATAGAAATTATGAGGAGATAGTACTTGAGGGGGGGGGGGGGGGGGGTTGTTTTATTTTTCACATGCCCAGAGCAGCTAGACAAATGATTAGTCTGTAATAATGATTTTACATGAGTCCTCATATTAAAATGTTTCCTGCTGAGTGAAATCCCTCCTGAGGTTGGCTTGATCATCACCTCGTGGCGCCCTGTTGTCATGGCAGTTTAATAACGGGTATTATCTGCGATATGAAACGGTAACACACATCCCAGGTACGGACCAAATCAATTCCCACAGACTGCTTGTTTTGCTTTCCATCACACCAGGCAGCAAATTAAGCCAGCGAGGCAAAAAGTGCTCTCAACTTTGCAGGAGTGAGGGATACACTCGAGTGGGGGGCTATGATTTGTGCATAAAAAAAATAAATAAAAAAAAAAGACTGCTCCAGGCATAACGTTGTGCTTTTTAAGCATAAATGTAGTGCAACTTTCTTTTCTGCGACTTAAAGTTGCTAAAAAAAAAAAAAACTCATGTGTGAGCATTCCCCTCCCCTGTTGGCAGGGCAGATAAATGGCTCTTGCACGGAGATGGAGGCAGCGTGCAGCTGGCGGGCAGATACGGGCAGGGAGAGGCGATAAGCTCCCAGCTCTCGCCTCCATATCGCGGCAGACAGTCGGCTCTCGGATCGGCGCCCCGGCCGCTACACACAGAAAAAGAAAATGGCGCAGAGACTAAGTCCTCAGCCCCAATTCTGCCACTTTCGGCTCCAAAATGCGTTGGAATTGCACGCACGTATAGTCGCAGTAAAGCATGCAAAATGAACACGACGCCAGGCCCTTTCCGAGTAGCCCGGCGGATTAGAAAAGCGAGGGTCGCAAAGGTGCGTTTCAGACCCCCTTTTTGAACAATAGCCGCAAGAGAGTGGAGGAGAAGGGACTTAGTCTCTGGGACGCCATTTCTGTCCTTTAAAAACTAACAGTAGACAGACCGCGATTCCGACTGGAAATCAGAGTCAATATGAAAAAAAAGCCTCTTCAGAGGACCTACCGCTTCCTTTAGATCCAGAAATGACCTGCAAATTGTGAAAAAATGCATTTTTAATATTTCAATTTTGAAAATGCCGGTAGCTCGGCTATTCAAGTTTCAATTGGCATGCAAACGTACCCCCTAGAAAAACAGGTATTTTTGCCGCAACACAAACGCAAATGCCACAGATAATTTCAAAGTTTTCCCCCAAAATAACCACAACAACTGCGTAACTTATCCCGTTATCTAACATTTCCCAGCCGTTATTTCACCTAACGACGAATAACACTCGTCGGGTTATTGCCAAGGAAACGATCCAAGCCATGAATTATAGACCAAGAGAGTACCTGAGAGTCTCCATGATCTCCGCTCATGGTCAAGTTGGGTTTTTTTTGTTTTGTTTTTGTTTTTGTTCTGTTAGTGAGGCAGGTGAAGTTATCCCCGCAGACAGCTGTTGGGGATGCGAGGCTCGGGCAGCCCTGACTCACACACCGGAATGGAGTCCCAGCGTTCACGGACTGCGCATGCTCAACAGCAGCAGCCTCCACACCGACAGAGCGCTGTGCGTGCAGCCTACCTGAACCAGCATCAACATGTCAGCCCTGCTACTGACGCTTTATCCTTACAAATCTTTTTTTTTTTTTACATTCATAGAGGTTACATGTTTCTGATGCCAGTTTAAAGACATCCCAGAGCGTCATGGTGCTGTCAGGGTTTTTAGTTTCTTCTTCACCTAAATGCAGCCCTCACTGTTTACATCACACTCCGCATCCTAGTGCTTATCAATAATACAGTGCTTTAATGCAGTTCTGGTGAGACTGAACTTAAAATGATCAACAACCCTTGGGACAATTCATGAATCATTCTACACAGTTTCACAGAACAAAAGCAGTAGAAAATTTAATTCAGTTTTACAACATAATTATACAATCGTGACAAGCTCCATTATCAGTCTTCACATGATTAATCCAGCATTTAATATAAAAAGCACATTCACACAAACACATACTGTATGCACACATTCTACCTACAATCTCACATAATAGCATGGACAAAACATTAGCATAATTCTTTTTAAAACAATCTGTACATGGTTTCTTCCTCCAGTGAAAATTCATAATCTGGGACAGAGAAACCGATATCAACTGATTCACAGCAGGAAACAAAAACATATACAGTACAGTTCACAGGCTATTTAGACTTCCTTCGTTTGGCCTGGGTGGGGCTTGCTCCAGTTTCTGTTAAAAAAAAAAAAAGGAAAAAAAAAGAGTATACAAGTGTATTAGGGAAAATTTGTAATACCATGTGCATAGCTGAGGTGTATTCTGTATTTTAAAGCTGCATGTTTCAGTTACCTTTTACAGCAGCACTGGTTCCAGGCCTGGCTGATCTCTTCCTAATGCCGCTGTCCGCCACTGGCTCCTCCTCCACCTCCTTCTCTGCCCGGGAGCTGCGTCTGCTCGGTCCCTTGGGCTTCTCCACAGCAGCTCTGGGAGGACCAGATAGAAAAACAATAGACGACAGGGAAGGAAGGACAACGCAAGGATGTGTTACTAAAGATGCAGGGGTGTGAGTTAACTCTGCTCTACTCAGAGAAAGATATAATACCACTCAGGACTCTGTTGCTGCTGTTTTTCCTCGTCTACCACAGATACTGTCCATCTTCATCCCGACAGCATCCACTACGTCGACATGACCACTGCTTGTGTCTTTGCAGCGCAAACATGTTAAAATACATACCTTGGGACTAAGTTGATGGGCGTCTTTCTTTTCTTTGCCCATCTGTGATAGAAGTGGAAAAACAGCGGTGAACTATAAACTGTGCTGAACAAACATGGCTTTACTTTCCCACCATATTATGACAATCCCCCAGAAAAGAGATATGGCCATAAAGGTCAGTGGAGTGGTAAAATTTGCTTGTTAATAGGCTGTTCTTTGTTTAAGCTTCTGACATGCATTAGTATATTTATATTATTGCATGCTAATCATACATACCAAGTGCTGAGGCCACGTGGTTCATTGTTTTCACCATGTACCCCCTTGGCCAACCAAATGAACTCCCTGAGTTTCAGTAGAGTTAGAAATGTCTAAGCATTTCTTCTTCAAGAACACAGGTCTTAAGACTAGGCCAACTTTTCAGAGATCAATAGTAGGGGACACCTTAATACACCCCAGCACATGAAGCATTACACAGCTCATCAACAATACAGCAGTTAAAAGGATGCAAATGTTAGGAAGAATCTTACCCCTGCTCAGAACCTGTCGAGACCTCTTCACCTGAATAGGACAAAAACAACAGTTAATCCAGTGCCATCTAGTTCTAAGTGACTGACAGATCTGTGACAGATCACATGGAATTGTTCTTTACGATTTAAATGTGTAACAACTTATTAAGACAAAGATGACCGCACTTACCCGTCTTCTCACTGGCAACAGGTTCCTGAGACTGTGGGACTTCTTGCTGAATAGGTGCTAGGAAAAAATTATCAGATAGTTAAACTTGGATTGAGGAAAAATAAATTATTACTCAGGAATATGTATCACTGATCGCTCAACTAAAACCACATAGAGTGGCAACTGTCTCTCATCCACTATCATCACTACTGAGCAATGGTTTTACGTAAAGTAACTGCCATTCTTCCGTTTGAAAGAAACAACAAAAACTTGAGGTTGCATGGCACTTGAGGTTGCATTAAACATGTTAATATGGCACTAACCCTGAGTGCAGGCATATAAAAGGTATGTGATATCACTTTATCTTTAGGCTTTTACTGTTTTACAACATGTTTATTTATATATACACGCGCACCTGTTTATCCATCACAGTGTGTGTGTGTGTGTGTATATATATATATTTATGTGCATACCCGCCTAGAACCTGTTCTCATTATGCATATTTTTACTACATTACTGCACAACCCTTTTAACATTAGCTTATACATCTTACCGTTACTGTACACCTTTCTACCACATTATTATATTTTATTGTATATTTAATTCCTATATTTTAACTTTTGCACTATTTTGTGTCTTTATGTCTTATATTCTAATTTTACTTACGTGATTGTATGAACATGGTTGGAGGGTGCCTGATAACTAAGAATTTCATTGCCAATGACTGTTTCAATGTAACTGTTGTGCATACGACAATAAAGAACTTAAAGAACATTATCATTATCAGTGTCATTATCTTGTTTACTTGATGCATGCATACATACATACATACATACCCAATGATTAATTTAGCTCACAGCTGTGTGTTTACCTGGGGTGGTTTGAGTGGTCTCAGCAGGTGCTGCAGCTGGCGGCATGGGGGACTCCGTAGCTGGGGCATCAGACTGAGCTGGCGGAACTACGCTGGGGTTAGCAACTGGAGAGGATTTGGTGGGGGGAACCTCCTGAACAGGTCCAGGTCCAGCAACAATGGACGGTACGGGACTTTGTATAGGGGTGGCTGTAGAGAGCAAGGTAGCAGAAGAGACACCCGTGGCAGTACCAACTACAGTGACAATCGGAGCTTGAGAAGGTACAGCTTTGGCTGGACTTGAGACTGAAGCTGGTGCAGGCACTGGAGCCTGTGTAACAATCTGAGTAGGAACAGCAACTTGGCCAGTCACTGGGATTGAAGAGGAGACTGCAGACAGAGTAATATTGTTTGGAGCAGCAGCAGCAGTAGTATGGGGAGCTAGTGCTTCAATCTGAATGGCAGGACTAGCAGGAGGATGAAAGACCTGTGTTGGTACAGCCCCGGTGGGCCCTTGTGCAGGCCTTTCTACAGGACTCTGCTGGGAGTCAGCTGTACTAGTAACAGCTGCAGTGACCTGTGCCGGTTTACCTTTCACCTGGGTAGTGGGAGGTGGAGACATGGGGCTCTTTCGGATGGTGTTTACAGCCCCTGGACTAGAGCAGGGCGGAGGAGAAGCCAGTGATGGCTGAAAGGGAGATGATGCTGAAGGGCTTGGATGGGGAGATGGCTGCTGGACCGGGGGGCTAGATTTCTGAGAAGAACCTGCCTCACCTAGATTTTCTGTTTTGAGAGCCCCTGGGTTAATCTGCTGAGGAGCTGGGAGGGTACCAACTGGGGCTGATGAGGACATACTAGTGGCAATCTGGACCTGTCCAACAGCACTTCTGGCAGACTGTACAGTGCTGCTCATGTTACCTCCTGAGGACTGGGTGGAGCTTGGGGCAGGAGAAAGCTGGATATTTGTTGTGGACACTTGGATAGGCCCCACCATGGTTACTGACTGTGATACCATTGTTGTATTGGGAGCCACAGAAGCACCTGGGACCTGGAAAATTGGGTTGATAAATACAGGGGTGGTGGTGATAAACTGAGGTCGGGGGACAGGGGCCTGCTGCCGGATGTCCTGAGGCCTAATGTTCTTGTTTGGGACAGCCACCATGGTGGAGACCATAGATGTGGGTGCCTGGGGAGTGGGGGCAGAGGTGATGGGGTTAGAGGTGACAAACACAGTGATCTGGTTGTTGGAAATGGTGCTAGAAGAGGCAGGGATCTGTATGACTGAGTGAACACTTGTCACAGGTTTAGGACTAGGGCTTGGTTTTAGAGCCGAACTGGCTGGGTTTACAGCAGAGCTGGAGTTAGAACTGGTACTAACAGTCGAAGCAGGACTGCTCTGACCGGAAGTGACTGGGTTGGGGCTTACACTCATGGTGGCATTAGTGTTAGTACTGATGGTGGGGCAGAGGGTAGGTGTTGGGTTTACATTCAGACTGGGACTGACACCAAGACTGGAGATGGGGTTTGGGTTAAGGCTCTGGGTAGTATTGGAGTTCACGTTAGTGCTAGGGTGCGAGCTGGAAATTGAAGCAGGCTGCAAATTAGAACTACTGGTAGGGATGGGGACAGCAGGTTTGGGTTTAGCTTCTGATTCATTTACAGTGGCAGTAGTAGCGACAGAAGCTGACGTATCTGTACTCTGTAAATTACTGTGGGATGGTCGGTCTAGATCCAACGCAGACTTCGGGCTGTCCTTTCCAATAACAGTATTACTCTGTATGGGCCGAGGAGGCATGTTTGGGATACCCGTGTTATCTAGTAACTGGTTGAGGGAGGTTGGAGCTGTCCTTAGAGTAGGTGAGACCTCAGAGTCCTGTGTAGGTGCTGCGTTTGTTGCCTGCCTATCAACTGTGCCAGCCTGCAGTTCCAGGTCAGGTTTGGGCTGCTGAGGTACGGGGAAACGGGGACTTGTCATTCTGGGAGCCGATAACTCCCTCAAAGGCTGTGGCTGGGGTTGAGGCTGAGGCATCTGCCGCTGCTCTGCTGTCATCACTCCCTGACTTTCCCTGACTCCCTCAGCAGGGTTACCTTGCATCCCGTGGAAGGGGCTCTGGGTCTGCTGTGTCTCCATACCCCCACTCACTTGTGAAGGCATAGATACTGGACTTGGGGGTACTGAGGTAGGGCTTAGCATCATGGTTTGCCCCTGAGGGTTGACCAACTGCTGCTGGGGGGGAGGGCAGGTGATGGCCATCTTTGCTCCCTTTTGTCTCCCTGGACTTGGGGTGGCTGACTTGCGGCTAGAGGCTGGACTTGACCTCCGACTATTGCTAGGACTTGCCCTCTTACCCTGCCCTCCAGGCTGCTTGTCCTGTTTGGCGCCTGCACCTCCTGCTCCAGTGCCGGTAGAGAAAGGCTGTTGATTGTTGTTAGTGTTATTTCCACCCGCATTGCCGTTGTTGTTGCCTGGTAGAGTTAAGCTAGGAGGGGCCTGCCCAATGGCTTTCAGAGTTGTTGGGTTAAGACCTTGTTGGTCAAATCCCCTGTTCAGGTTTGGCTGCCTGGGAGGCAGAGGAATGTTGATTTTTGGAGGAAACAGCCCTGCGATAGAGGCATTTAGCCTCTCAGGTGAAAGGTTGATTTCAGAGGGCTCAGTACTGGGTGGACGATTAGTTGGGGTGAGGGGATGGTGGTACGGCCTGGGGCTGGCTCTGTTGGGGGTTTTCGGCCTGGAGCTCTGTGAAGTTGTGGGGACACTGGGGAAATGAATGCCAGGCATGGGGCCTCCTTGTTGAGGCTGAGTGGGTAACTGTTGCTGGGGACTGGCTCCAGTGTGCTGGGGCATTGGTGATGGACCGGGGCCTTGCTTCATCATGTGAGTGTTTGAGCCCTGATTGGCCATCATTTGTTGGGCCCCATTTCCAGGCTGTACCCCAATTTCTGGGCCACCAAGTCTGTCCTGTTTCGGGTGGGCCCCTGCAGAAGACTCTTCAGATCCAGTGCCTTGGGGACCCTGCCCTACTTCAGGATGGGACATTCTTCGTGCAGCACCTGCAAGCTAGAAAGGAGAACAAATACAAACGGTGCACAGTTTACTCCCAATAAAATAAATAACAGTGCACTCACAAGTAAAATTCAAATTATGAAATATGAACATCAATATTGAGATTACATATGCCACAGCCCTTGACCCTTACCTGTGGGTTCACCATCAGGGGCATCCCTCTGGCTTTGTCAGGTGATGGCGGTACCCCTCCATGTCCTTGAAGGCTGATCATTACAGGCATGTTGCCTTGCTGTGAGACAGGAAGCCTCTGCACCTCAGGTGGATTGCCCATGCCCCGAGGAGGAAGCTGGCCTCCTGGAGGAATGGACATGCGATTCTTTGCCTGCTCCTGCTGCATCTTCAGCATCATCATCATCTGCTGTTGTTGTTGCTAAAATGCAAAATGGGGTACAACATAAAGTATGAATAAACTATTAACCATTGTGTTGATACCAAACACTGTCAATAAGGTACATAGTAATAATAATAATAATAATAATACCTGCTGCTGCAGGTGTGGCTGTTGAGTTTGCTGCTGCTGCTGTTGTTGTTGTTGCTGCAGCTGGTGAGGGTGCATCTGAGGCTGGCCTTGACCTGAAGTCTGCTGCCCTGTCATCCCCTGCTGCCCTTGATTCTGGAGACCCTGCATCTGCAGCATCTGCTGCTTCTGCTGCTGCTGCTGCTGCATCTGCTGTTGCTGTTGTAGTTGTTGTTGCTGTATTTGCTGCTGTTGCATTTGTTGTTGCATTTGTTGCTGCTGCTGTATTTGTTGTTGCTGTATCTGCTGCTGTTGCATGTGCTGCATTTGTTGTTGTTGTTGTTGTTGTTGTTGTTGTTGCTGCTGCTGCTGCTGCTGTTGTTGTTGTTGTTGTTGTTGTTGTTGTTGTTGTTGCTGTTGTTGTTGTTGTTGTTGTTGTTGTTGCTGTTGCTGCTGCATAAACTGCATGGGTACCTGTTGCAGTACTCTCTGGTCAGGTTGGCCAGGAAAGCCTAGTGGAAGTAAAGAGATCCGTACATATACATAACTGATACAACTACAAATTTTGAAAAATAAAGCACACTGTAAAGTTGCTACAACAAAAGAATCAGCAACCGAATGCAGAGACAAAATAATTGCTAAAATTAATTCTTTGTCATTTACCCGCAGGCCTGTTGGCAAAATCAGGGAGTTTCGGGCCAGAGTTGTCTAAGCCCAAATTCTGTTCACCACCCAAATTTGGCAGTTCGGAATCCTCCATGCTAGCAGCCACATCCAGAGCACTAAGAAAAAGAGAATAATTAAATGAAGCTGAATCAAAGAATTGATATAACAGTGATACAACTTACTTCAACTGTCCACCACAACAAAAACAAAACTGTAACAAATACAAATTATTACCCAAGTCCCTCTACTTGCTGTTGTCCCTCTCCGTCTTTGGGCTTCTTCTTTCGTGCTGGTTTCTTCTTTTTGGGTTTGGCCTGGTTAGCCCCGCCTGCTCCCTGTTTTCCTCCTGGACCAAACTGGCTGGCTGAGATATCACTCTGCAGCAGGTTGACGAGCAGTGGGCTAGTCAGTGTAACATCCTTGCTGACGGGAAAGCCTGCTGCCTGTCCACAGGGTACACCCATAGGCATCTGACCTGGGAACTGTGAGTTAAAGTTCATGCCATGACCTGCAAAGTGGCCATTTCCCATCTGCATGTGCTGAGGGCCCCCCATCATGCCTTGCTGCTGCTGTGCCTGCATATCAGGGACCATCTGTTGGACCCCCATGTCTCCTGTCCCACTATTCGGATCTCCCAAAGGATGTGGGTGTTGTTGAGCTGCCTGTTGTTGTTGAGCTGCCTGTTGTTGTTGTTGTTGTTGTTGCTGCTGCAGCATGGCCTGTTGCTGTTGTTTCTGCTGCTGCTGTAACTGCTGCTGTTGTAACTGTTGTTGGATAAGAGGATGACCAGCAGGGAGCCTCATCTGTTGCGCATGCATGCCCATAGCTTGATTAGGATTTCCAGCAATAGGAACCTGCTGGGGCTGTTGCTGGTTCATCTGCTGATGTTGTTGTTGTTGTTGTTGTTGTTGCTGCTGCTGCTGCTGCTGCTGCTGTTGTTGTTGTTGTTGTTGCTGCTGCTGCTGCTGCTGTAGCTGCTGCTGTTGCAACTGGTGCTGTTGCTGTTGTTGTAACTGCTGCTGTTGCAGTTGAGCCATTTGCTGCTGCTGTTGAGGAGTCATCTGCTGTGGGCCAACCTGGCCCTGGAACTGAGCCATGTTGCCTGGAACATTTGGAGAAGGGCCGCGCATCATCTGGCCGGGCATGACTCCAGGTGGAATCTTGCCTCCAAATGCCTGCTTGTTGCCTTGCATCTGGTTGGCGACCATTTGTTCCATCATGGAGTTTTGTTGCTGTTGTTGCTGTTGTTGTTGTTGTTGCTGCTGCTGCTGTAGGAGCATGGCCTGGTGCCCTTGGCCTCCAACCATCTGACCCTGCCCATGCATCACCCCCTGGCCTTGTTGAGGCATCATCTGCTTGGGTGGGGTCATCCCACCTCTCTGCCCTTGACTGAGGGGCCTTGAGAGGACAGTTTGACCTCCACCCTGGCCTTGAACCTTCTGGCTGGGGGAGGAGGTCACGGGCTGGGCCTGATGCTGGAGGCCCATCATCTGGGTCTGGAGGCCAGGCTGTTGCTGGCCCATACTAGGCCCAGCGGTTGTACCAGGGGGCTGACCTGCCATGCTACTTTGCACACCCATAACAACATTGGGTTGGGCATGGGGTGGACCCTGCATTGAGTTGGGTGCGGAGACTGGTGGCTGAGCTCCTGATGTAAAACGGAGAGGGAAAATATTAAAAACAAATCTTAAATGGGTTTCACAACAGGTGATAAGCTATTATAACTTCTGCTAACTGCATCTTAAGCCATGGCATGTCAAACGACAGTTATTAGTTACTGATGTCAAACTTCAGGCCTACAACTATTTATTTTGTCTCTAAATCATAATAAACTTATGAATTAATTTTATGCATGGTTCTGTAATTGCTGTGTTGTGTGATGGGAACCACATTTTTATGTATTTAACTATATACTAGTTTTGTAGAAATTAACTGCATACAAGAGATGCAGTGTGTATATTATTCAGTAGTCATGTAGTTGTTGCTTTTCCAGGAGTTATCATCAAAGTGTGCTATGACAAAAAAAAGTATATTTTTTGAATGTAGGGTATCTTGCCTCACTACGTGATTGTAATAACTATGTAGTCACATAACCAAATTGAAGGGATCTTTACCAAAAATGTTTGTGATGCCTAAATAACAAATCTTTTTAAATATTGAATATTGATATCAGTCTCAAAAATCCAGTATCAATCGTTATTCCATTTACACCATTTTAATTTCCCCACGTCAGACAAAAATTGGGTTTCCCTTAAGACATACCCCTAAATAATTTCAGTGTTGTTGACATTTTACCTGAGTGAATCATCGCTTGACTGCTCTGTATCTGCTGACTGGCTCCTCCACCAGGGGTTCCTGGATTGCTGGCACTCACCTGACCTTGGACAAAGTTTGGGGTTGGAAAGCCCATGGGACGCTTCTGCATGCCTGTAATCAGTATCCATGGATTTTGTTATTTTAAACATCGGAGTACAAAATGTATAATTACTTGAACATAACATACTCTTTTACCAAAAAAATAAATTTTTTGATGTGCATTTCAATCTCACAAGAAAGAGATACCAATGGTAATTTACCTGGGTGAACTTGGGCCCCAGGCTGTCCATGCTGGGGCATTCCCATGAATCCTTGTTGCATGTTACCCTGTTGACCAAGGGCTGCTCTTCCTGGTGATCCAACGCCCTGGGGAAAACCCTGGGGAGTTGTAGGTCTCTGAGCCATCATGGGAGGAGTCCCCGGTGAACCCTGCTGAAAGGGAGACGAGGAGGAACCAGGGGACTTGGCAGTGAGGTTGCCCTGCGGTCCAGAAGTAGGTGGAAGGGGTGGAGGAGGTCTGGGGGGTCCTGCAACACCACCAGGGCCAGGTTGTGGGCCTTTAGGCTGGGGAGCAGCAAACTGACCCACTCCTGTCTGCTGTTGTTGCTGTAATTGTCCCTGTCCCATAGCATTAAATACCTGACCTGCCTGCTGGCTGCCAAATGGGTAAGGTGGTGGAGGGTGACTGGGAGTCTGAACTGTAGCAAGGGATGGTGGGCGTTGACCCATTTGGGCTTGGGGCGGGGGCTTTCTCCAAGCAGGGCCTCCTTGGGTGGCTGGTGGCTGAAGGTTCCAGCCAGTGGGCACAGCCATCTGGCCTGATTGGTTGAATGGAGGTCTAGGTCCAAGCTGGGAGAGCTGAGCTTGCTGCTGGGCCTGTTGCTGTTGGTGGTGCTGTTGTTGTAGCTGCTGGAGTGCAGCAGGGTTGAGCGGTCTCCCCGCCTGCAGAGCCTGCATGTGATGGGCAGCCTGAGGAGGCATTGGGCCAGGGCCATGGGGACCAGCCTGTTGGTGCTGAAGTTGCTGTTGCTGTTGAACTGACATACCTGGCATCATTGGATCCATTACATCTGTGAGAGAGGAAAATGCATTTTTTCCATTATTGTACTGTCCAAGCCCTAAAATATTCAAAATTACAACATGCATCATTTGACGTACAAGAAATAAAGACCTGAACCTGTCTGTGAAGATGGTCTCGGAACACGAGGATGCATTTGTCCACTGCTGCCTGGTACCATGGC
Organism: Lateolabrax maculatus; assembly: GCA_031216445.1. Lineage (NCBI taxonomy): Eukaryota > Metazoa > Chordata > Actinopteri > Acropomatiformes > Lateolabracidae > Lateolabrax > Lateolabrax maculatus. Next base: position 16,633,153 of record CM062201.1, on the reverse strand, counting down.
CTGACCTGCCATGCCAGGCCCAGGGGGAACCATCGACGGATTAGCCATCCTTACCCCTCCTTTTGGAAATATGTGCATATTAAATCATTATGTGTAAACAGGCAAATAGCTAGTATTTATCAAATACACTACACACTAAGGAAAACAAAAAGTAAGAACAATCAAGCAATGCATTACAACTAATTTTGGTCTTTACAGCTTTTTATTTCATGTCTATATGATGCATAATGTGTAATAATATGGATGTATTAGAAATGAATAAGAGAAAAATAATCAATGTTTGCATATTACTTATTACCATTATCAAAAAACAAAAACAAAACAACAATTATTACAACTAAAGAACTACTGTCCTATATTCAAGCACAGTTTCAGTCTAGCTGGTATGTAGAGATCATGCGTTATCAATTCAGTAAACTAATACCTGGACCAGGTTGACCCTGGAAGCCGACATCCATTCGCATCTGGCCAGGTGCTCCAATTGGTCCATTCACTCTGACTTCTTGTCCTCTATTTGGTCCCACAGCCACATTGATGGCCCCTTCCCCTGAACATTAATAAAGGGAACATCTATAACTAACATTTACTACAGGAGGTCTACTTTGTAATCTTTATTTTGAAGTACCACAGATGAAAAAAAAGACAGAAAACTGTCTCTTGCATCCTGTTTTGAAGTTGTCTGAACTGAAGGCTGCGCTGCTACCTTCTATCTGCACGGAGAGAATCCCCAGGTCTCTGAGCTGCTGCTGGTTGTTCTGGGCCAACAGTCTGAGCCGCTCAGCAGCATCCCGAGGAATGTTGAAGGTAACCCGCACACTGTTCCACGGCTCCACATGTTGTGGCTGTAGCCTCTCAGAGCCTGAAAAAGGGACCATGTATGGATACAAGTGGCAATTACAGTGACATATTATCTCGCCTACATATTCACACTTTGAAATTACAAAGTCATATAACTGATCAGTGTCAACAGACTAAATTACATCTACTGTGACTCAATGTTGTAAATAATAAAAATTGGAAAGGTCCAAGAGGATAAATGCTTATTTAACTACTGTTTTCAACTTGGCAGAGAAGTCTGTTAACATATTCTCAGATAAACAACTGTTCAGTGGCCATCAGTAGACGACTGCACTGGTCAGATCTCATTTGTTTGTCAGTATGTAAGCAGTTTTCAAAAACAGCCTGTACTGTTTTCATTCTAAAGTAAATAAGAGTTAAACAAAATCAAACTAACCCATATCAAGTATGTTTGGTATCCCACTGAGGATAGTGTCAAGTTTTTGTGTGAAGTCCTCATCCTCCATATTCCCTTGAAAGGCAACAAAAACTGTAAAATCTTCTGTGCCATCTTGCTTGTTGTAGTTCTCCTCTTCTGTTACCGGGCTTCCATGGCAACTGTCAGCATCCTCCCCTGCTTCATCCCCAACACCAGAGTCCCTGTCGGAGTCATTATCCGGTTCCAGGTCCTCTGTCCTCTGGGACAGCTGAGGTGCGGCATGTCGGTGTGCCATCCTCCCCTCTAACTAGGAGTGGCGTTTGAGCCGTTTTATGCTGAAATTGCACAGGAGAGACAGCCAGATCACTAGCCCATCCTTTCTTTCTTTCTCTTTCTTTTTCTTTCCACTAGTCCATCCTATAAACCACTAGTGTTACAGTCAAGAAACGACAGAGATGACAAAGTGAAGTACAAACATAGTGTATCAGAGGAGCGAAAGCTGTCTTATACAGTAAATCAGATGCAAAATAAATAGGTAGCTACACGTTTTCAGTTACAAGCTTCAGGTGGGACAAAGTCAAACAAAAAAAATGTTATTCTCTTTATGTAAATCCACGTCAAATAAATAAATGACGTTATCGCAGTCACGTTAACAACACAACTGTACATTTGAGACATGCCCGGTGATGCTAAACTTGATGCATAACAGCAGACTTGTTACAAAGGGGGGCTGTAGGTGGTGCAGATATCTTAACTGTGCGATGTGCACGGATTTTAGATAACGAGACAATGTGTAAATGTATTGCCATTAACCGGTGGCCGGCTTGGTTACCAGGCTCGGCCCGGCAGCGGGGCCTCGGCGCTAACGTAACGAGATCAAAGTCGGCAGGGAGAACACAAACATCCCGCATCCCATGTCATTGTGCGTTTTCACGCCGACATGAACGCCACTTACAATTCAAATCAACACGTTTCCAGCGCAAACCCCGCGCCGAGAGAGGATAAAAACTGAATGTCAAGGCGGCTCCTGCTGGCTTTCTCCGACAGCTCCGGGTAGCATTCGTTAGCCGAGTTAGCTGGGCAGCACTGCAGTTAATTCACCATGAACGCATTGAAACGCAACGCATTAGCTTCCCAATTCATTCGCGTTAACTTGCCACATGTCGTCAGCGGTGAAGTACGCACGAGAAAAAGCAAAAGCCTTACCACATATATTCATCTGAGAACAAGTTCAACCAGTCGACATCTGCTAGCCAGATTAGCTAACAAAACATGAATCACAAGCAAGCCAGAAATGACGTCAAGCTCACAGAGAGAAACGTTCCGTTTCCGGTGATGATTTCCAAAATAAAATCCCAACCGAGGAAGGAGAAGTAACGTCCCTTTGAGGACACAAAAATACTGAGGTAAAGGAAATTAAGAATTAACATTGAGTAGTAGTAAAACCAAATCCAGTGACATTTCCTCACCATTGCAACAACTTTTTTCGTATTTCACATTTAAATTTGTATTCCTCGTATCACATCGTCATAAGTATTAAATGAAAATAATAAGAAAAAGGCTTGTTTTTCTTTTAGTTTTCTGAAATGAATTCAGAGTTTAGACAGTTTAATCTGTTTAATTATTGCAATGCCTCCTTACAATTGTACGCAGCAGAATCTTGATTTGTGTGTACATTCATCACTGGCGTTTATCAATAATAATGTAATAAATGTAATAAATAGGAAATAGATCAGTTTTTAAAGTCCAGTCATCGTCAGCCTAGTATCTGGAAAGAGCAGACTTACTTAATTATTCTATAGTACGTCAGGTGGACCAAATGCACAGTAAGGAGGAACAAAAGGCCAAACATTCTTCAGTGTTGGGATATGTGAAAACATTTTATTTGTTGGGTTTGGACAGTGGTGATTTTTTTAAAATCAAAATCAGATACAGATGCACATGGATTCAAACATCAAGTGATGTGCAAATGTGTGCCTTAAGGCATGGTACTCTACAGTACAGGAAACAAGCATCAACAGCCATATTGCACTAGTGCCCAACAACAGAGACAATAAGGTTTAGGACATATTTGATCGGTCAGCATTGGCCACTCTGCAATTAAATCGAACCACTTTTAGAATGCAATGCTTTACAAAAGCTGTTTGTTCTTACTTCAAATATACTAACTAAAATAATTACACAACTACACAAAAATAAACATAACAGCCTTTTCTAAAATCTGCTGATTGAATGCATTGTGTTACAACAGGAGAAATAATGTACACAGCCCAACAAATGTTCATATAAAAATAGGCAGATTACATTCAATCCATCTGTAAAGTATTCCCATTCAAAAAACAAGTATCCCCGCTCTAAATAAAAAACAAGCTTTAAATGAGAAAATCATGCAACAACTAAATGTCTTAAATTATATATTTAAATACACTTAAATACACTCTACCATTAGTCATATTTAAAACCTTTGAAACTGAAGCAAATCCTCTTGTAAGGAAATCAACTGAGATGTGATGGTCTTACTGTAATTCTGTATTATGTGCTTTGTGTAAATAATTTTAGTCTAAACATGGTCCCAAAGAGCCATTGATTGATGCAACAGTTAAAACTCCAGCAGCTGTACCAAACAACATCTAATCACAGTTACAAATCATGTAAAGCGCAGGAAGGGAAATGGTTTAGTCTCTGTGTTCAGTTCAGTAAAGTCTAGTTCAGTCGTCACAATGCAAGTCTTAATCACTGGTTTAAATATCATAACCTTCACCATTCCATGTGATTCTATGTGTTATTTGGAATAATGGTGAAATGCAGTGGATTAATTTAAAAGCAGAAAGGTGGCTCAGACGCACTGAGGATCATGCATGTGTTGTTAATGGTGGCTTCTCAATGTGGCATCATTACTGTTTTTACATGTCGGCCCATTATGGCAAAGAATCAATTTATTCATCATTAATTACCATCTGAATTCCTGATCCTATATTTAGAGTTCAACACTTTTGAATGTCCAGCTCAGTTACACTGAGGGTACACTTTTTGGTTTCTTTTTCCTCACATCAACAAAGCAAATCCACTCTAAACCTCTTAAAAGGATACTTTGCCAATTTTTGTATCATTACAATGTTGGTAGTATATGCAAATGAACAATGTTTACCTTTCCTTCATGCTGACTACACCGGAGGAAGTCTGCCAGCTCTATATCCTGCTTTATGTAATATAGACTGCAGACTTTGACTGACGCCATTAAGAGATGGGCATACATTTTGAACACTATCTACACTAGGACTGGACGTTACTTGAGGCTGTGAAAGGGCATACCAACATCGGTATGTGAGATGGTGATCCTTTGTAGTTTTCTGTGAGTCAGCCAAAAATCTACCAACAAGATCATCTCAGACAAAGCTGGATGTCTTTTTGTTGACTGTTTTCTTTCTGTCAAACAACCGTACTTTGCCATTAACTTAAGTTTAAAGTATTATTGGATGAGCAGCCTCCTTACTCCCTCATTAACCATTAATCATACAGTGTTACTCGTACCCCTTCTTCATTATGTGTGAGTATGGGGGGAGGGGATTGCACTAGGGCATGTTGGACATAGTGAGGGCGGAGGCATCAGCACTACGGGGGTCTTTCACCCCAATGATTAAGTCATTGGTTCTCCGGGTGCCCTCCACCAATGAGAGAACATCTATCCTCTCCACCTTGTGACCTTTGGCCTGCAGCAACTCCATGTCTTCGTCTAGAAACTCAGCTGTAGGAGGGAAAGAGACGGTGGGAGAAAGGAGGATGATCTGAGGTTAGCGGAAAGAATAAACAATGAAAATAAATGTCAAACTGAATAAGGTTGCGTTTAACCCTGGTATTCAAATGTAATGATTATCTGGTAAAGGACAATAACACGTGAAAATGTGATGTTTTCATTTCACAGCATTTACAAACATATCATCATTTCTGCCACCTCCCACTAAAATTTCAGATCATTTTTTTCACAGTACAAGAAGTCAGGAAGACATTTTACTGCGCCAGAGTAAACCCTACACCCACCACCCATGTTTTTAATGATAATAAAAAGGTACTTGTTGCTTTCCCAGCTACTCATCAACTTTGCATAGTTTGCACAAAAATGTGCTCTGATGACAATCTAAATAAAAGGTACAAGGGCACTACTGGATTGTTTTTTACCTAAATGGAATATCCAGATGCACATGCATGTTAACAGCAAATTAAACTGTAATTGGATATTAAGTCGAAAAGCCAATCTGCCTGAATAGAATTAGACCACCTTGTCAATAGATGGATAAGTAGGAAAAACTTACAGTCCACTAGGAGGGTGTTGGGCTGCAGCTGTGGGTGGAGTCTTCCATACGCTAAACTGTCACTCATATTTTTACGCAAAGATAGAACATTCATCAGCACCTGAAGGATCAAAAACAGAATAATAACAACACACAAATGAATTGTTATGACAAACATGGGCAGTTATTTGATCAAACCGTAACAAGCCAAAATGCACTTCAAAAAAGATATATTTCCACATTAATAAAAATCTAACAATCTACCATGTTTTCAAGTAATTATTCCAGTAATTAAATAACCTGTGTGATGCCACTGAGAGCTTTTTCTCCATTGGAAGATCCAACGGCTACATATGTGCCACATAACCCCACGGCAGGCCTCACTGCTGTTGGCATCAGGAAAGACATGGGTCTCTTCCCAGGCTGGACGCTGTTATGCTACAGCAAAAGAAAACAAAAAACATGAGGACTAAAAGCAGCTACAAAAAATCTTACAATACGAAATAAATCAATACTGCAATCAATTAAACAAAGTTAAAATTACTGGGTTAGGTGATGAGTTCTCTGTTTTATTAGGCCAGGAGAAGTCCAGGATCTGGCTATTCAAGAGGATTCCTGAAGGAGTCACTATCCCGCTGCCAAACGGTTTGTTCAGAGAGCTAAAACAGCCACAAGTAAAAAGAAAACTGGTCTCAGTTTAAGCTTTCCAGTGCTATCATTTCACTCTTAACTGTCACTGGGATTTGTTTAAACAATGTGCAATAGCAGTTCAATTAAAGAATAATGTACCTCATGACTGACACGATGTGGTCATCTGGGCCCATGACCATGACTTGGGCTGCTGCTACACCCTTCTCCAACGTAAATGACTGAGTGTAATGGCTGACAGGGAAGGCCTGAGAGTCGTTGATCATCTGGCGGAATAGGGATGCCTCTGATTTACTTGGAGATGGGAACAACAAAAGGGCAGGGCTCAGTTAAAATACCTTAGTGAATTAGGATGGAAGTATACGTTATATATTTAAAGGCAATCTCTACCTCAGCATCTTCGTGACAATCTCTGAGACAGAAGTATCATACATGGGGTCTCCCAGCTCACTAGCCAGGGCAAGAGCTATCTTTACAGCCTAGGAGAGTAATGCAAAATTATGAATTACTGCACTTTGCACACTGTTTATGCTGTATAGTGGTGAAGCAGTTGGTATACTACCTCTGCAGTCCAGTGGTAGGTGCTGTTCCTGGACACCTGGCTGGTAATGTTGTAGCCTTCCAGGATGTTGAGAGCAGTGATCAAGGCAACACCTGCATGTGGGGCAGGGGATGCCATCACATGGTGTCCTTTAGAAACAACAACAGCGACATATCATAAGAGTGAACATTTATCGATTTATATTGTGAAATATAGGATATAGGATAAAGCATAGAAAAACAAAGTGCAAAGTGTAATGCAAAAGGAGAACTGCATTTGCACCATTTGTGCTTGGTGTGCCAAATAAAGTATACAGTAGTGCAATACAGAAATAAAACAAAGTACAACATATCTATGATATGAAAATAATATTAACAACTCACATGGAAAATGTAAAAAAAAAGAGCTCAACTGCAAAACTGGTTTCACTTTGTATGGAAGCACTGCTACTTCATACAAAGTTAAACCAGATACTGTCCTCAATCAGCTGAACACTCTTAAGTTTGAATGAAGTTGTACGTTTAATGGTGTTGAAGTAATTAGGTGCCGAAACAAGAGGAAGAATAAGAATGATAAAGAGGAACAGAGAAGAACATGGATGGGATTGCTGCTGCCAAACAATCCCACCAACGAGTCAGGTTACGTGAGTGTAATGCAGAACTATGGGTTCTTCCTCTAACAAGTGTTTACCTTGATAGATGATCTCTGCTGGCTGCTGTAAAACTGTGCTGTAGTTTCCAAAGTCATCCTCTGCGAGCACTCCGCCTCTTGCTTGCACCTATTAAAGTGTATTTAAATGTATTAATAGTCAAATAATGCCCAGTGAATCTAAATGACAATGTGAGTTGGTTGGACCTCTGGTGTTTGTAGTTAAGATACTGGTTTAGTTTTGTGTGTCTTGAAGTTTGTGATGCTCTCTTCTCAAATGAAAGGACAAGATTTAAAAGGGTTTTTTTTAATTAAATGATAGAAACTGAAATTATTTCAGAGGTTTGTCTAATTTTGTCCTCCCTATTTATATACATGAAGGGGGCAGATTATTAGAAACACCTCTTAATATAATGCAGTCCAGTACAACAACCCGACTAACAATGACCTCATGCTAAACCATATAATTTAATGAACACCTCTATGACAGTGCAAAAAAAACATTTTACGCATCAGCAAATATACTTAATGGCAGAACAGTTGTATTAGATTGCATTAGATTGTACAGAGGTGCCCAATAAAATGACCACCAAGTGTATACTTTTTGATATAGTAACATATAGTTGTTTTATGTACAATATATGAACAGGATGTGAACTACAAAATTCTCATTTTCAAATAATACTCAGCTTTATTTTGTGAGATTATTGTGTGTAACTAATAAATACTGTCTTTAAATCTTTCTTTTAAACCACAGAATTACGAGTTATAATTAACTAACATTATTATTTTTTCATGATATGACTTATTACCTCACCCTAGACAAGATGTAAAAAGCCGAGGTGAAAGTACAACAGGGACTTGGTGTATCTTAGGGTGAACGTCACTTCCCCATGGAGACTATGCAGAATTCATGACTATTTATATAATCATAGTTTGGGTCAGGGAAAAAAAAAATCTTTCTTACTGCTGCTGCCATTTCCTGTGTCAGGTTTCCACTGTAGAACTCTGATATCCCCTTAACTGCGACAGCATCCAAGATGGCTGCTAAATCAAGACGTTTAGTGAACAGCCCAGAGAGGGGAGCCTGGCCATTTAGGAGGAACAAATCCCGAAAAGCATCCGACATGTTTTGGTCCTTAACTTTAGCCAGAGCTTCAGCTAGGTAGAGAAAGAAAAGGCAGATAAGATCACACCTAATCTTCAAATATGAATTCACCTCAGTGATGCTGTTTTTTGTTTTATTTGTTTAATCGCAGGAGCTGGGTCATTAGTGACTGTGACTTAACCCAGTAATTTGTACTACATTACACTATACTTACCTAGGTCATGAGTAACATTAAATCCGTTTCTGGCCACATCTGCTGCCATGGTAACTATATCATTCCACGGCATTCTGGGGAATTCAAAGGTAATCAAAGATGGACTCTGTTTACAAATGTTTAAAACTATATTATATACACTCTGAACTCCTCGATTTCAAAGAGATTTTTTTGGCAAAATGATAATCCACAATATTGTAGTGTAACATTTTATCTCCATGTATGGATAAAGCAAGTTAGTAATTGCTGTAACATCATCCTCTTACCAGCTGAGCCATCAGGGTCATGATAATTACACAGCACCAAAATAATTGCAGTCCAACACTCTGGCTAAAAAAACCCACATATCTTTTAACACAGCTGGTGATTCACTTTCACTATGAGATCTCACTCATTTGGCTCTGAACAGCTACGTCACAGCCGACATAAATATAAGCTTTTGCTATTCTTGTCTTAAAATAATAGTAAAATTAAATAGTAATAGTTTTATTTACAAGGGGAAAAAAGTAAACAAACAATATCAAAGAAGAAAGAAATGTAGACAATCCAGAAACCAGCATGAGGACTACGACTATTCAACAAATAAAAATAGTATTACATAATAGTGACCGTACCTGCCATAGAGCTGGTGTGCCTGATGCATCCCACTGAGCATGCCTGGTACTCCCACCAGCAGGCCGGGCTGAAATGCAACAGCAAGAACAGGGTGCACACGTTAACCACAGCACTAAACAAAAACAATAAGACAGTCTTCTATTGTCAAACTCTACATCTCATGGTTATAAAAATGACACACCAGAAAAAATGGCCTTACAGTTAGATCAAGGTTTGTATGCAGCATCTCCTCGTGGATGGCAGATGGTGCCGTCTCTCTGAAGTCGATGATCCTCGTCTCATTCTTTCGGATGTCATGCACCAACATAACTCCACCACTAAACATCAACAGAGCACAAAGTTGGCTTTGTATTCAACCAAGTCTAAGCTGACCTTACTGGTAGTCCTGTTTAGAGGAGATTCATATGTTTCTATCACTCACCCGCCAATACCAGAAGTGTGAGGGTGGACAATTCCCAAACAGAGGGCAGCAGTGATTGCAGCGTCAACACTGGACCCCTGTTTCCCCAGAACATCAAAGCCAAGAGATGTACACTGGGCTACATCTGTCACCACTGCTCCTTGATTAAATACCTTGCAAGAGACAGGAGAACAAAGAAGGAAGGTGGAGATTTTTTATATGCCTTTGAACGGATTTGGTCTTGTGTGGGAGGGAGCTGAGACGAGCATGTAGAGTTACTCATAATCCCATAATCGCCTGCAATTACTTGAGAAAAGTAACACTATTGGTTACAAAGGTACAACTACAAATAACACACATAGACCCCTACCTGCGGGTCTCCAAAGTAGATCTGCATGATGAGAGCTACAGTGACTCCTGTGGCGAAGGTGAGACAAGCTGTGATGATGACTGTCAGTCCATCTCGCTGGCAGGCACAGTCTTCCGTAAAGGGGTCTTTGGTGGTCTCCTGCAGGGATGCGATATCATGGCAAGCCAGGTCCGAGGCTGAGGAGGGGAGACGCTGGAGGCGAGCCGACTTCAGAAACAGATCTGGGTCTGTGACAAACAACGCAAATCAAAAGGCTCGGTAAGTAACGCTTACTGGAGAACAAAAGCCCATTTCTGATTTCTGCATGCTTGCAATCCACACAGTTGCACCTACGTAGTTCAAATTCAATGTAAAAAAAATAATCAGCAACTATTTTGATAATTAATTAATCATTCCAGTTATATTTGATATAACAAATTTCAAACATTTCTTGTTCCAGCTTCTCAAATGTGATAAATTGCTTTTCCCCTGTCAGCTGTCAACTGTAAGTAGTGAAAACAATGCTGCTCAATTAATCCACACCCAAAAACCTAGAAACAAAATCAAGATCTGATCTGGCTGACTCACCTGTATCTTGCTCACTCAGGACGTTGTCATCATCTTTGCGTAATTTCAGGGTGTTTTCCCCAGACAGCATGTCATCCTCTGGCAGCCTGGGGAAGCTGGTGATGCTCATGTAGTCCACCGGTGAGTATGCACTCCCCAAGGTTGTCTCTGGGTTGGCATCTTTATCCGCCACACATCCACTTGGGTACCCTGCCACAATTTCAGGAGCGGGGCTGTGCATGGCTACTGTTATTCCTGCAGTCCTGCAGTTTATCTTTAAAGTGTGAGGGAATTAGGCCAGTGTGTCCATATTTCCAATCACATCTGGTAATCTGTCACACACCTGCTACGGTCATCCAGATTTGAGAAAAAAAAAAAATCACTGTAATATGCCTTTATGGACCACTAGTGTTGCTGTAGTGCTGAAGAATTACTTCATCTACTTGATCTTTAATATCCCATTACATCCTAATAGTCCTACAAAGACTTGTGGTTTTCTTGTATGATCTAAGCAACCCCTTGACACAAGATCACAGCAGTTTCTTAGAAAACATGTTTGACAGGCCAAGACACGGGTGTGTAGCTCCGGTGATGATGCATTTTTCCAGTCATGCAGGATGCCACCTGCAAACAGATAACAAACAATGCAGGTCAACTAGTTTTCGACACGGGATGGTGTCTTCACAGAAGCACACTCCCGGCCTCGGAGCTTGTGCCATGCACCGAATTCAACTTGCCCGGTCATTCACACTACGAAAACAAACGCACCGCAAATATTGACACACGCCAACACACCCGCTTCCGTCCGTCTGTGGCGCAGAGAAGCAAGTGAATTAAACCCACATCCAATCGTATTTCAAAAGCAACATTATTTCCTTTTTAAACACGAGAAAAAAAAGAAAAAAAAAAAAAAACCCGAAGCGCTGTGCTGCGTATGCTCCTCGAAGGCTAACGCAACCTCTCCGTTAAATCTGCACAGACAGAGAGCTCAACGCGAGGCCACTGCCACCTACCGTGGTCGGAAGATGCGCGTAGTCGGATACAAAAACCATCCCCGGCGGTGTTATTTGGGGCTTCTTTTTTTTTCGAGGGGGGGTGTCAGGTGAGCTGGGGTGAGGTGAGCTGGGGTGAGGTGAGCTGGGGTGAGGTGAGCGTGGCTCTGAGTCTCCAAGACTACAAGGGCTCCTGAATCACGACACCGCCGGAAGTCAGCCTCACGTTCACGGCGCAGCTCGGAGGCATAAACTAGTCCCGCCGGGAATTTTAAGCTCATGGTTTTGAGCACGCCTTCAACCCGGAACAACCTGGAATTTATCAGAGTGTGTACCCCAAAACTGTATACCCTAAACTGTGCATATGTTCATCAGAGGAAACGTGGCTGGCGGCTGTGTTGCGTGTGGGTACCAATGTCAGACTTACTTCACAGTAGATGGCGTTGGGGCCGTGGAGAGCCACTAAATCTCATCTCCGCGGCTGATGACCGGATCCCCTTCACAGCGCAGGTGCTTCAGGGGTTCCTTTTCCTGTCCAATATTAAGACAAATGGGCAGGCCGGCCAGGACACAGGCCGTCCAGATCAATCTGGTGAGTGTTTGCCGAGCGGACGGACAGGTTACAGCAGGTCTGCCGAGGTAGGCTACCTGCTCCAATTACAAATCCTCTGTCCCTCCCATAAAGCCACATCAGGTTCCTGTTCCTCCATCTGTTAAATAGGTGGCCGAGGACCGCAGGAGTCTCGAGTGACCGTGCACGGTGCTCGTGGGATTTCTCTGCAGGGAAGTGTTTCGCACGCTTCAATCCAGAGAGATCCAGAGGTCAGCTACCCTGCAGGGGGCTCAGCATCTGTCTCAGCACACCACAAAAGTTGCCAAAAAATAGATGTTAGTCTTAATCTGTATTTGGCTTGTTTAGAACTAATCACCTAACTATAGCCTACATACAGCATGGATTTATTTCCTTTTTTCTTGGTTTCAGGCGAAGCCACTGTAAATCTATGTTGTGCATGATACCACCCCGCCCTAATTCAGTCCAAATGCTTTATTTACACATTACCACAACCGTCTGTCCACCTCCTCCCTTTTTTTTTAGCATACTGTACACTTCCTCTTACATTCATACCATCACCTGCAAGATAGACAATGGTTCTTCTACTTCACTCCATCTTACTTTATATTATACTTTTCCTAATATTGTACTTTTTACTCCACTCCATTGATTTCACAGCTATAGTTACTAGCTGCTTTAAGCAGTTTATAAAAGATGATGTAGATCTAGTATTATATATGAATATAAGCCTGATGGGGGGCATCCTGCTGCATAATGAGTATTTAACTTGAATCACATTTTGCTGATGATACTTCCTTACCTTTACGTAAAGGTTTTTATACTTTACACGCTCTTTGGTAAAATCTCATCCCCCCTGCTCTCCCACATGAAAATAATGACACAAGATTCAGGTTTTAACCTGAGTATTTATTGTTGTTGTTTTTTTGGCGGGTACCTGTGTTTTCTGAATGGATGCTGGAAAACCCATCCGTTGATTTTTGCATAGGTCTTGCCTGTCAGTGGACAACTGTCCACTTTTGGGATGGAAAAATCAGTACATCACAAAAACCATGCAGAAATAGTGAAAGGCACAATCACCATACTGTAGATATCAGATACACCAAATTTTATATGTCTATATATTTCATTTTTTATGGGGGGAGGGGTGTACTAATTGAGATGTAACATGGGCGAAACCCCAAGTGTTTTTAAGCTGCCATCATTTCAGGGCACAACATAAAAAACATATGAAACTCCCCAGACATTCAATGCCTTTCATTTAGAACGTCCTATTGGTGAACAACTGTTCTAATAACTATATGGGAAAATACAAGCATATTCTATTGTATTTTTATGATACATTTAATTTCATTTTTTTAATATATAAACTATCTGTCTCCTGCCTCATCCTTTCCCTGTCCACATCATATAGGCTCAACACATGTGGTGACCCCTCACTCTCCCCTTTGGTGGATGACTTTCACTCTTAAACCGCACCTTTCAATAATCACACACAACATACTGAGAACACATTTCCTTTTTACATGACACTGGTGAAAAAGGAAGAAATTCAAATGAAGAAAACAGGACAGGTTTGCAGCAGCAGAGGAGTATCTGTGGTGATCTTTACATTTTGCATGCACACACACATCCACCTGTGATCTCTCATTATTACACTTTGTCCACTCTGTATGTGACAACAACAAAATTCAACCTCGGAGACACAATCAGTTAGAAAAGTAAGCCCCTGTGGAGTAAGGAAGAAATAGAGATCTATCTGTGTGTGTGTGTGTGTGTGTGTGTGTGTGTGCGTGCATCTTAGACTCATCACCTAAGATCCATCTCCTGCACCATTTACAGGAATCAACAGGACACATAATAGTAATCTTTAAACAGAAAAATAAATCATATTCATAATTATATCATAAATTAACAGAAATTTTGAATAAAACAGGGTCATTTATGTGATTATTTGCAGAGAAATTAAAACTTTGTGGTATGTGATTGAAGGGGGACATAATGTACCTTTCTTATCTAGACTTTCCAAATGAAACAAGACATTTCCATCTGCCAAACAATCTGAAACGAATCCCCAGACACTCAATCCGTTCTTTAAACACACCAGTACAGATGGTGTTCAAACCATGTCATTGTATTGAGGCCTCACCAGCATCCATAGAGTTAGGGCTGTGCTAAGTGGACCCTCTGGAGGGCAGTGTTTGCCTATGGCACATCAACTCTGAGTCTAGTGCTGTATGTATGGTGCATCCCAAGGAGATGAGACTGAAGTTGGGGCAAAGACACCACTTTTGGCCACTGAAATGCCCTCTTGATTTGATAATGAGCACAGAGGTGAGGCAGAGGGAGGATTCTCACTAGTCCCATTGGAGACAATGTTGTGGACTCAAGTCCTGAGAGGCTTTGACATCTAATGGAGCGTTATAAACTGTTTTGTAATATTTACAAGACAAATAAATGACCATTATTCATGTCTTTTATAGCCTAAGAGTTTCTAGCATTTAACGTGTCAGTACACCTTCTCACACACAATTTGAATCAAAACAAAAAGAAAAGAAAATATATATCACAAAAGAAAAACAAGCACACAGCACACCGCTAAAACTTTGACTCACAAAATGTATGACAGTGCAAACTTACATCCATGTCTCAAATAATTTACAAACATTAGTATACACTTCAGCACCATTGTTTACTATTGTTGTTGAATACATATCAGTAAGCTAGATCGTTAAGTGGAGACTGTTAGTGCTGGATGTGCTAATGAGAAAGGGACAGACAGCAACGGAGAAGATGTTAGAGAGCAATGTGTTGCACATCCATAAGCAAGATGATAGTTTTGAATGTGATGTAAGGGGAAGATGGCTGTTGTTAGGCTTTAAGGAGACATTTCTTCCCCTTTCTCCTAACAGTTGCCTCCTGGGCAGTCAATGAAAGGGACTAGATCGTACTTTCTTTTTGGTGTTCACATGGATAACGTAAAATCACAGCACACACTGTGGATGGAAATGGCTGATGTGTGCTGGGCACATTACTTTACAGACCACACATTTAATGATCATTATGCTGAGCGATTTTTTTATTTGTTGGCCTTAAAAGCCAAAACGTGTACTTTCTTTTTGTCTGATAGAAGGTTTATTTTCTTTCTTTGGTGGAACCATGCATAGAGAGACTATAAAGTAATCTTATTAATGTTACAAAATGAGCAGAAAACAATCTAACAAAACAAAATAAAGAGTTGCCATCAATACCGCTCTGCACTTACTATAACCTGCCATACCCTGTAACCCAAAGGCAAGCCCTGTGTCCTTTCACCTCTACCCCATTCATACTCCTTATCAGTATTTCTGTTTATGTATTTATAATGGGTGCCCATAACACCTATCTTCCTGTTCACAAAAAAGAAGGTGCCCTATTCATTATCCAGAGCAACACATGAAATATGCAAAACAAAGGCCATTTTCTAAATGCTTGCTCACAGGCCGCTCAGAGGGTTACATAACACTTTCTTATGACCATTTCATGCAAACCACATTTATTTTAATATTTTCTAGTTTTAATTCAATTATTTTACTCTTTAGTCTGTTTTGCTCATACTCTCACCATCTTTCTACTTGCCCTCATCCTTCACATAGTGAGAAGTGAGAAACATCACAACATTTGTTTCCTATGATGAAAAGGGGTTTCCCCATGTTTCCTCGTTTTTGTCTTTTACTTTGCATGTTGACAGACCAAACTGTAGAGAAACAAATGTCTAGTGATTTTCCTCTCATACTCGTCCCACACGGTATATCCTTCCACCTTTCCTGAAAATAAAGAACCACCTATAATACAAAAGCTTTGAGGACATGATGAGTTGTTGTCTCTGCAAAGGTACTAAGGCTTAACTTGTCTCTGTCTTGCATTGTTCCACCAGAAAGATTGTAAAGTACACTTGGTTATTTAAATTTCAAATCAAATCATTATCTCCAATTTTAGGAATTTAATTGATGAATTAGTTTTAAAAAATCCCTTGAGGAAAGGTGAAAGAAAAGATAATATTTTACTAAGATAGGAGAAAAAATCAACAGAGCTAAACTTTTTGTTGTTTTTCAGACATTATTGTTACTAAGTATGACCTGTATAAATATTTTGAAGACTTTTTTAGTTGTTTGGATACTGCAATGGACAATAACTATGATATATGTCTACACAGATCTACTCAGAGGGCTTGGTTCACAACTGCAAAAATGGGGCATAAAACTACCAGTTGGAGTCAGTTTGTGACTAAACCAAACCAAAACAGCTACTGGTCTACTGGTATCTGAGTGTAATATGATATAATGTGCAGAAATGAAAGCAAATATGCAGTGGGTGAATACATTTAATGGTGTGTGTCTTGGAGTTGACTATGCACTAATAATGCCCTCAGAGTAAACAATGCCCCCTGGTTGCTGGGGAGTTTAGTGGCAGATGTTACGCTTGCTGGGCTGGTGAAGGAAGGTGTTTCTGGCGTGAGCTGCGTGGCGGGGGACCTGCTCCCTGGTGAGGTTTTGGCGTTGGATGCGGTTGCGGCCCAGATGGCGCCTCTCGATGCGGGCTTTGCTACGCTGGACCCTGGCCACTTGGGTGACCTTGGCCAGAGCGCCAGCCTGGGCAGCTGCTCCACGGCTCACCCTGGTGGGCATAGTGCTGCGGGCGGCGGGGGCAGCAGCTGGTTCAGCCACTCTGCTGCAAGGGGAGAGAAAAAAAAAAAGTGAGAAAAGGTGTGACTATTGTGACAGTTGCGGCATTGCTGAAAAAGGTGAAGGTCGAGTGTAGCACGCACAAAGAGTGCTATTTTCTCACCTCACGCTGCTCGCCAGGCTGATAATGCTTTCCTCTCCCACCACAGACAGGTTGCTGTTGGAGACCATGGAGAAGTTGTTCGAGGAGACGTACACAGACATGCTGGGGTGCTCGATGAGCAGGTCCTCCATCGGGCTGGCCTCCGCTGTGGCTCCCTCTGCAGTGAAACAGGGGGGAGGGGTGACAAACCAGCTCTCATCCATGCAGCCTCTCTCTTGGCCTGCCCTACCGCTACCCCCACTGCCCCCACACTCACTTCCAGAGCCAGGGGACATTGATGGGGTGGAGGAGGGCGTGGACAGTCTGGCCCGTCGCGGCAGGGTCACAGGTGTAGTGGCACCCAAGTCTGACGGGCTAGCACTTGGACAAGACAGGGGGTCTGAAGGTGCTACAGCACCTCGTGCCCGACCTTTATGCGTCCTACGGCGCTTAAGAGGCGCGTGGGGAATGGGGACCGGGCATTCAGTCCTTGTATGTGTGTCTTGATGATTTGAATGGTTACTGTCTGGAAATGATTGTGCGATCAGTGGGGCTCCTTTCTCATCCTCTGCCTGCATCAAGCAGTCAGATTCTACTGAGCAGATAGCAGCGATGAGATCGGGGATGAAACGGCCAATAAAGACACATGTTTAAGGTGGGAAATTGCAAAAATGATGTAAATGTGGTATATTTTCAAAAAGCCATGCAGGATGAAGGGGGCAATTTTTTAGGTATCACATACGCACACGCACACATACCAGTGTGGGGAATGTAGGGGTATTTAAATAAATTGGAGGAGGGGAAGAAAAGGGGGTAAGGAAACACAAAACATAAAAGAGTCACATCATTAGTTGTGTTGACCCTCTAAGGTTTTGATTATGTCAGTGACATAATGTTTGTCTCGACTCTGCTGAGAGGTACTTTTATGTTGCTTTTGATGTTTGGTTGGCTTCTGAACAGGCACCAAAACAAATTTTCACACTCAATAGCTGCCTTTGTCATGATTGAGATCATAAACAAAGAGGAAGGAGATGTATGTTCACAGAGAAATATGTGTTTCCATCGTCTGACAGACAACACTGTTGGTGTGGCAGCCACATGGGTGAGCATCAGTGCAGTTACGCCACGCCCCGACTGATTCTTCACCTCACTCCATCATCCCCATCACTACTTCTACACTTCAAATGTTAGTCAGTGTTACAGACATGCAAGAGAGGACATACGTATTTCTCAGCTACCTAAATCTTTGCACATAAAACACAATCTGAGTATTTCCCAGTTTGGTGTGGCTCTAAAACACCACACCGACCTATCCAAGCCACCACTGCACTTCCTCTGTTGAGACTCACCAGGCAGGTTGACGAGCATCCATCCCTCCTCGTCGGCCTCCGTCACACAGGGGTTGGGTCCCTTCAGCTCAGCTGCCACCTCTTCTACCTCTCCAAACAACAGGTTGCTAAGACGCTGAAACATGACTGCTTGTATTGTCAAGTGTTGATGACCCAGGTGCTTTTTGTCGCTCGAGAAGAAAAAGCTGTAGCTGCCTGTTTGAATTGTCTTATTTGTGTTTAGGTATCGCTTGTTGCTGCTTTATGTAATTATTTTTCTGATTTTATTTCTTTTCTTTTCACTCGAAGCCCTTTGCTGGATCTCGGTTTTGACAAACAGGAGTGGACAGGCTTCTGTAGTGCAAATGTAAGGTTTCACTTGGTTTGGAACAAAGGCCTGAAAGACACAAGAGGCAGAAAGAAGAGGGCGGTTAGTTGTAATAAGAACATAAGGTGCCTCACTGTCAATGCATTTTCTTTAAAAAAATATCTAAACAAAAAGTGACTTATTGGGTTAATTCAGTACTGCTAAGTCAGGGTACATTAGAGAAGTGCAATAATTGAGCAATGTGTGCTGTAAGAGCTTTCCTATGGTTATTTCAAGACATTACAACATGCTGTGACTATTTTTTTTTTTTTTTACTCAAACCTCAAAGGATTTTGACCTGTATAATAATGACAAAAAACAGAAGTTGTTTTTCTTTTTTCTTTTTTTAAACAAACTTCCCAGTTTTATTCAAAATAGTTTAATAGCTCTGAGGCTGTGCACAGAAAGAAAATTATTTCGATTTACATATTATTGCTGTTAACACTTCAAGATTTTAATCTTTACAGTAAAACAACGCTGATGAGAGCAGCAAATGAGAGTGAACCTAAACAGCAAAGTGGAAAACCAAAACAGTGACATAATTGATGCTCAAACACTCTATAAAGTTGAAGGAACTGCATTGACCTGTTTCACAGACACAGTCATTTGATCCCCTGTTAATATAAAATATTGATTATAGCAGCTTTAAAGCTTGATGACGATGATTTTTGAGTTTATTCTATTGGCTTCAAAGAGGGCAAGAACAATTGGTAACACAGTATTTTTTAATTTAGACAGGAGTATGTACTGTAACATATAACAGTTAAATTTGAGTTGTGAGATTTAAACATGGCAGTGCTGATGTAGCCTGTATTTAAAATGGTATATCTATTTAACCTTTCACATGCTGGCAACCTAAACTGTGAAATACAATGGCAGAGGGACACTGAGCTATAGTAAGTGATAATAAATATTAATGTGTTTTATGTAGAAATAAATTAAATCAGCAAGCAAGAAGCTGGTGGACAATGGCTGCCCTCCCCTCCCCCGTGACATTTAGATAACCAATCAGCACAGTCTCAGGACAGATGGACAGGCCAGAGAAGAAGAGGAGGAGGTGAAACGAGGTGATACAAAGAGCCAACTTTCACCAAGTCAAACAAAGTGAGTCTGCTCAATGTTTAAATGCAAAGAATGACAGACATTAGGACAGAAGGTTCTGCCGCAAAGGACAAGTGCCTGACCTAAATGTGAACATGATGATGTAATGTTGAACAGATGTTTGAACAGCCAACGCTTACAAGACAAACCCCTACATGTTCAAAAGCTGAGTTTTATTTACTTACACTGTGTGAGTGCAGAAGATGGAATGACTAAAGAGGTCACAGAGTGCAAAGCCAATACCTCTGCAACTTTCTGACACACTAAAGGATACCTCTTGAAATTTAGGTTACATTGTTTTTTTCTCATATGCTTGTATTTGTATATTATATTATTAGTATACTAGTTTCAAAGTTGTAGAGGTTTGAATTCCAGATCATAAACTATTTCGATCCATGAGCCTAATCTGTCTTTTAATTATCATACAAATGCAATATGTGCTGCTGACATTCAACTATTTCACCAACCAAATGAGTAGATCAAGAAATGACAAGGGTTAATAATAATGAAGGAGCACAGATTAAAAGGCAAAACAAAAGTGCAAGATTTATAGTAAGAGTAGAGAGACATGGAAGGAGATATGAATGGATGCTTGTTTGGAAACTGACACTTTCTGTCCTTATTTGGAGAATCACAGTTGCAACCATACAGTGCAGTTTTCTATTGTCAGATGTAATAACTGTTATTTTAACAAATACAGTCAGTGTCAAGGAGACTGTTTGCATTGGTGTACGCTTGAACTAACAAGACAAAGTGAGAAACAAATGCACACAGGGAGAAAATGGGCAGAAAAATGGGGCAAAAAGCTGAAAAGGAAGAAGCCTATTTCCAAAAGTATGAACTGAGTCTAAACTGAATGTTGGCGATTGCTTGTTTTAAGGCATTCCTGGACTAACAAAAAGAGTCATGAGACCATGACAAACAAATCCAGACAAACAAAATTTTGGTGAGAAGGCTAAAGGGCTGCTCTGAATAAGGTGCAACAGATATCCAAAATGTACACACACTCAACATGCAGCACTTCCCTGATAAAACAATTTTATCAGTTTGGTGGTTGTAGCAGCTAATCCCGGGTTATCTGACTTGTGTAAATATAACTATTGATAGTGCCAATAGAGCTCAAATGACCACCACTGATATGGCTTATTTCCGGGAGGAGACAGCTCACTGTATACTTGCTGTGTAGAAGCATTATCTAACAACTACCACCCATTAACACTGTGGTCAAGACAGTGTTAGCCTGATAGTATGCAAGTCTGACTGTATTGTTTTGTCTTCTCTGTCTTGATCAACCTCTCTATCTTTTAACATTCCTATTTCCCCCCTTATTGTTCCTTATTAGTATGTATTGCAGCTACAGTGGCTTACATTAACTATACTGTGGCATGAATTAATGGTGGACGTGTACTACAACTATCTTGTGCACATTTATCATGTTTTAAATATTGATTTGTTAAGACTGGTAATTTTATTTTATTTTTTAGGATGCCTTTTATAAAATAGGTGAAAATTAGACTAACCTTAGCTTGTAGGGAGACTTCAAGAAAAACCTTGGAAATATAATATCATAACAAGATAAAACATAACGTTGGCTACATGAAGTTATGGCATCCACACTACAGCTCTCTTGTATGGTCATTAGGAGCACTGACAGGTCTTTTTTTTTTTGCGTTTTTATAAAAATGTCACGCTATAAATAAGATTTTACAGGCACAACTGCGCATCTCAAAATATTAAAAAAAAGACCTTGAATTATGGATCTTTTCTTTTTGACACTGGTCTTTTTTAAAAAGTAGGCGGGGCGGAGCCGGATGGGAGGGGACTCACCAAATAAAAACAAGACGCCCCGTGACGTCACACTTACGTCACTGACAGAGAGGCTGCAGCCTATTTGGCGACCGGAGGAAAAAAAAAAAAAAAAAAGGGAGCTCTGAATAGCAAAGATAGCGAAAATGTAAGAAATTGAAACCGTGTATGTGCCACCTATATGGGCTGTTATGTCTGATCTACATTTTTGCCGAAAAACGATCCATACGTGAACGGTTGTTGCTGTCGACGGTCATCGTCTGGAGTTGAAACCCATTGGCGTTATGAAGAAAAATGCTCAGAGCAACAGTGTTTACATTTTAAATACACAAAGATACCCTTGAACTAATGTAGCCAGATAAAGCGTCGACCTCGGCCCCAGATAGTCGACGGCCGAATAGAAAGAAAGACTTTCTGTATGGTATCCAGGTTAAACATGAATTATCCGTATAAGCTGTACACAGCTGAAGGGTCACAGCAATGACAGTTGTGTCTCAGCCACAATGCACGAAAGACGTCGACTGGATAGGCCACTGACAATACAATGACACATTTGTCATTTCACTGAATAACATAAGTGACTAGCCTGTATTTGCAGAAAATCTTAGTGTACAAAGTCCGCCTCCCAGAAAAAAAAAAAAAAAACATCAACATCCGCCATCGACTTGACTCCACATCAGCATTTGGTGCAATTTACCAAACAACGGCTGCTGGCGTCCTGTAGGATGAAGCCTACATGTATGCAGGCCGGTTTCATTTTTCAGGATATAGGACGTCGACCTAATTAAGCTGCTATAGTAGGCTACTGCTCTCAAATCTATGTATCACCTAATAATAGATCATTACGAATTATAAGGCACAGCAGTCAAAGATAGCCCATGGAATGAGTCAGTGACAGACAAAGTATGTATTTCTACATGTTCAATGATGTCAGGTGCCTGGCATCCGATGGATGTTTTATGTAGATAAGCATATGAGGAATGCAGCCGCTTCACTGGCAGAGACAAATGTAGCTTGATACCACTTGAGAGCAAACAGCCGGACATAAAAAAAAAACACACACATCAAGTATCACATCTGAAGCAAAGTAAAGAATGGCTTACCTGCCTTTGCAATATTATTCAAGTTGTAAACGAGATCTCACACACAGTAGAAACGACAATAATTCTTAAAGCATAGCTTTAGATAGTCTTTAAGTGAGGTAGTTAAAACACCATTAGGCTATATAAAAATAAAAGGCTTTCTTCTTAGAAGAAGGGCTTCGTGTAAGAATGTTACACTGATTTTTTTTTTTTTTCAGATCATAACATCTGCAGCTTTTTTCCCTCCTGTCCTCTATATTTTCCGCTGCAGATTTTTCCTTCTGTTTATTGCTGCCTCCAGCTGATCCTCGGATCAGAATGTAGAACGTACAAAACAGCTGATTGTGAGATCACAATACTCGCGGACACGCCCCTTTCCACGCCCACTCGAGACGAAACAGCCAATCAGAATATTACACAAGCCACAAGCTGGGCCTCTAGGTAACAGGGTGGGGGCTGGGAGGCCAAGAGGAGCTGTCAACCTGCGCCCAGATGGAGCTGGTGACTCCACTCAGAGACTGATCCGCGATCAGCTTCTGCTTTCGCCATGCCTGCTGCTTGAAGGCAGGGCGGGGGGATGGTAAACTGATCCGCAGTCGGTGCTCCAAATACCAACAAAGATGAAGATCTGTTGACGGAAAAGTGATTAAATTGTCAACTTGGTGCTTAATTTGATAAATTCAGAGAGCACAGAGCTGGAGCTGTTGCAGCTAACCTGTTAGATCAACTTCAGAATAGACTTTGGACCACAGATGGACCATATTTATTTTGGTGTTGTATATGTTACTCTGTGGATATTTATTTTAAAATAAACTGCATTATTTAATTTTAGTGGTTATTGCCATCAGGTGCTGAATATTGTCCAACATAAAAGAGACTAGGTGACCTAATCTGCTTTGTATATTCTCCTCTTGTGACAGAGTTATAAAATTGATTATTTACTGAAATAAATGCTCATGCCAGCCTTAAATATTCAAATTATTAAATAGTCCCAGGTCACAATCCAGATTAACTTTCCTTGTGCAGTGATGCTGGTGATGTTACTTTAAATGTCATTTGTAAATAGACCTCTTTCCCCTCCCCCTCAACATCAACCTTTTCACTCTGCCTTGGTGGGGAGGACCTCCACGTGCCACTCAATCTTTACCAGCCAATCAGATGTGCATATTCTGAATGCAGCATTTGAGTAACCAGTGAGCAGTGCAGAGGGTTTGAAAACCCCTGGTGGTCACTTTTACACTCTGCGGTCTGTAAATCTTGGAGAAAAAACCCAATGCCTTTTATTATTGCAGATTGTGCAAACGGGTGACTGTTGACCTAACTGTATGTTTTAATGTATGTGTGTGTGTGTGTGTGTGTGTGTGTGTGTGTGTTTCTCTAGGTGAGAGATCATTCTGTGCTGTGCTTGGATGAGGATTCAGTAGAGTATTATGCATAATCCTCAAGTGTACTTCCTTGGGTTATAGCCTATACTCACAGCTTGTGTTCATGCATACATGTATGAGTCAGTGTGTGTGGCTACATGCGTGTTTATGTGCACCAGCATGCTGACGGGGCTTATTGCAGAAGAGGGAATTCTTTTAGTAAAGCTGGAAACACGCTACACTATTTATAGTCTAATTATCACAGAAGTCTGGCCGTGACGGCTGGTTTTCAAGATCTTTGAGGATCTTCACTAGTCTCAAAACTGCACAGGTCACTCAGGCAGTCTGCACACATTACCCAGTGCTGTACTAGGGTTTTGATTTATGTCCTCCCTGCCAACTGTAATTCAGCCCAGTTGGAACCAACATGATGATATCAATCACATTTGATTTTTACAATTGGAACTGTGTCAAATTTGAGAGTAATGCTGTAGTTTGGACTGGTTGATGACAGAAATTTGTATGCGGTGTGTTTATTTATGACTGTAATCTCCCCTCGGAGACACTCTGGGGAAATGCTCCTTCTGATTCTTTTATACGTACATGATTAAAGATTTTATTTTTTACAAATATATTATGATTTTTGTGCCATATGCTTTCGATTTGTTCCCCTGGCCCAAAGGAACAATAAGCTACTTGTCACGAAGATTGGTAGATAGTTGGTAGATTACCAATACTGAGTAAAGTCTACTGTTGACTAACTTTCAATCAAGTTCATTGGGAATAACACAGACTCTGGGTGTGCTGCACGCTTCAGCATTTGCCATTGAACCTGAAATTACAGTGTTTTGTTTCAGGACTATGCATTGCACTCAGTTTACAGTATGTCACGTCATGTTTTATAATACATGTGAATGTGCATGTGAGTAATCAGGTTTGACTGTGTGACTGGACATCTTGAACGCAAATTGAAAACAAACAAACCACACCTATCAGGGTTGTGTCTCCAGATACCTGTGCCTCATACAGACTCCTTGGTAAGCTACTTCTTCTGCCACATACTTTTTTATTTTATTACCGCAGCGGTGAGAGACGATAGCAAGAGTCCAACACAGTAGGAGCTTTCTAAAGACAGGATGATAAGGTTTCGGCCTATACAGTTACCAGGTGCTAGGCAACTCACGCAGACACACACACACACACACACACACACACACACACACACACACACACATATTCACCCTGCAGTTATGATGATATCCAAACCCTGGTAACACAATGAGCACAAACATTTAGCAGGAACAGTTTGTGCATCTGTGCTGGTGTTAATGTTTTTGTTCTCAAACTAATCAGAACAGGTCACAGGCCCGGTGGGACTTGTTATCCCATAGTCATCCCGTAGTAATTCTCCTTTAATAGATGTGATCACAACCACATCATTCATGAATAATCCAGGATTGAATACACTGCTCAAGAACACAGAAAGAGAAGAGGTTATGGTTTTCCATTGTGTGCCTCTTTCCTTTTCTTTATCCATGCCTGAGCTTTCACTGAAGTTGCTTGGCTTCACAGGATTCCCACAGTTTCCCAAGCTGGTTGGAGAAATGGGTGAAAGGTCACAGCAATGTCTCCCTCTCTCTCCGTCGCTCTCCCTCGCTCTCCCTGCATGTGTTCATGTTCATGAACATACAGCTCTTGTTTAACAGCATGCCTGTCCTTGCCCCAGCTGACACAGCTAACTTAGTCGTGTGCGTAAAAGCAGAGGGCTTCCAACAAATCAAACTTTGCATTGTAATCACTGCTGTTTTGTTTGTGGTTAAAGACCAAGGTGTGGCGATGGACAAGTTGACTCACATGGCGTGTCTAGTGTGTGTTGACGCTTGAAACAGACAGCGAAGTAACTTGTTTGGGAGAAGCCATTTGATTTGACAACTCATCCCTTCCTTGAGTGGGGACAAAACAGATCATAAGGGGACGTGGTGTGTGTAGAGGACAGTACTAACACTCTAAGTTCACAGAGGCACCTTATGCTGTTTTATTTTTTTTGTACAATATTCTGCTGACTGAAATTTCTGTGTTTGATCATCAGACAAGAATAACCTTCTGTAGGGATACATTTTATAAAGAGAAACTGTGATAAAATGGAAATGAAAAGAAAATGTATGTGTGTCCACTCCCTTCTCTCGGGGTTCACGTCATATCAGTAAACAGGCATGATTCGGTCGATGAAGTGTAATGAATTACATACAAATCCCCTAAAATTAAACTTCAAAAATTTGTCAAATCAGTACTTTTGTAGATGACTTCCTTTATGACCTTATTGACCTCCTTTTCATGTGCTCTGCAGCCTTCATTTTTGGTGCCTCTCTCTCTCCTCTCCTCTCTCAGGCCTCTCTGCTCCCACATGGCTGGCTGCTGGCAGACGATAAGGCTGCAGCCCCAGAAGATACTAGGTCAGACCCTCTTCCTGTGTCACCACTACCTTACAATGCAGCAGTGTATATTACCTGCATATGACACAGTGAGGCGGTTCAGGTTACGGATATCTAGGCTATACATTACAAGGAGTAGGCTGACCATTTAAAAGAATTGTTTCATATTTTTGAAACTATGCTTATTTGCTTTTCTGAAGAGTTTGATGAGCAGAACGACACCACTGGAAACGGGGAAAACAGTCGGCCTGGTACAATTCAAAGCTTAGAAATATACCTACCACTGGTTTACTAATTAACACATTGTACCTTGTTTGTTTAATCTGTACAAAAAACAACACGTAACAAGACCGAGAATCTCAGCCATGCTTGGGGCTCAGTGAGGCTGTGGTGCTTCCAGCTTAATACTAAAGTCAGCATGCTACCTGGCTCATGATGACAATTGTGATTAAACAACAAGAATGTGACATCCTAATCAAAGAGTTTTAGAAGTGTTGGTAAGTGTATTTTTGAATTTTGGAGAGCTAGGCTCGCTGTTTCTTCCCTTTTCCAGTCTATATGCTAAGCTAAGCTAATGGACTTGGCTCTTGCTCTATTGTTAATTGCACAGACATAAGAGTGAAATGTCAAACTTTTCTTTTAAAGCACTGGTAAATGGATCATCAACATCTCAAAAATCCTCACTTTGCCTTATGTAAAAGACACTGACAAACATGAAATATCAGGATTTATAAATCTCACGGGGGAATACGGAAAAAATAACATCTGTAAAAAGTTCAACAGTCGCTTCATGCAGCTGTTGCCTTATGTGAGCCTTTAGTGCTGCGAGCCCTTGATGTTTGGTCCAAGTGTGATATTGTGCATACTGTATGTGTGCGAATGTGTGTGTGAGAGACAGTGGTGGAAACATCATTTCAAAAAAGTAAAAATAAAAGTAAATTTACTCAAGTACTGTGCAATTTTAAGAAGTTTTTGTATTTCCATTTGATTTCCATTACTCATATTTCTACACTAGGTTTCAGAGAGAAACATTGTACTTTTTACTTCACTACATTTATTAAATGGCTAAAATTACTATTTACTTTTCAGATTAAGATTTTACATACAAGACATAAGAAATGCTTATAGAGCTAAAAAGCTTAGTTGAAAGTTAAGTCGATGAACAGAATTTTACTCGTTTCAGCTTTCACATTTGACGACTGGCTACTTTTTCATTTCTATGTGGTTAACTGAATATTTTGGGGGTTTAAACGGTTGGTTGGACAAAACAAGCAATTTGAATATGTCAACTTGCGGTCGAGGAGTGCAATAAGCAACGTTGCTATTTTTGGTGATATATTCTAGGCCAAATGAATTGAGAAAAAACATCTGCAGATTGAACTGTCCAAAGCTATATAAAGTAGTTCAAACTACCTCCATCTCAACCAACTACAGCAGTAAAATGCATCAGTATTAACAACTGAATAATGTTATATGTAATTATCACACTTAAGGGACATTTTTCTGCATAATGAGTACTTTTACTTTCATACTTTTACATTAATAAGCCATCCCATTTTGGTACTGTCCACTGTAACGTCTGGATGTCTGTGGCATTAGATAAAGAATTTATTTCTTCATATCATATTGCATACAGCCTGTCTGTACATGCTGCCCTCAAAAGCACTCTACAGTCCCAAGATAACCTTCCCAACACACACACATACACATAACACTTGCCTACTATTCCTTACTCAGCACAGGCTCAACATGGTGGGTTCCTGTCACCAATCCAAATTCCCACAACAACAACAACAGAGCTGATATCAACAGCAGCGTCCCTTCCTCCTCCTGGGAGACCCCTCTGCCGGCCTTGTGTTTGATTGTGCAGACGGAAGGGGAAGGTGTTAGTCTCTCACCCTTTCTCTTCTCCTTTCCTTCAGTCCTGATCCCTTCTTCAGCCTTCCTAAATGCACGATGCGTCCCATGGGTCTATCCCTACAAGGCTTAAGCAAACAGGGCCTGGAAGTGGTGTCCTTGGCATGGGTGCGCTGATAAACACAGCGGGAGTGAGGACAGGCTGTGCTCTCCAGAGAGGGACGACAGCCCCTCATTCACGCTTCCCTGGAGGATGAAACATAACGAGGGAGCTATTTTAAATTCCCCAAAGGATTAGGGTAGCTTGGGTGATGAGAAAGCCCTGAGTTTTTGGCCACTTGTGTCTGGCTGACTTTATCTCAGAAATATTGTGTTGTAGGTTCATTTCTCATTCATGACATTTGTCCTCGTCCCCACCAATGTGTCCCTTCCCCTCCAAGTTAGCGGTGGAAGAAGAGGAGCCCCTTGCTCAGATTTGCCCCCTAACTGAAACCTAAACATGACCTGCAGGCTAAAAATAGCACTGAGGATTAAATCAAAGAAAACTGAGCTACAAATACAACAGTTTTTTTTTTTCTCCATTCATTCACCCTGACGTCAATTCAGTTCTTGTGTTTACAAACCACCACTAAAAACAACTCAAGAGTCCCTTGAGCTTGAGCACTCTGGGACTTTTTTTTTTAACCCATTCAAAAAATGCCTCTTCTTCATTTAGTTAACTAACAAACATACACTCACACACAGAAATTATTATAATATTTTAGGCCTCCATAGGGCTGGGTCGCTGGATGAAACAGGTTAAAATTGTCTCCTGACGTTACATAAATTAGTCTCAGTCTGAACAAAAATATCCTGCTCAACTTTCAGCTCCT
Source organism: Lateolabrax maculatus (assembly GCA_031216445.1). Lineage (NCBI taxonomy): Eukaryota > Metazoa > Chordata > Actinopteri > Acropomatiformes > Lateolabracidae > Lateolabrax > Lateolabrax maculatus. The sequence continues at coordinate 16,603,980 of CM062201.1, read as the reverse complement.
CTTACAAGATTAACGATATAATCCTCGTATCATGCCAGCTTCTGCCAGTAGGGGATGTAGCTCAGTGGTAGAGCGCATGCTTTGCATGTATGAGGCCCCGGGTTCAATCCCCGGCATCTCCACTACTTTTGTGCCTTCCTTCAGTTACATCTCTTTTGAAGAGAAATTGTGTTGTTATACATGAATTGCACATTTAAGCTTATTTGATAGCTTCGCCAAGATTGTACTAATCGTTTAAATTAACTTTGTTTGCATGTTTTAGATAGAAAAAACGTGTGCATATATATATATATATTTTCTTTTTTTTCCAGTTTTATTTCAGTATATATATAGTGAAATAAACTAAAAAATTCTGCAAAAAGGGTGAAAGAAATTAAAATAGCAAAGTATGTACAATGCAGTAATAGTAATGCAGTGAGTAATAGCATGCAATGTAGCCTGAGTATCAGTAGGTAACTAAAAAACTGAATATAGGACACGGGATATTAATTTTGGAGCAGTATGTAAACAATACAATATAAGAAATAGACTGGGAGTGTTCGGGTTGACAACAGGCACTTATAGCTATATGTTTATACAAATAACTACAGATAGTAGTAGTGCTCCTGGGAGGCGATCATGGCTTTAATGCAATAGTTAATTTTTCTTTTCAATTATATTCAAATTCAAGTTGTCTTTTTTTCCCCTAAGGTTGTTTCAATGGTGTCCTTAATCAGTTTCACTATGGAGATTGGGTGTATATGGCACAGGCCCAGGGGCTCAAGGAGTCACAGGACCCCAGAGCCAGAGCATGACGTGGAGCCACAGTGTTTCAGAGTCAAAGGGCTCAGTCATACATGTCAAAAACAGAACTGAAAAAAGCCATTCTGAAAAACTGAACTTTTTATCACCTCAGGTTTTCTGTTGGCTGTTGAGGCCTACTGCTCCTTACTGACAATTTATTTAACTATGCTGAAAGAAATGTCTGCAACAATGTGGTTAACCAGCTGATTTCCAGGCTTTGTGTTGTGATGTGTAACCTGCTCATTTATATATTTTAGGACTCAAGCATGAATTGGACCAAATAAAATTCTTTACATGGCATTTAACTATTCTGATTTAGACACAACCCTTATATATTTTGCCAATAACACTCCTTAGCAAACAAATTATCTTCATCATTTAAGAGTGAGACGAGCCTTTGTAATGTAATCTCTTACAAACCATGACACATGACACTTGACATATGATACTTTCTCATGATATAAGCACATGCCATTTACAGATATTTAACATGTAAAAAAACACAATTCACATGTGCTTAGAAATTTGATCAAGTACAGTTCAATACTTCTGGGCATCTGTACTGAGGAGCCTATTGTATACCTGAGGAGTTATTATACCTGATATACCTTAACTTGTTACAGGTCTAGTTAAGATGCTAGTAAATTGTTAGGGTAGGAGTTAAGAAAGTAATTTATAACTACAGGATTGTATACAATAAAAAACACTCCCTGTATCTCAACTATTCTCTTCATAATGTGAAGTGTTTGTATGTTTTTTTATAACTTAATGTGTGTTAAATTATAGTGTGTAGGCTATGATGACTTCCTTAAAAAAAAAAAAAAAGCATTCTTTAACATAAACTTGATCTTGACCTTCACTTTTCGTTAACCATTGACTGCCACAGAAGCCCAGTCTGCAGTGAGATGTTTAAATCAGAGGTTTGCTGTCTCAGCCTGCTGTCAGGAAGGAATTAGAAGACCGACAAAAACCCTGGGGGCAATACTTATGATGGAATTTGGTAAATATTATAAAGCGCAGCAAACACACACACACACACACACAGAGTCAGATATATCTCTCACCTAGAAAAAAATAAGGCTGACATAGATTAATATCATCTGCTTTTAACAAGTTAGTGGTTGTCCAGCAGGACACACTATCTGCCATGAAACAAGACCACTGTGAACCCTCACATGTACTATTCAGGTTCCCGTAACTGCTTAACCCACATACTATGGGTGCACATTATGACCTAAGCGAACCACCTTTACAAAATTGTCACATAGCCATTCCTCAGGTGTCAAGCTGACATTCCTGAAGGTGGAAAAGGAGAAGAAACATCAGTCACTCTTGTCCGAAGACTGATGTACTTTAGCTGCGGTTCACATTGCAGAATGCACGCTATACATATCTGTGCAAAATGTTTACTTTTTAAAGATAAAGATGCCAAAATCAGCAGCAAGGTTTGTTAGAAAAAAGCATATTCAGAAATCCACAGTTCTTGCCAGCACTGGTCCGCCTCAGTCGGACTCGAGAGGTCCTAAAGTTTAAATAACAGAGGTAAAATATTAAATATCAGATGTCACTATGCATTAAATTAGCTACATTTGCATTCATGGAAGATGGAATAATAAAGAAATTTAGTTGAAGCAAAAAAAAAAAAAGAAAAAGAAAACAGGTCTGGTGTATTTCTCCTGCTGCTGTGATAGATAGGATTGAGTGTAGGCTACATATTGTATTGTCCAACCTGAAGGTTTGTTGTTGAGTCATCAGACACAGTAGGTAATGTGGATCTGTCAGCCCGAGAGAGGAATTACAACAAACATTGTTGAACTTTCATATTTCCAGCCACATGGCTTGGCTCACACACACACACACACAGACACACACACACACACACACACACACACACACACACACACACACATTCCTTAGTGTCTCTTTAATTTAGCATGATGTCTCTGTCAGTGTACACGTGTGTGTATACACCTGTGTGTGTTTGTGTGTGTGTGTGTGTGTGCATAAGCAGGTTTTTCATTGTTATTTGTGACAGCTGTGTAACTGCAGTGTTACTAATATCCTCTAAATGATTGTGATCTCTGCACCTTTCCTAACATGCTGCACATTTGTGCACTCAAAATGATACTGTACCTGACTGCTGGTTTAACCACTGACCTGGAAACCCACTGACATTGTCATTATTGGTCTTTGATCGCCCCCCTGTGGTTCATTTCAGAACAGTCCCTCTGTAGATCAGTTCCACGTGTGAACAGTAGGTGGCGCCACTTCATAGTTTGTTCCATTCTTGACCCAAAGTGATCCTGGCGGAGATCTGATAACAGTAAATCAATCATGAGTCTTGAAGTTACAGAACTCTACAAGTGCCAGCAGGTCAGTGATGATAAGTTTAGACATTATTTAATAAAATGCTGGTTGCCTTATCAAATTTTTGATTACTGTCTGGCTAGAAGGAAAAACAAAACCTGTTTAAAACCTTCATATCATTACAGGGTTACATCATCAGACACCATGACTAAGACATGATGTAGAAATAAGAGATAAATAAATAAAAATGAAGAGCACATGCAGAAATGAGAGTCCCAGTAACATTTTTGGTTACATGTAAAATCCAAACAGGCACTCCACCGATCTCAATATGAGTCCAGAGAAAGTTGTAAGAGAAAATGTAAAAAGTATCATGATAATTACTAACAATTGCACTGTATAATATTATGCAAACATCAATGCATTACTGAATATTTAAAAAACAAAAGTCATTTTTGACATTTTTTAAGCAAATGTTTTAAGGCAAGGCAAGTTTATTTGTAAAGACATTTTAAAAGAAGGCAAATAGTCAAGGAAATATGAAAGAAACTTAAAAATATGATTTATAAAGAGTAAAATTAAAGATAAAAACACTAAAATGTCTGATGCTTCTAATAGCAACTCATAACAAAAAAAAAAAAAAGAAAAAGACCAGCAATAATGTGGGAAGTTTTATGACTCTTCATGTGGTCTCTCCAAAAGTTTCCCTAAGAACGTAAACAACTGACCATTAGATGACCTTTAATGGTGCCATATATTACATCAAAGCGTGCCTGTGGTTGGACTGCAGTGTCTGCCTACTGTCCAGATAAGGACACACACACACACACACACACACACACACCCACGCACACAAACACACACACACACACACATCTGGGCCAATTCCATTTGTTAGCATTTAGTGTGTATGCTTAACACTGATGCAAGGAGGTACTTTAGAATTGTTCACTTTATGTAACAAAAACACACCCTGCATGTCAAGTTTCTACACTGTATTCTCACCTAAAATCAGCTCTCACCACCTCATATAAAAATAAGAAATGTTTCCATCTGGGAGGGGTATGAGAGTGTGTTTGCTCATATGTAACTCTATCCGTTGTCTTGTCAAATGTTTGTTTAGGTATCAGTAACAGTGGTGCTCTGACTAAATATAATCACGTGTTATTAATCATCTGGTGATGACAAGTGCATTTTATTAACAGTGAAATACACTTATATACACATCATAGACACAAGTTCACTCTTGTATTTTCAAAGTGAAATACAGCCCTAAGTGAGAGAGATGCAAAGCAAGAAGAAATGAAAATATGTACTGCATTTTCCTTCAATTTCAAAGAGTAGACATGTGAACAAAAGACTGTCTTTTGTTCCAAAGTACAGAATGGATTATAAATGTCACAGCCTCAAAGGCTGTGGTGAAAATAATCAATGTTTACATCCAAACAAAACAAAGAATATATTATCACATTTGGGTGAAATGTTTGTTTTATTTCAACAATTTAAACTCCCTTATTTAAAATACTATCAAAATACTCTAGTCAATATCTGTCCTTATATTTTGTTTTGATCATTCCTGAAACTTTGTGTGTGTAAAATAATGTTATCATATCATGACATTTTGTAGGTGTGTATACTCAAAACAGTATAACTGTTACGTTACACGTTATCATGAGAGACTTTTACTCTTGAAAATATTAAATAAGACGTCTGGAAACTGTATATTATTGTATGAAATCTATATTGACCAGTACAGGGGGTGCCACAGACAAACAGTTGCAAAGAATAAACTCATTCTAAATTATTCTGACATTTTTGGGCCAAATTTTGGTTTCAAAACACTGTTGTGTAATCCACTGGGCTGATTATTATATCGTAAAATATCTAATCTACTGTAGGAACCATATGGCGATGCAGCAAACAGGGAGACCTGAGAGACTGCAGGAAAAGTTGGCTGCCTCTCTCCTTGCCAGAGTGTCTTTGAGCAAGATGGATTTTCACTCAAACATGTGAGTGTTTGTGTGTAATGGAGAGACTTCAGCAGAGAGTGTGCACAGACTACAGAGCATGTGTGTGGGAGTGTGTGTCCATACGACGAGCATTGCATTCCAGTGGGATAATCTTATCTCCCTCCTGCTGGGTTTATGGACCTCTGAACCTGTAGAGCAACACACACACACACACTCCAGTTCACATGTAAATAAACAAAGAAACATACAGTGGTAAACGAACATGAAGCAATTTGTGCACCGAGTATTTATACAAGCTTGTTTTGTGGTTGAGTTGAAGATAAAATAAGACAAGACATCCAATGGGACAATCTCTAACGTAATGAATAATGTACAGACTGTGTTTGATCACTGAACACACCTCAAACTGAACAACTCTTCAGACCAAAATGGATATTTTTGAGAACCACCCAAATGGTAAACTGGCTCTACTTGAAGATACATCAGAGCACAATGGCCTTTCAAATTCAACTAGAGCATCACTATCGTCACATCCACCCACTGACTGACATGTTTGTTGGCAGATCTACTGTATCCTTTGAATCGTCACATGAACAAAGAGAACTTGACTCAACCTGATTTATCTGTGCTGTTGTTGTGCTTCAGGGTCAGTCTAGAAAAACAACCTGCTTAAACATCAAATGCAAATGTGCTGAAGTGATCGTTGCCTGTCACCTGAATGTGCTGAATGGTAACAATGCACCTGATTGTTCGAAGGCCATCAGCAAAGGGTTTTTAAATGTAAAATGTGGCTTTAAGCTGCACTTGTGTACTTATCACTTGAGAAGAAACATTTGTAAAATCACAATAGATGTTTGGGACATGGCTTCTTTCTAAACAAATGAAAGGAGACTGGAGTACAATATGGTCACCGCCCCATCAGCTCAGACATGCTATGAAATATATTCAGGTAGAAAATTCAAAAACATATCTTATGTCTGTCAATTCCATTTCAAAGGTTTGACATGGCACGTTGTGGAGTTTCTTCTAGTTATCTATGTTCATTTCTTCGCCCAAAATGATCCGGTCAGATAAATGAAAACAATGTATTGCTCAAGTACCAGCTAGATAAATGATGATGTTGGATTCTTGTCAGGCTTGTCAGAATCAAAGAAAGTAAAGGAGTGTTTAGAAACGAAGAAGAGATGGTTTCAATCCAAAATGAACTTAAAAAAACATTTAAATCTTATTTAGGTCAAATTCCCCAGCAGAAAGTTGTCTACACATCAGCCTTCACCTTCAGCCAGGACAGACCAGTATACATTCAACCTCCTGTCTGAACAGCTGAGGACGCGCGGCTTGATTCTTGAATTTGAAGCTTCTGCAGATCTTTTTTGCTGTACTGGACCATAACATTCCAGATTTGCCCAAACTGTACAACCTACTTTAATATGCTTGGAGACAGCAGATGTTAGTCTTTAAGTTATAATTTTGTCTGTATGATTAGAGCAGGTCATTTTTTCATCAAAGGTAAAACCTAAGAGTTTAGTTTCTGTAACCTGCTCTTTGAGATTACCCTGTACACATTTTTATATGTACCTGTTTTCAGAAAATATGACTCAGCTCATGCCAACAAGTGTATTGTAGCATCCTGGCCAACCTCATTTTTGCCTTTTTACGTGTTTTCTTTTACTTTATATGACAAAAAACAATAAGCTTAGGATTAATCAACAAACTATTGCCAACATTTGAAAAGCTTTAATCAAGTTTCTCAGACAGTTTCCTATTTTTAAAATGCATCCACTATTCATTTCAGAGAGCCATATTCCTTTTGGCAGAAGATTATCTGACTTCCACCTTGCTGCAGTATTTTTTGGCATCAGTTTGCAAAAAAAACCTCCTCAAGTTTAGACTTAATAAAGATTTGTCTTCCACATTATTTCAGTCTGAAGAGGTTTCAGCAGACAGTTCGAGCCTCTGTGGGAACACCGGCTGGTTCACCCCTGAGGCCAGAGAAGAGAGAACATCTGTTTCGAGCAGCAAACTTTTCATGTCTTCACGTCCTCTTGCGTGTCATGAGGTCACTTTAACCATGCTGTAACACAAATTGTCTGCAGTCAGCCCCACAGGCGAAGGGCTCCCCCTTGGAAGAGCAAATTCAACAGTGTGTGATCAGCTGTTTCCCTTCCTACAGCCTCTTACACCGTGTGTCTGTGTCGGGTCAGGTGGATTCATTTTGTCCTGACTTTCTGTCTTTCTGAGCGAGGGGAAATCGAGAGAGACAGCACGATCCACACCACTAACACTAACCTTCACGGCATTAGGTTTAAGCTCCCCAACGCCATTTGCACTCCCAGAGTCATCCTGGGCGGCAGAGCCACACCTCAGATGACTTTCACGTGTGTCTTCGCTATTTGCTTTTAGTTTTTTTTTTTACTGCCGCTCCGCCCTCGTGACCTCCAGTCTGCGTGGCGTCGGCGTCAACAAGCGCTGCAACGACGTGTGAACTTTTGGGCATGCAGCGACAATGGCGCCTTTAGACAGGTGCATACCCCCCCCCCATCACCCACCACTCACCCTGCCACCGTGGAGCTTTTTAGACTCCTTGCAATGCTAAACAGGCCACTGAAGACTGCCACATTCCTATCTAATGGATGGCACCTGATTCTTTTTTTTTTTTTTCCTTTGGACGCACGGGGTGTGCGCACCAACAGAGCCGGGGGGGGGGGGAAAGAAAAAGGAAAAACAACCCTGAAGTGATGGACTCATGTCCTCACATCATGCCACAGAATCATCCACCACTTACTTTTGATAGTTAAAATACATCCAGTCGGTCAGCGTAACACGTCTGATTCTTTTTGGAGCGGCTGAGCTGCTTCCAATTACGCACAGGCGCATTTGAAGGGGAAGGATCAAACGTGACGTGAAACTCATTTCCTCCCGGGTCGGTGCATTTCATGCCACCTAAAGGCACAAGGGTTTGACAGGGCCCGGCCTGGCTTTACATCATCATATAGTTCCTGTCAGCTCGGTTAATTTCACCCCAGGTCGTGCTGCGCGCAAGCTGGGGAACAGTGCCTCTTTTTCTCTCAAACGGACCTATTTCCCGCAGAGAGACACAGAAAGAAAGCTGCAGTCGGGATGAACCGAGTGCATTATGTTTTGTGTGGTGGGGAGCGAGGAGAAGAGAGCGTTTGTCTCCTGCACCTTCTCAACACGTCTCGGCCGCAGCAGGGGCCCGCGGCCCGAGGCTCGGGCGCACAAAAGAGCCGTCATAAACTCAGTCTAAATGTCCTCAAACAACTGAGCACTGTGAGGTACACTGCAGCCGCTCAAAAGCCAACCTATTCGAATAGTGTTCTTTAAGGGGATCAGAGAGCAGTCAAATGTAACTGAGCTGTGTTGTCAATTGGAAACTTATCTCGCTCCAATTTTCCCCCACTTGTAAGTGGACGTTATTTTAAAAAGTAAGTGATGAGCTTCCACAGATCTTACTTTTTTTTTTTTTTTTTGATAACTACTATAAGCACATTTTCAACGTTATGCTTGACAGTGTGGTAATAGGCTGCTGCATGCAGTGCAGCACCACCTCACACGCACAGATCATGTGTGAGCCGACAGAGGACGCTCTAGCTTCAGTTTGCCGTCCACATTTAAGAAAACAAATGAACAGTGGGGGTAACGGACAAGGGGTAACATAGTTTTTCATAAAATCCCGATTGCTGTGGCTATATCTGTTTTGTCTATATCTGTGTTGCGTGTACATATTATTTACTCTGGATCTTTTTTTTTTCTCCCTCCACATTGAAAAGGATTATTGTGCACATTTAACATCTTTAAAGTAAAAAAAAAAAAAAAAACAATTTGGCCGAAGTTTCCTTTAAATTGCATGGTCATCTAATCACATTTAATGACAAAAGGTCTATGCCTGTAGGTAATGAGTGAGCCATTAGAGCCGTGAAACGCACAATTAGATTTGCGCCTTGCCGCAGCTTTTGGCACATCGGGCACCTGTGGTGAGTGGGGCTGGTGGCGCCCTGACACACGGGGTGTGTCTCTGGGCGGAGATCTGCCCACCCACCCCGATGCTTCGCCCCTCTGGGGAGTATATGAGGAGGCAACTTTGCGATCCGTCAACAACGCACATCCAGACTTGGTAGTGGTCCCGTCGATCTCTCCAAGCCCTGTCCTCGCCGCCCGACGGGAATCTGCAGCTGTCTGAAGAGGAGAGCCTTGGATCCGAGCGCACTCCGCCGTGGGAATAATTCCTTTCAATTTACCGGTGAAGCCAGACGTCAACATGCCTCGATCATTCCTCGTCAAGAAGTATTTTTCCAACAAGAAGCCATACTACAGGGAGAGCCAGCTGGAGAGCCAAACCGGTAAGTTTTTCTCCCCACTGATTGATTGAATCTGGTGCATCTGTTATTATATTTGACATATTGAGTTAGTCATGAAAAGTGCTTTTATCAAGTTACCTCAGATGCTTAACAGACCCATGTGGCTAATGAGATGGACTTTTATCTTGCATGTTGCTTCCTGGGGGCAAAACACATACAGTCACCTGGGAAATCTGCTTGTGGAAACGCTAGAGCGATCAGGCTTATGTTGAATACAAACTGCAACAAGACACCAAGAATGAAAACAAGTTTAGTGCTTTATTAGATTATCTGTTCATTTAAGTGACAATCCACCTGACTTCCTTTCCTCTGTGCTGCCAGCTTTTGTCCCAGAAAGCTTCCCTCGGGCTGAACTCCCAACGCAGAACAACAGCTCTGCCCTGACCTGCTACCCCACCAGCCCATTCTTCAGCAGCACGGACGCCCTGCCTGCGCCTCTCTCCCCGATCACCCCGGTGTCTCTGTCCCCTTCACCGCTTGGCCCTCTGGACCTCAGCAGCTCCCCATCCAGCAGCAGCAGCAGCAACAGCAGCAGCAGCGAGGAGGAGGAGGATGGCGGGCGTACTTCAGATCCTCCCAGCCCAGATATCCTCCAGCACATCTACCACTGTCTGCACTGCAGTAACAGTTACACCAGTCTCTCGACACTGTCTCATCATCAGATGTCCCACCACCAGCGCGCCCACTGTGCCCCGCTGGAGCACACACCACCCACCGAAGTCTCTGCACGCCCAGCCTTCCACTGCAAACACTGCCCCAAGGAGTACACCAGCCTGGGAGCCTTGAAGATGCACATTCGCTCACACACTCTGCCCTGCGTGTGCCCCACCTGCGGCAAGGCCTTCTCCAGACCATGGCTGCTCAGAGGACACATTCGCACACACACAGGTATGCATCAAAAAGCAGCGTTTCGCATTGGTATGTCAGAGTAATCACATTGATTATCGCTGGCTGGTAAATGTAACCGCTGGTTGCACCTTGTGCTCATTGATATTCATTGATGTCTCCTGACGAGTGAGCAAATGTTATTGCTTAGCATCGCACAATCTAATCTCAGCCTCACAATGGTTACGCATGAAAAAAGGCAATTTGCATTAAGTTAGGGTAGTCTTCTTTGTTAGTTATCTGTAGGTCATTTGAAAAACAATGACCAGGGGACGGACCTTTTGGCCTGTTAATGAAGTGTTTTCTTTCTCTCTTCTGACCAGGTGAGCGCCCCTTCGCTTGTCAACACTGTAACCGGGCCTTTGCTGATCGCTCCAACCTGCGCGCCCACCTACAGACCCACTCTGAAGTGAAGAAGTACCAGTGCGGCTCCTGCGCCCGGACCTTCAGTCGCATGTCCCTGCTGCACAAGCACCACGCCTCAGGCTGCTGCCCTGCCTCATAGACTCACATTCCCTGAACTGCTCTCATGAGCCAGTTGAAGCTGCTTGCTGTTTTTGTTCCCACCTGATTAGAGCCAATATACCCAGAGGACACTGGACAGACTTCCAAAGCCATGATGGGACAGAAAACTGGAGTTCTGTTATGCTTTTATGAAATTACTTAAGTGCCTTTAATTCTTCAGGACTCATTGATCAGATTTTTTGAGGTCATATTGATATCCGCAGCACATTTTTGCTGTGTCCTGTCAACTGTGTGTATGTATGTGTGTGTGATTTGAGGGCAGCTGGACATGCAGCTAATTCCCAGGAAACACCATCGGTGCCGGCCGGTCCGGGACTCGGGCCATGCTGCAGCTGCTTGGGTGTGTTTGTGTGTGTGTGTGTGTGTGTATGTGGGGATGTCATTCTGCACCATACTATACATACATGGCATGTGTGTGTATATGAGCAAGTGTGTGTTGAGACAGCTGCCTGTGTATGGTGTACTGTGGAGGCAGGGTGCTGAGAGACGTGTTAGCTGTGACCTCGACGACAGGTGACCCTCTGATTGCCCCTCCTCATGCCACACTCATTGTGTGTTATGGGACATGAAAGGACCACTTAAACTTGACCAAAAAAACACCCACAATTGCCATGTAATTTTACAGTCTAAATTGAATTTATGTAGACATGTTTTTGAGGAAAGTTTCACTTTCAGTTTTTATGAACATCTTCAAATGGGAATACTGTGCCTTTTCTGTCATATGTAAATAAAAGCTTTTTTAAAAAAAACATGCTGTGGATCTACTTCTTGTATTAACTCACAACTCTAAATGAGATCATTAGGACAGACATGACAGTTTCTGAATAGGAAGATAGAGGTGTGTGTGTGTGTGTTAAGAGGAGCGGAGAGAGGTTTGTGTGATGTTGAGTGATAAGGGGGAACACCTGCACACACCTGCCTGGCTGTCAGCGCGCACACATACAGGCACACATTGAGAACACATGCTCAAGAGGAGAGGGGGTGCACAGAGCGACTGCAGGTGGGAGAAAGGGTGAGCAAAGATGTATGGCATAGATGCTGAGCATGGAAAGAGATCCTCCCAAGGGCTGGAGTGGGCAAACTCTGCAGCAGAAAGTCAGTGTGAAATTAGCTGAGTGTGGGAACTCCACTGACCCACTTCCTACTGTAGGAGCAGCCACAGATGGAAGCAGAAAACATAGGCTCAAGCCCAACAAATACACCCCAGAGAGTATGGCTCCAGACGGCACAGGCAGAACCGCACACAGATCCACTCTGTGCAGCCATCTGCTCGGTAATGGTAACTCAGGTTACCTTGTAGGAACTTTTGGAGGAAGTCTGTGCTTATGAGCCCAGCTGAGGGTGAACATCCAGGGTGCACATATGGCAGCAATGTGTCTACAATCCCCACAGCCCTCCTGACCCACACACACTGACGCCAGCATGTCTTAGTGAAGTAACAACGTGTTTCCTCCAATAGCTCTCGGCGTTGAGAGGTGGATGTGAGGGGGGTTTGAGGAGGCTCTCTAAAAGCTCGGGATCAGATTGCATGACTTAGCTTACCCAATGTAAACAGCAACCGCAAGACTGCATGTGCGCGCGGGCACATGTACACACTTACAGCCATGCAAATACATTGAATAAAGAGCTTTAATTTGATCAAGGGGGATTTTTCATTTGTCTGATTATGCCACTCAGGGCTGTTTTGAAGCAAGAGGTGAGCGTCATTTAGCTGCTGTACACCTACGCAGGCAGTGAGTCAGAGAAGCCACAGGGGACTGAACTTGGCTTGAACTGCCAGTGTGAGATTTGGTGCACTAAGAGAGGGGCCACATGTTTGGATGAGTTAAAAGATGGAGAAGACGCATTACATATCAAATGATGCTTTTGAGTCGGATGATATTCCATTTTCTCCTTGGGATATCTAAGCTCTATACCTCCCCGCATTTATGCAAAAACATGCCACTAAACAGACTTTCATTTCTGAAATGTTTCGGCCGTTTTGAAATTGAACTCTGACAACTTGCTAGGGGGACATTTTTCTGGTTTGCAGTGTGTAGGAGGTAGTCTATCACTCTGTAGCTTTGAGGCAATGAGATCACTGGACCTGTCACCTTTCTTTTTCAGTGTGTGTTTTTGTGTGTGTAATATCATATTAGTCTCATCAAAGTGTTTTAATGTTCGCAGCGTCATGCATGCAGCCCCTGACTAATATGACATTCCTGAGCCATTAGTGACAGACATACAATACCGCCATCTAACAGAAAAAGAGGGCTGCTCTGTCTGCTGTCCTTGCAGTCTGCTCTTGAGTCACAGTAATAATTAGATTTTCCTGTAACGGGAAATAATGTTATGCTGACCTAATTAGGAAGAAAAGGGGATTGCCATTCATTTGAATTTCTCACATGTGTTCCTACGGCAAAAAACAAAACAAAAAAACCTATCTAAGCATTATTACCTCGCTCTTGTAAAGGCAAACAATACAAATTGAATTGCTCTTTTTTTACAGATACATGGAATTAAAATCCTGGATGTTGCTCCATGAATTCAACTTTGGTTTTGTATACACAAATGCTGATGTTTGACAGTCTGCAGCCGGATGAGTTTTATTTAGAGTGTCGTCATCTTGAAACAGAAAATATATGCCTCTCTCTAAACAATCATCCTGAGTAAAGTCTTAAGTGGGGCTTTGCATGTGTGTAGCAGAACAGATTACAGGGCTGTATAAACTACACTCTCTTGATTTGAGCAATGGGAAACAGCGCTGCATGTCAACAATTAAACAAACCTTTTCCAACACGTAGGACTAACAGTTTTCTCCTTCTACAGCTCTCCTTGCAGTGTATGTGTTTGTGGTGATGTTTGGGACACAGGAAGTGGCCTGTCAGTCTTGTATAAACACAGCTCTTCCAAAAAGTGCTGATATAAAGCATCTGGGTGCGGCTACAGCTGTTTGTGTGTACAAAGATGCATGAGTGTGTTTATGGGTCACTGCAAAGTGTAGATGTCTGCTAGGGGTTCATAGTGCACCATATCAAGGAAGAGAGAGTGTACAGTATATTGCTGAAATCAGAGATGGCAGGGGTTGCAGAGCTGAATCACTGGAGGATCAGATTCGAGCCAAGAAGGTTAAGTCACTGGGTTAAAGTTTCAAACCCTCTTAGAAGCTCTTACACAATGTCACTGCCCAGAGCTTCAGCGCCAAGGACTCTCTCATCTACTTTTGTCCTTTAAAAGATTTAAAAATTTAAAAATAATCTTCTCATTCAGATTTTTGCAGACTGACAATCTTTCTCCAGCCTGTATGAAACAAAGGGGCATGTAGGATGGGGGAACTAATAGCATGATGTTTAAAGGAGAGGGTGTTCCGGGGATAAAAAGATGATGATGTGAGGAGGGAAAGGCGAAGCACTGAGGGAGAGCAGATTGAGGGGAAAGAGATTGGACATTGGGTGAGGAGGGGGGTGAGCTGGTGGGTGTCTGTTGAAGAATGAGTGTTTCTGTTCGCGGGCCGTTTATCAAATCAGTAGGGAGTAGAATTTGCTAAGGAATGCCACATGTTGCAATGCACACTTGATCAATGACATGTGCTGTGAGGGCAAAGAGATATGCTCACTGTGGATACTTTTCTTGTGAGAGTTTTGTACAATTCTGGATAGTTTCAGGTCTTCATAAGGTCTAAACATGCACACCGACATTGTTGCCTCTGCACACACATGCACACTCAGAGCTCAGATCTCTGGACAAATAAACCAGTTTTACCCAAGGACAGGATATGGCCTCTAGGAGGGGGTACACGCCATTTCCTGCCCACCTCCGCACTCCTGCTGTCCCCTTCTGTGGTGTGTGTGTGTGTGTGTGTGTGTGTGTGTGTGTGCATCCGTGTGTGTTATGTGGCTGGTGCTGTGTTTCCTCCTAAACACAGACCCTCTCTGTCCCACAGGGTCAGAGGGTAGAGGATGAGCCATAAAGGGACAGGAGGGTAAACAAATGAGACGCGCTGTGTGTAACAGAGGTTTCCAACATTGTGCCATCCAGAGCGGCATACATGCAGGTTTCCATTGTACTAACATAGTTAAGGGACAGTTGAACTTATGTAAGTATGCTAAGGCAAGTAGGGAATGTAGGGGCAATATGGATAAAATCTTCTATCATGTATTGATATAAATAGTTATTTTTTTTGAAATTCAATTGAGAAACAGTCTATAGATAAGATGAGGAAATTGGAATGATTTATTTTTTATTTTTTGCTAAATCAGTTAATTTACTTACCAACTTACTGACTTACTTACTTAAATCCAACTATCCCATAAAGTAAACTTGGGTTTATCAGTCTGTAGAAATTTTGGTGAATTTAATGGCAAATTAAACACACTCACTCATTGTTGTAATATAACTTTATTCATTCAAGTGCTGCACTTAAGCTCAATTTTAAGGTACTTACATTTTACTTGAATGTAATGAAATATGTAAAATGAGTTTATACTTCTACTCCACTACATTTAAAATAAATTATGGAACTTTTACTACATTTATCTGATTTGAAACATGACAACTGGTTAATAAAAAAATGCACAGAAGTTTGACTTGTAATGGAGTATTTTACACAGTGGTATTGCTACTTCTACTTCTTCAAAAGATCTGAATATTACCACCACACTTAACCATACATAAGGCTGACAAATAGAGGTACTTAGTGACCTCGGGCTTGAATATCACACATCTCTGAATCTGATCATGTAGGCTCCTGCCATCTGGTACAATTACACTTTATCTGATTAATATTATGTAATGCAAATGAAAAGGGAGACAGCATGGTTTACTGTGTGGTGGTAGACTGGAGGAGAAGGTTAACATACACTCAATGTAGTTGTTATTTTGTTCTTATTAGACTTTTGCAACTAAGTTTCTAGCTGTTGGGTGTTTCCCATATTGTTTAAATTGTGGGAGGTTAAAAAGCTGATGTGCATACAGCTACAAAATTGAAAAAAATCAGAACATTTTACATTGATCATAGTTTCCCTCAAGTTCAGTGCTTTCCATCATTGCCCTTTACTCAAGAATATAAGCACTGTGGTGTGCAAAGTTGCAAAGTATCTTTTATTAAAAACTTATTTTACTTTCCAGAGCACTTGTTCCAGTAGCATGACCTCACAGCCTCGTTACACCCACATTTATTGCACAGAGCAAAGTGATTGTGGTTGCATCAGTGGTAATGTGACCGTGGCTTAACACACTTCATTGCACTGATTAGCACACATTCACCCAGAGAGGAGGGGGGGGTGAGTCAGTTGCTTGGAGGGAAAACCCTTTGGGCTTTGATTTACTGAGAGCTGTTGGTGAATAGAGAATCACCGAAATCAGTGATCACCTGCACATTCAGTAGTTACACAGAATGTCAGTGGCATCTACTGGGATGTATTTCAACTGTGAGCCAACCAGGCCTAAATGCGGTGCAAGGAAAGGCGTGTCAGGGCCGAATGTGCACCAACCACACACAGAGTAAGCTAGGCAGTGGCCAGCAAGTCATGACATGAGAGAGTAGGATATGTGGAGACCACATACTGCAGGGATGTTACTAAGAAAGCAGGTGTCAGAATAGATATGAAAGAATGAGTGGCACAGTGAATTACAATAATAACTGGGGAGAGGGTATCAAAATAGGAGGACTGCTGTTGTGTTTTGCTTGGACCTCTGGATGGGTCTGTGTTACACTTGGCAGCTGAGAGCAGAAAATCGCCTGTGCTATTTTTCTTCTTTTCTTTCATTCATCCCTCTCCTCTCTCTCTCTCTCTCTCATGCCTCATGTTGTGTCATTCTTTTCTCTCCTTCTTCGCCTCTTATTTACCACAGGTATTCAGGTATTTGCCCCTGGGGTGCTGCTGGTGGTGCTGAGAGGTGCAAGGTGCACTTTTGTCCTCCTGTCAGGGCATGTGTGGGCCCAGGGGGGCGCCAGCCGAAGGACCAGGACAGTTCTATTGTCCCGACGCATTCCAGTCAATGAAGGATATGGTTGCGAGGGTGTTGGGTAGGGGGGCCAAAACGGGTGGAGATCAGTCTTTGAGTTCGGGATCTTGAGTTTGTGTGTGTGTATGTGACTGCAGAGAGCAAAGATTGCCTCCCCACTCCTCCTCCTCCCGCCTTGTCCCGTCCTATCCTGTCCCTCGAGGAGCCGCAGGGCAGGCGAATGCACCTGCCTGAAATCCACACCCCAGGGCCAGACGCCTGTCTCCCCCATCTCCAAGATTTTTACAGAAACACTGCAAGTGCCACACACCATTTATTTATTATTTTAAGGTCACACAAGGATCTCTACTTATATCACACTCCACGTAAGAAATGAAATTTGAATTTAAAATCAAGTGAAAAAGTTGGATTTATGTACTTTTGGAGCACATTGAATCTCAAAACAGTATCCACTGAGCTGTCAGTTACCTTAAAGGAGAACTCCACAAAATTTATACATGACAGTCTGTTCACAGGACTTGGGGAGTACTAATGCATATGCTCAAAAAAAAAAAAAAAGTTGTATAAAGCCTTTTTTTTGATCCAGAGTGAGATCTGGGAAATCGTTGGGGCAGAGGACTGCATGTTTGAAAATTAAACATTTCTGGTGTTGGCGGTGAGTGGAATTAAAAAGAAGTGAGCTTTCGACAAGGTTACAACCTGACAATTAAAAAGATGATATCTCTGGTTCTGCCGCATCGATTTTAATCCTTTTCCTTTGCTGTGGAACTATTTGCTCCCTTTTTCAACAGAAGAACAAGCCACATGATCCACAGAGAGCACGGAGACACTTGAGCCACAGTGCATGGAAAGCAATAATTAATCACATCAAGAGACACTTTTTACTCGCTGCCCCTTTCTCTCTATCACACACACTTTTTCATGGTAACCAAATCTCCACACAGAGCCTTGTATTGCATGTCTACTGCTCAATTGATGCGCCGCCTCTCACATGACGATCACATTACTTTGCTACAGACTTGAGCTTGCCATGTTTTCTTTGGCATAAGAGGAATGGGCCCTGGTTTGTCATGATGAGCAGATTCACATTGCATGAGAGGCTAGTTGGTTTAACGCTGCATGTCAGAACACATGGTCAGGCTGATGTGCATACTTGTGTAAGTGTGTGTGTGTGTGTGTGTGTGAAACTAGACCCTCTTGTGCAAGTAGGGACAGGTGTGTCACCACCTGACCACACCCCCGGGCCACACGGCACCTCCTGTCCCTAACACCTGTCCCCTTCGTCTGTGCAAAGACCTGTATACTCTCTCGCTGTCTCACACACACACACACACACACACAGAGGTCTGTCTGGGAGGAAGGCAGGTTGCTGGGCTGTGACGGAGCGAGGAGGATCAGATCAGGTGGTCTGGTAGCCAGTTTGTCTTGAGTATCCACACAGCTGTCCCTCTGAAACTAGAACTCGATCGAATCACCTCAACCTCCCTGTCTGTCCTACAACACGGTGTAATCTCTGCCCACACGGCGACATCGCTGCAAGCTGTTGGAGAGCCTCTTCAGGCCATTGCATCCCTGTGGCAACAGATGGGGATGTATCTTCTCTCCGTGTTCAACAACAACAACAGTTTCTTTTCTTATTTTTGAAGTTTTGGCTATCATTTCTATGGATTGAAATGAGGGTTTTACTCACCAAGTATACAAATTCACTGCTGAGATGTGGGCGATTCAATGACGATGCGATTCACTGCAGTCCAGTGTGGCGAGCGACAAAAATTTTCAGAATTAACAAAATATGTGATTGGCATGTTTATAATACACTTAGTTTATGATTGTGAATTTTTGCTCAGGTTTAACTCCTGCTTGAAAATACATGATTAATTGAGATTATTAGTAATAAATAACAATAAAAAATATTTTATTAGGGCAATTCTTTCAAAGTAGTTACCAGTTAAAAGGTCAAGAGTATCTGAAATACATGGAAAGTCACATGAAGTCTCTTTAGAACTTTCTTTTTTTATTGATTTACTTATTTAAGAATTATTCATTATTCTTTTTATTGTGTTATTGTATCATGTTTATGTAGTATTTTGGTTGTATTTATTTGATCTATTTTAAAAATCATTCTGAAATGTAACTCCTCTTTATTCGAACTGTGATGACTGATTGTTGCACGATGGTTTTGTTAATAAAGATTAAAAAAAATAATAACACAAATGTTCAGATCACACGTTTAACCATACTCATATCAAAAGAGAAAAACAAAAAAAAGTTTATTAAGGAATTACATCTACAACTAACTTTCCAAACAAAACATACACATAACATTAACGAACAAAGTCTGACAAAGGGAATCCATAAATGGTTAACAACAATATGTATTACCATAAACGTCTATGTATCAAGATTAAGATCATACATATTGTTTTTTTTAAAGATTGTGTCCTAATGTGTCTGAGAATCAAAATGCATATGAAAATGACAACTTCTGTCAAATTCCTGGGGCTTGGCAAAACAGTGAATTTCCAGTAGATACAATTTTTATATACAAAGAATTCTAACATGGAAATTAAAACATGGCAGATGTGCCACTTTTGATTTATTTCAAAAAATGACATAATATGTCTTTACTGAGGATTTGTTTATAATCTGTATGAGCACATGACTGTGCGGCTCAGCCTGCTGGACTCCTTTCTAGTGATGTCTCTGCAGCTTCAGATCTTAACTGAAGTTGGTGAGTAAAATGTTATCACAACTGATAAAAATGATGTCCAGAACTAAGACTAACTAAGAGTGTCTGTGAGAGAGAGTGGGAGAGGGAAAAGGAGGGAGAGGTCAAAGCAGCCTGAAGGCCATTGTAAATTCCTCGCTGGCTCAACCAAAGACATTCTTCTCTGCTGTTTTTCTTTCTAATCTCTATGCTCAGATTACCAGCTAGAGGGCCCGACCAGATGAGAGGAGTACAGGGTGGCATGCATGCACGCACATGTGCCCAAACAAGCACAAACACACACATACACCAGCTTTACAGACATGCACTATCTGTTGAAAACAACTGCGGTATGCTGTGTCACTGGATGCTACAGTGCATTAATGGAAGATATCAGTTCCACATGCTATATTTGTATCAACTGATGCTGAATTTGGTGTCACACAAATGAAATAAAAACACACCAACACACTGAAGTCATTACCTGAGAGCTTGTTTTTTGAAACCCAAGGAAAACAACCTCCTGTGGAGAATACTGAGAGGATTCCCACATGACAGCCACCCAAATACACACAAACACACAAACACACAAAAACAGTATTTGAAACTAGAATCTTCCCATAAAGCCTTTCCAGATGTGCCTAAATCAGTTTTCACTGAACACTCCACTGAGATTCACTCTTAGATTCAATCACAGTTAATCTGCAAAACAAATACCGTAAGTACCTGGCTCTGTTAACTTTCTCAGACAGAGTAAGCAAAGTGGTGTTTCCAGTGTAAAATGTGAGCATGCAGAGGTAGACAGAAAGCCAGAAAGTCAAACCAAAATATTTTAAATTACGTTCTTCTGGTTGTAGCTGAAGTGGTTGTAAATGTAGAGTTGACATTTGAATTAAATGATACGATTCTGTTCGGTTGTCTTGATGCTTTGCTTTCAAATGCCACATTTTAAATTTAACAAATGAAACGTCTGAATGAATGCATAATATCTTTGATCTACCTTATATCGGTACCTATGGATATACCTAGGATTATGTTACACTTTTATATTTCAGATACCAGCTGTGGGATGTTACAAAGAGCCTGTCAGTTTTCTGATAACCTGAGACATTTCTTCCATGTTAGTGCTGGCATCAGCTACAAAGCCCACAAATCACTGCTGTTTCTACCAAACAACGGAGCATTAAATAGAAAGACGATTGAGAGGAAAACATAACAGAGGGGATGTAGAAAATAGAACAGCCAGTGATTTACAACAGCCAATATTACAAATACAGTAATGTTACAGTGATTCACAGTCACATTTACTGCACATTGTATCAATCTTCACCTGTATCATTCATCTGCATTCTTCCTTTGTCCAGTCTTTGTCATCATCTGTCTTGACCTCAAACTTTCAGAATTTTATACTTGCAGATTACACTCACTACTAAACTCTTGCGCTCCATAAAGTCTTATGGACAAGTGTGTTAGATCATAAGCTCTGACTGTGAAAAAAAAAGGTCTCCTGGTCTGGTCTGGTCCTCAGACCTTCATCAGGTAAAATTCATCGTTTTATACTTAAAATACCTGAGGATGTAGGAAATTCTGTTTTCAAAAATTAAATAAAGGAAGTAAGAAATGGTGTGATGGCAGAAAGTACACTTTATCATCAGTCTGTCATTATACTTTTCTCGGGTTTCTTATGTGGTTATTTTCAAGTTTTATCCTTAAAAATAGTGTCTTACCTCAGCCTAATGCATCACTATCATGTGAATTATTTCACAAACTTTTCATGAGCTGTTTTTGTCTTTGTGACAGTGCAGTTTTGAGATAATATAATGGAATTTTAATTGCCTTATTTTGCTTAGGAAGTATGAACATTTTCTAAACCCATAAAGGACCATTTAATCCTTCAGTTTATCTGACAAATTCAATGTTCAAATTCAAATTTTCAATGAACAGTGGGGTTTTTCTTTTGGTCCAAAACTGTAGAATAAACTTCTCTGGCCAGTCATGCACACACACCCACAGATCCCAAACAGCTGGGTAAATCTCGATCCCTGTCATGGTGACAACAGACAGGGGATCTGAGGACTTAGTGCGGCCCCAGTAAGGTGCTCCACCAGGGGGCAGAGACCACCCGACACCCCTGGAGTCATCAGTCAGACCACAATCAAATCACTTAAGTTTTTTCTTTTTTTTACAGTGGTTATGCCCTTTCATTAAAAACCCAAAGCATTCAGCTCTAATGGCACATATGTAATCAAACAGGTTGTGTCTTATTTAGTTTCCACCCGTAACATTTTTTCTTAAATAAAGTAATTACGAGGTTTCCCATTTGCTCTATAAACACGCCAGGTCATACTCCCTTCTGCCTTTCTGTCCCTTCCCCCCTTTCTGTCCTTAGCTGCAGTGGTAAATGACACACAACTAATCAACCCCAAAGTAACACCTTACATCAAGGGAAAGCAGGGACTGATAGGGGGGACTGCAGAAGGGGGTGGTAAAGGAGATAAAGTATATACTAAATAATTACCCATAGCTCTTCAGGCTTGGCTAAGCTGCTCAGCTGAACCAGCATGAGTCCTCACACCTCAACAGGTGTGGGAAGAAGAAAGAGGGAAAGGGAGTGAAGGATGAAAAGAAATTAGAAAAAAAAAACAAAAAACAGTATGAGCACCTGTTCTGGACTGCCATGCCTTCCTTTTGCGGGCCAGGGCTTGCACCGCCCCGCCCAAAACAACACATTCATGTCTCATTGCCTGTTCAGCTATGTGAAGTAGTACTTGGTCAATTTTCAGATGTTAAAAGAAAAACAGGAATGGGGGAAAAAGCCAAGAGAGACTTGTAATTATGGTCAGTAATTATGGATGGTTAAGGCAGTGAATCAAACTCAACTTTAGGCCCACAAAGATTTTAATTTTGCCTTACAGTGGCCTATGCATGAATGACAAGCTTAATCAAAAACCTTCCCACAAAGGGAGGGGGGCATTTTAGTCTCAGTGAAGGCTGGTGATATTTGGCAGCTCTGAAAAGGTTGGACAAACAGCAGTTTGAGATTTCCAAGCAACATGAGACAACTGAAAGAAGCCAAATCAATTGTGTACAAAATGCAGGTGTATCAGTCAAAAGAGCTTTCCAATTTCTGATGGTCAAGCAAATTGTTCCCAAACTCTGCAAGACTGGATCTTTTTGCAAACATACTTACATTTTTTTCTGTTTATTTTTTTGAAGTTTATGACTAAGCAAATTCTTGCGCATGATTAATTTCCCTCATACATGTCCTCTGTGTGTCTATTAATTTCACAAATTTAAAAGGAAATATTCCCTTACATGAGAAGAAAAGTATTTACAGTAAGAATTACAGTCAAACACCTTTGCCTGTCACAGCCCCAAAATACATTTTCCAACCAAATAAAAACATTCTCTATTATTTAAAAATACAGAATTTTTGGTGAAATCTGAACAAACCATAAAAAAGTTGAAAGTTTAAAGGAAACTTAATACGATGCACCTCCAAAACAGTGTCTTAAATTCTGATTTAGTTACTTAAATTCCTCTTTCATTAAGGTTTTATGTTATTTTGTTTATTCACTGTGCAGGAATGGACAAAGCCACCATGAGGAGCAGGTTGGGTTTTAACTATCTATTCTAACATTAGTTTCCACATCCAAACATTCATAGCATGATCATGTGATCTGATCGCTACAACGGACCACAGTAAAAAGCAGCGGTCTGGAGGTTCCTTGCACCTCTTCTAAAAGCCCCCCACCTAAAATCTAACAACACACACACACACACACACACACACACACACACACACACAATAACAGCATGCCTACAGAGCTCACTGAGGCTCATTAACCTCCTGGTGGGGGTGGAGGGGTGGGGGTCAGGGGCATCAAAGTGGCAGGATCACTGCAGACTCACCCAGCAATCCTACCATGGGGGTCTGGAGCCGCAGCGTCTCACCCCCCTAATGAGAGGCCATGACATGCACACATCCACACACAGTTTGACCCCTCAGGACCAGCTGGAAAAGAGAGTTTGACATGCCTGTCCCAACCCTCCTCCCCTCTCTCACCTCCTCCATTCCTCTCCCAAACCCCACAAATTCCCGCCACAGAGCAGCGGCTCCACAGTCATCACTGGCTGGTTCATGTCTCACCTCCCAAATATACCTTAATTCAGAGGGGGAACTGGGGGGAGGGAGAGTAAGATGGAAAAAAAAAATGTTACCATGAATACAAATGTTTGATTTTTACTGCAATCTTGACAAATTGAATAGATTAAACTGGTTAATGACATAAATCTGAATGTATTGTGCTTGTCTGAGAAATTAAGCCAAACCGTAATCTTTACAGTTGATAGTGATTTTAAGTCTTTTAGTGTGTTTTGGGCCCGAGATGTAAATTATGAAGGCAAGAACGAAGCTGAAACTTCTTGCAACTAGAACGGGATTCATTTTAGATTTTGTGAGGTATCATTAACGAGAGACGGATAAATAGAGTATAAACAGAACACACCTATCTATCAATCAACACAACTGATGGGAAGTGTCAAAGTGAGGCATGTGAGAGGGTGCAAGTAAGGAGAGAAAGAAAAGGGACAGAGGGGGGCTTTGGAATAGCTTTCTGCCAGAAAGGCAAGTGCAGCAGCAGCAGCAGGGTGAAGGAGGGGTGCAGGGTGAGGGAAGAGGCACCTTGCAACAGCTGGTCTCAATTATCCATGGAGGGGATTGCTGAGTGTACAGGAGCATGTGTGTTTGCAAGTGTGTGTGTGTGTAGGGTTGAGGCATTGCAGGGGGAAGGCTGAGACCACTGGCGCCAGGAGGGGAGCAACAGGTCAGGGAGGATGAAGATTATAAAAATACTAGCAGGCAGTTGGCCTTGGTCCTGCCGGCACACAGCGTGAGTGTGTGTGGTGGATATTCCTTTGCCTGCCACAGTGCCACAGGATGTGGGAGTGTGTATGTGTGTGTGTGTGTGTGTGTATGTGTGTGTGTTTCTTCATACATCCTGTGAGATAACCTTCCTGGTTGAATAACAAGAGCTCATACCATGTTTTTATCAATCAATTGTGCAAATAACTAAATGTCTCAACAGTTCAGATTTGTTTGTTTATTAAAGAATATCAATCTAAATATTTAGATGAAATATGTGTATGTTAGATCACAGAAGTTGTATTGCAACAAATGTGAAGCTTTGCTAAGGGATATTTGTATTCTATCATGAAATTATCAATTATCTTGAAAACAGATACAGGTCTCAGCTCCTGGGCCACAGCAACAGGACATGGGACACATGAGTGTGTGACGCCCTCTGGTGGTATTACATCAGGACACAACTCAAATAAAGATATTTCTTTTTCAAACTGAACATGCACAAGCTGTTTTCTCAACCATCTCATTCAATTTAGCCTACATTGTTGAAACATTTCAGAGGGAAATATTCTATAGCTATTCTATTTTACTCCACTAAATTTATTACACAACTTGTGTCACTAGTTATGGTTTTACATACAAAACCTGATCATCTTTAAAAAAATATTTGTTATAAACATCATAATAAAAAAAACACCACTTTGACCAATTACAACACTAAAATGATATTACAAATAAATGCATCAGTAATAACATAATGTATAATATAACACTCATGAGGGCTTTTTTCTGCACTATGAGTTGGCTACTTACTAAGTATATTTTTTCTGTTAATACCTTTACTTAAGTAAAAATTTGAATGCACAATTAACTACTTTTACAGTGTGCATATGTTTTCAAGCTGCAGTGCACTGAGCCCATGGGAAAAAAAAAAAAAAAAACAATGCCGGGAAATAAAGGCGACTTGAAGACACTCGCTGGTGAAGGACTTCGTCTTGCCGTCACATTTCCGCACTCACCAGCCAGCTCTAAAGTTACAGCGCGCCCGTCTTCTCACCTTTACGGTAAGTGAATGGCCCAGGCGTGAACCACGTTGACGTCTGTTAAGCAAACAAGCAAACAATTAAATATATTGATTTAACTGAAATGTGGGCTATGAATAATCAGTGAAATAAATGATTCCGAATTAAATGCATGAGTATGTATCGCCTAATTAAAGTACAAAATTAAATAATTAAACAATGGAAGAAATTTGCTTTAGTGATATGATTATTTCATGGCTATATAATTTATTTCCCGGTGTTTTTAATGTTTTTGTTGTTTGTTGACTGAGCCTGCAGTGTCAGTATATCGTGCAAAAAGTGTCGGTGAGTAACGATTTACCGTAAAGATCAGTACACGGGGGCAGTCACGGGGGGATGTTCGCGGAAATGCGTCTGTCATCTTAATGAAGAAAACAGAACTGTTGCAACATCCGTTTTTTTTTTTTTTTTTTACTGTAAATGTCTCCGAGGCGGGTCTGGTCTCACACCGAGGACTGTATGAAACGAGAGCTGGGATGAACTTCAAGCGATTAAAGTTTGCGACGTATGAATACAAGCGTGTAATCATGGATGGAAAAGTGCACGGATATGAAGTCCTTGGCCAGTGACAAGTAGGTAAATGGGCGAGGGTGGTCTGAAGCTGAGCATGGTAGGCCCTGCTGTATCTGGGCTGTGTGGTGTGACCGGCTTCTCAGTCGACTAAAAGCCAGTTGGAAAAGCCTATAGCCTTAAATAAAGTAAAGTGTCGTGACGACTATTGTTATTGTTGTTGTCAAATTCATTTTTTCCATTTGCTGCCACTGTACAGGCTACTTCTACTCCACTACAATTCAGAAGCAAATATTGTACTTTTTACTCCACTGCATTTGTTTGATTACTTTAGTTAACTTTAAAAACTTACGATGATGATGATGTATTATTAAATATTGCATAATACTTACTTTTACTTTTGATACTTTAGTATATTTTGGTGTTTTGAATTTTGAATGCAGGACTTTTACATGTAACAAAGTTTTTCTACACTGTGGTATTGCTAGTTTTACTTAAGTAAAAAGGTCTGAGTACTTCTTCTACCACTGGTGAGCCGTAATTTTAGTTGGGAGTAACCCTCTTTAAACTCCTCCAAGTCTATCTTAATCAAATAGTCACATGCCCATGCATGCTGACTTTGATATGAGGCTTTAGCAGTCCGAAGTAGACAAATCACTTGGGAACTTCCAAAGTTACAGTTTTTTTTAGGAAGATCCCCAATTGCTTTGTCTACCTTAGACTGATAAAGTCATGTCACATGAGCAAGAGTTTACGGTCTGGTGCTGCCCAATTACCTGATGGCAATATTATTTGTGAAAATTATGAGAAAGATAGAGGCCTCTGGATATTTAACTGGCTGGTTGACAACAGTAACTCTGGTCAGTCAGGTCAGAGAGGATGCTTAGGTCAGTGGAAGGTAAAGTGAACACGTAAGAAGTTTGTATTTGTTTGCTACAAGACTGTAAACAATCTCACATATGAATATGTCAATTTACATAATAGAATTATTACACTTATTGGACTTACCTAGTTTGTTATTATTAACAATATGACCCACCAACTTAACTTTAGCTAACCACAAATATTAACCCATTACAGTGTTGGGCAGCATGCAGCAAGTTAGTCCATATTTTTGCCTGTTTTGTAATCATCTACAGAAGCGTCCTATGATGAGTGACACTGATTTCAATGTCTGATGTGAGCTTGTGTTATCGACGTCCCTGTTAGACCAAAGATGAGTGTTTGTGGGAAGGACGACAAGGGCAGAGCCAAGTCTCCAGTATCCAGCTGTCTGTCCCTGAGTGACCAGTCGATAGAGACTCCTCTTGCCTTCAGTAATGGACTTGGACAACTCAACACAAAGTAGGAGTTCCCCTGATTCTCTTATCCTGATATCAACACCTTGGGGTCAGACATCAGTGCCCAGATGTAACTTTAATTGCTCCACTGGATCTTATTTATATTTTCAGAATCACTGTGATCAGCTGATACTATATGTATTACGTGGATATATAAATAATTTAATTCACTCAGGTTATGCTGAATGCTGTTTTTATGACACAATCAAAAAAAAAAAAGCTCTAATGTTGGATTTATCAATGGTTTCCATAATGACATTTATTCATTATGGTTTATCTTACAGAGAGAGGAAAAGGACGGGTGGTTTTATCGAGGAGCAGCAGTCATGCTGTGTTTCGTGTCAGGAGGTCCTGAGGGACCCACAGTCTACCAACTGTGGACACTGTTTCTGCAGGCAATGCATAGCCTCATACTGGGAACATTGTGAATCCACAGGAGACCCCCCCTGTCCCCAATGTAGTAAAAGATCCAGAAAAAGTGCTGAACTTCAAACACCCAGTGATAACTGCACCAAACCAAGTAAGTATATACTGTTTCTAAAACAGAACTTCTTGTGTTGCTGCAGTCACCTTTTCATTATTTATTTTGTATAACATGCAACTATATGCTATATCATATATACAGAGAGTGCAACAAAATGCCAAGTTTTTAGGACATACAGTTTTTTTTTTTAACCTTATTTATTTTTTCTGCATATCTTTTAGTTGCTGGCACTTTGCAGGAGGTTTTAAACAATCATAAGATCAGCCTCAAAAGAAGATGTGAATTTGCAATAGAAGGAATTGCTGAAGCAGGACCTCGAACTCGCCTAAATAGGATCTACACTGAGCTTTACATCACTGAAGGACACTGTGAAGGAGTTAATGTCCAACATGAAGTGTGGCAACTTGAAACAATGTCCAAAATGGAGACCCTGCATGACACGCCAATCAAATGCCATGATATCTTTAAGGTCTTACCTGGCCAAAAGAGATCAATCAGAGTAGTTCTGACGAATGGAATTGCTGGCATTGGAAAAACCTTCTCAGTGCAGAAGTTTACTCTTGACTGGGCAGAGGGCCTTGAAAATCAAGATGTGAGCCTTGTGATTCTGCTTTCGTTCCGGGAGCTGAACTTGATCAAAGAGGAGCAGTACAGTCTTCTCAGGCTGCTTCATGATTTTGATCCAACACTACACATGATCACAGAAGAAAAACTTGCTCTCTGTAAAGTTTTGTTAATCTTCGACGGCCTGGACGAAAGCAGACTTTTGTTGGATTTCCAGAACAATGAGGTTGTGTCCAATGTCACACAGACATCATCAGTCAACTTGCTGTTGACAAACCTCATCAAAGGGAATCTGCTTCCCTCAGCTCTCATTTGGATAACTTCCAGACCTGCAGCAGCCAATGAGATCCCACCATCATATGTTGATAGGATAACAGAAGTACGAGGATTCACTGACACTCAGAAGGAGGAGTACTTTATGAGGAGATTCAATGATGAGTCAATGTCCAGCAGAATCATCTCACACATGAAGGCATCCAGGAGCCTCTACATTATGTGTCACATCCCTGTTTTCTGTTGGATCACTGCTACAGTTCTGGAGCACATGTTGTCTACGGACAAAAAAGAGCTTCCCAAGACTCTGACTGACATTTACTCACACTTTCTGCTGGTCCAGTCCATGAGGAAGACACAGAAGTATGATAAGGAGCATGAGATGATCCAACAGGAGCTGATGCAGACTGACAGGGAAGTCCTTCTGAAGTTGGGGAGACTTGCATTCGAACATCTGGAAAAAGGGAACATCATGTTCTACCAAGAAGACTTGGAGCGTTGTGGTCTTGATGTCACAGAAGCCTTAGTTTTCTCAGGACTGTGCACAGAGATCTTCAAAAGAGAGTGTGTACTCTTTCAGAAAATAATTTACTGCTTTGTTC
This sequence comes from Lateolabrax maculatus, assembly GCA_031216445.1. Lineage (NCBI taxonomy): Eukaryota > Metazoa > Chordata > Actinopteri > Acropomatiformes > Lateolabracidae > Lateolabrax > Lateolabrax maculatus. Next base: position 16,574,759 of record CM062201.1, on the reverse strand, counting down.
ATTTAAGTATTCAGGAGTTTCTCGCTGCTGTCTACATGGTCCACTGTTACCTGAACAAGAACATAGAAGTTCTAGCGACATTCTTGAAAGAGGACTGGGATGGAAATAGCAGTGACCCAGGTCTGGATAACTTCCTCAGTAAAGTTGTGGACAAATCTCTAAACAGTGGAAATGGCCACCTGGACCTCTTTGTTCGCTTCCTCCATGGCCTGTTATCGGAGTCCAACCATCGTCTCTTAGGAGGTCTGCTGGGCTGGACAGCAAGCAGTCCAGAAAGCATCCAGAGAGCAATAAACAACCTGAAGAGGATGAATGCTTATGATATCTCTCCTGACAGAAGCATTAACATCTTCCACTGTTTGATGGAGATGAATGACCACTCAGTGCATCAGGAGATCCAAGAGTACCTGCAGTCAGACAACAGATCAGAGAAGAAACTCACTAAGACCCATTGCTCAGCTCTTGCCTACATGCTGCAGATGTCAGAAGAGGTTCTAGATGTGTTGGACCTCAAGAAGTACAACTCCTCAATTGATGGAAGACGGAGATTGCTCCCAGCTGTAAGAAACTGCAGAGACGCTCGGTAAGTCTAGATGTGAATATCAGTAGTGTAAAGCTACCTTTATGCCTCTTGCTGTTTTTGTTACTCTGAAGATGTTTAGTTTGTACATACAGTATACAATTTTTGATGTACTTAATTGTGATACACTTTTATGAAGTCTGTGAGATATGATTGAAAGCTCTGAAAAAGTTATTAGCTAGTTATTAGCGTTGATATTTTTGTCACATGTTTGTAACTCAGTTATGGTTTACAGAACATACAGTACCTTAAAGTCTACTTGTATTACTCGGTTGACTGTTTATTGCTGTATGTATAGTTATCATGGCAGTAAACAGTAATCATTAGTATTTTTTTACTCATTACAAATATCAGCATTACTTTTGCTAATAGTTTTGCTAATAATTTATAGTTTGCTTGTGCTATGCTCAGTGCCTGTGCTGATTCGGTTAATAGCGACTTTACATTAAATACTATGTATTTGCAGACTCGCTGGCTGCGGACTGTCTGAGCCGCATTGTGAAGTTCTGTCCTCCGCTCTGATGTCCAACCCTTCCCATCTGCGAGAGTTGGACCTGAGTGAAAATGACTATTTGCTGGATTCAGGGGTGAAGCTGCTGTCTGTTGGACTGAAGAGTCCAAACTGCAGACTAAAGACACTAAGGTCAGACAATCTTCAGACAGCTCTTTACTCTACTTTTTCTTCTTCTCCTCCTCCTTATTCTTCTGTCTTCAAGTACTCATGTATTCACATTACATGTAGGTGACTGTATTGTAACTGAGCTCTCATAAAAAGATTAGTTTCTCTGGGGCTTGGATGATATGAATTTCTGCTTGTAACTGTATTATATGAATTTTATAAGGATGATATTTTTTTGATCCACATCAATGAAATGGCAATGTAAGTCTGTTAATATAAGCACCTGTTGATTGGAGCATAGAAATGTTGAGCTACAGATTTAGACCCAAACAGATCTCGTTTAAATATGTGTTTTTAACTAAGTCTTTATTTCCTATTTTTCCAGATTGAAGAACTGCAGTTTGTCAGAAACTTGCTGTGATTCTCTGGCATCAGCCCTAAAATCCACGTCTTCCCATCTGAGAGAGCTGGACCTAAGTAACAACAACTATCTTAAGGATTCAGGGGTCAAGCTACTGTCTACTGGACTGGAGAGTCCACACTGTAGACTGGAGACTCTGAGGTCAGACAGCATTTTATTAATTTTATGCAGGGAATCATTTTGTATGATTACTGTGATTACATTCAGGGGATTAGCACATCACTCTTGGCCCTATTTGCAGTCGCTATTGCCCAACTTCCCTACTTTATATTTCAAAATTCCTCTGTAGTGCTGGTCCATACTGATAACCTTCGTCTTAACAATAATAATAACACATACTATATATTTACATACTGCAAATATTTCTTTCAGACAGTGACATCTTCAGTACTAGTATCTTTTTTAACCTGGCACTCTATTGGGTTTAGTGTTGTTGATGGTTGAATTGAACATTTAAGTTTGTACAATTACATATTTAGAACATCTATAGCTCTAATTAAATAATGAATAAGTCAATACTGAAAATGAAATTCCATCCAATAATGTCTTTGAATAGATTGAATAGATAGACATTCTTCATATCTATCTATACTTCCTTATCTAGATTGAGTTGCTGCAGGCTGTCAGAGAGCTCCTGTGCACATTTGGCCTCAGCTATGAAGTCCAACCCGTCCCATATGCGAGAGCTGGACCTGAGTAAAAACAAGCTGAAGGATTTAGGAGTAAATCTTCTGTGTGCTGCACTGGAAAGTCCTCAATGTAAACTGACGTTTCTGAGGTGAGTTTGCTCCTGTGAATCATATATCTTTAATTAGAAAACATTTGTTCCTTTAGCAATGACTGAATGAAAGGAAAAGCATGAGTTATATTTCTGTGAATCAGGTCAATGAAATTTGTATTGTACTGCCATTCCATCGGTGCTCCAGCTAAATAATTTTATTTTTTCTACACCATCCATCCAATGTTGTTCTTGACTCTATAGGTGGACACAGGAGAGCTCTGCTTGAAAGTGTGTTTTTTATGTTAGTTTGATTCAACATTTTCAGCACTATCATCCCCTCTGATTGGCTGTCTGTTTTAGAATTCAAATTCGCGTTTCGGAGATGGGATGAAACACGCATTTTGTAAAATGACAAATCCTTTACACTCAAGACAGACATGCATGTGTAGTGGGCTTTTTTTTCCTGCCTTCTCCACTCTGCGGTCGGATGTGGGTAGTTGAATGGGGCTGCTTGCGGTACTGTGAGGTCCAACTGACTCTGTTAGTGTGGTCTTGCCTGTCCACTTCTGCTTATGATAGGTAGAATAGTTTTGGAATAATAATAAGGAGGGTAAGTTGCCCCCTTACATCTATAGAGCCTGTGTTAAAGGGCTTAAGTATGCTATTCATACAGGAAATCCTAGAGGGGATTGGTGAGCCTATTTTGACCAGTTCATGCTAAATTTAGTGTGGTGCTCCACAGGAGTGAGTAGGTGAGTGTATAGCCTGTTAGAGAGAACTATGTCCATTCTCATTGAACTAGAGTTACAAACAAATGTTTTTACTTAGTATAGCATACAGTATCAGATTTAATTTGAATCCTACAATTACAGGGTGGATAGATGTGGTCTTACGGAGAACTGCTGTTCTTCTTTGGCCTCAGCTCTCAAGTCCAACCCCTCCAGCCTGAGAGAGTTGGAACTGAGTAATAACGATCTGCAGGATGCCGGAGTGACGTTTCTGTGTGCAGGACTGGAGAGTCCACATTGCAGACTGGAAGCTCTGAGGTCAGTGAGAATGTTTTCAGTTTTACCATGACATGAATATTAAATCAATATTACACTGTCGATAATTTTGATACATCAGTGTAAGTATAACCATATTGTGATTCACACTAACACAGTGCCTATGTGAATGCCTAGCATTATGCCTAATAATCTCTAACTACTTATTAGGAAAGCAAGTCTTAACAGTCTTGAGCTTGAGACTTGATCACAATGTTTTTAAAGGGAGAGTTCCAAAGTCTCATGGAGTGAGGAACAAGTGATATAGGGGTACAATTTAAGCATCATTAATTTACAGTGCTGATAGAAAGTTTGTGAACCTTTTAGAATTTTCTGTATTTCTGCATAAATGTGATCCCAAGTGTGTCCAGATCTTGATCTTAGTCTTAAAAATGCATGAAGAGGACCAAGTTAAACAAATAATATAAAAAATTATATTTTTTCATTTTTTGTTGAACATAATATTCAACATTAATTATCTTAGTTGGAAAAAGTATGTGAACCTTTGCTTTCAGTGCCTGGTGTGACCACCTTGAGCAGCAATACCTTCAGCCAAATGTTTTCTGTAACTGTTGATCAGTCCCACACATTGGCTTGGAATCATTTTTCCTCCTTACAAAACTGCCCCACTTCAGTGATGTTGGTGGGCTTCCTTGCATGAACTGCTCTCTTCAGGTCTTTCCACAACATTTCTATTGGATTAAAGTCTGGACTGTGACTCTGCCGTTCCAAAACATAATTTTTTTCTGGTTTAACCATTCTTTGGTAGACTGCCTTATATGTTTAGGGTCATTGTCTTGCTGCATGACCCACCTTTGTGATTTTTTTCAATTATGAAAGCCTGAATGTATAATGAATAATCTATTCTCTAACTACATGCTTTATTCTTTTATTTAGATTGAGGTGCTGCTGGTTGTCAGAGAGTTGCTGTGCTTCCTTGGCTTCAGCTTTACTGTCCAACACTTCCAGTCTGACAGAGCTTGACCTAAGTGAAAATGATCTACAGGATTCAGGAGTGAAGATGCTGTCTGCTGGATTTGAGAGTCCACATTGTAGACTAGAGACTCTGAGGTAAGGAATGTCTTTTTCCTCTACTTGAACAAAATAAATTGTCTGTTAAAGAATGCTCTTTTGGTGGATTTTGCAGTTAGAAATGTTATTTATTTATTGCTGTTGGTGCATGATGCTGGTACTATTCACTGCTTCACCATTTATTTGACATGATAAATTGCATCTGAGTTTCTCATCTGTGTTGAATAAAGACTCTGACATCTCTGTTGTCTTATTTGAATATCTATTAATCTGGGGATAATAAACTCCAAACAGCCTGGAAATCAAAGGACTTTTGGAGAAACTGGACAATTTTGGAGGATATGAAATATAGACCTATATGAAACTGATGGTACTTGTACCAAATGTCCCAAAAATGGGAAAGTAACCCATTAAAATCCTCTAATGTCTGCAGGTTGAAACGCTGTCAGGTCACCAATGAAGGCTCTGCTTTTCTGGCAGTGGCTCTGAAGTCCAACCCATCCTATCTGCGTGAACTGGATCTGAGTGAAAACAACCTGCAGGAATCTGGAGTGAAGCTGCTGTCTGACATATTGGAGAGTCCACAATGTAGACTGGAGACTCTCAGGTCAGTAGTGGGTTTGATTCAGTCTATACTAGTACATACAGTTTTATACAGTTTCAGTAGTAGTTAGTTAGTTGTAAACCAAATATTCTGCATGGCCTCTTAAACCTCAGTATTTATAAATGGCTGTCTTTAGGATTGCACAAAATGCAGAGAAAGAAACAACACTCATTCAGGCCAGAAGCTTAACGTGGTGATGTGTTTGATTTAACCTATAGATGTTTTTTGTTCATCCCTACAGAATGGAAGAAATGGCCTAAACCTGGAGTGCACCCACCTGGGTAATAAGTCACATCACTGGCCATGATGTGTTGCTGACTCTACAGTTGTGTCTTAAAACAATCAGAGATATGACAGATCTCCCACCATGGAAGTTATTTTTATTTACACATTTGTTATGAATGAACCAGAAAACTCTTTCTAAATGTTTATTCACCCGTCAGAAGATCATATTGATTTAGTACTGACTGACCATACGGTTACAGGATTTTTTTAGTCCAGCAACTTTTCCTTCAATTTAAATTTCAGCATGAAATTCTTCCTGTCTACTTGAAGGAGCCATGATCATTTTTGTTTTTCTAAAAGCGCAACACCACAAGCCTAAAAGTGACTTTATGTCCACAAGGCATATCTTTGGTAACTAGTTGGTGATAAAACATCTTTATAGTTATGGGTTACTCAATGTATAATCACTGTGAGGTTTTGTTGATTTTTGTTGGATACATTCGTTTGAAATGTGTTTTTTCAAATGTCTATATATAGTCAATTTATTTAACTGTTTTTCTATGCTTTTTTACTCATAATGTGTAAAGAATTCTTAATTTGTCAGGTCTGCTCAGAGTTTGTTAAAGTAATAGTTTGACATTTTGGGGAACTATGCTTGATATTAGCTTAGCTTTGCACAAATATTGGAAACAGAGGGAAAAAACTTGCCTGGCTCTGTCCAAGTGTAACTCCATGGTGAGCCATTGCTGGGAAACCTGCTGAGACTCCAGGTAGGTACTGGACTCAGATAAGCAATAGCCTGGCACATGACACCAGATTGAACAAACTAGATATAATGTATTAATCAGGGAGCTTTCCAAGTACTGTGAGACAGATTTGTTTATCGCCTGAAAATGTCTTTATAAGGTCAGTGTATATAACTGTAGTTTCAATGCTTTTGAACCTATCTGTATAAATTATTTAAACAAAAATAGTGTTTATAATGCCAGTGTTGAAAAACTATGTATAACCTATTTTGAATAAGGCAGTCACAGATAACAGAAGACACTATGTTGTCCCTCAAGCACCTACATCTACCTACTGTACCTACATACTAAATGTATCCAACCAGCATTGCACTTAGAGGCCTACATCTTACCTATGTTCTGAGGAATGTGCTGCAAGGCCTTAGAATTACAAAAACTCAAAAACTATTTTTCCCAGATGACATTTTTGTACATTTGAATAAAGCTGCCATGTTGTCACAGTGGTTTGGTTTTCATAATTATTTAAAAAAATATTTTAATTGGACGTACTTTGGAAATTGCTTGCACCAACATTTGACGAGATGAAAGCAGAAAGCAGTGCCATTCCCTGAAAGTAGTTGAAATCAATGATTCTATTTTTCAGTGCATAAAACATCTCAGTGCCACATCTAAAATTATTTATTCACTTCTGTTAGCCTAGTGCCAGGCTGCCAATGGTGTTTAGAATTAAATATTAACTAAACGGTACTATCAGGCACTGATGGTGAAGCCTCTAAGGACACTTTAATGAATGAAGTGTGTCATTTAACAACTTAGTCTCAGGTTTATCAACAAATGCCCACTTGGTGTCACCAGAGCTTCACCAGAAATTTGGATATGAACACAGAAGTGCTATTAGGAGACAAAATCCAACTTCCCACTCAACAAAACATTTCTCTAGTCTGGATGATTCCCTCTGGTGTAACAAGTGTAATTAAAGGAGGACATAACTAGTGAGAATACATTTTATTTTCAAACTGTTTTCAACCCAGTTAAATAGGAGAAGCATTTACAGGACTGTTTGGTAGGTATCCCTTTACATTCTTTCAGAATTATTTTTTCATACAATCAAGAAAAACAAAACCACCCGCTATGAGGCAATTTGATGAGGCAGCATCACATCTTGAGGAAACATTTTAAAAATGGTTTCCACAATAGCCTTTAAAATGTTGCACAGATCTATAAGGTGAAAAAACTGTAAGAACAATAAATAAAGCACTTTAACACACTCAACCAGAAAACACCTCTGAAAAATAAATACATTCAAGATCAAATCAAATTTCCAAATAATTAAATAAGTAAAAACAAATGCTTACTTTAAATCTCAGAAACGGTTTAAGTACGGTAACTTTTGACCACAGATTTGATGTACTTCTTTTAAAAGCTGAATAAAAGAATGTCCTGAAACACATCAGCTGTAAAAACACATTGCCCTGAAATATACTATGCACATGTTCAACATTTCAACTGACAATGATTTATCGTTCATATTGCAAATACATGATGGTAAGCTATTGCATAGCACATGGTATTAAACAATAATTCAACTGAAAAATGTGACACCTGCAGCTTCAAATTGAAAGGGGAGTCTAAAATAAAAACCTGATTAAAAGTGATCAAACTAAAACAAAAATGTGTGTAATATTGAAGAGGGATCTAAGTCTGTAAAAATCCTGAGTTCAGGCCCTGAACATCCATTCATGAATCCTCTTTATTGAAACTTTGAATTTTTCTGGTGTAAAAACTGTTTCAAATACAATTTATGATTTGAATCTTTGCTGTGCTCATCAAAACACTCACCTCGTAGAAAAATATAATAACACCGTCTCACCTACCATATATGTAACAGGGGTATTTGCTCTCTTCCTCTTACTTAAAAGCTGAGCTGAGTTTTGGCTTTCTTTTGTCCATTTACCCTAGCATAGTTTACTTCTCTGGAGCTGCCGCCTACACCATCCCTGCTTTCATTGTTGTTCGACCAGCTGGCTTTCAGAGGCGTTAGCTCAGGTGCTATTATGTCTCCATCCTGTGTGTGTATAAAGACATCAGACATTGGTATTAAGAAGAGCAGTGTAGAGTACACACAGTGGAAAAAAAAACAAAGTCATCATTACTAACGCAGGGCCTCAGCAAGCAATCCTGGCGCTCTGTAACATCATTCTTCACTTCCCAGCCCAGGAATGTTATGTAGACTGGAGAGGGAATCTAACCACTAAATGCTAAATTCATGTGGACACTGCTTTACTGTCTCCAGCCACAAGGGGGTGGCATTACCTCACTGCAATGTTATATATGAAAAACCCAACAATTACATTCTCTGTATAAAAACAAGTATTGAAACACATTTTCCACCTTGGACTTCAACTTATTTATTTCAAGTCTCCTCCACACACACGTCTCTTTTTACTTCTTTTAAGGTTTTCCCAAACGTATTAATCTGCTTTGCAGACTTGTTGTCAGGTGTGCTACTTGGGCAGTAGTTACAACAATGAGCTCAGCAGCGGTTTGCAGAAAACAGATTCTAATATGGGAATGTAAATTTAAAATATCACAGACTGACACTTCCTTCTTTCAACGCACACAGATTAATTGAGATATTATTGGCTCTCCATTGTCATTTGGTAGGAAATGCTGATACATTGCATGATTCATTTCAGTGACAAACTTGTTTGTGTTTACCCCTCCCCTCCCCCAATCTGAGTAGAAGCAATCGTAATACAGTACTCAAAACCACAATCATGCCATTTCCATGAGAAAAAGGCCCGGGTATAGCTTAATACTACATGTTCCCTGTGTAGTTCTTTCCATTTTATATATATATATGCTAAATGTATTTCCTTCTACATAAAACCTCTACAAAGCAATTTTCCAGTGTTTTGAAAACCACTTTTTAAATTAGTTTAAGACCACCCACTGTTTCTGCCCCTAAAGTCTGCAGAAATGTCTGTCATATCACCACTGTGCTTGTGGCTTATATGTGCATGTTTTAATGGATCTGATAGGACACAAGATACAAACAATACAGGGACCAACTTGAGCTCTACATTTACTAATCTATTTGTTTTCCATTCTACAAAGTCTCTACAGTTTGGGGTACAGGTCAACCTATCATACACCATGTTTGACCACCAATGCTGTCACTGCATATAATTGTACAATTCTTGACATTGTAGCAGATAAATATTACCTGAGGCTTTGAGAAGTTCATGTCCATGCACCATTGGACAAAGTGCTTCTTAGCTGCTTCCAGACTCCTGTCATCTGTCTTCTTGCAGTAGACCCTGATCAGCTGCTCAGCAAACTGCTCTGGAAGAAGTTTAGACACCTGACAAGAATGACATGAGAATGACAGAGTTTATTTTGAGGCATAAAGAAGGAAATCCCGATAAGGAAAAAAAAACAGCAGTTTTAATGTGAGTAGCTCATGCAAAGAAAGATTAAGATTTTAATTCTGTGGTCTTCGCTTGAGCTCTGACCTGGTTCTTGCGAATCTGGATGGCTGTGGTTGGGTTGTCCTTGCAATAGAAACGCACATTGTTGATGGGGTTCTCTTCCTTCATCCCATAGTCCAAACAAATGACCTAAAAGAGAAGGAGAATCTTTTAGATCATCAAGGGCAGTAAGCGCTATATTCACCATAAAAATATAAAAATCAGAAATCAAGCTTTAGAGCTATGAGCAAATTGACTGTATTAGATTTAAAGTAATTAGCCTAAAAAACTCACATTAACTATAAAGTCCTCTGGCTCTAGACTGACATCCTGACATCCATCCTTCTGAGGAATGGACTGAGCCAAAGCTGCTTCCCAGTCGTGAATCATTGCCTTATAGAAGAGAAAGAGCAAGAGGTGGAGGAAGCAACAGATGTTAATTATTTCATTTCAGGAAAGCTACATGACATTTAACCCTTGTTTTTTTTTTATCACAATGGTATCATGTCTTCATATAATACAAATGCAAATTATCAATTACATTCTACGTAGTGTACTTGAAGTCTAGGCACGCAGGTAATGTAGAATGATATATCAAATATATTCAACAAGATAAGCATTTTTTAGCTAAAATCTAATCTTTGCAACCCATTTTCCAAAATCCCATCAAAGTCCCTGGTTTTTGTAGACTGTTTCTGATTCTTCTTCTCAGGAAGCTCATTAGCTTAATCAAAACATAAACAATAAGAGCTCAGAGATTGTTTTAATTAGACAGAGCTCTGCCATTCTTACAACAGTTTAACAATTTAAATGGGACTATTAGTTCCAACTAAAATAATCTAACAATAATCTTTGCCAAGGGTGGATGTTGTGACAAGCAGATGTGCAATACCATACAGACACACAAAGACACAAACACACACCGGGGTGACATGTATGGGTTTGTCTGCCTGGGTTTGGCCCAGACACTTATAGAGGCGTCGACTGATGATGTTGTGTAGAATCTGTCTCGCATCAGCCAGTTCCAGGTCGGAGGAGTGGAGTATTTGTTCAAACACATGATCTACAGGATAAACAGAAAATTAGTAGGGGACACATCAGGGCCAAAATAGTTTGCGCATTATATGCACACACACACACAAACACACACACACACACGTAAAATGAGCACAGTTAGTGAAGGGTCAGAACATTTACCGTTTTAAGAATGAAACATAAACCATAAATGAAAACCACACTTGACTGGGCACAAGTAACCACCGTTTCAACGCAGCAAACAACAGAGGGAGAATTATCAATATGTTAGGGGCAACCCCCCCCCCCCCCCCCCCAAAAAAAAAAAAAAAAACAAAAACAAAAAAAAAAACACAAGATCCATCGCAAGTTCCCCCAACTTGACTGAATTTGAAAATAGATTAAAAAGACTTTGCTGCTTTGTATTGAAATAAGGAGATTCAACCTTTTTGCCTTGATAGGTTCAGATGAGAGATTGTATTTGCTAAAGAATGCTTTGAAAAGTTGGTTGTAATATTGTATGTTTTATATTTATAGTAATTTATATTTTTCTAAAAAGAAGATGGTGTGTTTTGTACACTTAGCATCTATAATAACCTATAAGAGTACAAGATACTCTATCTCCACTCTGTCTTAATGTTATAACACAAACTTACAGCACACAGTGGGATCTACAGACCTGTCAGCTTGGTGTAGGCCTCCATGTCGTCTATGGCTGTGGAGAGAGAGAACACCTTCCCTCCTGTGCCTTCAATCTTGATGTACTTGTCTGCTTTTAAAAAGGCCTCTGTGATCCTGGAAAATCAGCAGACAGACAGTTTTGCTGTATACCATACAAGACAGTGAATCACAACACGAAGAGAACAAGCTACATCAGAGCGATTAGCTACTCACATGGTCTCGATGATGTTGCCCACTTTGTGCTGGTAGGCTCGTCTGTGGAGACAGTTCCTTGTGTGGAACATGTCATACAGATTGCCCACTTCCTGTTAAAAGTATTACCTGTACGTTAGTCACAAGTAATCATCTAAATAGATTGCTGTTTTAAAACCTGATCAAAAAGCAGACCTAACAAAGTCAGCACCTTGTCTCTAGTGCAGATGTGCTTCTGCCCGTCCACCTCACACACCCTGGCAAACTTTAGGAAGCGGCTATAGTCAAAGTTGTTCTGGATGCCCAGGTGGTAGCAGTCCCTGAGAAGAGACAGAGTGAAGACATATGTGAAAAGAAAGGTAAACTAAACAAAAACATATGAATATTCAATATATGATTTGGGAATTTATTATTAAAACAAACAGCTCAATAAGCCTCACCTGGCAAAGTAGTCCCACTTGTCCACATCAATGCCATTTCTTTTGTTGGCCACGATTTCATAGAGGAAGGACTTGTCTTTTGGACGGCCTTTATATGGCCACTGTGGAGATGACAGACAATAGCGACATAAGAATCAGCTTTATTGGCCAAGTATGTTTAAGCGTACAAGGAATTTGACTCTAGTTTCCAGTGTCTCTCAATGTTTTTACACAGTGCCAACAACAAATGTACAAGAAGATGCACGTAGGCATACAGCTACAGCGACGACAACAAAGCTAAAATTTAAGCAGAAAAAAAAAACACAACATATAAACTATTATTGTACAAGCAAGGAGGTAAGAAAATACATACATACATACATACATACATACATACATACATACATACCCAAATAAATATATAAAATACAAAAAATAACAAAGAATAAGTTCTAGGCGGAAGTTGCACTTACTACGGTGCCACCTCATGTGTTAACCCACGTGATGTATGTGAAGGATTTTACTTTTAACCGCCTTTGCCAAGAAATTTGTCTAAGAGATCCTGTAGAACCTTTTACAAGTTGACCGTTAACTGTAAGTACATGGTTACAAATGTGTTAGAGTGTTTGAGAGTCCAATTTGGAATATTTGGTGGATAGTTGTTTGCTGTTGTAGCAATGATGCTTCAGACGTATTCACACAGGCAGAACTGGCAGGTACCTTCTGGCCTTGAGCTGCTTTAGAGTTCTGAGGTCCGGCAATCTGTTCCTTAATGAAGTCCAGGTCCTCGGGCAGCACCAGGCCGTGCTGCTCCATCACCGGCATCAGACCATTTTTATCCACCAGGTGGTCAAACATAGCTAAAGAGGCCGTCTCATGCTGCAACACAAACAGACTCATTATATTAATATGGGAATGTGAATGTTTGCAAATTGAAAATGAAAGCACCAATAGAGCTTATCTCAGCTAAAACATGACGGAACACAAATATGAATACTTGTCTTATTTCTTGTTTGCCGGATGGCAGGTCTCTGGTTATAACTTACATCACGGCCGCGTGCTTACTCGTTCTTATCAGCGATAAAACAGTGCAATATCAATATCAATATCAAAGTAGTCAACCTGGTGACATGATGTTGTTTATTGCTGTAACTTCACCATTGGAAGAGCAGAAAATAACTTTTTAACTATGAATTAAGAATGAAAAGCGGGCAAACTGTGTCTGTATAGTTAGTGCCAAGGAGGGAGTTTAGTTACAGGTAGTTTAAAGACTCCATCACTTATTTCAGAGTTATGTGTCTGATATAGATCTTCCCAGAACAGTAATGGGTAAAGAGTTATTGGACTTCCAGATGATTTCGATGCAAAGAAAGAAGCCCAAAGACTTAGGTTAGTTAGACAGTGGTTATTATGGGTCAGTCTGACTTTTCCCGTTGTTCCCATTTCCCAGCGTGTCCGTCACTACCTTATTTTAAGATTACTGGAAAGGGGGAGTCATGCTCTTTGCAACCAAATAGTTTACTTTGAGATGTGTGTTGCTGTGCATGTTTGGGTTAATACATTGTGTTGTTAATTAAAGGGGGTTTATTTGCATCTCCCGATTGCCAAATAGTTTTCAGAAGAATCATAGCAGTAGTTTGAAACCTCAGCACATCAGAACATGCCAACACCACATGTATTTTGTTAGTCAGAGGAAATTAATTAGTCAGAAGACTAGAAGAGACTTTCCCAACATTTTCCCACTGAAAAAAAAGTGCATTAAGATAATCTGCCTTCCCAACTCATAAAAGTATTTCTTATTTTGGTCATTTAGCATTTACTTATTAATCACATTACCTTCCAGTCAATTCCTGGACGTGCTTTGGGGATGAACATCCCATCAAACATATGGGAAAATGGTCCATGTCCTGGAATGGGGGTGGGGAATTAATACAAACGTTATTGATTCTGTTGTGTGTGAACTTTGCACTAGGCTACGTGTGTTCTATTCCTATCTGGATAATAAATTTAGGTTTACTTCCATTCTTACTCATGCCCACACTCAGTGACTAAGAGGTAAAAACATGAAACATGTGAGGACCTAAGTACCACTCACCCAGGTCGTGGCAGAGCCCAGCGATCTGCACACAAAGGATGTCTCTGCGAGATATGAGGAGTTCTGGTTGCCTCTCGTTCAGCGCTTGTACAAGTTGTCCTGCCAAGTGACCCACCCTGTACCAGCACACACAAAACAGCTCATTCCATACAAGATATACAATGAGAATAACACAAAACATGACAAATACATAATCATGTAAAGATAAACAGACAAAATGTAATGTAATTTTTGTATGTAGAAATTCCCCTTCAATATAATCATATCAATCAAGGTGAGGATCAATAAAGTGGAATAAAATAAATTAAACTAAAGAAGCTGAACAAAATAAATATCTTTTTTTATGTTCCCTCACTCCGTATCTGCTGTTCCACCATCCTGCCGGGGAATAACTTTTGATATATCACAGCCTTTCACCTACATTCATCCAATTCATTTTCTGTCACACCAAACCTTGTTGAAAATATTGCTATATTTCTCATCAACACCTTACCTGCAATCTTTTTCAAGCCAACTATAGCGTAACAGGAAACATTATTTGCCTAGGAGGGCAGGGGACACTTTGTTTTTCCACTGGAAAGATGCAGCTCATGTGTGGCCTGGCCTTCTGGATGTCATACTAAATTTGTGCAACTATAACATTATAAAATACTGTGTAGGCAACTTCAAAACACTGTTTAAATAAAGTCCTGATTAAATGTTTACTGAGAGAACACACTGTTTACTTGTATTAGTGAGCCACCTTTTATTATATGCACGTCACTTTGGCGACTTGGCCCTCAAAATTTTACAATGGTTTCTACTGCTTTAGTAACAGCAAAGCATTGTTGGTTCATGATGCCTCATCAATAAACACTGTATCTAACTGAGGACATACCCAATGCAGTGTTCAAAGCGGTTGTGGGATGCTCCAGGAAAAACAAAGTAGGTCCCTCCAAGCTGCTTGAGGTATCGCAGTCTCTGGAACTGGAGTGTGTCGATGATTTTGATGAGGAGAGGGTGTAACTCCACATGTCCATGGATGGGATCATTGAACACCTGGCAGAAGACAGGACATCAAACAGATGTGAAAACACAAATTCACCAATCATTGTTAAAACAGAAGAGTGCCAATATACCCAGTCTGTTTGTCTTTAGGTGGCAGGGTGGTTTGAAGCCATTTTTCAACTAAGACACCAGGATAGAAACATATATACATATAATAATACACTGCTTGGACAGCAGTTACAAAGGTCTTTTGAAAAATATAAAATACGTTATGAAAACAAAGGTAGAAGATGAGAAGAATTAACTAAAATAAGGATAGGTTACATGACAAAAGCGTGATTTGAAAAATGTCGTAAAAGAGGATGAGCAGATCTGAGGCTGGTCAAAATGTCTTCAAACTGGAAACTCTTGTAGCTTGCTAAGGCGTCTCTGAAAGTCTCAGAAGAGGAACTACTTTTTCTTCATTTAACACCACACAGTCTTTTAACCAATGTCTAACCCTTATTCTTTTTTTAAGCTGTAGGCCGAGAACCAAAAAGACAAAAAAAGACGTGTCGTGCACTGACCACTGTATCTTTTACCACGTCCTTGCTTTTTATACAAACAAGTTCATTTTGTTTGTTTCTATTATGTCTTTCACATGTCTATAGCCTTCAAAGTGTAGCCTTGGGATACAGCGGTTACCTTATTTGGCTCTGCTTCTATCTGCCACAGCTTCCTGAGGCTGTGCAGGATCTGCAGCCGGTCACCAAGACACCTTGAATACAAAGGAGACAGAAAAGTGAGGCGTGAAACATTAAAGTAACACAGTAAAAGAGTGACTTGGTCTTGCCCTTCTTTGACACTATTGTTAGGTGCTTTGGTCCCATTCCCCCCATCCGCAATAGTGCCCTAAGCAATTTTCAACAAATCCCACAACTGGGTAGGTATAAACTTACTTTATACCAATTTTCTCCAGTTCAGCATCCTTGAGATACCGCAGCCCGACACCTGTGATCTTTTGTGCTGGACAACAGAGCAAGCAAAACAGTTTAGATGTCGGCTTGTATGTCACAACACACGTGGGGACAGCAGGTTACCAATAATAAGCAGCTCTCGGATGACTTACTGTATTTAGACCAACAGTGACATTAAAAACAGCCCATTTAAGCAACAAACCAGACCAACCTCTAAATGTATCTTCCCATTCTCCAAGACCTTTTCTTCGCAGGTACTGACACGTTTCCTCCACTCCCCATCGCATGTAGTCCGAGTCCAGCAGCGGGACTTCTGTCACCCTCTTCTCCGGTGTTTTGAAGCCGTCATCAGGGGTCTCCACTGCATCCAGCGGCCGTTTTCGGTTCTCCATGTTGATGGGACAAACACGCGGTATTTCGGGTTAGTCAGAAGCGCAGAAACCCGCTGAATTACAGGCGGTAAGGTTTCCCACGCCGGCTGCGACAACAGCTGATCGGGTGACTCTGCACAGAAGACACTCGGGCGGTGAAAAATACCCGGGTTTTGTTTCTGCACCGGGTGCGTCGAGCTAGACCGAGACACCTAACGTTTCCGGTCACTGCCTTCAAAATAAAGGTCGGGCTGAACCCTGGATTGAAACGCCTTTATTTAACTCACTGGATAAAACCAAAGCTGTAGCATACATATATATAACCAGGAAATACTGAAGTCATGAGTTACCCCCAAGCCATCTAACAATAACTTGTCTAATAAGTAGTAGTAAATATATTATTATTATTATTATTATTATTATTATTATTATTATTATTTAAACTCCCGGAAAAAATGTCATTAATTATGAAGGACATGATGTGACATGAAAATGAATGGTGACCCTGAATACAACAAATAATGAGGAAAAACTATATTGTTTATATATTGTATAATATGTTTCCAATGGGTCAATTATTGCATGTAAAAGATAGCACATTTCGAATTGAATGGTAAAATGTATCCAAAAGCACGCGTTGGGGCTTTTTAGAGAATAGTTTTGCTTGTGATGCATAGTTTTGCTCCATGCTTGAATGGACAACATTAAAATGTTTTTATCGGTGGATATTAATCATTGCACAAGAAAACAAACACAACAAACAGAAGCCATTTTATGACAGCTGGTGTGACTGTTGTCGTTGATCTTGTGTTAACTTGACGCTAACGCTCTTGAACATATTTTGTTATTTTTTATTTTGATCCCAAGTAAAACACCTTGCATCCGGTGCATTATTTGCTGCTTGCAGTTAACTTGACGCAGGGTGGCACGCAGAGGGCGGAGACAAATATGGAGCAGCGAATGAGGCCAGAGGGTTGACGCCAAAACCCCGGATTATGTTCAGTGAGGACCGTGTAGGAAATGCAAAGCCGGCGTTTTTAAAACTGCTTATTGAAATTAAAGTGTAGGTGTAAGCTTGACGGGACGCGAATCGGACGGTAAGTTATCCGCCACCCCGACCTGCAGCCTCCACTTCAGCACATATGACACCAGACATTATTTGTGTAGTGTAGGAGCAGTGGATTAGGTTAGATGGGAGGTGTTAACCTGGTACAGCATTGTAGTTACTTTTTAATTGCACAAAATCACAACATACATACTTCAACCCCTAACATTAGACCCCTTGATTCAGATAAAGGGAAACTACAAACAAACAAACAAACAAACAAACAAACAAAGGGTACAACAGACACAAAAAGGTCAAAGAACAAGAGGAAGATAATGCAAGTAGCCTATAGTGGGCAATATGGACAAAATCTTCATGGTATATGTGATTTTGTATCACAATATCAATACAGTATATTGCGATATGACAGAGAAATTGTTTATAGATAAAATAACCAGTGAATTAAATACCTGACATGTGAAAACAAGAAAGCAGTGATTGTTTAATACTACCCGCGATATTAAAGGGAAAGTGCTCATGGTATAAACAGTATGGCAGACAAATATAACTGCACAAAGACACACAACAAAGAGCTTTATCTCAAATAGAGCAGGCACAATTTGTTATCAGTCCGTCTCAATAGGAGTACAGTCGAAAGGTTTGTCGTGGAAACTGAAATCTCAGTTCTTGTCTAGTGCAGATGAGAGTTGGTAATTAAATACAAAATGACACAATATTCAACCTTTAGTAGATCTTTATTGCTTGCAAGCAAGAGCCATCATTTGTTGCACAGATATGACTGAAGACAGGCAGTCTCTCATCAGTTCTTTTACAATCAACAGGATTCACATGATCTCACCCAAGAAGTTCATTCTGACCTTGTCTTTATCTTAGTTCTTCTCTTACCATGCCTTTCCCTGTTTCACAAGGTTCGCCACCTGCCCCGACTCCCTAACTCCCCACACATTGGCAAACACTTTCTCAGAACCATGTGAAAATACAACAATTATATTCTTTGTTTACAGAACTATGCATCAACTTCTTTCAGGACACTCACGACAACCTATTTTTTGTAATATCAATCTGATCTTATTGGAAAACACATCCTTATACCAAGAATTTCCCTTACAGGTTCTAATAACCTTTCTAATAACCCCGTTACTTAAAGAATATAATATATTTTCACACAATTAGCAAAACACAATGATACCCAAAGTTTGTGTTCCTCACATTCATACATATGATTACATCAAAAGAAGCAAATCGAGCTATATAGTATGATTACAGTGAGAAATAGTGATATAGTTATATTATTGAATTATTAAATTGCTTCCCAAGAGCCTGTTTCAAAAGGTAGAATCATTCAAAACAAAAAACGGAAAAACAAGGTAAAATAAAAGATGCTAACAATAAAAGACTGAATATGAAAACAGTTTAAAATAAATAAATAAATGAACAGCGAATAAGTAGATCACTGCAGTAGGTGAGGAAAGATACAGTAAAATAACCACAACAACCACCAAAACAACCTCTTATCAAACGTCACTCAAAGTAAAAATAATATCTAATCAGATTTCCACATTAATTCACATGATTAACATCAAGCACCACTAAATATTTGAAATCCCTAAATCACAATTTAAATGTTCACTTTAAATGACAGACTCCACTGCACATGTTGCCAGCGCTTTACAGCGTGCCCCAATCATAAGGAACACAAAGAGAAGAGCTACATGCCCTGAATATGTTAATGTGTTCTCATTTGTACCCATTTATAGAGTACATCACTTTTTTTTTTGAGAAAAATAGTGTCAAGTACTACAGTGTGCTCATTAACATACTCATTTTATAGAACATTTTAACAATTTCATAATGAACCAATTAGGATCAGGAAGTGTTTGCTTTTGTTTTTTCAGTTTTGATCTCCATCTTCCAAAACTTTTAAGGATTTTTATTTGTTTTGGATATTTTCCTCAGGGAGCTCCGGTGTTACTGTGTCTCCATCCTGCATGTAAATAAAGAGAGCACAGACAAGTGCATCAGCGTTAACAAGAGCAGTGCAGATTGAGAGGTGCATTACTGAAGCAGGGCACTAGACTGCACTGGAGGTGAAAGGATTAGTTGAGCAATAGAAAATTAATCAGGATTTGCTGCTGCTTTTGTTTTACATTATGTGATAGTAAATTGATAATTTGTGGTTTTGGACTTTGAAATGTACACATCTCGTCTTTGACCCTCCTACAGTATCCTATATTCAACAGCCTAAATCTAAACCTACCTGACGCCTTGGAAAGCCCATATCTTTGTACCACTGGTCAAAGTGCTTCTTGGCAGTTTTCAGACTCTGGTCATCAGTCTTCTTACAGTAAACATTGATCAACTGCTCAGAAAAGCACTTTGGGCGAATCTTGGACTCCTGACAAGAATGACAGCAGCATAAATTTGAGAATAATGACATAACAGAGGCTGCCTTATGAAGAAATAGACACAAGGTCCAAACACTTCATACAAAAAATGTTAGACTTAGATTGATGATTTGTTGGCATTCCTTTAGTTCTGACCTGCTCTTCGGGGATAGTGGAAGCTCTGGTAGGATCATTCTTGGTGTAGAAATACATGTTTTTTATGGGGTCCTTGCCTTTCATCCCATAGTCCACAGTAATGACCTAAAAGAGAAGGGTGAGAGAGAAGCCTGTTTTCATATTCACAAGTAATGTATGCCACAACATGCAACATCTTACAAATTAAATGATATTCAACAAAACTCAAGATTTTAAGAAAAGTGAAAGTAAGTAGAATAAAAACTCACTGTAACTTCAAAGTCCTCTGATGTCAGTGTGTCACCTGGAGCGTCATTCTGAGGGAAGGCTTGAGCCAAGTCCTCTTTCCAACGGGAAATGATCTCCTGAGCGAGGGAAGAGAAAGGGTGAGAAGTGGGAGGGACAAGAGGTTTGAGATTTAATCCATCTTGACAACACACAGTAAGATTACATCCACATTAAACAGTTACATTTAAAAACACATTGTTGTTTCTCAGTTTTGGATCTCTGTCTACACTAAAATGTTTAAGTTTTAAGTTTTCCTCACCCCACAATGGAGTTTTTCCAAAACTTACTTTAGAGTGTATAAATCTTAATATAGATTCTTTTGTGTGTGTGCATGGGAAAAATTTAGCTTTTGTAAAATTATGACATAAGCCTGCCCAGTAATTGTTGGGGGGCTGCGTGACAGTAAAGTCAAGATAATGTTTCTGTTGCTTCTAAGTTTCTCTGTGATCTAAATGTCAATATAGCCAGCCACACAGCACAGGTGTTGTTGTTAACTGGTATTTAAGTTGTTTTTGTCGGACAGCGTTTCAGTCATTAAATAATATCTATGTGCACCAGCACATAGTGTAAATGTAGTCTACTGTAAGTGACATTTTATACTATGATATTGCTCACACTGCTATCACATCCTCTAAATTAAATTTCTAAGAATTGTTACTGGTAGGAACTTGTTGTAATCCATGCGAAATCCATGCATATTTATCCATACAGGCAATGTAAAGTGACCACAAAAGGACCATGACATCCAGCTCTGTCATAGGAAAATCTGCTTTTAATAATCAATTTTCAAAAATCTGATTGGAATATTCAGTGTTATAATAGCCACAGTAAAATAGATAATGTGTCAAACAAAAGCATAATGCAATACAGGCACACAAAGACATACCTCTGACACCTTGATGGGTTGGTCAGGCTGGCATTTGCCCAGAAACTTGTACAAGTCTCGAGTGATGATTCTACCTAGAATCTCCGTGGCCTTAGCCAGCTCCGGGGAGGAAGAGTTGAGTATTTGTTCAAACACATGATCTACAGGACAAACAGAGAAACAGAGTGGAATATAGGTGAGTTAGAACAACCAAAGACAAGGTCACAAAATCATATATAGTGTTTCACAAATAAATGACTGAGACCATAAACTGAGAGGACCAACTCACAAAACTAAGCAATATAACAATATAACTGAGATAAATGTTTTTCAACTTCATTAATTTTTTCTTGAAAACTTTTTATGATTACAAATATTATTTTATTTAAAACATGCTTGATAAAAATTAATCTGGCATGTTTATTCATCACTCATTACAACTACTACTAGTAATTTTATGTCATATATCATATAACGTGCATTATCAAAAACCTTTGAAACGTCAACAAGTTACTTCTACTCTCAACTGACCATTTTCTAAACCTCTCCATGATAATAGTTGATCTCCTTGTGTGCAGGTAAGTAACTGAGCCATCCAACATTGAAAATCCTTTAAGTGGAAGGACGGTTTTTAAGTGGTATTACTGCTGTTACAAAGACAACAGGATCGCTTTCTGTTTTCCTAAAAACCATAAGAATCTCAATTTAAACTAGAAACCCTAATCTCAGTGCCATGATAAAGGCAAAGTAAAACACTCTGTTGTATTAATAAGTAGGCAGGTTGTGTTACTTCAGCACAAACAAGGCCAGGTGAATGTCGGTTTGGAATCCCCTCAAGTCCCAGAGCTCTCTCTATCGAGTGGATGTCTGTCAGAAGTTCACTCTTGTTTTACCTCAGTTTTTCTCACACTCCATCTTCGCCTTCTTTGCCTCTTCCAGTGTTTCCCATTGATTACTTAGACTGTGGCGGCCCGCCTGGTCTAAATTGTCCCGCCACAGTTCCATAATGAACCGAAAATATTTTTCCACTTGTCAGTGGGTGGGGTTTGTGCACTCTGCAGTCAGGCGATTCAACTTGGTGGGTCAGGGATGGCCACTCTGGGGATATTGGGGATAGCTACCGAAAGATGACAGGAAAAACAAACACACTATCCTCTTCCTGTTTTGGCTGCGCAATAGTTGACACACTTCCTTTGAGCCGAAGATCAAGCCTTAATTTTCCCGGGAGATCGTACCCGCTGGCAGACAGAATTGTATAGTGAAATCGAGGCTCAGAGGGAACTATTCTAAACACTGATGGTGTCATTATTTTAGAGCCATTGTACTGTGCAATAAACAGCAGTAAACATTTACTTCACAATGATAACTTACGCAAAAAAAGTTGTTTATTTCCACTTTAAAATAATAATGGCTTATTATTTATTATTTAAACAAGAAAAAAAACAAAGTATGAGTAGTATGATTATACTTACAGCATGAAAATGTTTGGACATTTCAGCATGTTTTAAAAGACAGACATACAGTATTTGTTAAATATGGTGCTTGGTGTATCCTGCCCACTCCTCTCTGTGTCTAACAGCACACAGACCTGTCAGCTTGGTGTAGGCCTCCATATCGTCTATGGCTGTGGAGAGCGTGAACTTCTCCCCTCCTGAGCCTTCAATCTGGATGTGCTCATCAGCTTCTACAAAAGCGTCTGCGATCCTGCATAATCACACCCAACATATTAATACACATAATGACATAGAAGACAGTGAATCATGAAGCAAATGAAATAAGCAACAATAAGCATATATATATATATATATATATATATATATATATATATATATATATATATATATATATATAAATATATAATGTATTATTATATATATTTATTTTATTACCTGTTTACAAGCGTTTTATACATTCTACATTACTGCATAACCTGTCTAAATTAAAGTTTATTCATTTTATCATTACGTGCTTACCACAGTATTTAATTTTTTATTACATTTTATTCCTTTATTTTAACTTATGCACTATTTTATGTATTTATGTCTTTGGTTGTCATTTTTACTTACTTTCTTTTTATACATATTGTATGAGCATTGTTGGAGAGTGCCTGAAAACTAAGAATTTCATTGCCAATAGCCACTTCACTAATTGTTGTGCATATAGCAATAAAGTACTTGAAACTTGAAACTTGAAACATCAGACAGCAAATGGAGCTAAATGTTGTTAGAGTACCAACATGGGAAAGGTAAGTACTCACATAGCCATTATGATCTTGTTCACGTTGTGCTGGCAGGCGCGTCTGTGGAGATAGCACCTTGTATGGAACATGTCATACATATTGTCCACCTCCTGTTAAAATAATCACCTGTATTTTAGTCACAAGTAATCATCTAAATAGATTGCTGTTTTAAAACCTGATCAAAAAGCAGACCTAACAAAGTCAGCACCTTGTCTCTAGTGCAGATGTGCTTCTGCCCATCCACTTCACACACCCTGGCAAACTTTATGAAGCGGTGATAGTCAAAGTTGTTCTGGATGCCCAGGTGGTAGCAGTCCCTGAGACATAGTGAGGAAATATATGAAGAAAACTGGCTTATTATATTAAACTAATCAAAGCATACTGGAGAATGCAGCTCGATATTTTTAAAATAATCAGGAGACAATTGTAATTGTTCAAGGGAAATAATACACAGTTTATCAGTCAACATCGAAAAGTAAATTGTTCTACTGTAACTGATCTACAAGCTCTACCTGGCAAGGTAGTCAAACTTGTCCACATCAATGCCATTTGTTTTGTTGGCCACAATTTCATAGAGAAAGGACTTGTCTTCTGTACGGCCTTCATATGGCCACTGTGGAGATGAAAGAACAACAGTGGCATTAGACATTGAC
Organism: Lateolabrax maculatus; assembly: GCA_031216445.1. Classification (NCBI taxonomy): domain Eukaryota; kingdom Metazoa; phylum Chordata; class Actinopteri; order Acropomatiformes; family Lateolabracidae; genus Lateolabrax; species Lateolabrax maculatus. The sequence goes on along the minus strand of CM062201.1, from coordinate 16,550,953 downwards.
TGTTGTAGCAATGATGATACTGACTGATTCACATGTGCAGGACTGACCTCATCTGAAGCTGCTTGAGAGTTAGGTGGTCCTACAATCAACTCCTTGATGAAGACCAGGTCCTCTTCCAGCACCAGGCCGTGGTTTGTCATCATCGGCTCCAGATTATTAGATTCCACCAGGTGGTCAAACATTTTTACAGAGGCTTCCTCATGCTGCAAGATACAAAAATTCATTAATATATAAAGCATCTCATGTATTGTATTGAGAATTGAAATGCTTAAACATGACAGGACACAGAATTTGAAAGCTTGTCTATTCACTTACATTTACCAGATGACAAGTCTGTGGCCATAACTTACATAATGATCTAAGGCCTGCTTCTCCCTGCTCCCCCTAAACCAGATCTCTAACCTCTTCACCTTGCCCACTCTCCCCATACATTGAAAGTGAGTTGGTGTGTGTGAAAGGGGAAAACAACATCCAAAACCACAGACAAACCTCTTTTTGGATGATCCCCTTTTCATTAGGAGTTTAATTTGTAGAAACCATGTAAAACCGAGTAACAGAATCTCCAAGATTATTGCAATGTTTTGTTTTTGTTAATTTTACTAAGATTGTGTGTTTAATTAATATTAAATCATTAAATGACATGATATGTCTGGATATCTTCCATTTACACTGCAACATTTCATTTTTTATGTCATTTAATAGCATAAATAATGACTAGACCTACTCTCAAATTTATGTCTGGTACAACATACTTGATATGTCCAAATTTGGGTATGAATTTGTTAACAGAGTAGTATTGTTAAGCTTTGCCCCAAGAATTCCCTGGTCGCCTCCCCTTCAACCTTTCAACTATAACTGGTTTGGACATCCTTTATCACACGTTCATATGCTCTTCTGCTCTTCTGCCTCTCTTGCTTATCTCCACATCAGCCTGTATGGCTGCCTTTTCTCCTTAACTAAACTGAAGAACTGGGGATGGAGCAGTGAAACAGAGAAGACTTGTAACTTCTAAAGTCTGTGCTGTGTTGGCCCTTAGGATTGCCTGGCTAATGTACTAGGCTGCCCGACACTAACAGAACCGAGGCTGTCTTTCCTCACCCGTGTGAACCCGACTCCTTCGGATCACCCCTCCACATACTGTGGTTGCCCCAACAACTGCCCTAAACAATCCCCACCTGACTGGTGTGGGACCTACGACATGCAGTGTTAACAATACACCTGCATTAAAAGCTACATCTACCAGCAATATCTGGTTGAAGACTTCACCTGCCTAAGCACTGAACATTAAGCTGTTTGTGGCCTACTGACAGCTCAGATGGATCACTGAGCTCCATGCTGCCAGCTGTTCAGGTAGTCGCATCCCTAACTCTCTTATCAATAAGTCTAGTGTTGAATTGTATATTACTTAATTTTATTTCACGGTTCGATCACAGTTTGCTTTTGCACCTTTGATTATTAATAATCAGCCTTAGAATGTCTTAACTAAACAAGCCAACGTATTATGATAAAAAATTTCCTTATTCAATACAAGACATGGATATCTTTGTATTCAACTATACATCACATTTTATCTTCTCTCTGTATTCATTATATGTGTGAATATCGTAAATAAATTACCATTCTGACATGACTCTTGACTTGTAATTTTTACACTTTGGTTTTTGTATAAATTAAATCAACAAGATATTCCATGTTAATCAGTGGGATTTTGAGGTGCAGTAGACAGATTTGGTTATGTTTGGCTGTTTCCCCGTTTCTAGTCTTTATCATAACTAATCTATCTGGCTGCTGGCTGTAGTTTAATATTTCGGGAAGTAAAGTAAGTAGTTAGTAAATAGATGAAATGAACTTTGCACTTAAAAGTTGCCTCAGTGAAACGCTAGATCACAACAAGATTTGGCCCAAAGTGGTCAGATGTTTAACAGACGTATATTCAACTCATATAAGTTAGTGCAGCAAAGTTTTTCTTCCATACAAGATCTAATGTGAAGGTCCTCTTTGATACTCTTTCTGAACTTAATCAGACTGAGGTATGTGCAGGTATATATCAAAGATTAATCCATCCAGTATTTTTCCTTGTCAGTTGTGATTTTTGCTCTCAAACAAACAAGCTTGCATTACATTACATTGGCTCTTTTTCATGCCACCTTGACAACTAAACACTGACTTGTTAATATGTCACAGACAACAGAAATAATTGTTTCTTACCTTCCATTTCCTTTCTGGACGTTTTTTGGCAATGAACATTTGATCAAACAGATGAGAAAAGGGCCCATGTCCTAGATATGGATATATATATATATAAGTTAAACAAATGATGATTGTGTGTGAACTGTATATATAGTGAGCCATTTGTGATTATATCTTATCAGGCCTGTTTTAGTTGAAACAGGCGAGTATTACAGACAGTTCTTTACTCTTAATTCGCCCCATTTGTGAGAGTTTTTAAACAGATGTTTTAATATAGTTTTGTGTTCAAGTGTAGGCACTGGCATGCGAGGAAAAAAAATGCTTCAAGGCACCACTGAGTGATTGATAATACGGTTGTGTGGTATGTTAAAATGTTCCTACCGGCCACCATCAGCCCAATAACTGGCGATTGCTGCTGGTGTGTGTGTTTGTGGGTAACAGTAGCTCCCCAAACAAAGTCTGTCCATGAGCTGCGGATCTCTTTGGATGCAGACCATTACATTAGCAAAAAAAAATGACAAAAAATCGGCCAATATCTGTGGTGGACGATATATTCGTCCAAACTCCCAACCCCAATTGATATACAAATCATTTTTGGTATGAAGTGCATGCGACAATGACACGTTTGTACTGAATATCATCCTATAAAGATCAGTGGCCGATAGATCTGGGTGTCCCTAGTTCTAATTGGCAGTAGATTACTACTGAAATGAGACCAGAAGTTTTGTTAAGAAGAGAAACATACATTGTACATCATGTGAAAATGTGAACCATTGCAGACATTGTTTTTATTTTCTGCTTTCATGAGGGACTAGCCTTTAATTATTAATGCCTGCGGCACCGCTGGTCATTAGATCAACAGCGGCTTTTATTTGACCATTTCTGGATAGTTTCACTTTCATTTTCACTCTTAATCACAACCAGCAATTACCATTTAAAACCTATCACATATTGTAGTGAAAAGGTCTGTATCACTCACCCAGGTCGTGGCAAAGACCAGCAATCTTCACACAAAGGATGTCTCTCTCAGTGATGCCAAGTTCTGGCTGCATTGTACTCAGAGCTTGTACAAGCTGTCCTGCTATGTGCTCCACCCTTTACCACCACATACAGCACACACACACACACACACACACACACACACACACACACACACATATAAAAACCCAACCCATTTCACATTATTGCATGAGTATCTTGCTGCAAAACTGTAAATATGAACTTTTATTATACCTATACTAAGGTATGGAATGTGTTTACTTTGGTTTTATTGCTTTTATTAGGTGTAGCTTAATTTGAATTGTGATTAGCTTAAGACACATAGCTGTGTCTACCTGTAAACATACGGACATACCCAATCGAGTGTTCAAAGCGGTTGTGGGACGCTCCGGGGTACACATAGTAGGCCCCTCCAAGCTGCTTGATGTTTCGAAGTCTCTGGAACTGAGGCGTGTCAATGATTTTGATGAGAAGTGGGTGTAACTCCATATGCCCATGGATGGGATCATTAAACACCTTGTGGAAAACAACAGAACAAAAATCCTAATCACCCAAAAGAGTACCAGTATAACCAGCTCAAGTTCTCCTGACAGCTCTGCGAGCTACTCGTTCATTTCATTCTGCAATTTCTCTCATTTTCATTTTTTCCAACCTCTTCTTCCAGAAAAGGAGGGTGATGTAGGATTAGGTACATGATTTATTACCTTGCTTTTCATCTGCCAGAGCTTCCTGATACTGTGCAGGATTGTCAGACGGTCAACACTAGGCCTATAGAAAATAATGACAATAAAAAAGAAATACAGAAGAGCATAACAGGGAATGAATTGAAAATAGAAATGCGAGGTGGTAAACCTCAAAGAAATCCAGTAAGGTTGTTGTCATTGCACCAAATTAGTTGTACCATTTCAGAGAAATTTGCTTTGAACACACTTCCTCCTATCCAGGATTTGTCACGATCTGTTCCTTTTTGCTTTTCTTTTGTCACATTCTAGCCCCAGCTATCTGTGTCACTGTTTTTCCCACGTCTGCACACTGCCCCTGTACTGACCATGGACTCTTTCGCTGTTCCCCTCACCTGCCACCCCCTTACCTTCCACCAGAAGGCCTCAGCCTTTCCCTCCTTTCCCCATCACCTGACTTTCCCATCACCTGACTGCCCCACCCATCTAAACACCTGTCTCCACTCCTTCCTCATCAGTCCAACTCCCTTCACCTGTTCACTCACATGCCTGTGATCACTAATCAGCCACTTAAATATACCAATATAGTTTCTTTGTTTTAGTTGTCAGATACTTATCTCTGTTGTCTGCTCTGTGTTCCCTTGTGCCTTGTTTCTGGATTCCCTGTTACTTGATTATTCACCAACCTGCTTTGAGCTCTGTCTTTTGTCATTTTGGATTTTCTGTTTGCCTCAGCACCCCTCAAGTTTTTGTCACACCTTTTTTGTTGGAATGAACTCCTTGTATTATACCTGCCAGTCTCCACTTCTTTCCTCTCTGCGATTAGGTCTTACCCCTGCTAACCTGCTACTCTCCGTGACAGGATTCTTATAATTTTTAGACATTGCAACTTAGTTTAACACTCACGTTATGCCCATTTCCTCCAGATCTGTGTCCATGAGAGATAGCATCCTGTTACTTGTGATGTTTTTCTCTGGGAAAAGAGGAAACAGTTCATAGAAGTCCTGTAATTTATGTTATTCATTATGACAAGTTACAAGATATTAGCTTCCATGCCTCACAACACAGAAGGATAGGGAAAGCCCTGAGTTAAACAGACATTAACTGGCTAACATACTTAGGCTTTTCATGATATGAAAAATAAATTGAATCTACCAAACCAGAAAACCAACCTCTAAATGTATCTTCCCATTTTCCATGTCCTCCTTTTTGCAAGTACTGACACCATTCCTTTACTCCCCATTGCTCAAAGTTGAACAGCGACTCCATTGACGATGTCTTCTTTAGTGTTTTGAAGCTGTCAGAGGTTGGAGCTGCGTCTAACCGATGTTTTCGATGTTGATCTGTCAAGCCGTAGATATATCAGGATAGTCACACAAATAATGTTGTACAGCTGATCAGGGCAGACCTGAACAAATGACACCCAGTGTTTGAACGATGCCCTGCTTTTATGTCTCCACGACAACTATCTATCTACCTACCTATCTGCTGTCATAGTGAACATTTGGCAACCATAACAACAACAAACAAAACTGGCTGCCCTTATTTGTATTGGAGGAAATGTTATTGCCGCCTGCGTTAAGTTCACTGGCAATGTTTTTTTAAAATATGGAAAGTGTGATATTCTTATAACTTATGAAAAGTAAAGAAAATTTTGAGAACGTAAAAGGTTGGGTTGTATGTTCGGGTGTACAAAGCAAACTCCCCCCATACTTTTTGCTTCAATCATACACCCACTGGCCTTTGTAGAACATAAAAATGACCTTACTGGTATCACAGGAAAACAATATCACCCATAAAACTGGTACCAAATATGTGATATTATTCCTGCTGAACCCTCGTGAATCACTTAATCACGTCATCAACTCCATATCTGTTGTTTGAGACTGCTCAATAAAATGGGCATGCTGTATCTCTGAAAGCACTTGAGTTTGACACTGGGTTCTGGGGTTCTCATTCTGTGTCCCAAATTTGGTCAACATAAGTCTACTGAAAAACTTGCTTATAGTTAAGGAACATTTGTGATATCAGTTAAATATAGAAAAGTAAATGCTGTGCTGACCTTTTTCATATTCAACCAAGACAACGATCTTTCCCTGATCTTCACCAAGTACTCTGAGTTGCCTTAACATCATCATAAAAATGCTAATCATGCTGTAGTTACCAGCAAGAGAAACCAAATAAATGTAGACAAACCAGTCATAGAAGACTCAAACAATAGCCACACTTCTTTTAAAGACCCACATGACATAACGCAGCCATACCTTTAATTGATGATACTGACATTTAGAAGTAAGGGTTAAGGTTAGGGTTAGGTGTAATGTAATTCTGTTCCATTAATTTATCATTGTAATTTAATGGTACAGATGTTGGGATAGCATTATCAGCGGTACTGCAACTAGTTACCCACCAAGACACAAATAGTCTATTAGTCGCGTAGTTGAAGTGGAGGCCGAGGAAGAGCGGGCCAGTGTCATTTTAGGCCACATTAAGTTTCCTACAAAAGTATTAGACAAAGCAATTCATTTTCAGGTGTTTTTAAGGAAACTGTTGTAATTGGTTGTTGATGACAGCACTCTCGGATAGGAAATAATATTATATTAATATCTGGTTGAAGACTTCACCTGCCTGAGTGCTGAACATTAAGCTGTTTGTGGCCTACTGACAGCTCAGATGAATCACTGAGCTCCATGCCGCCAGCTGTTCAGGTAGTTGCATCCCTAACTCTCTTATCAATAAGCCTAGAGTTGAATTGTATATTCCTTCATTTAATCTCACGGTTCGATCACGGTTTACTTTTGCACCTTTGATTATTAATAATCAGCCTTAGAATGTCTTAACTAAACAAGCCAACATATTATGATAAAGAATTTCTTTATTCATTATAAGACATGGATATCTTTGTATTCAACTATACATCACATTTTATCTTCTCTCTGTATTCATTATATGTGTGAATATCGTAAATAAATTACCATTCTGACATGACTCTTGACTAAATTTTTACACTTTGGTTTTTGTATAAATTAAATCAACAAGATATTCCATGTTAATCAGTGGGATTTTGAGGTGCAGTAGACAGATTTGGTTATGTTTGGCTGTTTCCCCGTTTCTAGTCTTTATCATAACTAATCTATCTGGCTGCTGGCTGTAGTTTAATATTTCGGGAAGTAAAGTAAGTAGTTAGTAAATAGATGAAATGAACTTTGCACTTAAAAGTTGCCTCAGTGAAACGCAAAATCACAACAAGATTTGGCCCAAAGTGGTCAGATGTTTAACAGACGTATATTCAACTCATATAAGTTAGTGCAGCAAAGTTTTTCCTCCATACAAGATCTAATGTGAAGGTCCTCTTTGATACTCTTTCTGAACTTAATCAGACTGAGGTATGTGCAGGTATATATCAAAGATTAATCCATCAAGTATTTTTCCTTGTCAGTTGTGATTTTTGCTCTCAAACAAACAAGCTTGCATTACATTACATTGGCTCTTTTTCATGCCACCTTGACAACTAAACACTGACTTGATCATATGTCACAGACAACAGAAATAATTGTTTCTTACCTTCCATTTCCTTTCTGGACGTTTTTTGGCAATGAACATTCGATCAAACAGATGAGAAAAGGGCCCATGTCCTAGATATGGATATATATATATATATATATATATATATATATATATATATATATATATAAGTTAAACAAATGATGATTGTGTGTGAACTGTATATATAGTGAGCCATTTGTGATTATATCTTATCAGGCCTGTTTTAGTTGAAACAGGCGAGTATTAGAGACAGCTCTTTACTCTTAATTCGCCCCATTTAATCATATCTTTATAATAATAACATGATGTAATCTTCTCCCATTTGCTGAATGAAAGAGTCACTTTTGGTTCGTACAAACATGTGCAACACTGTGAATGCCTTCCTGAAGAGACTGTCAGAAAATGTGCGCCACCGTATATTTAAACTATTATCGCATCTTGCCCCTCTCTCAGAAGGCGGGCTTTTCAGCTTTTCAAAGTGGCTTTTAATGGTCAGTTTGACTGCTTTGTAGTGTTATTGGGATATCAACCAGGTGGCACCGTAACTTATGCTATAAATGTTGTCTGACTGCACAGGGACTATTTCTCTACACTACTCACATGCATGTGTGCTCTCAGCCACATGAACAAGAATGTTTAATCACAGATGTGTATTACTAGTTTGCCTTCAGGGCTATATAAATGATTTCATTAGCAAGGTTTTTTGGAAGTATTGGGCATACAAATATATAAATGAGACTTAGATTATACTACACGAGTTGTGTGAGAGTTTTTAAACAGATGTTTTAATAGTACTGACACCATTCCTTTACTCCCCATTGCTCAAAGTTGAACAGCGACTCCATTGACGATGTCTTCTTTAGTGTTTTGAAGCTGTCAGAGGTTGGAGCTGCGTCTAACCGATGTTTTCGATGTTGATCTGTCAAGCCGTAGATATATCAGGATAGTCACACAAATAATGTTGTACAGCTGATCAGGGCAGACCTGAACAAATGACACCCAGTGTTTGAACGATGCCCTGCTTTTATGTCTCCACGACAACTATCTGTCTACCTACCTATCTGCTGTCATAGTGAACATTTGGCAACCATAACAACAACAAACAAAACTGGCTGCCCTTATTTGTTTAGGAGGAAATGTTATTTCTGCCTGCGTTAAGTTCACTGGCAATGTTTTTTTAAAATATGGAAAGTGTGATATTCTTATAACTTATGAAAAGTAAAGAAAATTTTGAGAACGTAAAAGGTTGGGTTGTATGTTCGGGTGTACAAAGCAAACTCCCCCCATACTTTTTGCTTTAATCATACACCCACTGGCCTTTGTAGAACATAAAAATGACCTTACTGGTATCACAGGAAAACAATATGACCCATAAAACTGGTACCAAATATGTGATATTATTCCTGCAGAACCCTCGTGAATCACTTAATCACGTCATCAACTCCATATCTGTTGTTTGAGACTGCTCAATAAAATGGGCATGCTGTATCTCTGAAAGCACTTGAGTTTGACACTGGGTTCTGGGGTTCTCATTCTGTGTCCCAAATTTGGTCAACATAAGTCTACTGAAAAACTTGCTTATAGTTAGGGAACATTTGTGATATCAGTTAAATGTAGAAAAGTAAATACTGTGCTGACCTTTTTCATATTCAACCAAGACCACGATCTTCCCCTGATCAGATGTGTGGAATTCATTTTACTCTTGGGTAATATGTTTGTGAATGAAACTCACCCACAAATGGAGCAAAACATGGGGCCTTGTATAGCAATTTAGGGACATTGATTATGCTACACTGTCTATGTCGACTGAACATGTAACAAAACATTTGTCTTTGTCATAACTATTTTGACAATAAGATTGTCTGTGTAGATTGATCACAAGACAAAACATTAAGCTGTGTCAAATCAACTTTAAATTGTACTTCTGTCATCTTACATACCAAATATGTGATATTATTCCTGCAGAAACCTCGTGAGTTACTTAATCACGTCATCAACTCCATATCCGTTGTTTGAGACTGCTCAATAAAATTGGCATGCTGTATCTCTGAAAGCACTTGAGTTTGACACTGGGGACTGGGGTTCTCATTTTGTGTCCCAAATTTGGTTAACATAAGTCTACTGAAAAACTTGCTTATAGTTAGGGAATATTTGTGATATCAGTTAAATATAGAAAAGTAAATGCTGTGCTGACCTTTTTCATATTCAACCAAGACAACGATCTTTCCCTGATCTTCACCAAGTACTCTGAGTTGCCTTAACATCATCATAAAAATGCTGATCATGCTGTAGTTACCAGCAAGAGAAACCAAATAAATGTAGACAAACCAGTCATAGAAGACTCAAACAATAGCCACACTTCTTTTGAAGACCACCATGACATACCGCAGCCATACCTTTAATTGATGATACTGACATTTAGAAGTAAGGGTTAAGGTTAGGGTTAGGTGTAATGTAATTCTGTTCCATTAATTTATCATTGTAATTTAATGGTACAGATGTTGGGATAGCATTATCAGCAGTACTGCAACTAGTTACCCACCAAGACACAAATAGTCTATTAGTCGCGTAGTTGAAGTGGAGGCCGAGGAAGAGCGGACCAGTGTCATTTTAGGCCACATTAAGTTTCCTACAAAAGTATTAGACAAAGCAATTCATTTTCAGGTGTTTTTAAGGAAACTGTCGTAATTGGTTGTTGATGATGTGCCATACAGAGCCATCAGTGGGTTGATATACTTACATTATTATTATTTACATGTTCAACATTACTTGCATTTAGTACAGCTCATGTTTAGAGTGTGGTGAAAATTGTCTTTGTGTTTTCTGATCAGGAAAGGTTAGTTTGTTGTTTGAGAAATGTGGTTATCTAGCAGTATGCAGTGTCTAACTCTGACCAGCAGAGGGCGCGTTCGCTACACTGTGTGTTCAGGGACAAGGGAAGTCTCGCGTGAATACGTTCAGAGAACGAGAACACACACTTGAGTGCGAAGATGTGTGTGGCGAACTGTGATAATAAAATACATATTTTTGCTCTTTGCAGGTAAGAAGGGAGAGTTGGAATTGTGTAATTGATGGGTGAATATGTTATGTGTGAGTTTATGGTCCCGGTTGGATTTTATGTAGTATTGTTCATGAACGTTACTGGTTCAGCAAACATAACGGCCCGGTAATATGCTAGCCAGTAGTTAGCACTGGTTGCCTAGTTACCGCGAGCAAGCGTGAGGCGGGAGAGTTGAACTATGAGCCGGTCTAAAGAGCCCGGACTGCTCGTGTATAGTTCATAGATAAATAAATAAGTTAAAATAGATACATAATTGATATTGAATGTACAAGATGAAACTGGTCTGGAATAGCAATGTAACAGACATGATTATTGTTTGGATGTTGGTGCAGATGTTCATAATTTTTTCGGTGTTAGAATGTGAATACGTTCAGAGAACGAAAACACACACTTGAGTGTGAAGATGTGTGTGTGGAAAACACACACTTGAGTGTGAAGAAGTAAATGTGTAGTGGAGGGCAACTTCAATCTGTACCACGCTACATAGACAGCACTCTCGGATAGGAAATAATACTATATTAATATCTGGTTGAAGACTTCACCTGCCTAAGTGCTGAACATTAAGCTGTTTGTGGCCTACTGACAGCTCAGATGGATCACTGAGCTCCATGCTGCCAGCTGTTCAGGTAGTAGCATCCCTAACTCTCTTATCAATAAGCCTAGTGTTGAATTGTATATGCCTTCATTTAATGTCACGGTTCGATCACGGTTTACTTTTGCACCTTCTGGTTTCGGAGTGTCTGCTGTTGCTACAGCTCTGCTAACGAGTGGGCTAAGAGACTTTGCGGCAAGCCGCCGCTTGCCCGACGTCCTTTCTGTGTGCCTCCTGTTGTAACTGCTGGCCGGAAAATAAAAGTTCTTCACTTACCGATCCCTGGGTCCTATGTGCTGCATTTGGGTCCTTACACCACCTGTTACAGAAACATACATTGTACATCATGTGAAAATGTGAACCATTGCGCACATTGTTTTTATTTTCTGCTTTCATGAGGGACTAGCCTTTAATTATTATTGCCTGCGGCACCGCTGGTCATTAGATCAACAGCGGCTTTTATTTGACCATTTCTGGATAGTTTCACTTTCATTTTCACTCTTAATCACAACCAGCAATTACCATTTAAAACCTATCACATATTGTAGTGAAAAGGTGTGTATCACTCACCCAGGTCGTGGCAAAGACCAGCAATCTTCACACAGAGGATGTCTCTCTCAGTGATGCCAAGTTCCGGCTGCACTGTACTCAGAGCTTGTACAAGCTGTCCTGCTAAGTGCTCCACCCTTTACCACCACATACAGCACACACACACACACACACACACCCACATAAAAACCCAAACCATTTCACATTATTGCTTGAGTATCTTGCTGCAAAATTGTAAATATGAACTTTTATTATACCTATACCAAGGTATGGAGTGTGTTTACTTTGGTTTTATTGCTTTTATTAGGTGTAGCTTAATTTGAATTGTGATTAGCTTAAGACAGGTTTAGGTACATGATATATTACCTTGCTTTTCATCTGCCAGAGCTTCCTGATACTGTGCAGGATTTTCAGGTGGTCACCACTAGGCCTATAGAAAATAATGACAACAAAAAAGAAATACAGAAGAGCATAACAGGGAATGAATTGAAAAGAGAAATGCGAGGTGGTAAACCTCAAAGAAATCCAGTAAGGTTGTTGTCATTGCACCAAATTAGTTGTACCATTTTAAAGAAATTTGGTTTGAACACACTATCCAGGATTTGTCACGATCTGTTCCTTTTTGCTTTTCTGTTGTCACGTTCTAGCCCCAGCTATCTGTGTCACTGTTTTTCCCACGTCTGCACACTGCCCATGTACTGACCATGGACTCTTTCGCTTTTCCCCTCACCTGCCACCCCCTTACCTTCCACCAGATGCCCTCAGCCTTTCCCTCCTTTCCCCATCACCTGACTTTCCCATCACCTGACTGCCCCACCCATCTAAACACCTGTCTCCACTCCTCATCAGCCTACTCCTCTCTCTGCCTGTCAGCCACTCCTTCCTCATCAGTCCAACTCCCTTCACCTGTTCACTCACCTGCCTCTGATCACTAATCAGCCACTTACATATACCGATCTAGTTTCTTTGTTTTAGTTGTCAGATACTTATCTCTGTTGTCTGTGCTGTGTTTCCTTGTGCCTTGTTTCTGGATTCCCTGTTACCTGATTATTCACCAGCCTGCTTTGGACTTTGTCTTTTGTCATTTTGGATTTTCTGTTTGTTACAAGATATTAGCTTCCATGCCTCACAACACAGAAGGATAGGGAAAGCCCTGAGTTAAAGCAGACATTAACTGGCTAACTTATTTAGGCCTTTCATGATATGAAAAATAAATGGAATCTACCAAGCCAGAAATCCAGCCTCTAAATGTATCTTCCCATTCTCCATGTCCTTCTTGTTGCAAGTACTGACACCATTCCTCTACTCCCCATTGCACGGCGACTCCGTTGACGATGTCTTCTTTAGCATTTTGAAGCTGTCAGAGGTTGGAGCTGCGTCTAACGGACGTTTTCGATGTTGATCTGTCAAGCTGTAGATATCAGGATAGTCACACAAATAATGTTTAGCCTGCTTGCTTTTTGTAGTTGTAAATAGAACTTTCCCCCTATTGTAGCAATCTACAGATTGAAAGGAAACAACAGGGAAGTGAAGGGGGAGACAAAGAGAGAGAGATTCCCTTCATCCCAGCATCCCTATACTCAGCCTGAAGAGCAAGCCCTACAAGCGGCCCTGCTGGCTGACTCTAAGGGGAAATTTCTGGACACAAACAAGCAAGAAAGTGTTGCCTAAATGCTGCAGCACCACAGGTCAGGCAATGAAGTTGTTAAAAAAGGAGCCCTCAATACCTGTGTGATCCACACAGAAACAAATTACCTGCACAGCCTCCGTAAGGACAGTGCTGAGGAAGTATTAACCCAATGTAAAGAAACCTATTTGTAACTTTGGAAAGAAGGAACTAAAAGCCAAAGTAGATAGAAAGCAGAGGCAGATCCTAACCAAGTACAGGCTTAGTGATCACAAATTGGAAATCGAAAAAAAGGACACACACACACACACACACACACAGAGTTTAATGTGAAATAGTGAAAATGTGAAGCATTGCGCAAATTTTTTTATTATCTGCATATTATTGCATGAGTATCTTGCTGCAAAACTGTAAATATGAACTTTTATTATACCTATACTAAGGTATGGAATGTGTTTACTTTGGTTTTATTGCTTTTATTAGGTGTAGCTGACTGTGTGTGTGATGTGATCTGACACACTGTCAACATGTTCCTGCTCGTTGAACAGCCGTCTTGATAAATGACTCCGTTATCTGCGGAGGTGACGGGCGCGTGTCGCCGTCTCTCCGCACAAACACAGACCCGAACAGGTAACGTTCACACAAGCACTCTTTAATGTCGGCCCCACGCACAGCAACACCAACACCACCGGAGAACCCTCTCTGTGTCCCCGGTGTGTGTGTGTGTGTGTGAGACCAAGAGCTCCAGCTTTTACTGCTGAACAACAACAAGCAGAATTAGTAACACTATCAGCCCCCGCAGCTGAGCACAGACCAGCCCCACTAAGTCAGAATTATGAGATCCTAAGTCATAATTATGACTCACAGGATGGCTATTTTTTTCTTCACAGTGGCGCAAATGGGCTTCTATAGAGATGAGCTTTTGCCCTAAAATGCGAATGCCCCTAAAAAAAATAAATAAACACAGCATGGTGTTCAGTGGGCCCCGGTGGTCAGAATGCTACAACTCACTGACTGTGCTGTAGGTGTGTATTTTAGTTAGGTTCATCGCTTGGTTTAACAACACAGTTTGTTTGCACCTCTGTCATCCAAAGACAAATCATTGTGCCATGATGTACGTGAAGACACCTGTTTGCTGATCAGTAAAGAAACATGCGTAAAGTAAGAGTATCCCTGTGTTTGTGTCACATGTAGAGATAAACATACAGTGGGAACGGAAAGTATTCAGACCCCTTTCAATTTTTCACTCTTTGTTTCATTTCAACCATTTGCTAAAATCAAAAAAAGTTAACTTTATTTCTCATTAATGTACACTCAGCACCCCATCTTGAAAACCCAGAAATGTAAAAATTTTTGCAAATTTATTAAAAAAGAAAAACTGAAATATCACATGGTCATAAGTATTCAGACCCTTTGCTCAGTATTGAGTAGAAGCACCCTTTTGAGCTAGTACAGCCATGAGTCTTCTTGGGAATGATGCAACATGTTTTTCACACCTGGATTTGGGGATCCTCTGCCATTCTTCCTTGCAGATCCTCTCCAGTTCTGTCAGGTTGGATGGTGAACGTTGGTGGACAGCCATTTTCAGGTCTCTCCAGAGATGCTCAATTGGGTTTAGGTCAGGGCTCTGGCTGGGCCAGTCAAGAATGGTCACAGAGTTGTTCCGAAGCCACTCCTTTGTTATTTTAGCTGTGTGCTTGGGGTCATTGTCTTGTTGGAAGGTGAACCTTCGGCCCAGTCTGAGGTCCTAAGCACTCTGGAAGAGGTTTTGTCATGATCTGTTTGTCACTTCTGCTCACTGCCTGGACTCTTGCTTTGTTCCCCTCACCTGCCATTCCCTCACCTTCCACCAGATGCCCTCTGACTTTCCTTCCTTCCCCATCACCTGATTGCCCCACCCATCTACACACGTCTCCACTCTTCTCTCAGCCACTCCCTCCTCATCAGCCTCACTCCTTTCACCTGCTAGTTCATTTTCCTTGTTGGGTGTCAGATCCTTTTGTGTGTGTCTTGTTCCTGGTGAGTTGTCTCTTGTTTCCTGGTTCCTGTTCCTGTTCCTTGGTTCCATGTTTTTGTGTCAGTTCTGGACGCCCGGCTACCGGATTATTCACCTGCCTGTTTTGGACTTATCTGTTTTCCCTGTCACCCATTTTGGTCACCTGCCTGCTCTGGACTCTGTTACCTTGTCGTGTGTGAATAAACTCCTGTCAGCATACCTGCCGGTCTCCTCTCCTCTCTACGCTTGGGTCCAACCCCTGCCAACCGGCTACGCGCTGTGACAGGTTTTCTTCCAGGATCTCTCTGTACTTGGCCGCATTCATCTTTCCTTCAATTGCAACCAGTCATCCTGTCCCTGTAGTTGAAAAACACCCCCATAGCATGATGCTGCCACCACCATGTTTCACTGTTGGGATTGTATTGGGCAGGTGATGAGCAGTGCCTGGTTTTCTCCACACATACCGCTTAGAATTAACGCCAAAAAGTTCAATCTTTGTCTCATCAGACCAGAGAATCTTATTTCTCATAGTCTGGGAGTCCTTCGTGTGTTTTTTGGCAAACTCTGCGGGCTTTCATATGTCTTGCACTGAGGAGAGGCTTCCGTCGGGCCACTCTGCCATAAAGCCCCGACTGGTGGAGGGCTGCAGTGATCGTTGACTTTGTGGAACTTTCTCCCATCTCCCCACTGCATCTCTGGAGCTCAGCCACAGTGATCTTTGGGTTCTTCTTTACCTCTCTCACCAAGGCTCTTCTCCCACGATTGCTCAGTTTGGCTGGACGGCCAGGTCTAGGAAGAGTTCTGGTCGTCCCAAACTTCTTCCATTTAAGGATTATGGAGGCCACTGTGCTCTTAGGAACCTTGAGTGCTGCAGAAATTCTTTTGTAACCTTGGCCAGATCTGTGCCTTGCCACAGTTCTGTCTCTGAGCTCCTTGGGCAGTTCCTTCGACCTCATGATTCTCATTTACTCTGACATGCACTGTGAGCTGTAAAGTCTTATATAGACAGGTGTGTGCCTTTCCTAATCAAGTCCAATCAGTTTAATTAAACACATTTGGACTCCAGTGAAGGAGTAGAACCATCTCAAAGAGGATCAGAAGAAATGGACAGCATGTGAGTTAAATATGAGTGTCACAGCAAAGGGTCTGAATACTTATGACCATGTGATATTTCAGTTTTTCTTTTTTAATAAATTTGCAAAAAATTTTTTCTGTCAAGATGGGGTGTACATTATTGAGAAATAAAATTAACTTTTTTCGATTTTAGCAAATGGCTGCAATGAAACAAAGAGTGAAAAATTTAAAGGGGTCTGAATACTTTCCGTACCCACTGTATACTGTACATTGCATCATAAAAATTAAAGTTCATTAAAGTTGAGCAGTGTCTCCACTCTTGGGCCACAACTGAAAAAAAAATTAGTGTATGAGTTCCCCTGGTGTTGGACAAGTTCAACTGCACGAAAACACACAACAAAAAGCTTTATTTCAATTAGAGCAGGCACAATCTGGTATCAACTAATCTCAATAGGAGTACAGCTGAAAGGTTATAAAAACCTTTGGTAAATTTCTCTTTACAGCCCTATTACTGATTTATTAGAATATATTCAAGTTCACACAATTATCAAAACACAACTATACACAACTATGATTACAGTGAGAAAATAGTGATATATAATTATATTATTTAATTATCATTTCATACAGATAGATGCAGTACAAAATGCTTCCCAAGAGCCTGTTTCTGAAAGGTAGAATCATTCAAAACAAAAATGAAACAACAAGATAAAATAAAAGATGCTACCAATAAAAGACTGAATATGAAAACAGTTTAAAATAAATAAATAAATGAACAGTGAATAAGTAAAGATCACTGCAGTAGGTGAGGAAAGATACAGTAAAATAACCAAGTTGGAACCACAACAACCATCAAAACAACCTCTTATCAAACGTCACTCAAAGTCAAAATAATATCTAATCAGATTTCCACATTAATTCACATGATTAACATCAAGCACCACTAAATATTTGAAATCCCTAAATCACAATTTAAATGTTTACTTTAAATGACAGACTCCATTACACATGTTGCCAGTGCTTTACAGCTTGCCCCAATCATAAGGAACACAAAGAGAAGAGCTGATTAAAATTGATTGATATGTTTATAATATTGAACGGGCCTCTAAAAGAGTACATGCCCTCGATATGTTATAATGTATTCTCATTTGTACCCATTTATAGAATACATCACTTTGTTTTGGAGAGAACTGGTGTCAAGCACTACAGTGTCCTCATTAACATACTCATCTTATATAACATTTTAATAATTTCTAATCATAAAGAACCAATTAGTTTCAGGAAGTGTTTGCTATTGTTTTTTCAGTTTTGATCTCCATCTTCCAAAACTTTTGAGGATTTTTAATTGTTTTGGATATTTTCCTCAGAGAGCTCCGGAGTTACTGTGTCTCCATCCTGCATGTAAATAAAGAGAGCACAGACAAGTGCATCAGCATTAACAAGAGCAGTGCAGACTGAGAGATGGGATACTGAAGCAGGGCACTAGACTGCAATGGAGCTGAAATGATTAGTCAATCAATAGAAAATGAATCAGGATTTTCTGCTTCTTTTGTTTTATTTGATAGTAAGTTGATAATTTGGGGTTTTGGACTGTTGGTCTGAAAAAACAAGCTCTTTGAAGGAAGAGGAAGAGGAAATACTGAAGTCATGAGTTACCCCCAAACCATCTACACAATCATTTTTCTAACAAGTAGAAGCAGATACATTATTATTATTATTATTATTATTATTATTATTATGTAAACTCCTGGAAAGAATGTCATTAATTATAAAGCACATGATGTGACATGAAAATGAATGGTGACCCCGAATACAACAAATGATGAGGAAAAACTATATTGTTTATATATTGTATAATATGTTTCCAATGGGTCAATTATTGCCTGTAAAAGATAGCACATTTCGAATTAAATGGTAAATCGTATCCAAAAGCACGCGTGGGGGCTTTTTAGAGAATAGTTTTGCTTGTGATGCATAGTTTTGCTCCATGCTGGAATGGACAACATTAAAATGTTTTTATCGGTGGATATTAATCATTGCACAAGAAAACAAACACAAGAAACAGAAGCCATTTTGTGACAGCTGGTGTAACTGTTGTCGTTGATCTTGTGTTAACTTGACGCTAACGCTCTTGAACATATTTTGTTATTTGTTATTTTGATCCCAAGTAAAACACCTTGCATCCGGTACATTATTTGCTGCTTGCAGTTAACTTGACGCAGGGTGGCACGCAGAGGGCGGAGACAAATATGGAGCAGCGAATGAGGCCAGAGGGTTGACGCCAAAATCCCGGATTATGTTCAGTGAGGACCATGTAGGAAATGCAAAGCCGGCGTTTTTAAAACTGCTTATTGAAATTAAAGTGTAGGTGTAAGCTTGACGGGACGCGAATCGGACGGTAAGTTATCCGCTACCCCGACCTGCAGCCTCCACTTCAGCACATATGACACCAGACATTATTTGTGTAGTGTAGGAGCAGTGGATTAGGTTAGATGGGAGGTGTTATCCTGGTACAGCCATGTAGTTACTTTTTAATTGCCCAAAAACAAAACATACATACTACAACCCCTAACATTAGACCCCTTGATTCAGATAAAGGGAAACTACAAACAAACAAACAAACAAACAAACAAAGGGTACAACAGACACAAAAAGGTCAAAGAACAAGAGGAAGATAATGCAAGTAGCCTATAGTGGGCAATATGGACAAAATCTTCATGGTATATGTGATTTTGTATCACAATATCAATACAGTATATTGCGATATGACAGAGAAATTGTTTATAGATAAAATAACCAGTGAATTAAATACCTGACATGTGAAAACAAGAAAGCAGTGATTGTTTAATACTACCCGCGATATTAAAGGGAAAGTGCTCATGGTATAAACAGTATGGCAGACAAATATAACTGCACAAAGACACACAACAAAGAGCTTTATCTCAAATAGAGCAGGCACAATTTGTTATCAGTCCGTCTCAATAGGAGTACAGTCGAAAGGTTTGTCGTGGAAACTGAAATCTCAGTTCTTGTCTAGTGCAGATGAGAGTTGGTAATTAAATACAAAATGACACAATATTCAACCTTTAGTAGATCTTTATTGCTTGCAAGCAAGAGCCATCATTTGTTGCACAGATATGACTGAAGACAGGCAGTCTCTCATCAGTTCTTTTACAATCAAAAGGATTCACATGATCTCACCCAAGAAGTTCATTCTGACCTTGTCTTTATCTTAGTTCTTCTCTTACCATGCCTTTCCCTGTTTCAAAAAGGTTCGCCACCTGCCCCGACTCCCTAACTCCCCACACATTGGCAAACACTTTCTCAGAACCATGTGAAAATACAACAATTATATTCTTTGTTTACAGAACTATGCATCAACTTCTTTCAGGACACTCACGACAACCTATTTTTTTTTTAATATCAATCTGATCTTATTGGAAAACACATCCTTATACCAAGAATTTCCCTTACAGGTTCTAATAACCTTTCTAATAACCCCGTTACTTAAAGAATATAATATATTTTCACACAATTAGCAAAACACAATGATACCCAAAGTTTGTGTTCCCCACATTCATACATATGATTACATCAAAGGAAGCAAATCGAGCTATATAGTATGATTACAGTGAGAAATAGTGATATAGTTATATTATTGAATTATTAAATTGCTTCCCAAGAGCCTGTTTCAAAAGGTAGAATCATTCAAAACAAAAAACGGAAAAACAAGGTAAAATAAAAGATGCTACCAATAAAAGACTGAATATGAAAACAGTTTAAAATAAATAAATAAATGAACAGCGAATAAGTAAAGATCACTGCAGTAGGTGAGGAAAGATACAGTAAAATAACCAAGTTGGAACCACAACAACCATCAAACCCAAATAATATCTAATCAGATTTCCACATTAATTCACATGATTAACATCAAGCACCACTAAATATTTGAAATCCCTAAATCACAATTTAAATGTTCACTTTAAATGACAGACTCCACTGCACATGTTGCCAGTGCTTTACAGCGTGCCCCAATCATAAGGAACACAAAGAGAAGAGCTATATGTCCTGAATATGTTAATGTGTTCTCATTTGTACCCATTTATAGAGTACATCACTTTTTTTTTGAGAAAAATAGTGTCAAGTACTACAGTGTGCTCATTAACATACTCATTTTATAGAAAATTTTAACAATTTCATAATGAACCAATTAGGATCAGGAAGTGTTTGCTTTTGTTTTTTCAGTTTTGATCTCCATCTTCCAAAACTTTTAAGGATTTTTATTTGTTTTGGATATTTTCCTCAGGGAGCTCCGGTGTTACTGTGTCTCCATCCTGCATGTAAATAAGAGAGCACAGACAAGTGCATCAGCGTTAACAAGAGCCGTGCAGAGTGAGAGATGCATTACTGAAGCAGGGCACTAGACTGCACTGGAGGTGAAAGGATTAGTTGAGCAATAGAAAATTAATCAGGATTTGCTGCTGCTTTTGTTTTATGTGATAGTAAATTGATAATTTGTGGTTTTGGACTTTGAAATGTACACATCTCGTCTTTGACCCTCCTACAGTATCCTATATTCAACAGCCTAAATCTAAACCTACCTGACGCCTTGGAAAGCCCATATCTTTGTACCACTGGTCAAAGAGCTTCTTGGCAGTTTTCAGACTCTGGTCATCAGTCTTCTTACAGTAAACATTGATCGACTGCTCAGAAAAGCACTTTGGGCGAATCTTGGACTCCTGACAAGAATGACAGCAGCATAAATTTGAGAATAATGACATAACAGAGGCTGACTTATGAAAAAACCAAACACTTCATACAAGAAAGACTTAGATTAATGATTTGTTGTCATTTCTTTAGTTCTGACCTGCTCTTTGGGGAAGGGGAAAGCTTTGGTAGGGTGCTTCTTGCTGTAGAAATACATGTTTATTATGGGGTCCTTGCCTTTCATCCCATAGTCCACAGTAATGACCTAAAAGAGAAGGGTGAGAGAGAAGCCTGTTTTCATATTCAAAAGTAAATTATCCCAAAACAGGCAACATCTTACAAATTAAATTATATTCAACAAAACCTGAGATTTTAAGAAAGAATGTGAAAGTAATTAGAATAAAAACTCACCGTAACTTCAAAGTCCTTTGATGTCAGTGTGTCACCTGGAGCTTCATTCTGAGGGAAGGCTTGAGCCAAGTCCTCTTTCCAACGTGAAATGATCTCCTGAGCGAGGGAAGAGAAAGGGTGAGAAGTGGGAGGGACAAGAGTTTGAGATTTAATCCATCTTGACAACACACAGTAAGATTACATCCACATTAAACAGTTACATTTAAAAACACATTGTTGTTTCTCAGTTTTGGATCTGTGTCCACACTAAAACGTTTTAAGTTTTCCTCACCCCACAATGGAGTTTTTCCAAACCTTACCTTAGAGTGTATAAATCTTAATATATATGGGGTGTTTTTTTGTGTGCATGGGAAAATTTAGCTTTTGTAAAATTATGACATAAGCCTGCCCAGTAATTGTTGGGGGGCTGCGTGACAGTAAAGTCAAGATAATGTTTCTGTTGCTTCTAAGTTTCTCTGTGATCTAAATGTCAATATAGCCAGCCACACAGCACAGGTGTTGTTCTTAACTGGTATTTAAGTTGTGTTTGTCGGACAGCGTTTCAGTCATTAAATAATATCTATGTGCACCAGCACATAGTGTAAATGTAGTCTACTGTAAGTGACATTTTATACTATGATATTGCTCACACTGCTATCACATCCTCTAAATTAAATTTCTAAGAATTGTTACTGGTAGGAACTTGTTGTAGTCCATGCGAAATCCAGGCATAATGTAAAGTGACCACAAAAGGACCATGACATCCAGCTCTGTCATAGGAAAATCTGCTTTTAATAATCAATTTTCAAAAATCTGATTGGAATATTCAGTGTTATAATAGCCACAATAAAATAGATAATGTGTCAAACAAAAGCATAATGCAATACAGGCACACAAAGACATACCTCTGACACCTTGATGGGTTGGTCAGGCTGGCATTTGCCCAGAAACTTGTACAAGTCTCGAGTTTTGATTCTACCTAGAATCTCCGTGGCCTTAGCCAGCTCCGTGGAGGAAGAGTTGAGTATTTGTTCAAACACATGATCTACAGGACAAACAGAGAAACAGAGTGAAATATAGGTGAGTTAGAACAACCAAAGACAAGGTCACAAAATCATATATAGTGTTTCACAAATAAATGACTGAGACCATAAACTGACAGGACCAACTCACAAAACTAAGCAATATAACAATATAACTGAGATAAATGTTTTTCAACTTCATTAATTTTTTCTTGAAAACTTTTTATGATTACAAATATTATTTTATTTAAAACATGCTTGATAAAAATTAATCTGGCATGTTTATTCATCACTCATTACAACTACTACTAGTAATTTTATGTCATATATCATATAACGTGCATTATCAAAAACCTTTGAAACGTCAACAAGTTACTTCTACTCTCAACTGACCATTTTCTAAACCTCTCCATGATAATAGTTGATCTCCTTGTGTGCAGGTAAGTAACTGAGCCATCCAACATTGAAAATCCTTTAAGTGGAAGGACGGTTTTTAAGTGGTATTACTGCTGTTACAAAGACAACAGGATCGCTTTCTGTTTTCCTAAAAACCATAAGAATCTCAATTTAAACTAGAAACCCTAATCTCAGTGCCATGATTAAGGCAGAGCAAAACACTCTGTTGTATTAATAAGTAGGCAGGTTGTGTTACTTCAGCACAAACAAGGCCAGGTGAATGTCGGTTTGGAATCCCCTCAAGTCCCAGAGCTCTCTCTATCGAGTGGATGTCTGTCAGAAGTTCACTCTTGTTTTACCTCAGTTTTTCTCACACTCCATCTTCGCCTTCTTTGCCTCTTCCAGTGTTTCCCATTGATTACTTAGACTGGTCTAAATTGTCCCGCCACAGTTCCATAATGAACCGAAAATATTTTTCCACTTGTCAGTGGGTGGGGTTTGTGCACTCTGCAGTCAGGGGATTCAACTTGGTGGGTCAGGGATGGCCACTCTGGGGATATTGGGGATAGCTACCGAAAGATGACAGGAAAAACAAACACACTATCCTCTTCCTGTTTTGGCTGCGCAATAGTTGACACACTTCCTTTGAGCCGAAGATCAAGCCTTAATTTTCCCGGGAGATCGTACCCGCTGGCAGACAGAATTGTATAGTGAAATCGAAGCTTTGGGAACTATTCTAAACACTGATGGTGTCATTATTTTATAGCCATTGTACTGTGCAATAAACAGCAGTAAACATTTACTTCATAATGATAAGTTACGCAAAAAAAGTTGTTTATTTCCACTTTAAAATAATAATGGCTTATTATTTATATAAACCATTTAAACAAGCAAAAAAACAAAGTATGAGTAGTATGATTATACTTACAGCATGAACATGTTTGGACATTTCAGCATGTTTTAAAAGACAGACATACAGTATTTGTTAAATATGGTGCTTGGTGTATCCTGCCCACTCCTCTCTGTGTCTAACAGCACACAGTGGTATCTACAGACCTGTCAGCTTGGTGTAGGCCTTCATATCGTCTATGGCTGTGGAGAGCTTGAACATCTTCCCTCCTGAGCCTTCAATCTGGATGTGCTCATCAGCTTCTACAAAAGCGTCTGTGATCCTGGATAATCACACCCAACATATTAATACACATAATGACATAGAAGACAGTGAATCATGAAGCAAATGAAATAAGCAACAATAAGCATAAATATATATAATGTATTATTATATATATTTATTTTATTACCTGTTTACAAGCGTTTTATACATTCTACATTACTGCATAACCTGACTAAATTAAAGTTTATTCATTTTATCATTACGTGCTTACCACAGTATTTAATTCTTTATTACATTTTATTCCTTTATTTTAACTTATGCACTATTTTATGTCTTTATGTCTTTGGTTGTCATTTTTACTTTCTTTTTATACATATT
This sequence comes from Lateolabrax maculatus, assembly GCA_031216445.1. Lineage (NCBI taxonomy): Eukaryota > Metazoa > Chordata > Actinopteri > Acropomatiformes > Lateolabracidae > Lateolabrax > Lateolabrax maculatus. Next base: position 16,526,632 of record CM062201.1, on the reverse strand, counting down.
GTATGAGCATTGTTGGAGAGTGCCTGAAAACTAAGAATTTCATTGCCAATAGCCACTTCACTAATTGTTGTGCATATAGCAATAAAGTACTTGAAACTTGAAACTTGAAACATCAGACAGCAAATGGAGCTAAATGTTGTTAGAGTACCAACATGGGAAAGGTAAGTACTCACATAGCCTCTATGAGCTTGTTCACATTGTGCTGGTAGGCTCGTCTGTGGAGATAGCACCTTGTATGGAACATGTCATACATATTATCCACCTCCTGTTAAAATAATCACCTGTATTTTAGTCACAAGTAATCATCTAAATAGATTGCTGTTTTAAAACCTGATCAAAAAGCAGACCTAACAAAGTCAGCACCTTGTCTCTAGTGCAGATGTGCTTCTGCCCATCCACTTCACACACCCTGGCAAACTTTATGAAGCGGTGATAGTCAAAGTTGTTCTGGATGCCCAGGTGGTAGCAGTCCCTGAGACATAGTGAGGAAATATATGAAGAAAACTGGTTTATTATATTAAACTAATCAAAGCATACTGGAGAATGCAGCTAGATATTTTTAAAATAATCAGGAGACTATTGTAATTGTTCAGGGGACATAATACATAGTTTATCATTCAACATCGAAAAGTAAATTGTTCTACTGTAGCTGATCTACAAGCTCTACCTGGCAAAGTAGTCAAACTTGTCCACATCAATGCCATTTGTTTTGTTGGCCACAATTTCATAGAGAAAGGACTTGTCTTTTGTACGGCCTTCATATGGCCACTGTGGAGATGAAAGAACAACAGTGGCATTAGACATTGACTGTTGTAGCAATGATGATACTGACTGATTCACATGTGCAGGACTGACCTCATCTGAAGTTGCTTGAGAGTTAAGTGGTCCTACAATCAACTCCTTGATGAAGACCAGGTCCTCAGGCAGCACCAGGCCGTGGTTTGTCATCATCGGCTCCAGATTATTAGATTCCACCAGGTGGTCAAACATTTTTACAGAGGCTTCCTCATGCTGCAAGATACAAAAATTCATTAATATATAAAGCATCTCATGTATTGTATTGAGAATTGAAATGCTTAAACATGACAGGACACAGAATTTGAAAGCTTGTCTATTCACTTACATTTGCCAGATGACAAGTCTGTGGCCATAACTTACATAATGATCTAAGGCCTGCTTCTCCCTGCTCCCCCTAAACCAGATCTCTAACCTCTTCACCTTGCCCAGTCTCCCCATACATTGACAGTGAGTTGGTGTGTGTGAAAGGGGAAAACAACATCCAAAACCACAGACAAACCTCTTTTTGGATGATCCCCTTTTCATTAGGAGTTTAATTTGTAGAAACCATGTAAAACCAAGTAACAGAATCTCCAAGATTATTGCAATGTTTTGTTTTTGTTAATTTTACTAAGATTGTGTGTTTAATTAATATTAAATCATTAAATGACATGATATGTCTGGATATCTTCCATTTACACTGCAACATTTCATTTTTTATGTCATTTAATAGCATAAATAATGACTAGACCTACTCTCAAATTTATGTCTGGTACAACATACTTGATATGTCCAAATTTGGGTATAAATTTGTTAACAGAGTAGTATTGTTAAGCTTTGCCCCAAGAATTCCCTGGTCGCCTCCCCTTCAACCTTTCAACTGTAACTGGTTTGGACATCCTTTATCACACGTTCATATGCTCTTCTGCTCTTCTGCCTCTCTTGCTTATCTCCACATCAGCCTGTATGGCTGCCTTTTCTCCTTAACTAAACTGAAGAACTGGGGATGGAGCAGTGAAACAGAGAAGACTTGTAACTTCTAAAGTCTGTGCTGTGTTGGCCCTTAGGATTGCCTGGCTAATGTACTAGTCTGCCCGACACTAACAGAACCGAGGCTGTCTTTCCTCACCCGTGTGAACCCGACTCCTTTGGCTCACCCCTTACATACTGTGGTTGCCCCAACAACTGCCCTAAACAATCCCCACCTGACTGGTGTGGGACCTACGACATGCAGTGTTAACAATACACCTGCATTAAAAGCTACATCTACCAGCAATATCTTGTTGAAGACTTCACCTGCCTAAGCACTGAACATTAAGCTGTTTGTGGCCTACTGACAGCTCAGATGGATCACTGAGCTCCATGCTGCCAGCTGTTCAGGTAGTTGCATCCCTAACTCTCTTATCAATAAGTCTAGTGTTGAATTGTATATTACTTAATTTTATTTCACGGTTCGATCACAGTTTGCTTTTGCACCTTTGATTATTAATAATCAGCCTTAGAATGTCTTAACTAAACAAGCCAACATATTATGATAAAAAATTTCCTTATTCAATACAAGACATGGATATCTTTGTATTCAACTATACATCACATTTTATCTTCTCTCTGTATTCATTATATGTGTGAATATCGTAAATAAATTACCATTCTGACATGACTCTTGACTTGTAATTTTTACACTTTGGTTTTTGTATAAATTAAATCAACAAGATATTCCATGTTAATCAGTGGGATTTTGAGGTGCAGTAGACAGATTTGGTTATGTTTGGCTGTTTCCCCGTTTCTAGTCTTTATCATAACTAATCTATCTGGCTGCTGGCTGTAGTTTAATATTTCGGGAAGTAAAGTAAGTAGTTAGTAAATAGATGAAATGAACTTTGCACTTAAAAGTTGCCTCAGTGAAACGCTAGATCAAAACAAGATTTGGCCCAAAGTGGTCAGATGTTTAACAGACGTATATTCAACTCATATAAGTTAGTGCAGCAAAGTTTTTCCTCCATACAAGATCTAATATGAAGGTCCTCTTTGATACTCTTTCTGAACTTAATCAGACTGAGGTATGTGTAGGTATATATCAAAGATTAATCCATTCAGTATTTTTCCTTGTCAGCTGTGATTTTGGCTCTCAAACAAACAAGCCTGCACTACATTACATTGGCTCTTTTTCATGCCACCTTGACAACTAAACACTGACTTGATCATATGTCACAGACAACAGAAATAATTGTTTCTTACCTTCCATTTCCTTTCTGGACGTTTTTTGGCAATGAACATTTGATCAAACAGATGAGAAAAGGGCCCATGTCCTAGATATGGATATATATATATATAAGTTAAACAAATGATGATTGTGTGTGAACTGTATATATAGTGAGCCATTTGTGATTATATCTTATCAGGCCTGTTTTAGTTGAAACAGGTGAGTATTACAGACAGGTCTTTACTCTTAATTCGCCCCATTTAATCATATCTTTATAATAATAACATGATGTAATCTTCTCCCATTTGCTGAATGAAAGAGTCACTTTTGGTTCGTACAAACATGTGCAACACTGTGAATGCCTTCCTGAAGAGACTGTCAGAAAATGTGCGCCACCGTATATTTAAACTATTATCGCATCTCGCCCTCTCTCAGAAGGCGGGCTTTTCAGCTTTTCAAAGTGGCTTTTATTGGTCAGTTTGACTGCTTTGTAGTGTATTGGGATATCTACCAGGTGGCACCGTAACTTATGCTATAAAATGACTGTACAGGGACTATTTCTCTACACTACTCACATGCATGTGTGCTCTCAGCCACATGAACAAGAATGTTTAATCACAGATGTGTATTATTAGTTTGCCTTCAGGGCTATATAAATGATTTCATTAGCAAGGTTTTTGGAAGTATTGGGCATACAAATATATAAATGAGACTTAGATTATACTACACGAGTTGTGTGAGAGTTTTTAAACAGATGTTTTAATATAGTTTTGTGTTCAAGTGTAGGCACTGGCATGTGAGGAAAAAAAAATACTTCAAGGCACCACTGAGTGATTGATAATATGGTTGTGTGATATGTTAAAATGTTCCTACCGGCCACCATCAGCCCAATAACTGCCGATTGCTGCTGGTGTGTGTGTGTGTGTTTGTTTGTGGGTAACAGTAGCTCCCCAAACAAAGTCTGTCCATGAGCTGCGGATCTCTTTGGATGCAGACCATTACATTAGCAAAATAAAATGACAAAAAAATCGGCCAATATCTGTGGTGGACGATATATTCGTCCAAACTCCCAACCCCAATTGATATACAAATCATTTTGGGGATGAAGTGCATGCGACAATGACACGTTTGTACTGAATATCATCCTATAAAGATCAGTGGCCGATAGATCTGGGTGTCCCTAGTTCTAACTGGCAGTAGATTACTACTGAAATGAGACCAGAAGTTTTGTTAAGAAGAGAAACATACATTGTACATCATGTGAAAATGTGAACCATTGCAGACATTGTTTTTATTTTCTGCTTTCATGAGGGACTAGCCTTTAATTATTAATGCCTGCGGCACCGCTGGCCATTAGATCAACAGCGGCTTTTATTCGACCATTTCTGGACAGTTTCACTTTCATTTTCACTCCTAATGACAACCAGCAATTACCATTTAAAACCTATCACATATTGTAGTGAAAAGGTCTGTATCACTCACCCAGGTCGTGGCAAAGACCAGCAATCTTCACACAAAGGATGTCTCTCTCAGTGATGCCAAGTTCTGGCTGCACTGTACTCAGAGTTTGTACAAGCTGTCCTGCTATGTGCTCCACCCTTTACCACCACATACAGCACACACACACACACAAACACCCACATAAAAACCCAAACCATTTCACATTATTGCATGAGTATCTTGCTGCAAAACTGTAAATATGAACTTTTATTATACCTATACTAAGGTATGGAATGTGTTTACTTTGGTTTTATTGCTTTTATTAGGTGTAGCTTAATTTGAATTGTGATTAGCTTAAGACACATAGCTGTGTCTACCTGTAAACATACGGACATACCCAATCGAGTGTTCAAAGCGGTTGTGGGACGCTCCGGGGTACACAAAGTAGGCCCCTCCAAGCTGCTTGATGTTTCGAAGTCTCTGGAACTGAGGCGTGTCAATGATTTTGATGAGAAGTGGGTGTAACTCCACATGCCCATGGATGGGATCATTAAACACCTTGTGGAAAACAACAGAACAAAAATCCTAATCACCCAAAAGAGTACCAGTATAACCAGCTCAAGTTCTCCTGACAGCTCTGCGAGCTACTCCTTCATTTCATTCTGCAATTTCTCTCATTTTCATTTTTTCCAACCTCTTCTTCCAGAAAAGGAGGGTGATGTAGGATTAGGTACATGATTTATTACCTTGCTTTTCATCTGCCAGAGCTTCCTGATACTGTGCAGGATTGTCAGACGGTCAACACTAGGCCTATAGAAAATAATGACAATAAAAAAGAAATACAGAAGAGCATAACAGGGAATGAATTGAAAAGAGAAATGCGAGGTGGTAAACCTCAAAGAAATCCAGTAAGGTTGTTGTCATTGCACCAAATTAGTTGTACCATTTCAGAGAAATTTGCTTTGAACACACTTCCTCCTATCCAGGATTTGTCACGATCTGTTCCTTTTTGCTTTTCTGTTGTCACGTTCTAGCCCCAGCTATCTGTGTCACTGTTTTTCCCACGTCTGCACACTGCCCCTGTACTGACCATGGACTCTTTCGCTGTTCCCCTCACCTGCCACCCCCTTACCTTCCACCAGAAGGCCTCAGCCTTTCCCTCCTTTCCCCATCACCTGACTTTCCCATCACCTGACTGCCCCACCCATCTAAACACCTGTCTCCACTCCTTCCTCATCAGTCCAACTCCCTTCACCTGTTCACTCACATGCCTGTGATCACTAATCAGCCACTTAAATATACCAATATAGTTTCTTTGTTTTAGTTGTCAGATACTTATCTCTGTTGTCTGCACTGTGTTTCCTTGTGCCTTGTTTCTGGATTCCCTGTTACTTGATTATTCACCAGCCTGCTTTGAGCTCTGTCTTTTGTCATTTTGGATTTTCTGTTTGCCTCAGCACCCCGCAAGTTTTTGTCACACCTTTTTTGTTGGAATGAACTCCTTGTATTATACCTGCCAGTCTCCACTTCTTTCCTCTCTGCGATTGGGTCTTACCCCTGCTAACCTGCTACTCTCCGTGACAGGATTCTTATAATTTTTAGACATTGCAACTTAGTTTAACAAGGGGAGACACTCACGTTATGCCCATTTCCTCCAGATCTGTGTCCATGAGAGATAGCATCCTCTTACTTGTGATGTTTTTCTCTGGGAAAAGAGGAAACAGTTCATAGAAGTCCTGTAATTTATGTTATTTATTATGACAAGTTACAAGATATTAGCTTCCATGCCTCACAACACAGAAAGATTGGGAAAGCCCTGAGTTAAACAGACATTAACTGGCTAACATACTTAGGCTTTTCATGATATGAAAAATAAATTGAATCTACCAAACCAGAAAACCAACCTCTAAATGTATCTTCCCATTTTCCATGTCCTTCTTTTTGCAAGTACTGACACCATTCCTCTACTCCCCATTGCTCAAAGTTGAACAGCGACTCCATTGACGATGTCTTCTTTAGTGTTTTGAAGCTGTCAGAGGTTGGAGCTGCGTCTAACCGATGTTTTCGATGTTGATCTGTCAAGCCGTAGATATATCAGGATAGTCACACAAATAATGTTGTACAGCTGATCAGGGCAGACCTGAACAAATGACACCCAGTGTTTGAACGATGCCCTGCTTTTATGTCTCCACGACAACTATCTGTCTACCTACCTATCTGCTGTCATAGTGAACATTTGGCAACCATAACAACAACAAACAAAACTGGCTGCCCTTATTTGTTTAGGAGGAAATGTTATTGCTGCCTGCGTTAAGTTCACTGGCAATGTTTTTTTAAAATATGGAAAGTGTGATATTCTTATAACTTATGAAAAGTAAAGAAAATTTTGAGAACGTAAAAGGTTGGGTTGTATGTTCGGGTGTACAAAGCAAACTCCCCCCATACTTTTTGCTTCAATCATACACCCACTGGCCTTTGTAGAACATAAAAATGACCTTACTGGTATCACAGGAAAACAATAACACCCATAAAACTGGTACCAAATATGTGATATTATTCCTGCAGAACCCTCGTGAATCACTTAATCACGTCATCAACTCCATATCTGTTGTTTGAGACTGCTCAATAAAATGGGCATGCTGTATCTCTGAAAGCACTTGAGTTTGACACTGGGTTCTGGGGTTCTCATTCTGTGTCCCAAATTTGGTCAACATAAGTCTACTGAAAAACTTGCTTATAGTTAGGGAACATTTGTGATATCAGTTAAATGTAGAAAAGTAAATACTGTGCTGACCTTTTTCATATTCAACCAAGACCACGATCTTTCCCTGATCAGATGTGTGGAATTCTTTTTACTCTTGGGTAATATGTTTGTGAATGAAACTCACCCACAAATGGAGCAAAACATGGGGCCTTGTATAGCAATTTAGGGACATTGATTATGCTACACTGTCTATGTCGACTGAACATGTAACAAAACATTTGTCTTTGTCATAACTATTTTGACAATAAGATTGTCTGTGTAGATTGATCACAAGACAAAACATTAGGCTGTGTCAATTCAACTTTAAATTGTACTTCTGTCATCTTACATACCAAATATGTGATATTATTCCTGCAGAAACCTCGTGAGTTACTTAATCACGTCATCAACTCCATATCTGTTGTTTGAGACTGCTCAATAAAATTGGCATGCTGTATCTCTGAAAGCACTTGAGTTTGACACTGGGGACTGGGGTTCTCATTTTGTGTCCCAAATTTGGTTAACATAAGTCTACTGAAAAACTTGCTTATAGTTAGGGAACATTTGTGATATCAGTTAAATATAGAAAAGTAAATGCTGTGCTGACCTTTTTCATATTCAACCAAGATCACGATATTTCCCTGATCTTTCCCTGAAGTACTCTGAGTTGCCTTAACATCATCATAAAAATGCTGATCATGCTGTAGTTGCCAGCAAGAGAAACCAAATAAATCTAGGCAAACCAGTCATAGAAGACTCAAACAATAGCCACACTTCTTTTAAAGACCCACATGACATAACGCAGCCATACCTTTAATTGATGATACTGACATTTAGAAGTAAGGGTTAAGGTTAGGGTTAGGTGTAATGTAATTCTGTTCCATTAATTTATCATTGTAATTTAATGGTACAGATGTTGGGATAGCATTATCAGCAGTACTGCAACTAGTTACCCACCAAGACACAAATAGTCTATTAGTCGTGTAGTTGAAGTGGAGGCCGAGGAAGAGCGGGCCAGTGTCATTTTAGGCCACATTAAGTTTCCTACAAAAGTATTAGACAAAGCAATTCATTTTCAGGTGTTTTTAAGGAAACTGTCGTAATTGGTTGTTGATGATGTGCCATACAGAGCCATCAGTGGGTTGATATACCTACATTATTATTATTTACATGTTCAACATTACTTGCATTTAGTACAGCTCATGTTTAGAGTGTGGTGAAAATTGTCTGTGTGTTTTCTGATCAGGAAAGGTTAGTTTGTTGTTTGAGAAATGTGGTTATCTAGCAGTATGCAGTGTCTAACTCTGACCAGCAGAGGGCGCGTTCGCTACACTGTGTGTTCAGGGACAAGGGAAGTCTCGCGTGAATACGTTCAGAGAACGAGAACACACACGTGCGAAGATGTGTGTGGCGAACTGTGATAATAAAATACATATTTTTGCTCTTTGCAGGTAAGAAGGGAGAGTTGGAATTGTGTAATTGATGGGTGAATATGTTATGTGTGAGTTTATGGTCCCGGTTGGATTTTATGTAGTATTGTTCATGAACGTTACTGGTTCAGCAAACATAACGGCCCGGTAATATGCTAGCCAGTAGTTAGCACTGGTTGCCTAGTTACCGCGAGCAAGCGTGAGGCGGGAGAGTTGAACTATGAGCCGGTCTAAAGAGCCCGGACTGCTCGTGTATAGTTCATAGATAAATAAATAAGTTAAAATAGATACATAATTGATATTGAATGTACAAGATGAAACTGGTCTGGAATAGCAATGTAACAGACATGATTATTGTTTGGATGTTGGTGCAGATGTTCATAATTTTTTCGGTGTTAGAATGTGAATACGTTCAGAGAACGAAAACACACACTTGAGTGTGAAGATGTGTGTGGTGAACTGTGATAATAAAATACATATTTTTGCTCTTTGCAGAACAAAAAAAGACTTTTCAAAGTAAATGTGTAGTGGAGGGCAACTTCAATCTGTACCACGCTACATAGACAGCACTCTCGGATAGGAAATAATATTATATTAATATCTGGTTGAAGACTTCACCTGCCTAAGTGCTGAACATTAAGCTGTTTGTGGCCTACTGACAGCTCAGATGGATCACTGAGCTCCATGCTGCCAGCTGTTCAGGTAGTAGCATCCCTAACTCTCTTATCAATAAGCCTAGTGTTGAATTGTATATGCCTTCATTTAATGTCACGGTTCGATCACGGTTTACTTTTGCACCTTCTGGTTTCGGAGTGTCTGCTGTTGCTACAGCTCTGCTAACAAGTGGGCTAAGAGACTTTGCGGCAAGCCGCCGCTTGCCCGACGTCCTTTCTGTGTGCCTCCTGTTGTAACTGCTGAACGGAAAATAAAAGTTCTTCACTTACTGATCCCTGGATCCTATGTGCTGCATTTGGGTCCTTACACCACCTGTTACAGAAACATACATTGTACATCATGTGAAAATGTGAACCATTGCGCACATTGTTTTTATGTTCTGCTTTCATGAGGGACTAGCCTTTAATTATTATTGCCTGCGGCACCGCTGGCCATTAGATCAACAGCGGCTTTTATTTGACCATTTCTGGATAGTTTCACTTTCATTTTCACTCTTAATCACAACCAGCAATTACCATTTAAAACCTATCATATATTGTAGTGAAAAGGTGTGTATCACTCACCCAGGTCGTGGCAAAGACCAGCAATCTTCACACAGAGGATGTCTCTCTCAGTGATGCCAAGTTCCGGCTGCACTGTACTCAGAGCTTGTACAAGCTGTCCTGCTAAGTGCCCCACCCTTTACCACCACATACAGCACACACACACACACACACACACACACACACACACACACACACACACACATAAAAACCCAAACCATTTCACATTATTGCTTGAGTATCTTGCTGTAAAATTGTAAATATGAACTTTTATTATACCTATACCAAGGTATGGAGTGTGTTTACTTTGGTTTTATTGCTTTTATTAGGTGTAGCTTAATTTGAATTGTGATTAGCTTAAGACAGGTTTAGGTACATGATATATTACCTTGCTTTTCATCTGCCAGAGCTTCCTGATACTGTGCAGGATTTTCAGGTGGTCACCACTAGGCCTATAGAAAATAATGACAACAAAAAAGAAATACAGAAGAGCATAACAGGGAATGAATTGAAAAGAGAAATGCGAGGTGGTAAACCTCAAAGAAATCCAGTAAGGTTGTTGTCATTGCACCAAATTAGTTGTACCATTTTAAAGAAATTTGGTTTGAACACAGTTCCTCCTATCCAGGATTTGTCACGATCTGTTCCTTTTTGCTTTTCTGTTGTCACGTTCTAGCCCCAGCTATCTGTGTCACTGTTTTTCCCACGTCTGCACACTGCCCATGTACTGACCATGGACTCTTTCGCTGTTCCCCTCACCTGCCAACCCCTTACCTTCCACCAGATGCCCTCAGCCTTTCCCTCCTTTCCCCATCACCTGACTTTCCCATCACCTGACTGCCCCACCCATCTAAACACCTGTCTCCACTCCTCATCAGCCTACTCCTCTCTCTGCCTGTCAGCCACTTCTTCCTCATCAGTCCAACTCCCTTCACCTGTTCACTCACCTGCCTCTGATCACTAATCAGCCACTTACATATACCGATCTGGTTTCTTTGTTTTAGTTGTCAGATACTTATCTCTGTTGTCTGTGCTGTGTTTCCTTGTGCCTTGTTTCTGGATTCCCTGTTACCTGATTATTCACCAGCCTGCTTTGGACTTTGTCTTTTGTCATTTTGGATTTTCTGTTTGTTACAAGATATTAGCCTCCATGCCTCACAACACAGAAGGATAGGGAAAGCCCTGAGTTAAAGCAGACATTAACTGGCTAACTTATTTAGGCCTTTCATGATATGAAAAATAAATTGAATCTACCAAGCCAGAAAGCCAGCCTCTAAATGTATCTTCCCATTCTCCATGTCCTTCTTGTTGCAAGTACTGACACCATTCCTCTACTCCCCATTGCTTAAAGTTTAACGGCGACTCCGTTGACAATGTCTTCTTTAGCATTTTGAAGCTGTCAGAGGTTGGAGCTGCGTCTGACGGACGTTTTCGATGTTGATCTGTCAAGCCGTAGATATCAGGATAGTCACACAAATAATGTTTAGCCTGCTTCCTTTTTGTAGTTGTAAATAGAACTTTCCCCCTATTGTAGCAATCTACAGATAGAAAGGAAACAACAGGGAAGTGAAGGGGGAGACAAAGAGAGAGAGATTCCCTTCATCCCAGCATCCCTATACTCAGCCTGAAGAGCAAGCCCTACAAGCGGCCCTGCTGGCTGACTCTAAGGGGAAATTTCTGGACACAAACAAGCAAGAAAGTGTTGCCTAAATGCTGCAGCACCACAGGTCAGGCAATGAAGTTGTTAAAAAAGGAGCCCTCAATACCTGTGTGATCCACACAGAAACAAATTACCTGCACAGCCTCCGTAAGGACAGTGCTGAGGAAGTAATAACCCAATGTAAAGAAACCTATTTGTAACTTTGGAAAGAAGGAACTAAAAGCCAAAGTAGATAGAAAGCAGAGGCAGATCCTAACCAAGTACAGGCTTAGTGATCACAAATTGGAAATCGAAAAAAAGGACACACACACACACACACACACACACACACACACACAGAGTTTAATGTGAAATAGTGAAAATGTGAAGCATTGCGCAAATTTTTTTATTATCTGCATATTATTGCATGAGTATCTTGCTGCAAAACTGTAAATATGAACTTTTATTATACCTATACTAAGGTATGGAATGTGTTTACTTTGGTTTTATTGCTTTTATTAGGTGTAGCTGACTGTGTGTGTGATGTGATCTGACACACTGTCAACATGTTCCTGCTCGTTGAACAGCCGTCTTGATAAATGACTCCGTTATCTGCGGAGGTGACGGGCGCGTGCCGCCGTCTCTCCACACAACGTTCACACAAGCACTCTTTAATATCGGCCCCACGCACAGCAACACCAACACCACCGGAGAACCCTCTCTGTGTCCCCGGTGTGTGTGTGTGTGTGTGTGTGTGAGACCAAGAGCTCCAGCTTTTACTGCTGAACAACAACAAGCAGAATTAGTAACACTATCAGCCCCCGCAGCTGAGCACAGACCAGCCCCACTAAGTCATAATTATGAGATCCTAAGTCATAATTATGACTCACAGGATGGCTATTTTTTTCTTCACAGTGGCGCAAATGGGCTTCCATAGAGATGAGCTTTTGCCCTAAAATGCGAATGCCCCTAAAAAAAATAAATAAACACAGCATGGTGGTCAGTGGGCCCCGGTGGTCAGAATGCTACAACTCACTGACTGTGCTGTAGGTGTGTATTTTAGTTAGGTTCATCGCTTGGTTTAACAGCACAGTTTGTTTGCACCTCTGTCATCCAAAGACAAATCACTGTGCCATGATGTACGTGAAGACACCTGTTTGCTGATCAGTAAAGAAACATGCGTAAAGTAAGAGTATCCCTGTGTTTGTGTCACATGTAGAGATAAACATACAGTGGGAACGGAAAGTATTCAGACCCCTTTCAATTTTTCACTCTTTGTTTCATTTCAACCATTTGCTAAAATCAAAAAAGTTCATTTTATTTCTCATTAATGTACACTCAGCACCCCATCTTGACAGAAAAAAAAAACCCAGAAATGTAGAAATTTTTGCAAATTTATTAAAAAAGAAAAACTGAAATATCACATGGTCATAAGTATTCAGACCCTTTGCTCAGTATTGAGTAGAAGCACCCTTTTGAGCTAGTACAGCCATGAGTCTTCTTGGGAATGATGGAACATGTTTTTCACACCTGGATTTGGGGATCCTCTGCCATTCTTCCTTGCAGATCCTCTCCAGTTCTGTCAGGTTGGATGGTGAACGTTGGTGGACAGCCATTTTCAGGTCTCTCCAGAGATGCTCAATTGGGTTTAGGTCAGGGCTCTGGCTGGGCCAGTCAAGAATGGTCACAGAGTTGTTCCGAAGCCACTCCTTTGTTATTTTAGCTGTGTGCTTGGGGTCATTGTCTTGTTGGAAGGTGAACCTTCGGCCCAGTCTGAGGTCCTGAGCACTCTGGAAGAGGTTTTGTCATGATCTGTTTGTCACTTCTGCTCACTGCCTGGACTCTTGCTTTGTTCCCCTCACCTGCCATCCCCTCACCTTCCACCAGATGCCCTCTGACTTTCCTTCCTTCCCCATCACCTGCCCCACCCATCTACACACCTGTCTCCACTCTTCTCTCAGCCACTCCCTCCTCATCAGCTTCACTCCTTTCACCTGCTAGTTCATTTTCCTTGTCGGGTGTCAGATCCTTTTGTGTGTCTTGTTCCCTGGTTCCATGTTTTTGTGTCAGTTCTGGACGCCCGGCTACCGGATTATTCACCTGCCTGTTTTGGACTTATCTGTTTTCCCTGTCACCCATTTTGGTCACCTGCCTGCTCTGGACTCTGTTACCTTGTCGTGTGTGAATAAACTCCTGTCAGCATACCTGCCGGTCTCCTCTCCTCTCTACGCTTGGGTCCAACCCCTGCCAACCGGCTACGCGCTGTGACAGGTTTTCTTCCAGGATCTCTCTGTACTTGGCCGGATTCATCTTTCCTTCAGTTGCAACCAGTCGTCCTGTCCCTGTAGCTGAAAAACACCCCCATAGCATGATGCTGCCACCACCATGTTTCACTGTTGGGATTGTATTGGGCAGGTGATGAGCAGTGCCTGGTTTTCTCCACACATACCGCTTAGAATTAACGGCAAAAAGTTCAATCTTTGTCTCATCAGACCAGAGAATCTTATTTCTCATAGTCTGGGAGTCCTTTGTGTGTTTTTTGGCAAACTCTATGCGGGCTTTCATATGTCTTGCACTGAGGAGAGGCTTCCGTCGGGCCACTCTGCCATAAAGCCCCGACTGGTGGAGGGCTGCAGTGATAGTTGACTTTGTGGAACTTTCTCCCATCTCCCCACTGCATCTTTGGAGCTCAGCCACAGTGATCTTTGGGTTCTTCTTTACCTCTCTCACCAAGGCTCTTCTCCCACGATTGCTCAGTTTGGCTGGACGGCCAGGTCTAGGAAGAGTTCTGGTCGTCCCAAACTTCTTCCATTTAAGGATTATGGAGGCCACTGTGCTCTTAGGAACCTTGAGTGCTGCAGAAATTCTTTTGTAACCTTGGCCAAATCTGTGCCTTGCCACAATTCTGTCTCTGAGCTCCTCGGGCAGTTCCTTCGACCTCATGATTCTCATTTACTCTGACATGCACTGTGAGCTGTAAAGTCTTATATAGACAGGTGTGTGCCTTTCCTAATCAAGTCCAATCGGTTTAATTAAACACATTTGGACTCCAGTGAAGGAGTAGAACCATCTCAAAGAGGATCAGAAGAAATGGACAGCATGTGAGTTAAATATGAGTGTCACAGCAAAGGGTCTGAATACTTATGACCATGTGATATTTCAGTTTTTCTTTTTTAATAAATTTGCAAAAATTTATTAAAAAAATTTTCTGTCAAGATGGGGTGTACATTAATGAGAAATAAAATTAACTTTTTTTGATTTTAGCAAATGGCTGCAATGAAACAAAGAGTGAAAAATTTAAAGGGGTCTGAATACTTTCCGTACCCACTATATACTGTACATTGCATCATAAAAATTAAAGTTCATTAAAGTTGAGCAGTGTCTCCACTCCTGGGCCACAACTGAAAAAAAAGTAGTGTATGAGTTCCCCTGGTGTTGGACAAGTTCAATTGCACGAAAACACACAACAAAAAGCTTTATTTCAATTAGAGCAGGCACAATCTGGTATCAACTAATCTCAATAGGAGTACAGCTGAAAGGTTATAAAAACCTTTGGTAAATTTCTCTTTACAGCCCTATTACTGATTTATTAGAATATATTCAAGTTCACACAATTAGCAAAACACAACTATACACAACTATGATTACAGTGAGAAAATAGTGATATATAATTATATTATTTAATTATCATTTCATACAGATAGATGCAGTACAAAATGCTTCCCAAGAGCCTGTTTCTGAAAGGTAGAATTATTCAAAACAAAAATGAAACAACAAGATAAAATAAAAGATGCTACCAATAAAAGACTTAATATGAAAACAGTTTAAAATAAATAAATAAATGAACAGTGAATAAGTAAAGATCACTGCAGTAGGTGAGGAAAGATACAGTAAAATAACCAAGTTGGAACCACAACAACCATCAAAACAACCTCTTATCAAACGTCACTCAAAGTCAAAATAATATCTAATCAGATTTCCACATTAATTCACATGATTAACATCAAGCACCACTAAATATTTGAAATCCCTAAATCACAATTTAAATGTTCACTTTAAATGACAGACTCCATTACACATGTTGCCAGTGCTTTACAGCTTGCCCCAATCATAAGGAACACAAAGAGAAGAGCTGATTAAAATTGATTGATATGTTTATAATATTGAACAGGCCTCTAAAAGAGTACATGCCCTCGATATGTTATAATGTATTCTCATTTGTACCCATTTATAGAATACATCACTTTGTTTTGGAGAGAACTGGTGTCAAGCACTACAGTGTCCTCATTAACATACTCATCTTATATAACATTTTAATAATTTCTAATCATAAAGAACCAATTAGTTTCAGGAAGTGTTTGCTATTGTTTTTTCAGTTTTGATCTCCATCTTCCAAAACTTTTAAGGATTTTTAATTGTTTTGGATATTTTCCTCAGAGAGCTCCGGAGTTACTGTGTCTTCATCCTGCATGTAAATAAAGAGAGCACAGACAAGTGCATCAGCGTTAACAAGAGCAGTGCAGACTGAGAGATGGGATACTGAAGCAGGGCACTAGACTGCAATGGAGCTGAAATGATTAGTCAATCAATAGAAAATGAATCAGGATTTTCTGCTTCTTTTGTTTTATTTGATAGTAAGTTGATAATTTGGGGTTTTGGACTGTTGGTCTGAAAAAACAAGCTCTTTGAAGGAAGAGGAAGAGGAAATACTGAAGTCATGAGTTACCCCCAAACCATCTACACAATCATTTTTCTAACAAGTAGAAGCAGATACATTATTATTATTATTATTATTATTATTATTATTATTATTATTATTATGTAAACTCCTGGAAAGAATGTCATTAATTATAAAGGACATGACGTGACATGAAAATGAATGGTGACCCCGAATACAACAAATGATGAGGAAAAACTATATTGTTTATATATTGTATAATATGTTTCCAATGGGTCAATTATTGCCTGTAAAAGATAGCACATTTCGAATTAAATGGTAATCGTATCCAAAAGCACGCGTGGGGGCTTTTTAGAGAATAGTTTTGCTTGTGATGCATAGTTTTGCTCCATGCTGGAATGGACAACATTAAAATGTTTTTATCGGTGGATATTAATCATTGCACAAGAAAACAAACACAAGAAACAGAAGCCATTTTGTGACAGCTGGTGTAACTGTTGTCGTTGATCTTGTGTTAACTTGACGCTAACGCTCTTGAACATATTTTGTTATTTGTTATTTTGATCCCAAGTAAAACACCTTGCATCCGGTACATTATTTGCTGCTTGCAGTTAACTTGACGCAGGGTGGCACGCAGAGGGCGGAGCCAAATATGGAGCAGCGAATGAGGCCAGAGGGTTGACGCCAGAACCCCGGATTATGTTCAGTGAGGACGATGTAGGAAATGTAAAGCCGGCGTTTTTAAAACTGCTTATTGAAATTAAAGTATAGGTGTAAGCTTGACGGGACGCAAATCGGACGGTAAGTTATCTGCCACCCCGACCTGCAGCCTCCACTTCAGCACATATGACACCAGACATTATTTGTGTAGTGTAGGAGCAGTGGATTAGGTTAGATGGGAGGTGTTAACCTGGTACAGCATTGTAGTTACTTTTTAATTGCCCAAAATCACAACATACATACATACTACAACCCCTAACATTAGACCCCTTGATTCAGATAAAGGGAAACTACAAACAAACAAACAAACAAACAAACAAAGGGTACAACAGACACAAAAAGGTCAAAGAACAAGAGGAAGACAATGCAAGTAGCCTATAGTGGGCAATATGGACAACATCTTCATGGTATATGTGATTTTGTATCACAATATCAATACAGTATATTGTGATATGACAGAGAAATTGTTTATAGATAAAATAACCAGTGAATTAAATACCTGACGTGAAAACAAAAAAGCAGTGATTGTTTAATACTACCCGCGATATTGAAGGGAAAGCGCTGATGGTATAAACAGTATGGCAGACAAATATAACTGCACAAAGACACACAACAAAGAGCTTTATCTCAAATAGAGCAGGCACAATTTGTTATCAGTCCGTCTCAATAGGAGTACAGTCGAAAGGTTTGTCGTGGAAACTGAAATCTCAGTTCTTGTCTAGTACAGATGAGAGTTGGTAATTAAATGACAAAATGACACAATATTCAACCTTTAGTAGATCTTTATTGCTTGCAAGGAAGAGCCATCATTTGTTGCACAGATATGACTGAAGACAGGCAGTCTCTCATCAGTTCTTTTACAATCAACAGGATTCACATGATCTCACCCAAGAAGTTCATTCTGACCTTGTCTTTATCTTAGTTCTTCTCTTACCATGCCTTTCCCTGTTTCAAAAAGGTTCGCCACCTGCCCCCAACTCCGTAACTCCCCACACATTGGCAAACACTTTCTCAGAACCATGTGAAAATACAACAATTATATTCTTTGTTTACAGAACTATGCATCAACTTCTTTCAGGACACTCACGACAACCTATTTTTTTTTTAATATCAATCTGATCTTATTGGAAAACACATCCTTATACCAAGAATTTCCCTTACAGGTTCTAATAACCTTTCTAATAACCCCGTTACTTAAAGAATATAATATATTTTCACACAATTAGCAAAACACAATGATACCCAAAGTTTGTGTTCCCCACATTCATACATATGATTACATGAAAGGAAGCAAATCGAGCTATATAGTATGATTACAGTGAGAAATAGTGATATAGTTATATTATTGAATTATTAAATTGCTTCCCAAGAGCCTGTTTCAAAAGGTAGAATCATTCAAAACAAAAAACGGAAAAACAAGGTAAAATAAAAGATGCTACCAATAAAAGACTGAATAAGAAAACAGTTTAAAATAAATAAATAAATGAACAGCGAATAAGTAAAGATCACTGCAGTAGGTGAGGAAAGATACAGTAAAATAACCTAGTTGGAACCACAACAACCATCAAACCCAAATAATATCTAATTATATTTCCACATTAATTCACATGATTAACATCAAGCACCACTAAATATTTGAAATCCCTAAATCACAATTTAAATGTTCACTTTAAATGACAGACTCCACTGCACATGTTGCCAGTGCTTTACAGCGTGCCCCAATCATAAGGAACACAAAGAGAAGAGCTGATTAAAATTGATTAATGTGTATAATATTGAACAGGCCTCTAAAAAACCTGAGTACATGCCCTGAATATGTTAATGTGTTCTCATTAGTACCCATTTATATAGTACATGTTTTGTTTTTTTTTTGAGAAAAATGGTGTCAAGTACTACAGTGTGCTCATTAACATACTCATTTTATAGAACATTTTAACAATTTCATAATGAACTAATTAGGATCAGGAAGTGTTTGCTTTTGTTTTTTCAGTTTTGATCTCCATCAACCAAAACTTTGGAGGATTTTTAATTGTTTTGGATATTTTCCTCAGGGAGCTCCGGAGTTACTGTGTCTCCATCCTGCATGTAAATAAAGACAACACAGAAAAGTGCATCAGCGTTAACAAGAGCAGTGCAGATTGAGAGGTGCATTACTGAAGCAGGGCACTAGACTGCACTGGAGGTGAAAGGATTAGTTGAGCAATAGAAAATTAATCAGGATTTGCTGCTGCTTTTGTTTTACATTATGTGATAGTAAATTGATAATTTGTGGTTTTGGACTTTGAAATGTACACATCTCGTCTTTGACCCTCCTACAGTATCCTATATTCAACAGCCTAAATCTAAACCTACCTGACGCCTTGGAAAGCCCATATCTTTGTACCACTGGTCAAAGTGCTCCTGGGCAGTTTTCAGACTCTGGTCATCTGTCTTCTTACAGTAAACATTGATCAACTGCTCAGAAAAGCACTTTGGGCGAATCTTGGACTCCTGACAAGAATGACAGCAGCATAAATTTGAGAATAATGACATAACAGAGGCTGCCTTATGAAATACCAACAAGGTCCAAACACTTCATACAAAGAAAGACTTAATGATTTGTTGTCATTTCTTTAGTTCTGACCTGCTCTTTGGGTAAACGGAAAGCTGTGGTAAGGTCATTCTTGCTGTAGAAATACATGTTTTTTATGGGGTCCTTGCCTTTCATCCCATAGTCCACAGTAATGACCTAAAAGAGAAGGGTGAGAGAGAAGCCTGTTTTCATATTCAAAAGTAAATTATCCCACAAAAGGCAACATCTTACAAATTAAATGATATTCAACAAAACCCAAGATTTGAAGAAAAAACATGAAAGTAAGTAGAATAAAAACTCACTGTAACTTCAAAGTCCTCTGATGTCAGTGTGTCACCTGGAGTGTCATTCTGAGAGGAGGCTTGAGCCAAGTCCTCTTTCCAACGTGAAATGATCTCCTTAGCGAGGGAAGAGAAAGGGTGAGAAGTGGGAGGGACAAGAGGTTTGAGATTTAATCCATCTTGACAACACACAGTAAGATTACATCCACATTAAACAGTTACATTTAAAAACACAGTTTTGTTTCTCAGTTTTGGATCTCTGTCCACA
The DNA here is from genome assembly GCA_031216445.1 of Lateolabrax maculatus. Classification (NCBI taxonomy): domain Eukaryota; kingdom Metazoa; phylum Chordata; class Actinopteri; order Acropomatiformes; family Lateolabracidae; genus Lateolabrax; species Lateolabrax maculatus. The sequence goes on along the minus strand of CM062201.1, from coordinate 16,506,664 downwards.
CTAAAACGTTTAAGTTTTAAGTTTTCCTCACCCCACAATGGAGTTTTTCCAAAACTTACTTTAGAGTGTATAAATCTTAATATAGATTTTTTTGTGTGCGTGTGGGAAAAATTTAGCTTTTGTAAAATTATGACATAAGCCTGCCCAGTAATTGTTGGGGGGCTGCGTGACAGTAAAGTCAAGATAATGTTTCTGTTGCTTCTAAGTTTCTCTGTGATCTAAATGTCAATATAGCCAGCCACACAGCATAGGTGTTGTTGTTAACTGGTATTTAAGTTGTTTTTGTCGGACAGCGTTTCAATCATTAAATAAGGTCTATGTGCACCAGCACATAGTGTAAATGTAGTCTACTGTGAGTGACATTTTATACTATGATATTGCTCACACTGCTATCACATCCTCTAAATTAAATTTCTAAGAATTGTTACTGGTAGGAACTTGTTGTAGTCCATGCGAAATCCAGGCATATTTATCCATACAGGCAATGTAAAATGACCACAAAAGGACCATGACATCCAGCTCTGTCATAGGAAAATCTGCTTTTAATAATCAATTTTCAAAAATCTGATTGGAATATTCAGTGTTATAATAGCCACAGTAAAATAGATAATGTTTCAAACAAAAGCATAATGCAATACAGGGACACAAAGACATACCTCTGACACCTTGATGGGTTGGTCAGGCTGGCATTTGCCCAGAAACTTGTACAAGTCTCGAGTTTTGATTCTACCTAGAATCTCCCTGGCCTTAGCCAGCTCCGGGGAGGAAGAGTTGAGTATTTGTTCAAACACATGATCTACAGGACAAACAGAGAAACAGAGTGGAATATAGGTGAGTTAGAACAACCAAAGACAAGGTCACAAAATCATATATAGTGTTTCACAAATAAATGACTGAGACCATAAACTGAGAGGACCAACTCACAAAACTATACTATAACTGAAATAAATGTTTTTCAACTTCATTCATTTCTTCTTGAATATGACAGAAAAACAACCCTTTTTATGATTACAAACATTATTTTATTTAAACATGCTTGATAAAAGTCAATCTGGCATGTTTATTCATCATTACAACTATGGAATTTTATAGGATCTGGTGTCATATATCATTTAACGTGCATTATCAAAAAACTTTGAAACATCAACAAGTTACTTCTACTCTCAACTGACCATTTTCTAAACCCCTCCACTACAATAGTTGATCTCCTTGTGTGCAGGTAAGTAACTGAGCCATCCAACATTGAAAATCCTTTAAGTGGAAGGACGGTTTTTAAGTGGTATTACTGCTGTTGCAAAGACAACAGGATCGCTTTCTGTTTTCCTAAAAACCATAAGAATCTCAATTTAAACTAGAAACCCTAATCTCAGTGCCATGATTAAGGCAGAGCAAAATACTCTGTTGTATTAATAAGTAGGCAGGTTGTGTTACTTCAGCACAAACAAGGCCAGGTGAATGTCGGTTTGGAATCCCCTCAAGTCCCAGAGCTCTCTATCGAGTGGATGTCAGTCAGAAGTTCATTCTTGTTTTACCTCAGTTTTTCTCACACTCCATCTTCGCCTTCTTTGCCTCTTCCAGTGTTTCCCATTGATTACTTAGACTGTGGTGGCCCGCCTGGTCTAAATTGTCCCGCCACAGTTCCATAATGAACCGAAAATATTTTTCCACTTGTCAGTGGGTGGGGTTTGTGCACTCTGCAGTCAGGGGATTCAACTTGGTGGGTCAGGGATGGCCACTCTGGAGATATTGGGGATGGCTACCGAAAGATGACAGGAAAAACAAACACACTATCCTCTTCCTGTTTTGGCTGCACAATAGTTGACACACTTCCTTTGAGCCGAAGATCAAGCCTTAATTTTCCCGGGAGATCGTACCCGCTGGCAGACAGAATTGTATAGTGAAATCGAAGCTTTGGGAACTATTCTAAACGCTAATGGTGTCATTATTTTAGAGCCATTGTACTGTGCAATAAACAGTAAACATTTACTTCATAATAATAAGTTATGCAAAAAAAGTTGTTTATTACCACTTTAAAATAATATTGGCTTTATATCATTATTCATGTAAACCATGTAAAAAAAACAAAGTATGAGTAGTATGATTATACTTACAGCATGAACATGTTTGGACAATTCAGCATGTTTTAAAAGACAGACATACAGTATTTGTTAAATATGGTGCTTGGTGTATCCTGCCCACTCCTCTCTGTGTCTAACAGCACACAGTGGTATCTACAGACCTGTCAGCTTGGTGTAGGCCTCCATATCGTCTATGGCTGTGGAGAGCTTGAACATCTCCCCTCCTGAGCCTTCAATCTGGATGTGCTCATCAGCTTCTACAAAAGCGTCTGTGATCCTGGATAATCACACCCAACATATTAATACACATAATGACATAGAAGACAGTGAATCATGAAACAAATGAAATAAGCAACAATAAGCATATATATATATATATATATATATATATATATATATATATATATATATATATATATATATATATATATAATGTATTATTATATATATTTATTTTATTACCTGTTTACAAGCTGTTTATACATTCTAAATTTCTGCATAACCTGTCTAAATGAAAGTTTATTCATTTTATCATTACGTGCTTACCACAGCATTTTATTTTATATTACATTTTATTCCTATATTTTAACTTATGCACTGTTTTATGTCTTTATGTCTTTGATTGTCATTTTTACTTTCTTTTTATACATACTGTATGAGCATTGTTGGAGAGTGCCTGAAAACTAAGAATTTCATTGCCAATAGCCACTTCACTAATTGTTGCATATAGCAATAAAGTACTTGAAACTTGAAACATCAGACAGCAAATGGAGCTAAATGTTGTTAGAGTACCAACATGGGAAAGGTAAGTACTCACATAGCCATTATGATCTTGTTCACGTTGTGCTGGTAGGCTCGTCTGTGGAGATAGCACCTTGTGTGGAACATGTCATACATATTATCCACCTCCTGTTAAAATAATCACCTGTATTTTAGTCACAAGTAATCATCTAAATAGATTGCTGTTTTAAAACCTGATCAAAAAGCAGACCTAACAAAGTCAGCACCTTGTCTCTAGTGCAGATGTGCTTCTGCCTGTCCACTTCACACACCCTGGCAAACTTTATGAAGCGGTGATAGTCAAAGTTGTTCTGGATGCCCAGGTGGTAGCAGTCCCTGAGAAATAGTGAGGAAATATATGAAGAAAACTTGCTTATTATATTAAACTAATCAAAGCATACTGGAGAATGCAGCTCGATATTTTTAAAATAATCAGGAGACAATTGTAATTGTTCAAGGGAAATAATACATAGTTTATCAGTCAACATCGAAAAGTAAATTGTTCTACTGTAGCTGATCTACAAACTCTACCTGGCAAGGTAGTCAAACTTGTCCACATCAATGCCATTTGTTTTGTTGGCCACAATTTCATAGAGAAAGGACTTGTCTTCTGTACGGCCTTCATATGGCCACTGTGGAGATGAAAGAACAACAGTGGCATTAGACATTGACTGTTGTAGCAATGATGATACTGACTGATTTCACACAATTCACATGTGCAGGACTGACCTCATCTGAAGCTGCTTGAGAGTTAAGTGGTCCTACAATCAACTCCTTGATAAAGACCAGGTCCTCAGGCAGCACCAGGCCGTAGTTTGTCATCATCGGCTCCAGATTATTAGATTTCACCAGGTGGTCAAACATTTTTATAGAGGCTTCCTCATGCTGCAAGATACAAACACTCATTAATATATAGTAACTCATATATTGTACGAGAATTTAAATCTTTGCTAAAACATGACAGGACACAGAATTTGAAAGCTTGTCTATTCACTTACGTTTGTCAGATGACAAGTCTGTGTCCATAACTTACATAATGATCTAAGGCCCGCTTCTCCCTGCTCCCCCTAAACCAGATCTCTACCCTCTTCGCCTTGCCCACTCTCCCCATACATTGACAGTGAGTTGGTGTGTGTGAAAGGGGAAAACAACATCCAATTGTTAATTTTACTAAGATTGTGTGTTTAATTAATATTAAATCATTAAATGACATGATACGTCTGGATATCTTCCATTTACACTGCAACATTTCAATTTTTATGTCATTTAATAGCATAAATAATGACTAGACCTACTCTCAAATTTATGTCTGGTACAACATAATTGATGTGTCCAAATTTGGGTATAGGACCATCTGTTAACAGTGTAGCATTGTTAAGCTTTTCCCCAAGAATTCCCTGGTCGCCTCCCCTTCAACCTTTCAACTGTAACTGGTTTGGACATCCTTTATCACACGTTCAAATCTCTTCTGCTCTTCTGCCTCTCTTGCTCTTATCTCCACATCAGCCTGTATGGCTGCCTTTTCTCCTTAACTAAACTGAAGAACTGGGGATGGAGCAGTGAAACAGAGAAGACTTGTAACTTCTAAAGTCTGTGCTGTGTTGGCCCTTAGGATTGCCTGGCTAATGTACTAGGCTGCCCGACACTAACAGAACCGAGGCTGTCTTTCCTCACCCGTGTGAGCCCGACTCCTCCACATACTGTGGTTTCCCCTGACAACTGCCCTAAACAATCCCCACCTGACTGGTGTGGGACCTACGACATGCAGTGTTAACAATACACCTGCATTAAAAGCTACATCTACCAGCAATATCTGGTTGAAGACTTCACCTGCCTGAGTGCTGAACATTAAGCTGTTTGTGGCCTACTGACAGCTCAGATGGATCACTGAGCTCCATGCTGCCAGCTGTTCAGGTAGTCGCATCCCTAACTCTCTTATCAATAAGCCTAGTGTTGAATTGTATATTACTTAATTTTATTTCACGGTTCGATGCCGGTTTACTTTTGCACCTTTGATTATTAATAATCAGCCTTAGAATGTCTTAACTAAACAAGCCAACATATTATGATAAACAATTTCCTTATTCATTATAAGACATGGATATCTTTGTATTCAACTATACATCACATTTTATCTTCTCTCTGTATTCATTATATCGTAAATAAATTACCATTCTGACATGACTCTTGACTTGTAATTTTTACACTTTGGTTTTTGTATAAATTAAATCAACAAGATATCCCATGTTAATCAGTGGGATTTTGAGGTGCAGTAGACAGATTTGGTTATGTTTGGCTGTTTCCCCGTTTCTAGTCTTTATCATAATTAATCTATCTGGCTGCTGGCTGTAGTTTAATATTTCGTAAAGTAAAGTAAGTAGTTAGTAAATAGATGAAATGAACTTTGCACTTAAAAGTTGCCTCAGTGAAACGCTAAATCACAACAAGATTTGGCCCAAAGTGGTCAGATGTTTAACAGACATATATTCAACTCATATAAGTTAGTGCAGCAAAGCTTTTCCTCCATACAAGATCTAATGTGAAGGTCCTCTTTGATACTCTTTCTGATTTTAATCAGACTGAGGTATGTGCAGGTATATATCAAAGATTAATCCATCCAGTATTTTTCCTTGTCAGCTGTGATTTTTGCTCTCAAACAAACAAGCTTGCATTACATTACATTGGCTCTTTTTCATGCCACCTTGACAACTAAACACTGACTTGATCATATGTCACAGACAACAGAAATAATTGTTTCTTACCGTCCAATTCCTTCCTGGACGCATTTTGGCAATGAACATTTGATCAAACAGATGAGAAAAGGGCCCATGTCCTAGATATGGATATATATTTAGCAGTTAAACAAATGATGATTGTGTGTGAACTGTATATATAGTGAGCCATTTGTGATTATATCTTATCAGGCCTGTTTTATTTGAAACAGGCGAGTATTAGAGACAGTTCTTTACTATTAATTCGCCACATTTAATCATATCTTTATAATAATAACATGATGTAATCTTCTCCCATTTGCTGAATGAAAGAGTCACTTTTGGTTCGTACAAACATGAGCAACACTGTGAATGCCTTCCTGAAGAGACTGTCAGAAAATGTGCACCACCGTATATTTAAACTATTATCGCATCTCGCACTCTATCAGAAGGCGGGCTTTTCAGCTTTACAAAGTGGCTTTTATTGGTCAGTTTGACTGCTTTGTAGTGTATTGGGATATCTACCAGGTGGCACCGTAACTTATGCTATAAATGTTGTGTGACTGCACAGGGACTATTTCTCTACACTACTCACATGCATGTGTGCTCTCAGCCACATGAACAAGAATCACAGATGTGTATTATTAGTTTGCCTTCAGGGCTATATAAATGATTTCATTAGCAAGGTTTTTTGGAAGTATTTTTTGGAAGTATTGGGCATACAAATATATAAATGAGACTTGGATTATACTACATGAGTTGTGTGAGAGGTGTTTTACTATAATTTTGTGTTCACATGGAGGCACTGGCATGCAAGGAAAAAAATGCCTCAAGGCAACACGGAGTGATTGATCATACGGTTGGGTGGTATGTTAAAATGTTCCTACCGGCCGCCGTCAGCCCAATAACTGGCGATGCTGCTGATGTGTGTGTTTGTAGGTAACAGTAGCTCCCCAAACAAAGTCTGTCCATGAGCTGCGGATCTCTTTCGATGCAGACCATTACATTAGCAAAATAAAATGACAAAAAAATCGGCCAATATCTGTGGTGGACGATATATTCGTCCAAACTCCCAACCCCAATTGATATACAAATCATTTTGGGGATGAAGTTCATGCAACAATGACACGTTTCTACTGAATATCATCCTATAAAGATCAGTGGCCGATAGATCTGGGTGTCCCTAGTTCTAACTGGCAGTAGATTACTACAGAAATGAGATCAGAAGTTTTGTTAAGAACAGAAACATACATTGTACATCATGTGAAAATGTGATCCATTGCATACATTGTTTTTATATTCTGCTTTCATTAGGGACTAGCCTTTAATTATTAATGCCTGCAGCACCGCTGGCCATTAAATCAACAGCGGCCTTTATTTGACCATGTCTGAAAAGTTTCACTTCCATTTTCACTCTTAATCACAACCAACAGTTACCATTTAAATCACATGTTGTAGTGAAAAGGTGTGTATCACTCACCCAGGTCGTGGCAAAGACCAGCAATCTTCACACAAAGGATGTCTCTCTCAGTGATGCCAAGTTCCGGCTGCACTGTACTCAGAGCTTGTACAAGCTGTCCTGCTAAGTGCTCCACCCTTTACCACCACATACAGCACACACACACACACACACACACACACTCATACACATTATTGCATGAGTATCCTGCTGCAAAACTGTAAATATGAACTTTTATTATACCTATACTAAGGTATGGAATGTGTTTACTTTGGTTTTATTGCTTTTATTAGGTGTTGCTCAATTTAGCTTAAGACACATAGCTGTGTCTTCATGTAAACATACGGACATACCCAATCGAGTGTTCAAGGCGGTTGTGGGACGCTCCGGGGTACACATAGTAGGCCCCTCCAAGCTGCTTGATGTTTCGAAGTCTCTGGAACTGAGGCGTGTCAATGATTTTGATGAGAAGTGGGTGCAACTCCATATGCCCATGGATGGGATCATTGAACACCTTGCGGAGAACAACAGAACAAAAATCCTAATCACCCAAAAGAGTACCAGTATAACCAGCTCAAGTTCTCCTGACAGCTCTGCGAGCTACTCTTTCATTTCCTTCTGCAATTTCTCTCATTTTCATTTTTTCCAACCTCTTCTTCCAGAAACGGAAGTGTGATGTAGGATTAGGTACATGATATATTACCTTGCTTTTCATCTGCCAGAGCCTCCTGATACTGTGCAGGATTTTCAGACGGTCACCACTAGGCCTATAGAAATAATGACAACAAAAAAGAAATACAGAAGAGCATAACAGGGAATGAATTGAAAAGAGAAATGTGATGTGGTAAACCTCAAAGAAATCCAGTAAGGTTGTTGTCATTGCACCAAATTAGTTGTACCATTTTTGAGAAATTTGCTTTGAACACATTTCCTCCTATCCAGGATTTGTCATGATCTGTTCCTTTTTGCTTTTCTTTTGTCACGTTCTAGCCCCAGCTATTTGTATCACTGTTTTTCCCACGTCTGCACACTGCCCCTGTACTGACCATGGACTCTTTCTGCTGTTCCCCTCACATGCCAACCCCTTACCTTCCACTAGATGCCCTCAGCCTTTCCCTCCTTTCCTCATCACCGGACTTTCCCAATACCTGACTGCCCCACCCATCTAAACACCTGTCTCCACTCCTTCCTCATCAGTCCAACTCCCTTCACCTGTTCACTCACAAGCCTGTGATGACTAATCAGCCACTTAAACATACCGATATAGTTTTTTGTTTTAGTTGTCAGATACTTATCTCTGTTGTCTGTGCTGTGTTTCCTTGTGCCTTGTTTCTGGATTCCCTGTTACCTGATTATTCACCGGCCTGCTCTGGACTTTGTCTTTTGACATTTTGGATTTTCTGTTTGCCTCACCACCCTGCAAGTTTTTTGTCACAACTTTTTTGTTAGAATAAACTCTTTGTACCAAACCTGCCGGTTTCCACTTCTCTCCTCTCTGCGATTGGGTCTTACCCCTGCTAACCTGCTACTGTCCGTGACAGGATTGTTATAATTTTTAGACATTGCAACTTAGTTTAACAAAGGGAGACACTCACGTTATGCCCATTTCCTCCAGATCTGTGTCCATGAGAGACAGCATCCTGTTACTTGTGATGTTTTTCTCTGGGAAAAGAGGAAGCAGTTCATAGTAGTCCTGTAATTCATGTTATTTATTATGACAAGTTACAAGATATTAGCTTCCACAACACCTCACAACACAGAAGGATAGGGAAAGCCCAGAAAACCAACCTCTAAATGTATCTTTCCAAGCTCCATGTCCTTCTTGTTGCAAGTACTGACACCATTCCTCTACTCCCCATTGCTCAAAGTTGAACAGCGACTCCATTGATGTTTTCTTTAGTGTTTTGAAGCTGTCAGCGGTTGGAGCTGTGTCTAACCGATGTTTTTGATTTTGATTTGTCAAGCCGTAGATATATCAGGATAGTCACACAAATAATGTTGTACAGCTGATCAGGCAGACCTGAACAAATGACACCCAGTGTTTGAACGATGCCCTGCTTTTATGTCTCCACCACACCTATCTATCTACCTATCTGCTGTCATAGTGAACATCTGGCAACCATAAAAACAACAAACAAAACTGGCTGCCCTTATTTGTATAGGAGGAAATGTTATTGCTGCCTGCGTTAAGTTCACTGGCAATGTTTTTTTCGAATATGGAATGTGTGATATTCTTATAACTTATGAAAAGTAAAGAAGATTTTGAGAACGTAAAAAGGTTGGGTTGTATGTTCGGGTGTACAAAGCAAACTCCCCCCATACTTTTTGCTTCAATCATACACCCACTGGCCTTTGTAGAACATAAAAATGACCTTACTGGTATCACAGGAAAACAACATGACCCAAAAAACTGGTACCATCGTAAAACCCTCGTGAATCACTTAATCACGTCATCAACTCCATATCTGTTGTTTGAGACTGCTCAATAAAATTGGCATGCTGTATCTCTGAAAGCACTTGAGTTTGACACTGGGTTCTGGGGTTCTTATTCTGTGTCCCAAATTTGGTTAACATAAGTCTACTGAAAAACTTGCTTATAGTTAGGGAACATTTGTGATATCAGTTAAATATAGAAAAGTAAATGCTGTGCTGACCTTTTTCATATTCAACCAAGACAACGATCTTTCCCTGATCAGATGTGTGGAATTCTTTTTACTCTTGGGTAATATGTTTGTAAATGAAACTCACCCACAAATGGAGCAAAACAGGGGGCCTTGTATAGCAATTTAGGGACATTGATTATGCTACACTGTCTACGTCGACTAAACATGTAACAAAAAATTTGTTATTGTCATTTCAACTTTGAACTGCACTTTAGTCGTGACATAACTATTTTGACAATAAGATTGTCTGTGTAGATTGATCACAAGACAAAACAGGCTGTGTCAGTTCAACTTTAAACTGTACTTCTGTCGTCTTGTTGCGTTCCCTGTCGTCTTGATGTGTTGTTATTATGTGTCGTCTTGAAGTGTCTGAGTGTGTTGTTTTAATATTTAAAAAAAAGAAAAAAAAGAAAGCAGAGTCGACGTCCGGGTTACCTGTCCATCAGCTGCAGGATGTCCTTCTTGGGCGTTGTTATAAGAAACAGGTCTATTTATTCTGCTATAGTTTATGTACACAGTGTGCGTTCCTTAACTTTATACAAAATAACACAGTGAAACAACAGGGACACATTGCACATATTTAGTAATTTTCTTTTCATATTCTGTACTGTGAATTATACTTACTTAGCACTAGTACTGTAGTACTTTAAAATACGATATTTATACATACCCTTGCACCTTGCACTACTTGTCTTGTCTGTACTTGTCTGTAATTGTCTGTACTTGTTACGCACCAATACACCACAGCAAATTCCTTGTATGTGAAAACCTACTTTATTGCCAATTCCGATTCCGGGAGGACGACATAGTCAGACGACACATCAAGATGACACATCAACACGACACATAAGAACACATCAAGTTGACACAGTCAGATGACAGGGAGTGCAACATGTCGACAGAAGTACAGTTTAAAGTTGAACTTACACAGCCGAATGTTTTGCACATGTTCAGTCGATATAGACAGTGTGCAAACGACATAATTTTGGCACTGATGGAACCCCATATAGTTGGCAGCAAGAAAAACCAAATAAAACTGGGCAAACCAGTCAGACAAGATTCAATCAATAGCTGCACTTCTTTTAAAGACCCACATGACATAACGCACCCATATCTTTAATTGATGATACTGACATTTAGAAGTAATTTACCTAACTCATCAAAAGAAGAGAGAGAGAGTACAGACAGAGGAAGAGCGGTAAAACGGAACATTATTTGTAATTGTGTAATGTAATTCCGTAGCATTAATTTATCAGAGTAATAATTTAATGGTACAGACACCACTGTGGGTCGGGACAGCATTATCAGTGGTACTGAGACTAGCTACCCACCAAGACACAAATAGTCTATTAGTCACTTAGTTGAAGTGGAGGCCGAGGAAGAGCGGGCCTGAGTCGTACCGCTTCCCCTTATCTGCCTCACCTGGGGAGGAGAGTGGAACGGGAACATACCTTCCATAGACATAAATATTATAATATTACTTATTATAATATGAATTATAGTTAGGGAACATTTGTGATATCAGTTAAATATAGAAAAGTAAATGCTGTACTGACCTTTTTCATATTCAACCAAGACAACGATCTTTCCCTGATCAGATGTGTGGAATTCTTTTTACTCTTGGGTAATATGTTTGTAAATGAAACTCACCCACAAATGGAGAAAAACAGGGGGCCTTGTATAGCAATTTAGGGACATTGATTATGCTACACTGTCTATGTCGACTGAACATGTAACAAAACATTTGTCTATGTCATTTCAACTTTGAACTGCACTTTAGTCATGACATAACTATTTTGACAATAAGATTGTCTGTGTAGATTGATCACAAAACAAAACATTAGGCTGTGTCAATTCAACTTTAAACTGTACTTCTGTCATCTTGTTGCGTTCCCTGTCGTCTTGATGTGTTGTTATTATGTGTCGTCTTGATGTGTCTGTGTTGTTTTAACATTTCAAAAAAAAAAAAAAGAAAGCAGAGCCGACGTCCGGGTTACCTGTCCATCAGCTGCAGGATGTCCTTCTTGGGCGTTGTTATAAGAAACAGGTCTATTTATTCTGCTATAGTTTATGTACACAGTGTGCGTTCCTTAACTCTATACAAAATAACACAGTCAAACAACAGGGAGGATGACATAGTCAGACGACACATCAAGATGACACATCAACACAACACATAAGAACACATCAAGTTGACAAAGTCAGATGACAGGGAGCACAACAAGACGACAGAAGTACAGTTTAAAGTTGAATTGACACAGCCGAATGTTTTGCACATGTTCAGTCAACATAGACAGTGTGCAAACGACATAATTTTGGCACTGATGGAACCCCATATAGTTGGCGGCAAGAAAAACCAAATAAAACTGGGCAAACCAGTCAGACAAGATTCAATCAAAAGCTGCACTTCTTTTTAAAGACCCACATGACCCACATGAAAGTAAATGCTGTGCTGACCTTTTTCATATTCAACCAAGACCATGATATTTCCCTGATCGTCACCAAGTACTCTGAGTTGCCTTAACATCATCATAAAAATGCTGATCATGCTGTAGTTGCCAGCAAGAGAAAGCAAATAAATCTAGGCAAACCAGTCAACCAGTCATAGAAGACTCAAACAATAGCCACACTTCTTTTGAAGACCACCATGACATACCGCAGCCATACCTTTAATTGATGATACTGACATTTAGAAGTAAGGGTTAAGGTTAGGGTTAGGTGTAATGTAATTCTGTTCCATTAATTTATCAGATTAATGTAATGGTACAGACATCACTGTGGGTTGGGATAGCATTATCAGCGGTACTGCAACTAGTTACCCACCAAGACACAAATACTCTATTAGTCGCGTAGTTGAAGTGGAGGCCTAAGAAGAGCGGACCAGTGTCATTTTAGGCCACATTAAGTTTCCTACAAGTATTAGACAAAGCAATTAATTTTAGGGTGTTTTTAAGGAAACTGTGTTGTAATTTGTTGTTGATGATGTGCCATACAGAGCCATCAGTGGGTTGATGTACCTACATTATTATTATTTACATGTTCAACATTACTTGCATTTAGTACAGCTCATGTTTAGAGTGTGGTGAAAATTGTCTGTGTGTTTTCTGATCAGGAAAGGTTAGTTTATTGTTTGAGAAATGTGGTTATCTAGCAGTATGCAGTGTCTAACTCTGACCGGCAGAGGGCGCGTTCGCTACACTGTGTGTTCAGGGACAAGGGAAGTCTCGCGTGAATACATTCAGAGAACGAGAACACACACTTGAGTGCGAAGATGTGTGTGGCGAACTGTGATAATAAAATACATATTTTTGCTCTTTGCAGGTAAGAAGGGAGAGTTGGAATTGTGTAATTGATGGGTGAATATGTTATGTGTGAGTTTATGGTCCGGGTTGGATTTTATGTAGTATTGTTCATGAACGTTACTGGTTCAGCAAACATAACGGCCTGGTAATATGCTAGCCAGTAGTTAGCACTGGTTGCCTAGTTACCGCGAGCAAGGGAGAGTTGCAACGTGAGGCGGGAGAGTTGAACTATGAGCCGGTCTAAAGAGCCTGGACTGCTCGTGTATAGTTCATAGATAAATAAATAAGTTAAAATAGATACATAATTGATATTGAATGTACAAAATGAAACTGGTCTGGAATAGTAATGTAACAGACATGATTATTGTTTGGATGTTGGTGCAGATGTTCATAATTTTTCTGTGTTAGAATGTGAATACGTTACAGAGAACGAGAACACACACTCGAGTGTGAAGATGTGTGTGGCGAACTGTGATAATAAAATACATATTTTGCTCTTTGTAGAACAAAATAAAAGACTTTTCAAATTAAATGTGTAGTGGAGGGCAACTTCAATCTGTACCACGCTACATATTTTGGTAGCAGAGGCTGGTTGATTCAGCCCACGGCCCAGTCGCATAGTAGTATAGACGGACAGAGCAGAAAAGGACCATGGAGGAAGCAAGGGACGAAGTAAGCAGGATACTGCTGACGCTGGAGGAGAAGGAGCTCATTTCCCTGTGTGAGCATCTAAAGTGTAACGCACCGGTTGGGGGGTTTGCCAGCAAAACAAGACGCACCCTCAACAGGTTGGTGGAGACGACGTTAGATGAAATCGAGGAGGGTGAAGAGTCTACAGAGTCGTATCAGCAGTATCTGCAGCATGTACTGTCCTACCTGGCCTCTCTAAAGCCGACACCGGGGGAAACTGAGGCGGAGATTGTAGTTCAGGAGACAAGTGAGTTAGAGAAGTTGAAAATGCAGTACCAGAAGTTACAGCAGCAGATGGAAGAGGAAATCGGGGCGTTGGAGAAAAAGATCAAGCAGAAGACAAAAGCAGTAGGAGGAGACACTGCGCCTGCCATTGTGACCGCAAAGGAAGAGGACACAAGGACTGCCACCACAGCACCAACCAGACTGCCCGAGGTGACGCTGAGGCGGGAGTTCCGGATAATTGGACAGATTGGGGAAGCTGGTCAAAAGGACAAATTGTCCTACACAAGCCTAATCAACCAGATCGAGTCTGGACAGCGAAAAGGACATGGAGAAGCGGAGATCATTGAAGCAGTCACACGTGCTGTGAGGCCAGGTCTTCATCTGCGGGAGATGTTGGAGATAAAGCGAGAGCTGACGCTGCACACCCTCAAGACCATACTCAAGGGTCACTACAAGGTGGACTCCTCCTCCGACCTACTGCATCGCCTGATGAACATGACACAAGATCCAAAGGAGTCAGCACAGAATTTCTTATTCAGAGCAATAGAACTGAAAGAAAAGCTAATGAGAAAAGCCAGTGATGATGATGCAGGTGAGGAAGGTGAGCAGTTTGGTCCAGAGGTAATTCAGAGAAAATTCCTCCGCTCCATAGAGACTGGTCTGTACAGTGATGCGGTTAAGTTCCAGCTCAAGCCATATCTCAGTAACCGTACTGTCACAGATGAGGTGTTAATTGAGTGAATCAGTGAGGCTGCAAACTTAGAACAGGAAAGACAGCAAAAACTGAGAAAGATAGTCATAAACAAGCCCCCAAAAGTCAGTGAAGTGCAGGCGGAGGTGTATCCACCTGACACCTCAGCGGCAGTAGTTGACACTTTTACTCACCGGGAAGCAGGGGGGAAGAGTAAGAAAAGTCAGGGACCCAAGACAGAGATAGACCCAATAGAAGCGCTCAAGGCTGAGGTTCTAGAAATTAAAAAGTTGATGTTATAGACAGTGGAGGCCACACAAGCTAGACCGACAGAGAAAACGTTCACACCCAGCCGTAGTTGGGTTGTAGGGTGTGTCAGGAAGCTCAGATAGGTGACTCCTGCGGACATTGCTTTAAGTGTGGGCAAAAGGGGCATCTCTCCAGAGGATGTCGACGGACCAGAGAGCAGCAGGGAAACGAGACCGGGCTGCCGAGCCGGGACCCTCGGTAGCCCGTGAATCATCCAGTCTCAACATGCAGCAACCTGTCCCCCTGCCCGCACTGCCTCAAATCTCATCAGTCAACTACCTCTCACCACGATGCAAGGAAAGACTCATCAAGTTGATTGCGAAGAGACACACTGTCCATTGCACACTGGATACGGTTCCAGTAGTAGCATTATGGGACTCAGGCGCTCAGGCGACCATCATTAATGAAGAATGGAAAAAGCTGCACTTACCACACAGCACGGTGCGACCTCTCGGTGAACTGTTAGGCTCAGACATTTTATTGGGAGTGGCAGCCAACCAGACTGAGATCCCCTTCATGGGCTGGGTGGAGGTAGAGTTTAGACTAGGGAAAGAATCCGCCATGACAAAGCCACTTCTAGTACCTATTTTAGTGTCAAGTGACCCACACGTAGCAGCAGAGCCCATAATTGGCCACAATGTGATAGAGGAAATAACAGGAGAGGGTAGACAGACAACAAAGACAGAGACCATCCATACTGTGTGTCAAGCCTTCCAGATAACAGCCAAGACAGCACAAGCAGTGCTTCAGCTTATCCATGCCCCTATTAGTGAAGACAATGTAGGAATTGTACACACAGGAAAAAGAACACTCACTCTAGGCGCTGAACAGGTCATCACAGTGTATGTGAACGTCAACACTGGGGCTCAGTATCGTAGCCAAGACCTGCTTCTTGTCCCAAGTGAAGAGCCGACATTGCCAGAGGGGGTAGTGATGAGGAGGGTTTAGTCAGTGTCCCCAGAAAAAGGTCAGGTTATGTACCAGTCCCCATCGCCAACACAAACAAACACAGTGTAATCCTGACCCAGCGCACTGTTTTGGGTCACCTACAAACAGTCAAAACTGCCTATGCGGCCAGTGTTGAACAGATAACCAGAGGGGAGGGATTAAAACCACCAACTAACACAGCATCAGCCCCAGGTGACAACTCAAAAAAACATAAACCTGCCTGGGTGGACCCTCCGGTCGACCTTAGTCACTTAAATGAGGAGCAAAAGAGGATCACAAAACAGCTGCTGAGAGAGGAGTATCACGCGTTCGCATATGACGATGACAACATCGGCTCAATCCCCTCACTGAAACTCCACATCACACTGCATGACACTACCCCAGTAAGAAAAACGTACATGGCAGTCCCAAAGCCACTACACCAGGAGGTGAAAGAGTATATCCAGGACTTATTGAATCGGGGCTGGATTACTCCTTCACGCTCTCCATACGCCTCACCGGTCGTGTGCGTACGAAAGAAGGATGGGACTTTAAGACTGTGTTGTGACTACAGAGAACTGAACAAAAAGTCAGTCCCTGATCGCCACCCCATACCCAGAATACAAGACATGCTTGACTCCCTCACTGGCAGCTCCTGGTTCTCCGTACTGGACCAGGGGAAGGCCTATCACCAAGGGTTTCTGGACAAGGAAAGCCAGCCCCTGACAGCTTTCGTAACCCCCTGGGGCCTGTACCAGTGGGTCCGAATCCCGTTCGAGTTGAGTGCGGCGTCCGCGGAATTCCAGAGGAACATGGAAGACTGTTTGCGTGGCTTGAGAGATGTCATATGTCAACCGTATCTGGACGACAATCTGGTCCATAGCCCAAGCTTTAAGGACCACATTGAGCACCTGAGAACTGTGTTACAGAGATATCAGGAGCACGGGTTAAACTCAGCCCCCGCAAGTGTGACGTGTTGAAGAGGACAGTGAGATTTCTTGGACGGATGGTGTCTAGACAGGGCTATACTATGGACCCATCTGAGATGGCCCCAGTCCAAGCCTTAAAGGAGAAAGCGCCTACAACAGTGGGAGAGCTGAGAAGAGTAATGGGATTCCTCTCATACTACCGAACATACATCCCAAACTTCTCCGGAATAGCCCAGCCTCTCTACCAGCTGCTCTCAACAACACCTGATCAAATGAACAGAGAGAAGGGCAGGGCCACAACCAGGAAGAAAGGTAACCTCCCACCTAACACTCCTATACAATGGACAGATAACCACCAAAAGACATTGAACTCTCTCATAGACAAGCTGATAGAGCCTCCCCTTCTGGGGTACCCAGAGATGACTCAACCATTCGTCCTCCACACAGACGCATCCCAGGAGGGATTGGGAGCAGTACTGTATCAGAGACAGAACGGCAAGATGGTAGTTATAGGCTATGGTTCCAGGACTCTAACACCACCTGAAAAGAACTACCACATGCACTCAGGAAAATTAGAGTTTTTAGCACTAAAATGGGCAATATGTGAACGTTTTCGGGATTATCTGTATCATGCCCCACACTTTGTAGTTTATACAGATAACAATCCCTTAACCTATATCCTCTCAACAGCTAAGCTTAATGCTACAGGTCATAGGTGGGTGGGTGAGCTGTCTGAGTTTGACTTTTCCATTAAGTATAGGCCGGGACAGAGTAACGCAGATGAGGATGGCCTATCCCGCATGCCATTAGACATTAATGCGTTCATGACACAGTGTACAGAGGAGGTGGGTCAGGAAGTGTTCAGTGCAGCAGTGCAGGGAGTCAGTGTACAGGGAGACACCCCCCGGTCTGGGTAGCAACAGTCCCCATAGAAACACTAGACTTAGTGAGAGATGCGAGTGCACACCCTCGAACCAAGTCCCTAACACCAGAACAGATACGAGACAGTCAGGAAAGAGATCCTGTCATAGGCCAAGTTCTGCATTATAAGAGGGACAATCAGCACCTGTCCAGGAGAGCTCTTAAAGCAGAACTGGCGGACGTCAGAGTATTAATGAGACAGTGGGCAAAGTTGTATGTCAATGAGGACGGAATTCTCTTTAGGAAAGCAGGCGATAAACAACAGCTTATCCTCCCGAAAGAGCATCGTCAAACAGTATTCCACGAGCTTCACAGAGAAATGGGACATCTCGGGGTCGAGAGGACTTTGAACCTGATCCAAGATCGATTCTATTGGGCCCGTATGTACTCTGACATAGAACACTTTGTCACCCAAGAGTGTGAGTGTCTCAAGGCAAAGCGACCTCACAAAGCAACCAGGGCTCCCATGACAACCATTGTCACAACACGGCCAGGTGAGCTAGTATGCATTGACTTTTTACACTTAGAGACATTCAAACAGGGGTTTGAGTACATTCTTATTGTGATTGATCATTTCACTGGTTTCGCCCAAGCCTAAGCCACGACAAACAAGTCTGCCAAAACTGTTGTTGACAAACTATTCAATGACTTTGCACTGCGAGTTGGCTTTCCAGAGAGAATTCACCATGACATGGGGAGAGAGTTTGACAACCAGCTGATGGACCAACTACAGAAGAGCTGTGACGTGCGGGGGTCCCACACAACATGTTACCACCCCCAAGGCAACGGGAAGTGTGAACGGTTCAATAGAACTATCTTATCAAGTGAACAGAAGGCTGACTGGAAGAGCTCATTGACAAAACCGGTGCACGCGTACAACTGCACCCGCAGTGGGGTCACAAGGTTCTCTCCTTGCTACTTGCTCTACGGAAGGTCACCTCGCTTGCCAGTAGACCTGTTTTTCAACCTACAGCCCAGAGAGGCAAAAGAGACTTACACTGAATATGTACAGAACTGGCAAAACCGAATGCGACAAGCCTATGAGATCGCATCCAAAATAGCAGCCCGGGAAGCTCTACGAGGCAAGAAAGGTTATGACAAAAGAGCACATGGAGCCGACCTGCAACCTGGTGGACGGGTGCTCGTGCGTAACCTGTCAGAGAGGGGCCGCCCTGGTAAACTGCGGTCCTACTGGGAAACTAAAGTGCATGTGGTGGTGAAGAGAAGGAGCAGTGACAGCCCGGTGTATGAAGTAGCACCAGAGGGAGGAGGTAAGAGTCGCGTGTTGCACAGGAACCTCCTACTCCCATGTGACAGTCTGCCCTTGGGGAAACCGGAACCCGCCTCTGCAAAACAAAAGAGGAAAATACAGACACGGACAAGAACAAGACGGCACCAAATCAACAAACCAGAGGAAGACTCAGACAGCGAAAGCAGTGATGAAGTTGAGCTGGTGTGCCATTTCCCATACGACCAAGAACTAAGCCAGAAAGCTGCAGATTTGAATCCAGAGGCAGAGCCATTTGCACCAGCTCTGACGATGCAAGACGGAGCACCAGATCTGGAAGATGCAACGACCAGCTACCCTAGCGACCAGCTACCCGCAGCGACACAGGCACCGTCCTCAAATGCTGACCTACAACGCCTTGGGTGAGCCGACGTGGGTGGAAGCGGGTGCCGAGAGCCTGCATGTCGTGAGTATGTCCCCAGCCTGCAACCCACTGGTCATGTGGTGACCGTGGGCTTGAACTCACATTACACGAACATTACTCTAGTTCGGGGAAAATGGACTCTGAAAAGTAGAATGGTGAAATTCTATGGACTGTGAAGAAGAGACAATTCAGGGAGAACATATTGAACTGATACTGTACAAACTAAGAGACTGGTAACAGACTAAAAGAACTGAGGCCGATATGAGTTCTGTTACATTTGAGAGTTGATCTGATTGGGATCCAGAGTACAGTAACTGATGTTTAGTGGTATAGATCTGAATGGGTCAGATACTTTGATAAATTGGTACTAATTGACTTGAATGTCAAGTGCCATTTTAAAATAAGTAATACCATGTTTTCAGTGGGAAAATTCAATGTGTGAAAAAGTACACTTTGGGTATCTGAAATGTCTGGAGACATTTATTATTGGGGAGGAGAGTGTGGCATACAGAGCCATCAGTGGGTTGATGTACCTACATTATTATTATTTACATGTTCAACATTACTTGCATTTAGTACAGCTCATGTTTAGAGTGTGGTGAAAATTGTCTGTGTGTTTTCTGATCAGGAAAGGTTAGTTTATTGTTTGAGAAATGTGGTTATCTAGCAGTATGCAGTGTCTAACTCTGACCAGCAGAGGGCGCGTTCGCTACACTGTGTGTTCAGGGACAAGGGAAGTCTCGCGTGAATACGTTCAGAGAACGAGAACACACACTTGAGTGCGAAGATGTGTGTGGCGAACTGTGATAATAAAATACATATTTTTGCTCTTTGCAGGTAAGAAGGGAGAGTTGGAATTGTGTAATTGGTGGGTGAATATGTTATGTGTGAGTTTATGGTCCGGGTTGGATTTTATGTAGTATTGTTCATGAACGTTACTGGTTCAGCAAACATAACGGCCCGGTAATATGCTAGCCAGTAGTTAGCACTGGTTGCCTAGTTACCACGAGCAAGCGTGAGGCGGGAGAGTTGAACTATGAGCCGGTCTAAAGAGCCCGGACTGCTCGTGTATAGTTCATAGATAAATAAATAAGTTAAAATAGATACATAATTGATATTGAATGTACAAGATGAAACTGGTCTGGAATAGCAATGTAACAGACATGATTATTGTTTGGATGTTGGTGCAGATATTCCTAATTTTTTCGGTGTTAGAATGTGAATACGTTCAGAGAACGAAAACACACACTTGAGTGTGAAGATGTGTGTGGCGAACTGTGATAATAAAATACATATTTTTGATCTTTGAAGAACAAAATAAAAGACTTTTCAAAGTAAATGTGTAGTGGAGGGCAACTTCAATCTGTACCACGCTACATAGACAGCACTCTCGGATAGGAAATAATACTATATTAATATCTGGTTGAAGACTTCACCTGCCTAAGTGCTGAACATTTTCCTTGTTGGGTGTCAGATCCTTTTGTGTGTGTCTTGTTCCCTGGTTCCATGTTTTTGTGTCAGTTCTGGACGCCCGGCTACCGGATTATTCACCTGCCTGTTTTGGACTTTTCTGTTTTCCCTGTCACCCATTTTGGTCACCTGCCTGCTCTGGACTCTGTTACCTTGTCGTGTGTGAATAAACTCCTGTCAGCATACCTGCCGGTCTCCTCTCCTCTCTACGCTTGGGTCCAACCCCTGCCAACCGGCTACGCGCTGTGACAGGTTTTCTTCCAGGATACTTGGCCGGATTCATCTTTCCTTCAGTTGCAACCAGTCGTCCTGTCCCTGTAGCTGAAAAACACCCCCATAGCATGATGCTGCCACCACCATGTTTCACTGTTGGGATTGTATTGGGCAGGTGATGAGCAGTGCCTGGTTTTCTCCACACATACCGCTTAGAATTAACGGCAAAAAGTTCAATCTTTGTCTCATCAGACCAGAGAATCTTATTTCTCATAGTCTGGGAGTCCTTTGTGTGTTTTTTGGCAAACTCTATGCGGGCTTTCATATGTCTTGCACTGAGGAGAGGCTTCCATCGGGCCACTCTGCCATAAAGCCCCGACTGGTGGAGGGCTGCAGTGATCGTTGACTTTGTGGAACTTTCTCCCATCTCCCTACTGCATCTCTGGAGCTCAGCCACAGTGATCTTTGGGTTCTTCTTTACCTCTCTCACCAAGGCTCTTCTCCCACGATTGCTCAGCTTGGCTGGACGGCCAGGTCTAGGAAGAGTTCTGGTCGTCCCAAACTTCTTCTATTTAAGGATTATGGAGGCCACTGTGCTCTTAGGAACCTTGAGTGCTGCAGAAATTCTTTTGTAACCTTGGCCAAATCTGTGCCTTGCCACAATTCTGTCTCTGAGCTCCTTGGGCAGTTCCTTCGACCTCATGATTCTCATTTACTCTGACATGCACTGTGAGCTGTAAAGTCTTATATAGACAGGTGTGTGCCTTTCCTAATCAAGTCCAATCAGTTTAATTAAACACATTTGGACTCCAGTGAAGGAGTAGAACCATCTCAAAGAGGATCAGAAGAAATGGACAGCATGTGAGTTAAATATGAGTGTCACAGCAAAGGGTCTGAATACTTATGACCATGTGATATTTCAGTTTTTCTTTTTTAATAAATTTGCAAAAAATTTTTTCTGTCAAGATGGGGTGTACATTAATGAGAAATAAAATTAACTTTTTTTGATTTTAGCAAATGGCTGCAATGAAACAAAGAGTGAAAAATTTAAAGGGGTCTGAATACTTTCCGTACCCACTGTATACTGTACATTGCATCATAAAAATTAAAGTTCATTAAAGTTGAGCAGTGTCTCCACTCCTGGGCCACAACTGAAAAAAAAATTAGTGTATGAGTTCCCCTGGTGTTGGACAAGTTCAACTGCACGAAAACACACAACAAAAAGCTTTATTTCAATTAGAGCAGGCACAATCTGGTATCAACTAATCTCAATAGGAGTACAGCTGAAAGGTTATAAAAACCTTTGGTAAATTTCTCTTTACAGCCCTATTACTGATTTATTAGAATATATTCAAGTTCACACAATTATCAAAACACAACTATACACAACTATGATTACAGTGAGAAAATAGTGATATATAATTATATTATTTAATTATCATTTCATACAGATAGATGCAGTACAAAATGCTTCCCAAGAGCCTGTTTCTGAAAGGTAGAATCATTCAAAACAAAAATGAAACAAGATAAAATAAAAGATGCTACCAATAAAAGACTGAATATGAAAACAGTTTAAAATAAATAAATAAATGAACAGTGAATAAGTAAAGATCACTGCAGTAGGTGAGGAAAGATACAGTAAAATTATTAGTAAAAAACCAAGTTGGAACCACAACAACCATCAAAACAACCTCTTATCAAACGTCACTCAAAGTCAAAATAATATCTAATCAGATTTCCACATTAATTCACATGATTAACATCAAGCACCACTAAATATTTGAAATCCCTAAATCACAATTTAAATGTTCACTTTAAATGACAGACTCCATTACACATGTTGCCAGTGCTTTACAGCTTGCCCCAATCATAAGGAACACAAAGAGAAGAGCTGATTAAAATTGATTGATATGTTTATAATATTGAACGGGCCTCTAAAAGAGTACATGCCCTCGATATGTTATAATGTATTCTCATTTGTACCCATTTATAGAATACATCACTTTGTTTTGGAGAGAACTGGTGTCAAGCACTACAGTGTCCTCATTAACATACTCATCTTATATAACATTTTAATAATTTCTAATCATAAAGAACCAATTAGTTTCAGGAAGTGTTTGCTATTGTTTTTTCAGTTTTGATCTCCATCTTCCAAAACTTTTAAGGATTTTTAATTGTTTTGGATATTTTCCTCAGAGAGCTCCGGAGTTACTGTGTCTTCATCCTGCATGTAAATAAAGAGAGCACAGACAAGTGCATCAGCGTTAACAAGAGCAGTGCAGACTGAGAGATGGGATACTGAAGCAGGGCACTAGACTGCAATGGAGCTGAAATGATTAGTCAATCAATAGAAAATGAATCAGGATTTTCTGCTTCTTTTGTTTTATTTGATAGTAAGTTGATAATTTGGGGTTTTGGACTGTTGGTCTGAAAAAACAAGCTCTTTGAAGGAAGAGGAAGAGGAAATACTGAAGTCATGAGTTACCCCCAAACCATCTACACAATCATTTTTCTAACAAGTAGAAGCAGATACATTATTATTATTATTATTATTATTATTATTATTATTATTATTATTATGTAAACTCCTGGAAAGAATGTCATTAATTATAAAGGACATGACGTGACATGAAAATGAATGGTGATCCCGAATACAACAAATGATGAGGAAAAACTATATTGTTTATATATTGTATAATATGTTTCCAATGGGTCAATTATTGCCTGTAAAAGATAGCACATTTCGAATTAAATGGTAAATCGTATCCAAAAGCACGCGTGGGGGCTTTTTAGAGAATAGTTTTGCTTGTGATGCATAGTTTTGCTCCATGCTGGAATGGACAACATTAAAATGTTTTTATCGGTGGATATTAATCATTGCACAAGAAAACAAACACAAGAAACAGAAGCCATTTTGTGACAGCTGGTGTAACTGTTGTCGTTGATCTTGTGTTAACTTGACGCTAACGCTCTTGAACATATTTTGTTATTTGTTATTTTGATCCCAAGTAAAACACCTTGCATCCGGTGCATTATTTGCTGCTTGCAGTTAACTTGACGCAGGGTGGCACGCAGAGGGCGGAGACAAATATGGAGCAGCGAATGAGGCCAGAGGGTTGACGCCAAAACCCCGGATTATGTTCAGTGAGGACGATGTAGGAAATGTAAAGCCGGCGTTTTTAAAACTGCTTATTGAAATTAAAGTATAGGTGTAAGCTTGACGGGACGCAAATCGGACGGTAAGTTATCTGCCACCCCGACCTGCAGCCTCCACTTCAGCACATATGACACCAGACATTATTTGTGTAGTGTAGGAGCAGTGGATTAGGTTAGATGGGAGGTGTTAACCTGGTACAGCATTGTAGTTACTTTTTAATTGCACAAAATCACAACATACATACTACAACCCCTAACATTAGACCCCTTGATTCAGATAAAGGGAAACTACAAACAAACAAACAAACAAACAAACAAAGGGTACAACAGACACAAAAAGGTCAAAGAACAAGAGGAAGACAATGCAAGTAGCCTATAGTGGGCAATATGGACAAAATCTTCATGGTATATGTGATTTTGTATCACAATATCAATACAGTATATTGTGATATGACAGAGAAATTGTTTATAGATAAAATAACCAGTGAATTAAATACCTGACATGTGAAAACAAAAAAGCAGTGATTGTTTAATACTACCCGCGATATTGAAGGGAAAGCGCTGATGGTATAAACAGTATGGCAGACAAATATAACTGCACAAAGACACACAACAAAGAGCTTTATCTCAAATAGAGCAGGCACAATTTGTTATCAGTCCGTCTCAATAGGAGTACAGTCGAAAGGTTTGTCGTGGAAACTGAAATCTCAGTTCTTGTCTAGTACAGATGAGAGTTGGTAATTAAATACAAAATGACACAATATTCAACCTTTAGTAGATCTTTATTGCTTGCAAGCAAGAGCCATCATTTGTTGCACAGATATGACTGAAGACAGGCAGTCTCTCATCAGTTCTTTTACAATCAACAGGATTCACATGATCTCACCCAAGAAGTTCATTCTGACCTTGTCTTTATCTTAGTTCTTCTCTTACCATGCCTTTCCCTGTTTCAAAAAGGTTCACCACCTGCCCTGACTCCCTAACTCCCCACACATTGGCAAACACTTTCTCAGAACCATGTGAAAATACAACAATTATATTCTTTGTTTACAGAACTATGCATCAACTTCTTTCAGGACACTCACGACAACCTATTATTTTTTTAATATCAATCTGATCTTATTGGAAAACACATCCTTATACCAAGAATTTCCCTTACAGGTTCTAATAACCTTTCTAATAACCCCGTTACATAAAGAATATAATATATTTTCACACAATCAGCAAAACACAATGATACCCAAAGTTTGTGTTCCCCACATTCATACATATGATTACATGAAAGGAAGCAAATCGAGCTATATAGTATGATTACAGTGAGAAATAGTGATATAGTTGTATTATTGAATTATTAAATTGCTTCCCAAGAGCCTGTTTCAAAAGGTAGAATCATTCAAAACAAAAAACGGAAAAACAAGGTAAAATAAAAGATGCTACCAATAAAAGACTGAATAAGAAAACAGTTTAAAATAAATAAATAAATGAACAGCGAATAAGTAAAGATCACTGCAGTAGGTGAGGAAAGATACAGTAAAATAACCTAGTTGGAACCACAACAACCATCAAACCCAAATAATATCTAATTATATTTCCACATTAATTCACATGATTAACACCAAGCACCACTAAATATTTGAAATCCCTAAATCACAATTTAAATGTTCACTTTAAATGACAGACTCCACTGCACATGTTGCCAGCGCTTTACAGCGTGCCCCAATCATAAGGAACACACAGAAGAGCTGATTAAAATTGATTAATGTGTATAATATTGAACAGGCCTCTAAAAAACCTGAGTACATGCACTGAATATGTTAATGTGTTCTCATTAGTACCCATTTATATAGTACATGTTTTGGTTTTTTTTTGAGAAAAATGGTGTCAAGTACTACAGTGTGCTCATTAACATACTCATTTTATAGAACATTTTAACAATTTCATAATGAACTAATTAGGATCAGGAAGTGTTTGCTTTTGTTTTTTCAGTTTGGATCTCCATCAACCAAAACTTTGGAGGATTTTTATTTGTTTTGGACATTTTCCTCAGGGAGCTCCGGTGTTACTGTGTCTCCATCCTGCATGTAAATAAAGACAACACAGAAAAGTGCATCAGCGTTAACAAGAGCAGTGCAGAGTGAGAGGTGCATTACTGAAGCAGGGCACTAGACTGCACTGGAGCTGAAAGGATTAGTTGAGCAATAGAAAATTAATCAGGATTTGCTGCTGCTTTTGTTTTACATTATGTGATAGTAAATTGATAATTTGTGGTTTTGGACTTTGAAATGTACACATCTCGTCTTTGACCCTCCTACAGTATCCTATATTCAACAACCTAAATCTAAACCTACCTGACGCCTTGGAAAGCCCATATCTTTGTACCACTGGTCAAAGTGCTTCTTGGCAGTTTTCAGACTCTGGTCATCAGTCTTCTTACAGTAAACATTGATCGACTGCTCAGAAAAGCACTTTGGGCGAATCTTGGACTCCTGACAAGAATGACAGCAGCATAAATTTGAGAATAATGACATAACAGAGGCTGCCTTATGAAATACCAACAAGGTCCAAACACTTCATACAAAGAAAGACTTAGATTAATGATTTGTTGTCATTTCTTTAGTTCTGACCTGCTCTTTGGGTAAACGGAAAGCTGTGGTAAGGTCATTCTTGCTGTAGAAATACATGTTTTTTATGGGGTCCTTGCCTTTCATCCCATAGTCCACAGTAATGACCTAAAAGAGAAGGGTGAGAGAGAAGCCTGTTTTCATATTCAAAAGTAAATTATCCCACAAAAGGCAACATCTTACAAATTAAATGATATTCAACAAAACCCAAGATTTGAAGAAAAAACATAAAAGTAAGTAGAATAAAAACTCACTGTAACTTCAAAGTCCTCTGATGTCAGTGTGTCACCTGGAGCGTCATTCTGAGGGAAGGCTTGAGCCAAGCCCTCTTTCCAACGTGAAATGATCTCCTGAGCGAGGGAAGAGAAAGGGTGAGAAGTGGGAGGGACAAGAGGTTTGAGATTTAATCCATCTTGACAACACACAGTAAGATTACATCCACATTAAACAGTTACATTTAAAAACACATTTTTGTTTCTCAGTTTTGGATCTCTGTCCACACTAAAACGTTTAAGTTTTAAGTTTTCCTCACCCCACAATGGAGTTTTTCCAAAACTTACTTTAGAGTGTATAAATCTTAATATAGATTCTTTTGTGTGTGTGCATGGGAAAAATTTAGCTTTTGTAAAATTATGACATAAGCCTGCCCAGAAATTGTTGGGGGGCTGCGTGACAGTAAAGTCAAGATAATGTTTCTGTTGCTTCTAAGTTTCTCTGTGATCTAAATGTCAATATAACCAGCCACACAGCACATGTGTTGTTGTTAACTGGTATTTAAGTTGTTTTTGTCGGACAGCGTTTCAGTCATTAAATAATATCTATGTGCACCAGCACATAGTGTAAATGTAGTCTACTGTAAGTGACATTTTATACTATGGTATTGCTCACACTGCTATCACATCCTCTAAATTAAATTTCTAAGAATTGTTACTGGTAGGAACTTGTTGTAGTCCATGCGAAATCCAGGCATATTTATCCATACAGGCAATGTAAAGTGACCACAAAAGGACCATGACATCCAGCTCTGTCATAGGAAAATCTGCTTTTAATAATCAATTTTCAAAAATCTGATTGGAATATTCAGTGTTATAATAGCCACAGTAAAATAGATAATGTTTCAAACAAAAGCATAATGCAATACAGGCACACAAAGACATACCTCTGACACCTTGATGGGTTGGTCAGTCTGCCATGTGTCCAGAAACTTGTACAAGTCTCGAGTTTTGATTCTACCTAGAATCTCCCTGGCCTTAGCCAGCTCCGGGGAGGAAGAGTTGAGTATTTGTTCAAACACATGATCTACAGGACAAACAGAGAAACAGAGTGGAATATAGGTGAGTTAGAACAACCAAAGACAAGGTCACAAAATCAAATATAGTGTTTCACAAATAAATGACTGAGACCATAAACTGAGAGGACCAACTCACAAAACTATACTATAACTGAAATAAATGTTTTTCAACTTCATTCATTTCTTCTTGAATATGACAGAAAAACAACCCTTTTTATGATTACAAACATTATTTTATTTAAACATGCTTGATAAAAGTCAATCTGGCATGTTTATTCATCATTACAACTATGGAATTTTATAGGATCTGGTGTCATATATCATTTAACGTGCATTATCAAAAAACTTTGAAACATCAACAAGTTACTTCTACTCTCAACTGACCATTTTCTAAACCCCTCCACTACAATAGTTGATCTCCTTGTGTGCAGGTAAGTAACTGAGCCATCCAACATTGAAAATCCTTTAAGTGGAAGGACGGTTTTTAAGTGGTATTACTGCTGTTACAAAGACAACAGGATCGCTTTCTGTTTTCCTAAAAACCATAAGAATCTCAATATAAACTAGAAACCCTAATGTTCGTGCCGTGATAAAGGCGGAGCAAAACATCCGGTAGTATTAATAAGTAGGCAGGTTGTGTTACTTCAGCACAAACAAGGCCAGGTGAATGTTGGTTTGGAATCCCCTCAAGTCCCAGAGCTCTCTATCGAGTGGATGTCTGTCAGAAGTTCACTCTTGTTTTACCTCAGTTTTTCTCACACTCCATCTTCGCCTTCTTTGCCTCTTCCAGTGTTTCCCATTGATTACTTAGACTGTGGCGGCCCGCCTGGTCTAAATTGTCCCGCCACAGTTCCATAATGAACCGAAAATATTTTTCCACTTGTCAGTGGGTGGGGTTTGTGCACTCTGCAGTCAGGCGATTCAACTTGGTGGGTCAGGGATGGCCACTCTGGGGATTTTGGGGATGGCTACCGATAGCTGACAGGAAAAACAAACACACTATCCTCTTCCTGTTTTGGCTGCACAATAGTTGACACACTTCCTTTGAGCCGTAAATCAAGCCTTAATTTTCCTGGGAGATCGTACCCGCTGGCAGACAGAATTGTATAGTGACATCGAGGCTCAGAGGGAACTAATCTAAACACTGATGGTGTCATTGTTTTATAGCCATTGTACTGTGCAATAAACAGTAAACATTTACTTCATAATAATAAGTTATGCAAAAAAAGTTGTTTATTAAAATAATATTGGCTTTATATCATTATTCATGTAAACCATGTAAAAAAAACAAAGTATGAGTAGTATGATTATACTTACAGCATGAACATGTTTGGACAATTCAGCATGTTTTAAAAGACAGACATACAGTATTCGTTATGTATGGTGCTTGGTGTATCCTGCCCACTCCTCTCTGTGTCTAACAGCACACAGTGGTATCTACAGACCTGTCAGCTTGGTGTAGGCCTCCATATCGTCTATGGCTGTGGAGAGCTTGAACATCTCCCCTCCTGAGCCTTCAATCTGGATGTGCTCATCAGCTTCTACAAAAGCGTCTGTGATCCTGGATAATCACACCCAACATATTAATACACATAATGACATAGAAGACAGTGAATCATGAAACAAATGAAATAAGCAACAATAAGCATAAATATATATAATGTATTATTATATATATTTATTGTATTACCTGTTTACAAGCTGTTTATAAATTCTACATTACTGCATAACCTGTCTAAATTAAAGTTTATTCATTTTATCATTACGTGCTTACCACAGCATTTTATTTTATATTACATTTTATTCCTATATTTTAACTTATGCACTGTTTTATGTCTTTATGTCTTTGGTTGTCATTTTTACTTTCTTTTTATACATACTGTATGAGCATTGTTGGAGAATGCCTGAAAACTAAGAATTTCATTGCCAATAGCCACTTCACTAATTGTTGTGCATATAGCAATAAAGTACTTGAAACTTGAAACATCAGACAGCAAATGGAGCTAAATGTTGTTAGAGTACCAACATGGGAAAGGTAAGTACTCACATAGCCTCTATGAGCTTGTTCACGTTGTGCTGGTAGGCTGCTCTGTGGAGACAGCACCTTGTGTCGAACATGCCATACATATTATCCACCTCCTGTTAAAATAATGACCTGTATTTTAGTCACAAGTAACCATCTAAATAGATTGCTGTTTTAAAACCTGATCAAAAAGCAGACCTAACAAAGTCAGCACCTTGTCTCTAGTGCAGATGTGCTTCTGCCCATCCACTTCACACACCCTGGCAAACTTTATGAAGCGGTGATAGTCAAAGTTGTTCTGGATGCCCAGGTGGTAGCAGTCCCTGAGACATAGTGAGGAAATATATGAAGAAAACTGGTTTATTATATTAAACTAATCAAAGCATACTGGAGAATGCAGCTCGATATTTTTAAAATAATCAGGAGACTATTGTAATTGTTCAAGGGAAATAACACATAGTTTATCATTCAACATCGAAAAGTAAATTGTTCTACTGTAGCTGATCTACAAGCTCTACCTGGCAAAGTAGTCAAACTTGTCCACATCAATGCCATTTGTTTTGTTGGCCACAATTTCATAGAGAAAGGACTTGTCTTCTGTACGGCCTTCATATGGCCACTGTGGAGATGAAAGAACAACAGTGGCATTAGACATTGACTGTTGTAGCAATGATGATACTGACTGATTTCACACACTGCACATGTGCAGGACTGACCTCGTCTGAAGCTGCTTGAGAGTTAAGTGGTCCTACAATCAACTCCTTGATGAAGACCAGGTCCTCTTCCAGCACCAGGCCGTGGTTTGTCATGGTTTGCTTCAGATTATTAGATTCCACCAGGTGGTCAAACATTTTTACAGAGGCTTCCTCATGCTGCCACATACAAAGACTCTTATTAATATATAGTAACTCATATATAGTACGTGAATTTAAATCTTTGCTAAAACATGACAGGACACAGAATTTGAAAGCTTGTCTATTCACTTACGTTTGCCAGATGACAAGTCTGTGTCCATAACTTACATAATGATCTAAGGCCCGCTTCTCCCTGCTCCCCCTAAACCAGATCTCTAACCTCTTCACCTTGCCCACTCTCCCCATACATTGAAAGTGAGTTGGTGTGTGCGAAAGGGGAAAACAACATCTGATACCACAGACAAACCTCTCTTTGGATGATCCCCTTTTCATTAGGAGTTCGGCTTCAAAAGCATTCGTAGTTTCCAGGCATCCGCCATAAAACCAAGTAAGAGAATCTCCAAGATGATTCCCTTCACAATCTCCTGTGTGAGCCCGACTCCTTCGGTTCACCCCTCCACATACTGTGGTTGCCCCGACAACTGCCTGAAACAATCCCCACCTGACTGGTGTGGGACCTATGACATGCAGTGTTCAAAATACACCTGCATTAAAAGCTACATCTACCAGCAATATCTGGTTGAAGACTTCACCTGCCTAAGTGCTGAACATTAAGCTGTTTGTGGCCTACTGACAGCTCAGATGGATCACTGAGCTCCATGCTGCCAGCTCGTAGTTGCATCCCTAACTATCTTATCAATAAGCCTAGTGTTAAATTGTATATTTCTTCATTTAATCTCATGGTTTGATCACAGTTTACTTTTGCATCTTTGATTATTAATAATCAGCCTTAGAATGTCTTAACTAAACAAGCCAACATATTATGATAAACAATTTACTTATTCATTATAAGTAGGGATGCACCCATCGGGCCGATACTATTGTAATATACTCGTACTCGTTAAAGTTAATCGATACCATGAACCGATACCAATTTATTGCATGCAATTGCTTTGCACGAAGACCGCGATCAGAGGGTGGCTTGTCATTTTGTTGTATTTTTTATAGATTGGCGGCTAGGGGAGATGTCGAGCTAATTAGGAACAGTGTGGTTAGGCGAGTGAGACCGGCTGCAGAAGGCTAAACACTAAACAACATTTCAGCCGCGTGGGCGCACTTCAAAATATGCGACGATGACAGAAGCAAGGCAGAGTGCAAACTGTGTACTCGTAAGGTGTCCAGGGGAGGGAAGGAGAGTACGTCGTTCAATACGAGCAATTTGATAAAACATCTGAGGACACATCATAACCCTGAGTTCACCGAGTTTACCAAGGCTAATGCAAAACCACAACAGCCAACTTTAACTCAGGTTTTGGAAAAGCGAGAAAAAATGTCAAGAAAAAATCCACGGGCAGTTAAGATAACAGAGGCTCTGACTCATTTTATTGCTCTGGATGACCAGCCACTGTCGGTTGTGGAAAACGTAGGATTTCGCCATCTTCTCAGCACACTCGAGGCGTGATATGAGTTTCCCAGCCGCCCCTACATCACAGACGTTATGGTGCCAAAACTTTTTGACGAGGTAAAAACACACCTGGTGAATGAAGTTTCACTATGGACATTTGGACAAGCAGTGTGTGCCCGATGTCACTGCTCAGTTTAACGGCGCAGTGGATTGATGAGGAGTTCGTTCGTC
This sequence comes from Lateolabrax maculatus, assembly GCA_031216445.1. NCBI lineage: Eukaryota > Metazoa > Chordata > Actinopteri > Acropomatiformes > Lateolabracidae > Lateolabrax > Lateolabrax maculatus. The sequence goes on along the minus strand of CM062201.1, from coordinate 16,474,063 downwards.
ATCAAGTCACACTACATGCAAAGTCGTTCCGGGGCTCGCACACCAGCCAAGCCATCGCAGGTGCTTTCGATAGGATGCTCCAGACCTGGGACATACCGAAGACGTCCGTCCACGTAGTGCTCCGAGACAACGCAAGAAATATGACAAAGGCCATGAGTGATGCTGAGCTGCCCAGCCGACCTTGTACTGCTCACACTCTCCAGCCGCAAAATAGTTGGGCATTTTAAACATTCTGCTCTGGCCAACTCCTGCCTCGAGGACATTCAATTAGAGATCAACCAGTCTGCGAAGCGGCTCCAGCAAGACGTACAGACCCGCTGGAATACGGCCTCTGGGAATATTCGTGTCTGAATATGGACTACCTGATACTCTCACGGCTCAGCAGTGGATACTGCTGGAGAAGGTGCTATCTGTTCAGGGTCCGTTCGAGGAGTTAACTCGAAAAGTTAGCTCTTCAGATGCCATGGCCGCAGACGTCATTCCAGCAGTCACTGTGCTGCACAGATTTCTAACAAGGGAGACTGATGAGGACCATGGGATCAAAACAATGAAGGGAACCTTGGCTGCAGCTGTCAGGAAGCGATTCACTGATTTTTGTGGTAGAAGTATCAGCATCGGTACTCGGTATCGGCAAGTACTCAGATCCAAGTATCGGTATCGTATCGGTTTGAAAAAAGTGGTATCGCTGCATCCCTAATTATAAGACATGGATATCTTTGTATTCAGCTATACATCACATTTTATCTTCTCTCTGTATTCATTATATGTGTGAATATCGTAAATAAATGACCATTCTGACATGACTCTTGACTGAATTTTTACACTTTGGTTTTTGTATAAATTAAATCAACAAGATATCCCATGTTAATCAGTGGGATTTTGAGGTGCAGTAGACAGATTTGGTTATGTTTGGACATAGCCAGGCTAGCTGTTTCCCCGTTTCTAGTATTCATCATAACTAATCTATCTGGCTGCTGGCTGTAGTTTAATATTTAGTGAAGTAAAGTAAGTAGTTAGTAAATAGATGAAATGAACTTTGCACTTAAAAGTTGCCTCAGTGAAACGCTAGATCAAAACAAGATTTGACCCAAAGTGGTCAGATGTTTAACAGACGTATATTCAACTCATATAAGTTAGTGCAGCAAAGCTTTTCCTCCATAAAAGATCTAATGTGAAGGTCCTCTTTGATACTCTTTCTGATTTTAATCAGACTGAGGTATGTGCAGGTATATATCAAAGATTAATCCATCCAGTATTTTTCCTTGTCAGCTGTGATTTTGGCTCTCAAACAAACAAGCCTGCACTACATTACTTTGGCTCTTTTTCATGCCACCTTGACAACTAAACACTGACTTGTTCATATCTTTGCTAATTAGTTACCATTGTAGCCAACTGATTCGCTTCCTTGAAGCAACTCCTGGCTGTATTTCTTTTATATGTGCTTCATTTTCTGTGGTTGGTTATTATGTCATATGTCACAGACAACAGAAATAATCGTTTCTTACCTTCCAATTCCTTCCTGGACGCATTTTGGCAATGAACCTTTGATCAAACAGATGAGAAAAGGGCCCATGTCCTAGATATGGATATATATATAGAAGTTAAATAAATGATGATTGTGTGTGAACTGTATATATAGTGAGCCATTTGTGATTATATCTTATCAGACCTGTTTTATTTGAAACAGGCGAGTATTACAGACGTCTTTACTCTTAATTTGCCCCATTTAATGAGAACATTTAATCATATCTTTATAAAAATATCATTATGTAATCTGCTCCCATTTGCTGAATGAAAGAGTCACTTTCGGTTCGTACAAACATGTGCAACACTGTGAATGCCTTCCTGAAGAGACTGTCTGAAAATATGTGCCACCGTATATTTAAACTATTATCGCATCTCGCCCTCTCTCAGAAGGCGGGCTTTTCAGCTTTACAAAGTGGCTTTTTTACTGGTCAGTTTGACTGCTTTGTAGTGTATTGGGATATCTACCAGGTGGCACCGTAACTTATGCTATAAATGTTGTGTGACTGCACAGGGACAATTTCTCTACACTACTCACATGCAGGTGTGAAAGGGTGTGTATCACTCACCCAGGTCGTGGCAAAGACCAGCAATCTTCACACAAAGGATGTCTCTCTCAGTGATGCCAAGTTCCGGCTGCATTATACTCAGAGCTTGTACAAGCTGTCCTGCTAAATGCCCCACCCTTTACCACCACACACACACACACACACACACACACACACACACACAGACACACATTATTGCATGAGTATCCTGCTGCAAAACTGTAAATACGAACTTTTATTATACCTATACTAAGGTATGGAATGTGTTTACTTTGGTTTTATTGCTTTTATTAGGTGTAGCTTAATTTGAATTGTGATTAGCTTAAGACACATAGCTGTGTCTACCTGTAAACATACGGACATACCCAATCGAGTGTTCAAAGCGGTTGTGGGACGCTTTGGGGTACACAAAGTAGGCCCCTCCAAGCTGCTTGATGTTTCGAAGTCTCTGGAACTGAGGCGTGTCAATGATTTTGATGAGAAGTGGGTGCAACTCCATATGCCCATGGATGGGATCATTGAGCACCTTGCGGAAAACAACAGAACAAAAATCCTAATCACCCAAAAGAGTACCAGTAAAACCAGGTCAAGTTCTCCTGACAGCTCTGCGAGCTACTCTTTCATTTCATTCTGCAATTTTTCTCATTTTCATTTTTTTCAACCTTCTTCCAGAAAAGGATGTAGGATTAGGTACATGATTTATTACCTTGCTTTCCATCTGCGAGAGCTTCTTGATACTGTGCAGGATTTTCTGACGGTCAACACTAGGCCTATAGAAAATAATAGAAAATAAGAAATAAGAAAATACAGAAGAGCATAACAGGGAATGAGTTGAAAAGAGAAAAAGCGAGGTGGTAAACATCAAAGAAATGCAGTAAGGTTTTTGAAATTTGCTTTGAACACACTTCCTCCTATCCAGGATTTGTCACGATCTGTTCCTTTTTGCTTTTCTTTTGTCACATTCTAGCCCCAGCTATCTGTGTCACTGTTTTTCCCACGTCTGCACACTGCCCCTGCACTGGCCATGGACTCTTTTGCTGTTCCCCTCACCTGCCACCCCCTTACCTTCCACCAGATGCCCTCAGCCTTTCCCTTCCTTCCCCATCACCTGACTGCCCCACCCATCTAAACACCTGTCTCCACTCCTCATCAGCCTACTCCTCTCTCTGCCTGTCAGCCACTCCTTCCTCATCAGTCCAACTCCCTTCACCTGTTCACTCACATGCCTCTGATCACTAATCAGCCACTTACATATACCGATCTAGTTTCTTTGTTTTAGTTGTCAGATACTTATCTCTGTTGTTTGCGCTGTGTTCCCTTGTGCCTTGTTTCTGGATTCCCTGTTACCTGATTATTCACCGGCCTGCTTTGGACTTTGTCTTTTGTCATTTTGGATTTTCTGTTTGCCTCAGCAACCTGCAAGTTTTTGTCACACCTTTTTTGTTGGAATAAACTCTTTGTACCATACCTGCCGGTCTCCACTTCTGTGTTTTGAAGCTGTCAGAGGTTGGAGCTGCGTCTAACCGATGTTTTCGATGTTGATCTGTCAAGCCGTAGATATATCAGGATAGTCACACAAATAATGTTGTACAGCTGATCAGGGCAGACCTGAACAAATGACACCCAGTGTTTGAACGATGCCCTGCTTTTATTTCTCGGCCACACCTATCTACCTACCTATCTGCTGTCATAGTGAACATTTTGCAACCATAACAACAACAAACAAAACTGGCTGCCCTTATTTGTATTGGAGGAAATGTTATTGCCGCCTGCGTTAAGTTTACTGGCAATGTTTTTTTCGAATATGGAAAGTGTGATATTCTTATAACTTATGAAAAGTAAAGAAGATTTTGAGAACGTAAAAGGTTGGGTTGTATGTTCGGGTGTACAAAGCAAACTCCCCCCATACTTTTTGCTTCAATCATACAACCACTGGCCTTTGTAGAACATAAAAATGACCTTACTGGTATCACAGGAAAACAACATGACCCAAAAAACTGGTACCAAAGATGTGATATTCTTCCTGCAGAACCCTCGTGAATCACTTAATCACGTCATCAACTCCATATCTGTTGTTTGAGACTGCTCAATAAAGTGGGCATGCTTTATCTCTGAAAGCACTTGAGTTTGACTCTGGGGACTGGGGTTCTCATTCTGTGTCCCAAATTTGGTCAACATAAGTCTACTGAAAAACTTGCTTATAATTACATTTGTGATATCAGTTAAATATAGAAAAGTAAATGCTGTGCTGACCTTTTTCATATTGAACCAAGACAACGATCTTTCCCTGATCAGATGTGTGGAATTCTTTTTACTCTTGGGTAATATGTTTGTGAATAAAACTCACCCACAAATGGAGCAAAACAGGGGGCCTTGTATAGCAATTTAGGGACATTGATTATGCTACACTGTCTATGTCGACTGAACATGTAACAAAACATTTGTCTATGTCATTTCAACTTTGAACTGCACTTTAGTCGTGAAATAACTATTTTGACAATAAGATTGTCTGTGTAGATTGATCACAAGACAAAACAGGCTGTGTCAATTCAACTTTAAACTGTACTTCTGTCGTCTTGTTGCGTTCCCTGTCGTCTTGATGTGTCTGACTGTGTTGTTTTAATATTTAAAAAAAAGAAAAAAAAGAAAGCAGAGCCGACGTCCTGGTTACCTGTCCATCAGCTGCAGGATGTCCTTCTTGGGCGTTGTTATAAGAAACAGGTCTATTTATTCTGCTAAAGTTTATGTACACAGTGTGCGTTCCTTAACTTTATACAAAATAACACAGTGAAACAACAGGGACACATTGCACATATTTAGTAATTTTCTTTTCATATTCTGTACTGTGAATTATACTTACTTAGCACTAGTAAGGTAGTACTTTAAAATACGATATTTATACATACCCTTGCACCTTGCACTACTTGTCTTATCTGTACTTGTCTGTAATTGTCTGTACTTGTTACGCACCAATACACCACAGCAAATTCCTTGTATGTGAAAACCTACTTGGCAATAAACCCAATTCCGATTCCGGGAGGACGACATAGTCAGACGACACATCAAGATGACACATCAACACGACACATGAGAACACATCAAGTTGATGCAGTCAGATGACAGGGAGTGCAACGTGTCGACAGAAGTACAGTTTAAAGTTGAATTGACACAGCCGAATGTTTTGCACATGTTCAGTTGACATAGACAGTGTGCAAACGACATAATTTTGGCACTGATGGAACCCCATATAGTTAGCGGCAAGAAAAACCAAATAAAACTGGGCAAACCAGTCAGACAAGATTCAATCAATAGCTGCACTTCTTTTAAAGACCCACATGACATAACACACCCATATCTTTAATTGATGATACTGACATTTGGAAGTAATTTACCTAACTCATCAAAAGAAGAGAGAGAGAGTACAGACAGAGGAAGAGCGGTAAAACGGAACATTATTTGTAATTGTGTAATGTAATTCTGTACCATTAATTAATCAGAGTAATATTTTAATGGTACAGACATCACTGTGGGTTGGGATAGCATTATCAGCAGTACTGCAACTAGTTACCCACCAAGACACAAATAGTCTATTAGTCGCGTAGTTGAAGTGGAGGCCGAGGAAGAGCGGGCCAGTGTCATTTTAGGCCACATTAAGTTTCCTACAAAAGTATTAGACAAAGCAATTCATTTTAGGGTGTTTTTAAGGAAACTGTGTCGTAATTGGTTGTTGATGACAGCACACTCGGATAGGAAATAGCAGGCGGTGCGTTTTTTTCATCTGTATGACTGCCCATTTCACAATAATTTGTCAGAAACCATTGTGCCATTTGTGGAGCAAACTGAAAACTAAAAAGAATCCAAAACGTATCTTTATTTCATTGTGGGTACTTACTGGTTAATGTGGAAAAGCGATAGGAAAGCCTATGGCTGCAGCCATCGTTAATTTTTTTCTTTTTTTGATTCATCATATAAAATGTAAGAAAATTGTGAAAAATGTTTTGTTTCATGTGAACAACAGCCCAAAATCCAAATATATTAAATTTACAATTGTATAAGACTAAGGAAGCAACAAAACACTTACATTTTCATTAAAAAAAAGAGACTAAAATGTATTCAATATTTTGAAAATTAAATTTCTGTCAATTAATTGTGTCAGGGTGATATGACATCATCTCCCAAACTTCTTGAAGAATTTAGGAATTTGGCCACCAAATTTTTCTCAATATTGAGCCGTGCAGTTTAAGTATTGCCAACCAATTAAGAGATCACTAAGGATGAAAAGAAATCAAATTTAAAATTGGGTACAGAATAGTATTAAATATTTTGAATATTAATTTTCTGTCAATTAATTGAGTAGGCTGTATTCTTTATGAATAGATGTTTTATTACTTATAGATGGCTATTGAAGAGTGTGCCTCTCTGTGTCTGCATTGCACCAGGGTGATATGACATCATCTCCCATACTTCTTGAAGAATTTAGGAATTCTTCTCAATTTTGAGCCATGCAGTTTATGTATTGCCAACCAATACATTAAGAGATTAAAAGAAATTTAAAATTGGGTACAGAAAGCCCCTCCCTAATTGATAATAGGGGTGCTAGCGGTAACATGTAACTACAGAAATGTATTCAAGGAAGCATGTTCATTTTAATTATTGAGATTTTGTCTAATATGTGTCTTGAAAAAGAGAAAAAAGAGAGACTAAGCAGTAAATGTACAGTAGCTTATGACTTATGGAGCCACTGTATTGCAATATGCACAAAACAAAGATTTTTTGAACATTTTTTATATTTTTAAGTTATATTATACATTTTGTTTATGAGTTATTACTTATTTAATAATTCCTTATATATTTCTGAATAACTGAACACTTTGGATTTTCATACCCCCAAATTCATGAGAGAAGATATTTTCTTTTTATTCTGTGGGCCAAAAATCTTTATCTTAAAGCTATTATCTTAATGCACATGACCATAACTTGTGCAACATAATTTAAAAAATAATCTTTCATGTCTTGGGTTGTTCCATATAACCTGCTTTAAACAATTGGCACAATATATACTGTACATTGCATCATAAAAATTAAAGTTCAAAGTTCAACTGCACGAAAACACACAACAAAAAGCTTTATTTCAATTAGAGCAGGCACAATCTGGTATCAACTAATCTCAATAGGAGTACAGCTGAAAGGTTATTAAAACCTTTGGTAAATTTCCCTTTACAGCCCTATTACTGACTTATTAGATTATATTCAAGTTCACACAATTAGCAAAACACAACTATACACAAAGTTTGCCTTCACCACATTCATACAGATGATTACACGAAGGAAGTAAGATGAGCTATATAATATGATTACAGTGAGAAATAGTGATATATAATTATATTATTTAATTATCATTTCATACAGATAAATGCAGTACAAAGTACTTCCCAAGAGCCTGTTTCTGAAAGGCAGAATCATTCAAAACAAAAATGAAACAACAAGATAAAATAAAAGATGCTACCAATAAAAGACTGAATATGAAAACAGTTTAAAATAAATGAAAAAATAAACAGTGAATAAGTAAAGGTCACTGCAGTAGGTGAGGAAAGATACAGTAAAATAACCAAGTTGGAACCACAACAACCATCAAGACAACCTCTTATCAAACGTCACTCAAAGTCATTGATTCACATGATTAACATCAAACATGTTTTGGAGAAAACTGGTGTCAAGCACTACAGTGTGCTCATTAACATACTCATCTTATAGAACATTTTAAGAATTTTTTATCATAAAGATCCAATTAGTTTCAGGAAGTGTTTGCTATTGTTTTTTTCAGTTTTGATCTCCATCTTCCAAAACTTTTAAGGATTTTTAATTGTTTTGGATATTTTCCTCAGGGATCTCCGGTGTTACTGTGTCTTCATCCTGCATGTAAATAAAGAGAGCACAGACAAGTGCATCAGCGTTAACAAGAGCAGTGCAGAGTGAAAGATGCATTACTGAAGCAAGGCTCTAGACTGTACTGGAGCTGAAAGGATAAGTTGATAGAAATAGAAATTAATCAGGATTTGCAGCTTCTTTCGTGTTATTTGATAGTAAGTTGATAATTTGGGGTTTTGGACTGTTGGTCTGAAAAAACAAGCTCTTTGAAGATGCCACCTACGGCTTTACAAAGTTGTTACAGACATTTTCCCTATTTTCTTTTTCTTCTTTTAACAGAAAATGAATACCCCGGGACGGGACAGAAAATGTACACATCTCGTCTTTCTACTGTAATTTCGAAAGACAGTGGGACAGTCCAGACACCGTCCCCAGTGACTCCATCCACCAGCCCCAGCCCACCAGCTTCACCTCTCCCACCACAGCAGGGGCCTGGGCCTCTCCACAACTTCACACCTCAGAGGCCCCTTCCCCCTCCACAGTGACACATCTCTCAATCCTGGACATAACAGACTATTCAAGAGACAGAACGCCTGCAAAGCAGCCGGGCCAGACTCTGTCTCTCCATCCACCCTGAAGCACTGTGCTGATCAGCTGTCTCCGATATTCACTGATATCTTCAACAACTCACTGGAGACATGCCATGTACCAGTCTGCTACAAGACTTCTACCATCATCCCTGTTCCCAAGAAGCCAAGGGCCACAGGACTTAATTACTACAGACCCCTCAACCTGACCTCTGTGGTAATGGAGTCATTTGAGCGCCTTGTGCTGTCCCACCTCAAATCCACCACAGACCCACTCCTGGACCCCCTGCAGTTTGCCTGCAGATCCAACAGGTCTGTAGATGATGCCCTCCACTTCATCCTCCAGCATCTGGACTCCGCGGGAACCTACACCAGGACCCTGTTTGTGGATTTCAGCTCTACCTCCAACACCATCATCCCAGCTCTGCTGCAGGACAAGCTCTCCTGCAGGTGGATCACAGACTTCCTGTCGGACAGGAAGCAGCATGTGAAGCTGGGGAAACATCTCTCTGACTCCCAGACCATCAGCACCGGTTCCCCTCAAGGCTGCGTTCTTTCCCCTCTACTTTTACACCAACAGCTGCACCTCCAGTCACCAGTCTGTCAAGCTCCTGATGTTTGCGGACGACACCACCCTCATCGGGCTCATCTCTGGTGGGGATGAGTCTGCGTACAGTTAGGAGATTGACCATCCGGTGACCTACTGCAGCCAGAACAACTTGGAGCTCAACGCTCTCAAGACAGTGGAGATGGTTGTGGACTATAGAAAGAACCCAGCTCCACTCACCCCCATCACCCTGAGGGAATCCCCAGTTGACACTGTGGAGTCCATCCGCTTCCTGGGCTCCATCATCTGCAGCTGGCCTGATTAACAAGGCCCGGGACCCCCACTGACACGGACACCTATACCCTCCCCAAACAGACACTACGCGTTACATTAACGCGCAGTCCCCCGTCGTAATGTGTTACATTAACGCACACTTGTGGACTACAGATCGTACTTAAACCGTTACACATTCACTGGACTGTATTTTTGCACATTTCTGCACAGTTTTAGTTTTATTTCATTTTTATATTTTTTCATATTCTGTATTGTAAATTCTATTTACTACTATTTAGTACTAGTACTTAAGTATTTGAATACTACTTTTTATTTATGCTTATGTAGACTTTTGCACAACTTGTTACGCAGCAATCCACCATGGCAAATTCCGTTGAAAACTTACATGCAATAAACCGGATTCTGATTTTGATTTGACCCACCTACAGTATCCTATATTCAACAGCCTAAATCTAAACCTACCTGACGTCTTGGAAACCCCATATTGTTGAACCACTGGTCAAAGAGCTTCTTGGCAGCTTTCAGACTGTGGCGATCTGTCTTCTTACAGCAAACATTGATCGACTGCTCAGAAAAGCACTTTGGGCGAATCTTGGACTCCTGACAAGAATGACAGCAGCATAAATGTGAAAATAATGACATAACAGAGGCTGCCTTATGAAAAAATACACACAAGGTCCAAACACTTCATACAAATGATTAGTTGTCATTTATTTTGTTCTGACCTGCTCTTCGGGTAAACGGAAAGCTTTGGTAGGGTCATTTTTGCTGTAGAAATACATGTTTTTTATGGGATCTTTGCCTTTCATCCCATAGTCCACAGTAATGACCTAAAAGAGAAGGTTGAGAGAGAAGCCTGTTTTCATATTCACAAGTAATGTATGCCACAACATGCAACATCTTACAAATTAAATGATATTCAACAAAACCTGAGATTTTAAAAGAGTAAAAGTAATTAGAATAAAAACTCACTATAACTTCAAAGTCCTTTGATGTCAGTGTGACAACTGGAGCATCCTTGTGAGAAGGAGGGACACGAGGTTTGAGATTTAACAACACACAGTAAGAGTACAATCACATTAAACAGTTACATTTAAAAACACATTTTTGTTTCTCAGTTTTGGATCTCTGTCCACACTAAAACGTTTAAGTTTGAAGTTTTCCTCACCCCACAATGGAGTTTTCCCAAAACTTACCTTAAAGTGTATAAATCTTAATATATATGGGGTGTTTTTTTGTGTCCATGGGAAAAATTTAGCTTTTGTAAAATTATGACATAAGCCTGCCCAGTAATTGTTGGGGGGCTGCGTGACAGTAAAGTCAAGATAATGTTTCTGTTGCTTCTAAGTTTCTCTGTGATCTAAATATCAATATAGCCAGCCACACAGCACAGGTGTTGTTCTTAACTGGTATTTAAGTTGTTTTTAATCGGACATCGTTACAATCATTAAATAATGCCCATAGTGTTCATTTTAACATGTAAATGGTCTGCACTTATATATTTTTTTCTTTTTTCAACATTTACTGTTCACGCATTCATATTTTAATTGCAACAGAGCTGCCATTGTGTGACAACAGTAAGAGACAAAAATGTAGCTTTTTTACTGTTTCACTGTGGGCAGAGTGTAGATGTAGTCTACTGTTAGTGACATTTTATCCTATGATGTTGCTCACACTGCTATCACATCCTCTGAATAAAATATCTAAGAATTGTTACTGGTAGGAATGTGTTGTAGTCCATGGCAAAGTAAAATGACCACAAAAGGACCATGACATCCAGCTCTGTCATAGGAAAATCTGCTTTTAACAATCAATTTTCAAAAATCTGATTGGAATATTAGGTATTATTGTAACCACAGTAAAATAGATAATGTTTAAAAAAAAAGCGTAATGCAATACATGCACACAAAGACATACCTCTGACACCTCAGGTTGGTCAGTCTGCCGTGTGTCCAGAAACTTGTACAAGTCTCGAGTTTTGATTCTACCTAGAATCTCCCTGGCCTTAGCCAGCTCCGGGGAGGAAGAGTTGAGTATTTGTTCAAACACATGATCTACAGGACAAACAGAGAAACAGAGTGGAATATAGGTGAGTTAGAACAACCAAAGACAAGGTCACAAAATCATATATAGTGTTTCACAAATAAATGACTGAGACCATAAACTGACAGGACCAACTCACAAAACTAAGCAATATAACTCTGAAATAAATGTTTTTCAACTTCATTCATTTTTTATTGAATATGACCAAAAAAAACTCCTTTATGATTACAAATATTATTTTATTTAAAACATGCTTGATAAAAGTCAGTCTGGCATGTTTATTCATCACTCATTACAACAATGTAATTTTATAGGATCTGGTGTCATTTATCATATAACGTGCATTATCAAAAACCTTTGAAACGTCAAAAAGTTACTTCTACTCTCAACTGACCATTTTCTAAACCCCTCCACTACAATAGTTGATCTCCTTGTGTGCAGGTAAGTAACTGAGCCATCCAACATTGAAAATCCTTTAAGTGGAAGGACGGTTTTTAAGTGGTATTACTGCTGTTACAAAGACAACAGGATCGCTTTCTGTTTTCCTAAAAACCATAAGAATCTCAATTTAAACTAGAAACCCTAATCTCAGTGCCATGATTAAGGCAGAGCAAAATACTCTGTTGTATTAATAAGTAGGCAGGTTGTGTTACTTCAGCACAAACAAGGCCAGGTGAATGTCGGTTTGGAATCCCCTCAAGTCCCAGAGCTCTCTCTATCGACTGGATGTCTGTCAGAAGTTCACTCTTGTTTTACCTCAGTTTTTCTCACACTCCATCTTCGCCTTCTTTGCCTCTTCCACTGTTTCCCATTGATTACTTAGACTGTGGCGGCCCGCCTGGTCAAAATTGTCCCGCCACAGTTCCATAATGAACCGAAAATATTTTTCCACTTCTCAGTGGGTGGGGTTTGTGCACTCTGCAGTCAGGGGATTCAACTTGGTGGGTCAGGGATGGCCACTCTGGAGATATTGGGGATGGCTACCGAAAGATGACAGGAAAAACAAACACACTATCCTCTTCCTGTTTTGGCTGCACAATAGTTGACACACTTCCTTTGAGCCGAAGATCAAGCCTTAATTTTCCCGGGAGATCGTACCGACTTGTATAGTGAAATCGAAGCTTTGGGAACTATTCTAAACGCTGATGGTGTCATTATTTTAGAGCCATTGTACTGTGCAATAAACAGCAGTAAACATTTACTTCATAATGATAAGTTACAGCAAAAAAGTTGTTTATTTCCACTTTAAAATAATATTGGCTTTATATCATTATTCATGTAAACCATGTAAACAAAGTATGAGTAGTATGATTATACTTACAGCATGAACATGTTTGGACAATTCAGCATGTTTTAAAAGACAGACATACAGTATTCGTTATGTATGGTGCTTGGTGTATCCTGCCCACTCCTCTCTGTGTCTAACAGCACACAGTGGTATCTACAGACCTGTCAGCTTGGTGTAGGCCTCCATATCGTCTATGGCTGTGGAGAGCTTGAACATCTTCCCTCCTGAGCCTTCAATCTGGATGTGCTCATCAGCTTCTACAAAAGCGTCTGTGATCCTGGATAATCACACCCAACATATTAATACACATAATGACATAGAAGACAGTGAATCATGAAACAAATGAAATAAGCAACAATAAGCATAAATATATATAATGTATTATTATATATATTTATTGTATTACCTGTTTACAAGCTGTTTATAAATTCTACATTACTGCATAACCTGTCTAAATTAAAGTTTATTCATTTTATCATTACGTGCTTACCACAGCATTTTATTTTATATTACATTTTATTCCTATATTTTAACTTATGCACTGTTTTATGTCTTTATGTCTTTGGTTGTCATTTTTACTTTCTTTTTATACATACTGTATGAGCATTGTTGGAGAGTGCCTGAAAACTAAGAATTTCATTGCCAATAGCCACTTCACTAATTGTTGTGCATATAGCAATAAAGTACTTGAAACTTGAAACATCAGACAGCAAATGGAGCTAAATGTTGTTAGAGTACCAACATGGGAAAGGTAAGTACTCACATAGCCTCTATGAGCTTGTTCACGTTGTGCTGGTAGGCTGCTCTGTGGAGACAGCACCTTGTGTCGAACATGCCATACATATTATCCACCTCCTGTTAAAATAATGACCTGTATTTTAGTCACAAGTAACCATCTAAATAGATTGCTGTTTTAAAACCTGATCAAAAAGCAGACCTAACAAAGTCAGCACCTTGTCTCTAGTGCAGATGTGCTTCTGCCTGTCCACCTCACACACCCTGGCAAACTTTATGAAGCGGTGATAGTCAAAGTTGTTCTGGATGCCCAGGTGGTAGCAGTCCCTGAGACATAGTGAGGAAATATATGAAGAAAACTGGTTTATTATATTAAACTAATCAAAGCATACTGGAGAATGCAGCTCGATATTTTTAAAATAATCAGGAGACTATTGTAATTGTTCAAGGGAAATAACACATAGTTTATCATTCAACATCGAAAAGTAAATTGTTCTACTGTAGCTGATCTACAAGCTCTACCTGGCAAAGTAGTCAAACTTGTCCACATCAATGCCATTTGTTTTGTTGGCCACAATTTCATAGAGAAAGGACTTGTCTTCTGTACGGCCTTCATATGGCCACTGTGGAGATGAAAGAACAACAGTGGCATTAGACATTGACTGTTGTAGCAATGATGATACTGACTGATTTCACACACTGCACATGTGCAGGACTGACCTCGTCTGAAGCTGCTTGAGAGTTAAGTGGTCCTACAATCAACTCCTTGATGAAGACCAGGTCCTCTTCCAGCACCAGGCCGTGGTTTGTCATGGTTTGCTTCAGATTATTAGATTCCACCAGGTGGTCAAACATTTTTACAGAGGCTTCCTCATGCTGCCACATACAAAGACTCTTATTAATATATAGTAACTCATATATAGTACGTGAATTTAAATCTTTGCTAAAACATGACAGGACACAGAATTTGAAAGCTTGTCTATTCACTTACGTTTGCCAGATGACAAGTCTGTGTCCATAACTTACATAATGATCTAAGGCCCGCTTCTCCCTGCTCCCCCTAAACCAGATCTCTAACCTCTTCACCTTGCCCACTCTCCCCATACATTGAAAGTGAGTTGGTGTGTGCGAAAGGGGAAAACAACATCTGATACCACAGACAAACCTCTCTTTGGATGATCCCCTTTTCATTAGGAGTTCGGCTTCAAAAGCATTCGTAGTTTCCAGGCATCCGCCATAAAACCAAGTAAGAGAATCTCCAAGATGATTCCCTTCACAATCTCCTGTGTGAGCCCGACTCCTTCGGTTCACCCCTCCACATACTGTGGTTGCCCCGACAACTGCCTGAAACAATCCCCACCTGACTGGTGTGGGACCTATGACATGCAGTGTTCAAAATACACCTGCATTAAAAGCTACATCTACCAGCAATATCTGGTTGAAGACTTCACCTGCCTAAGTGCTGAACATTAAGCTGTTTGTGGCCTACTGACAGCTCAGATGGATCACTGAGCTCCATGCTGCCAGCTCGTAGTTGCATCCCTAACTATCTTATCAATAAGCCTAGTGTTAAATTGTATATTTCTTCATTTAATCTCATGGTTTGATCACAGTTTACTTTTGCATCTTTGATTATTAATAATCAGCCTTAGAATGTCTTAACTAAACAAGCCAACATATTATGATAAACAATTTACTTATTCATTATAAGTAGGGATGCACCCATCGGGCCGATACTATTGTAATATACTCGTACTCGTTAAAGTTAATCGATACCATGAACCGATACCAATTTATTGCATGCAATTGCTTTGCACGAAGACCGCGATCAGAGGGTGGCTTGTCATTTTGTTGTATTTTTTATAGATTGGCGGCTAGGGGAGATGTCGAGCTAATTAGGAACAGTGTGGTTAGGCGAGTGAGACCGGCTGCAGAAGGCTAAACACTAAACAACATTTCAGCCGCGTGGGCGCACTTCAAAATATGCGACGATGACAGAAGCAAGGCAGAGTGCAAACTGTGTACTCGTAAGGTGTCCAGGGGAGGGAAGGAGAGTACGTCGTTCAATACGAGCAATTTGATAAAACATCTGAGGACACATCATAACCCTGAGTTCACCGAGTTTACCAAGGCTAATGCAAAACCACAACAGCCAACTTTAACTCAGGTTTTGGAAAAGCGAGAAAAAATGTCAAGAAAAAATCCACGGGCAGTTAAGATAACAGAGGCTCTGACTCATTTTATTGCTCTGGATGACCAGCCACTGTCGGTTGTGGAAAACGTAGGATTTCGCCATCTTCTCAGCACACTCGAGGCGTGATATGAGTTTCCCAGCCGCCCCTACATCACAGACGTTATGGTGCCAAAACTTTTTGACGAGGTAAAAACACACCTGGTGAATGAAGTTTCACTATGGACATTTGGACAAGCAGTGTGTGCCCGATGTCACTGCTCAGTTTAACGGCGCAGTGGATTGATGAGGAGTTCGTTCGTCATCAAGTCACACTACATGCAAAGTCGTTCCGGGGCTCGCACACCAGCCAAGCCATCGCAGGTGCTTTCGATAGGATGCTCCAGACCTGGGACATACCGAAGACGTCCGTCCACGTAGTGCTCCGAGACAACGCAAGAAATATGACAAAGGCCATGAGTGATGCTGAGCTGCCCAGCCGACCTTGTACTGCTCACACTCTCCAGCCGCAAAATAGTTGGGCATTTTAAACATTCTGCTCTGGCCAACTCCTGCCTCGAGGACATTCAATTAGAGATCAACCAGTCTGCGAAGCGGCTCCAGCAAGACGTACAGACCCGCTGGAATACGGCCTCTGGGAATATTCGTGTCTGAATATGGACTACCTGATACTCTCACGGCTCAGCAGTGGATACTGCTGGAGAAGGTGCTATCTGTTCAGGGTCCGTTCGAGGAGTTAACTCGAAAAGTTAGCTCTTCAGATGCCATGGCCGCAGACGTCATTCCAGCAGTCACTGTGCTGCACAGATTTCTAACAAGGGAGACTGATGAGGACCATGGGATCAAAACAATGAAGGGAACCTTGGCTGCAGCTGTCAGGAAGCGATTCACTGATTTTTGTGGTAGAAGTATCAGCATCGGTACTCGGTATCGGCAAGTACTCAGATCCAAGTATCGGTATCGTATCGGTTTGAAAAAAGTGGTATCGCTGCATCCCTAATTATAAGACATGGATATCTTTGTATTCAGCTATACATCACATTTTATCTTCTCTCTGTATTCATTATATGTGTGAATATCGTAAATAAATGACCATTCTGACATGACTCTTGACTGAATTTTTACACTTTGGTTTTTGTATAAATTAAATCAACAAGATATCCCATGTTAATCAGTGGGATTTTGAGGTGCAGTAGACAGATTTGGTTATGTTTGGACATAGCCAGGCTAGCTGTTTCCCCGTTTCTAGTATTCATCATAACTAATCTATCTGGCTGCTGGCTGTAGTTTAATATTTAGTGAAGTAAAGTAAGTAGTTAGTAAATAGATGAAATGAACTTTGCACTTAAAAGTTGCCTCAGTGAAACGCTAGATCAAAACAAGATTTGACCCAAAGTGGTCAGATGTTTAACAGACGTATATTCAACTCATATAAGTTAGTGCAGCAAAGCTTTTCCTCCATAAAAGATCTAATGTGAAGGTCCTCTTTGATACTCTTTCTGATTTTAATCAGACTGAGGTATGTGCAGGTATATATCAAAGATTAATCCATCCAGTATTTTTCCTTGTCAGCTGTGATTTTGGCTCTCAAACAAACAAGCCTGCACTACATTACTTTGGCTCTTTTTCATGCCACCTTGACAACTAAACACTGACTTGTTCATATCTTTGCTAATTAGTTACCATTGTAGCCAACTGATTCGCTTCCTTGAAGCAACTCCTGGCTGTATTTCTTTTATATGTGCTTCATTTTCTGTGGTTGGTTATTATGTCATATGTCACAGACAACAGAAATAATCGTTTCTTACCTTCCAATTCCTTCCTGGACGCATTTTGGCAATGAACCTTTGATCAAACAGATGAGAAAAGGGCCCATGTCCTAGATATGGATATATATATAGAAGTTAAATAAATGATGATTGTGTGTGAACTGTATATATAGTGAGCCATTTGTGATTATATCTTATCAGACCTGTTTTATTTGAAACAGGCGAGTATTACAGACGTCTTTACTCTTAATTTGCCCCATTTAATGAGAACATTTAATCATATCTTTATAAAAATATCATTATGTAATCTGCTCCCATTTGCTGAATGAAAGAGTCACTTTCGGTTCGTACAAACATGTGCAACACTGTGAATGCCTTCCTGAAGAGACTGTCTGAAAATATGTGCCACCGTATATTTAAACTATTATCGCATCTCGCCCTCTCTCAGAAGGCGGGCTTTTCAGCTTTACAAAGTGGCTTTTTTACTGGTCAGTTTGACTGCTTTGTAGTGTATTGGGATATCTACCAGGTGGCACCGTAACTTATGCTATAAATGTTGTGTGACTGCACAGGGACAATTTCTCTACACTACTCACATGCAGGTGTGAAAGGGTGTGTATCACTCACCCAGGTCGTGGCAAAGACCAGCAATCTTCACACAAAGGATGTCTCTCTCAGTGATGCCAAGTTCCGGCTGCATTATACTCAGAGCTTGTACAAGCTGTCCTGCTAAATGCCCCACCCTTTACCACCACACACACACACACACACACACACACACACACACACACAGACACACATTATTGCATGAGTATCCTGCTGCAAAACTGTAAATACGAACTTTTATTATACCTATACTAAGGTATGGAATGTGTTTACTTTGGTTTTATTGCTTTTATTAGGTGTAGCTTAATTTGAATTGTGATTAGCTTAAGACACATAGCTGTGTCTACCTGTAAACATACGGACATACCCAATCGAGTGTTCAAAGCGGTTGTGGGACGCTTTGGGGTACACAAAGTAGGCCCCTCCAAGCTGCTTGATGTTTCGAAGTCTCTGGAACTGAGGCGTGTCAATGATTTTGATGAGAAGTGGGTGTAACTCCACATGCCCATGGATGGGATCATTGAGCACCTTGCGGAAAACAACAGAACAAAAATCCTAATCACCCAAAAGAGTACCAGTAAAACCAGCTCAAGTTCTCCTGACAGCTCTGCGAGCTACTCGTTCATTTCATTCTGCAATTTTTCTCATTTTCATTTTTTTCAACCTTCTTCCAGAAAAGGATGTAGGATTAGGTACATGATTTATTACCTCGCTTTCCATCTGCGAGAGCTTCTTGATACTGTGCAGGATTTTCTGATGGTCAACACTAGGCCGATAGAAAATAATAGAAAATAAGAAATAAGAAAATACAGAAGAGCATAACAGGGAATGAGTTGAAAAGAGAAAAAGCGAGGTGGTAAACATCAAAGAAATGCAGTAAGGTTTTTGAAATTTGCTTTGAACACACTTCCTCCTATCCAGGATTTGTCACGATCTGTTCCTTTTTGCTTTTCTTTTGTCACATTCTAGCCCCAGCTATCTGTGTCACTGTTTTTCCCACGTCTGCACACTGCCCCTGCACTGGCCATGGACTCTTTTGCTGTTCCCCTCACCTGCCACCCCCTTACCTTCCACCAGATGCCCTCAGCCTTTCCCTTCCTTCCCCATCACCTGACTTTCCCATCACCTGACTGCCCCACCCATCTAAACACCTGTCTCCACTCCTCATCAGCCTACTCCTCTCTCTGCCTGTCAGCCACTTCTTCCTCATCAGTCCAACTCCCTTCACCTGTTCACTCACATGCCTCTGATCACTAATCAGCCACTTACATATACCGATCTAGTTTCTTTGTTTTAGTTGTCAGATACTTATCTCTGTTGTTTGCGCTGTGTTCCCTTGTGCCTTGTTTCTGGATTCCCTGTTACCTGATTATTCACCGGCCTGCTTTGGACTTTGTCTTTTGTCATTTTGGATTTTCTGTTTGCCTCAGCAACCTGCAAGTTTTTGTCACACCTTTTTTGTTGGAATAAACTCTTTGTACCATACCTGCCGGTCTCCACTTCTGTGTTTTGAAGCTGTCAGAGGTTGGAGCTGCGTCTAACCGATGTTTTCGATATTGATCTGTCAAGCCGTAGATATATCAGGATAGTCACACAAATAATGTTGTACAGCTGATCAGGGCAGACCTGAACAAATGACACCCAGTGTTCGAACGATGCCCTGCTTTTATGTCTCGGCCACACCTATCTACCTACCTATCTGCTGTCATAGTGAACATTTTGCAACCATAACAACAACAAACAAAACTGGCTGCCCTTATTTGTATTGGAGGACATGTTATTGCCGCCTGCGTTAAGTTTACTGGCAATGTTTTTTTCGAATATGGAAAGTGTGATATTCTTATAACTTATGAAAAGTAAAGAAGATTTTGAGAACGTAAAAAGGTTGGGTTGTATGTTCGGGTGTACAAAGCAAACTCCCCCCATACTTTTTGCTTCAATCATACACCCACTGGCCTTTGTAGAACATAAAAATGACCTTACTGGTATCACAGGAAAACAACATGACCCAAAAAACTGGTACCATCGTAAAACCCTCGTGAATCACTTAATCACGTCATCAACTCCATATCTGTTGTTTGAGACTGCTCAATAAAGTGGGCATGCTTTATCTCTGAAAGCACTTGAGTTTGACTCTGGGGACTGGGGTTCTCATTCTGTGTCCCAAATTTGGTCAACATAAGTCTACTGAAAAACTTGCTTATAATTACATTTGTGATATCAGTTAAATATAGAAAAGTAAATGCTGTGCTGACCTTTTTCATATTGAACCAAGACAACGATCTTTCCCTGATCAGATGTGTGGAATTCTTTTTACTCTTGGGTAATATGTTTGTGAATAAAACTCACCCGCAAATGGAGCAAAACAGGGGGCCTTGTATAGCAATTTAGGGACATTGATTTTGCTACACTGTCTATGTCGACTGAACATGTAACAAAACATTTGTCTATGTCATTTCAACTTTGAACTGCACTTTAGTCGTGAAATAACTATTTTGACAATAAGATTGTCTGTGTAGATTGATCACAAGACAAAACAGGCTGTGTCAATTCAACTTTAAACTGTACTTCTGTCGTCTTGTTGCGTTCCCTGTCGTCTTGATGTGTCTGACTGTGTTGTTTTAATATTTAAAAAAAAGAAAAAAAAGAAAGCAGAGCCGACGTCCTGGTTACCTGTCCATCAGCTGCAGGATGTCCTTCTTGGGCGTTGTTATAAGAAACAGGTCTATTTATTCTGCTAAAGTTTATGTACACAGTGTGCGTTCCTTAACTTTATACAAAATAACACAGTGAAACAACAGGGACACATTGCACATATTTAGTAATTTTCTTTTCATATTCTGTACTGTGAATTATACTTACTTAGCACTAGTAAGGTAGTACTTTAAAATACGATATTTATACATACCCTTGCACCTTGCACTACTTGTCTTATCTGTACTTGTCTGTAATTGTCTGTACTTGTTACGCACCAATACACCACAGCAAATTCCTTGTATGTGAAAACCTACTTGGCAATAAACCCAATTCCGATTCCGGGAGGACGACATAGTCAGACGACACATCAAGATGACACATCAACACGACACATGAGCACACATCAAGTTGATGCAGTCAGATGACAGGGAGTGCAACGTGTCGACAGAAGTACAGTTTAAAGTTGAATTGACACAGCCGAATGTTTTGCACATGTTCAGTTGACATAGACAGTGTGCAAACGACATAATTTTGGCACTGATGAACCCCATATAGTTAGCGGCAAGAAAAACCAAATAAAACTGGGCAAACCAGTCAGACAAGATTCAATCAATAGCTGCACTTCTTTTAAAGACCCACATGACATAACACACCCATATCTTTAATTGATGATACTGACATTTGGAAGTAATTTACCTAACTCATCAAAAGAAGAGAGAGAGAGTACAGACAGAGGAAGAGCGGTAAAACGGAACATTATTTGTAATTGTGTAATGTAATTCTGTACCATTAATTAATCAGAGTAATATTTTATTGGTACGGACACCACTGTGGGTTGGGATAGCATTATCAGCAGTACTGCAACTAGTTACCCACCAAGACACAAATAGTCTATTAGTCGCGTAGTTGAAGTGGAGGCCGAGGAAGAGCGGGCCAGTGTCATTTTAGGCCACATTAAGTTTCCTACAAAAGTATTAGACAAAGCAATTCATTTTAGGGTGTTTTTAAGGAAACTGTGTCGTAATTGGTTGTTGATGACAGCACACTCGGATAGGAAATAGCAGGCGGTGCGTTTTTTTCATCTGTATGACTGCCCATTTCACAATAATTTGTCAGAAACCATTGTGCCATTTGTGGAGCAAACTGAAAACTAAAAAGAATCCAAAACGTATCTTTATTTCATTGTGGGTACTTACTGGTTAATGTGGAAAAGCGATAGGAAAGCCTATGGCTGCAGCCATCGTTAATTTTTTTCTTTTTTTGATTCATCATATAAAATGTAAGAAAATTGTGAAAAATGTTTTGTTTCATGTGAACAACAGCCCAAAATCCAAATATATTAAATTTACAATTGTATAAGACTAAGGAAGCAACAAAACACTTACATTTTCATTAAAAAAAAGGGACTAAAATGTATTCAATATTTTGAAAATTAAATTTCTGTCAATTAATTGTGTCAGGGTGATATGACATCATCTCCCAAACTTCTTGAAGAATTTAGGAATTTGGCCACCAAATTTTTCTCAATATTGAGCCGTGCAGTTTAAGTATTGCCAACCAATTAAGAGATCACTAAGGATGAAAAGAAATCAAATTTAAAATTGGGTACAGAATAGTATTAAATATTTTGAATATTAATTTTCTGTCAATTAATTGAGTAGGCTGTATTCTTTATGAATAGATGTTTTATTACTTATAGATGGCTATTGAAGAGTGTGCCTCTCTGTGTCTGCATTGCACCAGGGTAATATGACATCATCTCCCATACTTCTTGAAGAATTTAGGAATTCTTCTCAATTTTGAGCCATGCAGTTTATGTATTGCCAACCAATACATTAAGAGATGAAAAGAAATTTAAAATTGGGTACGGAAAGCCCCTCCCTAATTGATAATAGGGGTGCTAGCGGTAACATGTAACTACAGAAATGTATTCAAGGAAGCATGTTCATTTTAATTATTGAGATTTTGTCTAATATGTGTCTTGAAAAAGAGAAAAAAGAGAGACTAAGCAGTAAATGTACAGTAGCTTATGACTTATGGAGCCACTGTATTGCAATATGCACAAAACAAAGATTTTTTGAACATTTTTTATATTTTTAAGTTATATTATACATTTTGTTTATGAGTTATTACTTATTTAATAATTCCTTATATATTTCTGAATAACTGAACACTTTGGATTTTCATACCCCCAAATTCATGAGAGAAGATATTTTCTTTTTATTCTGTGGGCCAAAAATCTTTATCTTAAAGCTATTATCTTAATGCACATGACCATAACTTGTGCAACATAATTTAAAAAATAATCTTTCATGTCTTGGGTTGTTCCATATAACCTGCTTTAAACAATTGGCACAATATATACTGTACATTGCATCATAAAAATTAAAGTTCAAAGTTCAACTGCACGAAAACACACAACAAAAAGCTTTATTTCAATTAGAGCAGGCACAATCTGGTATCAACTAATCTCAATAGGAGTACAGCTGAAAGGTTATTAAAACCTTTGGTAAATTTCCCTTTACAGCCCTATTACTGACTTATTAGATTATATTCAAGTTCACACAATTAGCAAAACACAACTATACACAAAGTTTGCCTTCACCACATTCATACAGATGATTACACGAAGGAAGTAAGATGAGCTATATAATATGATTACAGTGAGAAATAGTGATATATAATTATATTATTTAATTATCATTTCATACAGATAAATGCAGTACAAAGTACTTCCCAAGAGCCTGTTTCTGAAAGGCAGAATCATTCAAAACAAAAATGAAACAACAAGATAAAATAAAAGATGCTACCAATAAAAGACTGAATATGAAAACAGTTTAAAATAAATGAAAAAATAAACAGTGAATAAGTAAAGGTCACTGCAGTAGGTGAGGAAAGATACAGTAAAATAACCAAGTTGGAACCACAACAACCATCAAGACAACCTCTTATCAAACGTCACTCAAAGTCATTGATTCACATGATTAACATCAAACATGTTTTGGAGAAAACTGGTGTCAAGCACTACAGTGTGCTCATTAACATACTCATCTTATAGAACATTTTAAGAAGTTTTTATCATAAAGATCCAATTAGTTTCAGGAAGTGTTTGCTATTGTTTTTTTCAGTTTTGATCTCCATCTTCCAAAACTTTTAAGGATTTTTAATTGTTTTGGATATTTTCCTCAGGGATCTCCGGTGTTACTGTGTCTTCATCCTGCATGTAAATAAAGAGAGCATAGACAAGTGCATCAGCGTTAACAAGAGCAGTGCAGAGTGAAAGATGCATTACTGAAGTAAGGCTCTAGACTGTACTGGAGCTGAAAGGATAAGTTGATAGAAATAGAAATTAATCAGGATTTGCAGCTTCTTTTGTGTTATTTGATAGTAAGTTGATAATTTGGGGTTTTGGACTGTTGGTCTGAAAAAACAAGCTCTTTGAAGATGCCACCTACGGCTTTACAAAGTTGTTACAGACATTTTCCCTATTTTCTTTTTCTTCTTTTAACAGAAAATGAATACCCCGGGACGGGACAGAAAATGTACACATTTCGTCTTTCTACTGTAATTTCGAAAGACAGTGGGACAGTCCAGACACCGTCCCCTGTGACTCTATCCACCAGCCCCAGCCCACCAGCTTCACCTCTCCCACCACAGCAGGGGCCTGGGCCTCTCCACAACTTCACACCTCAGAGGCCCCTTCCCCCTCCACAGTGACACATCTCTCAATCCTAGACATAACAGACTATTCAAGAGACAGAACGCCTGCAAAGCAGCCGGGCCAGACTCTGTCTCTCCATCCACCCTGAAGCACTGTGCTGATCAGCTGTCTCCGATATTCACTGATATCTTCAACAACTCACTGGAGACATGCCATGTACCAGTCTGCTACAAGACTTCTACCATCATCCCTGTTCCCAAGAAGCCAAGGGCCACAGGACTTAATTACTACAGACCCCTCAACCTGACCTCTGTGGTAATGGAGTCATTTGAGCGCCTTGTGCTGTCCCACCCCAAATCCACCACAGACCCACTCCTGGACCCCCTGCAGTTTGCCTGCAGATCCAACAGGTCTGTAGATGATGCCCTCCACTTCATCCTCCAGCATCTGGACTCCGCGGGAACCTACACCAGGACCCTGTTTGTGGATTTCAGCTCTACCTCCAACACCATCATCCCAGCTCTGCTGCAGGACAAGCTCTCCTGCAGGTGGATCACAGACTTCCTGTCGGACAGGAAGCAGCATGTGAAGCTGGGGAAACATCTCTCCGACTCCCAGACCATCAGCACCGGTTCCCCTCAAGGCTGCGTTCTTTCCCCTCTACTTTTACACCAACAGCTGCACCTCCAGTCACCAGTCTGTCAAGCTCCTGAAGTTTGCGGACGACACCACCCTCATCGGGCTCATCTCTGGTGGGGATGAGTCTGCGTACAGTTGGGAGATTGACCATCCGGTGACCTGGTGCAGCCAGAACAACTTGGAGCTCAACGCTCTCAAGACAGTGGAGATGGTTGTGGACTATAGAAAGAACCCAGCTCCACTCACCCCCATCACCCTGAGGGAATCCCCAGTTGACACTGTGGAGTCCATCCGCTTCCTGGGCTCCATCATCTGCAGCTGGCCTGATTAACAAGGCCCGGGACCCCCACTGACACGGACACCTATACCCTCCCCAAACAGACACTACGCGTTACATTAACGCGCAGTCCCCCGTCGTAATGTGTTACATTAACGCACACTTGTGGACTACAGATCGTACTTAAACCGTTACACATTCACTGGACTGTATTTTTGCACATTTCTGCACAGTTTTAGTTTTATTTCATTTTTATATTTTTTCATATTCTGTATTGTAAATTCTATTTACTACTATTTAGTACTAGTACTTAAGTATTTGAATACTACTTTTTATTTATGCTTATGTAGACTTTTGCACAACTTGTTACGCAGCAATCCACCATGGCAAATTCCGTTGAAAACTTACATGCAATAAACCGGATTCTGATTTTGATTTGACCCACCTACAGTATCCTATATTCAACAGCCTAAATCTAAACCTACCTGACGTCTTGGAAAACCCATATTGTTGAACCACTGGTCAAAGAGCTTCTTGGCAGCTTTCAGACTGTGGCGATCTGTCTTCTTACAGTAAACATTGATCGACTGCTCAGAAAAGCACTTTGGGCGAATCTTGGACTCCTGACAAGAATGACAGCAGCATAAATGTGAAAATAATGACATAACAGAGGCTGCCTTATGAAAAAATACACACAAGGTCCAAACACTTCATACAAATGATTAGTTGTCATTTATTTTGTTCTGACCTGCTCTTCGGGTAAACGGAAAGCTGTGGTAGGGTCATTCTTGCTGTAGAAATACATGTTTTTTATGGGATCTTTGCCTTTCATCCCATAGTCCACAGTAATGACCTAAAAGAGAAGGTTGAGAGAGAAGCCTGTTTTCATATTCACAAGTAATGTATGCCACAACATGCAACATCTTACAAATTAAATGATATTCAACAAAACCTGAGATTTTAAAAGAGTAAAAGTAATTAGAATAAAAACTCACTATAACTTCAAAGTCCTTTGATGTCAGTGTGACAACTGGAGCATCCTTGTGAGAAGGAGGGACACGAGGTTTGAGATTTAACAACACACAGTAAGAGTACAATCACATTAAACAGTTACATTTAAAAACACATTTTTGTTTCTCAGTTTTGGATCTCTGTCCACACTAAAACGTTTAAGTTTGAAGTTTTCCTCACCCCACAATGGAGTTTTTCCAAAACTTACCTTAGAGTGTATAAATCTTAATATAAATGGGGTGTTTTTTTGTGTCCATGGGAAAAATTTAGCTTTTGTAAAATTATGACATAAGCCTGCCCAGAAATTGTTGGGGGGCTGCGTGGCAGTAAAGTTAAGATCAAGTTTCTGTTGCCTCTAAGTTTCTCTGTGATCTAAATATCAATATAGCCAGCCACACAGCACAGGTGTTGTTCTTAACTGATATTTAAGTTGTTTTTGTCGGACATCGTTTCAATCATTAAATAATGCCCATAGTGTTCATTTTAACATGTAAATGGTCTGCACTTATATATTTTTTTCTTTTTTCAACATTTACTGTTCACGCATTCATATTTTAATTGCAACAGAGCTGCCATTGTGTGACAACAGTAAGAGACAAAAATGTAGCTTTTTTACTGTTTCACTGTGGGCTGTAGATGTAGTCTACTGTTAGTGACATTTTATCCTATGATGTTGCTCACACTGCTATCACATCCTCTGAATAAAATATCTAAGAATTGTTACTGGTAGGAATGTGTTGTAGTCCATGGCAAAGTAAAATGACCACAAAAGGACCATGACATCCAGCTCTGTCATAGGAAAATCTGCTTTTAACAATCAATTTTCAAAAATCTGATTGGAATATTAGGTATTATTGTAACCACAGTAAAATAGATAATGTTTAAAAAAAAAGCGTAATGCAATACATGCACACAAAGACATACCTCTGACACCTCAGGTTGGTCAGTCTGCCGTGTGTCCAGAAACTTGTACAAGTCTCGAGTTTTGATTCTACCTAGAATCTCCCTGGCCTTAGCCAGCTCCGGGGAGGAAGAGTTGAGTATTTGTTCAAACATATGATCTACAGGACAAACAGAGAAACAGAGTGGAATATAGGTGAGCTAGAACAACCAAAGACAAGATCACAAAATCATATATAGTGTTTCACAAATAAATGACTGAGACCATAAACTGACAGGACCAACTCACAAAACTAAGCAATATAACTCTGAAATAAATGTTTTTCAACTTCATTCATTTTTTATTGAATATGACCAAAAAAAAACTCCTTTATGATTACAAATATTATTTTATTTAAAACATGCTTGATAAAAGTCAGTCTGGCATGTTTATTCATCACTCATTACAACAATGTAATTTTATAGGATCTGGTGTCATTTATCATATAACGTGCATTATCAAAAACCTTTGAAACGTCAAAAAGTTACTTCTACTCTCAACTGACCATTTTCTAAACCCCTCCACTACAATAGTTGATCTCCTTGTGTGCAGGTAAGTAACTGAGCCATCCAACATTGAAAATCCTTTAAGTGGAAGGACGGTTTTTAAGTGGTATTACTGCTGTTACAAAGACAACAGGATCGCTTTCTGTTTTCCTAAAAACCATAAGAATCTCAATTTAAACTAGAAACCCTAATCTCAGTGCCATGATTAAGGCAGAGCAAAATACTCTGTTGTATTAATAAGTAGGCAGGTTGTGTTACTTCAGCACAAACAAGGCCAGGTGAATGTCGGTTTGGAATCCCCTCAAGTCCCAGAGCTCTCTCTATCGACTGGATGTCTGTCAGAAGTTCACTCTTGTTTTACCTCAGTTTTTCTCACACTCCATCTTCGCCTTCTTTGCCTCTTCCAGTGTTTCCCATTGATTACTTAGACTGTGGCGGCCCGCCTGGTCTAAATTGTCCCGCCACAGTTCCATAATGAACCGAAAATATTTTTCCACTTCTCAGTGGGTGGGGTTTGTGCACTCTGCAGTCAGGGGATTCAACTTGGTGGGTCAGGGATGGCCACTCTGGAGATATTGGGGATGGCTACCGAAAGATGACAGGAAAAACAAACACACTATCCTCTTCCTGTTTTGGCTGCACAATAGTTGACACACTTCCTTTGAGCCGAAGATCAAGCCTTAATTTTCCCGGGAGATCGTACCGACTTGTATAGTGAAATCGAAGCTTTGGGAACTATTCTAAACGCTGATGGTGTCATTATTTTAGAGCCATTGTACTGTGCAATAAACAGCAGTAAACATTTACTTCATAATGATAAGTTACAGCAAAAAAGTTGTTTATTTCCACTTTAAAATAATATTGGCTTTATATCATTATTCATGTAAACCATGTAAACAAAGTATGAGTAGTATGATTATACTTACAGCATGAACATGTTTGGACAATTCAGCATGTTTTAAAAGACAGACATACAGTATTTGTTAAATATGGTGCTTGGTGTATCCTGCCCACTCCTCTCTGTGTCTAACAGCACACAGTGGTATCTACAGACCTGTCAGCTTGGTGTAGGCTTCCATATCGTCTATGGCTGTGGAGAGCTTGAACATCTTCCCTCCTGAGCCTTCAATCTGGATGTGCTCATCAGCTTCTACAAAAGCGTCTGTGATCCTGGATAATCACACCCAACATATTAATACACATAATGACATAGAAGACAGTGAATCATGAAACAAATGAAATAAGCAACAATAAGCATAAATATATATAATGTATTATTATATATATTTATTGTATTACCTGTTTACAAGCTGTTTATAAATTCTACATTACTGCATAACCTGTCTAAATTAAAGTTTATTCATTTTATCATTACGTGCTTACCACAGCATTTTATTTTATATTACATTTTATTCCTATATTTTAACTTATGCACTGTTTTATGTCTTTATGTCTTTGGTTGTCATTTTTACTTTCTTTTTATTCATACTGTATGAGCATTGTTGGAGCCACTTCACTAATTGTTGTGCATATAGCAATAAAGTACTTGAAACTTGAAACATCAGACAGCAAATGGAGCTAAATGTTGTTAGAGTACCAACATGGGAAAGGTAAGTACTCACATAGCCTCTATGAGCTTGTTCACGTTGTGCTGGTAGGCTCGTCTGTGGAGATAGCACCTTGTGTGGAACATGCCATACATATTATCCACCTCCTGTTAAAATTATGACCTGTATTTTAGTCACAAGTAACCATCTAAATAGATTGCTGTTTTAAAACCTGATCAAAAAGCAGACCTAACAAAGTCAGCACCTTGTCTCTAGTGCAGATGTGCTTCCGCCTGTCCACTTCACACACCCTGGCAAACTTTATGAAGCGGTGATAGTCAAAGTTGTTCTTGATGCCCAGGTGGTAGCAGTCCCTGAGACATAGTGAGGAAATATATGAAGGAAACTGGTTTATTATATTAAACTAATCAAAGCATACTGGAGAATGCAGCTCGATATTTTTAAAATAATCAGGAGACTATTGTAATTGTTCAAGGGAAATAACACATAGTTTATCAGTCAACATCGAAAAGTAAATTGTTCTACTGTAGCTGATCTACAAGCTCTACCTGGCAAAGTAGTCAAACTTGTCCACATCAATGCCATTTGTTTTGTTGGCCACAATTTCATAGAGAAAGGACTTGTCTTCTGTACGGCCTTCATATGGCCACTGTGGAGATGAAAGAACAACAGTGGCATTAGACACTGACTGTTGTAGCAATGATGATACTGACTGATTCACATGTGCAGGACTGACCTCATCTGAAGCTGCTTGAGAGTTAAGTGGTCCTACAATCAACTCCTTGATGAAGACCAGGTCCTCTTCCAGCACCAGGCCGTGGTTTGTCATGGTTTGCTTCAGATTATTAGATTCCACCAGGTGGTCAAACATTTTTACAGAGGCTTCCTCATGCTGCCACATACAAAGACTCATTAATATATAGTAACTCATATATAGTACGTGAATTTAAATCTTTGCTAAAACATGACAGGACACAGACTTTGAATGCTTGTCTATTCACTTAAGTTTGTCAGTTGATAAGTCTGTGGCCATAAATTACATAATGACCTAAGGCCCGCTTCTCCCTGCTCCCCCTAAACCAGATCTCTAACCTCTTCGCCTTGCCCACTCTCCCCATACATTGACAGTGAGTTGTTGTGTGTGAAAGGGGAAAACAACATCCAATTGTTAATTTTACTAAGATTGTGTGTTTAATTAATATTAAATCATTAAATGACATGATACGTCTGGATATCTTCCATTTACACTGCAACATTTCAATTTCTATGTCATTTAATAGCATAAATAATGACTAGACCTACTCTCAAATTTATGTCTGGTACAACATACTTGATGTGTCCAAATTTGGGTATAGGACCATCTGTTAAAAGTGTAGCATTGTTAAGCTTTTCCCTAAGAATTCCCTGGTCGCCTCCCCTTCAACCTTTCAACTGTAACTGGTTTGGACATCCTTCATCACACGTTCAAAGCTCTTCTGCTCTTCTGCCTCTCTTGCTCTTATCTCCACATCAGCCTGTATGGCTGCCTTTTCTCCTTAACTAAACTGAACAACTAGGGATGGAGCAGTGAAACAGAGAAGACTTGTAACTTCTAAAGTCTGTGCTGTGTTGGCCCTTAGGATTGCCTGGCTAATGTAATAGTCTGCCCGACACTAACAGAACCGAGGCTGTCTTTCCTCACCCGTGTGAACCCGACTCCTTTGGCTCACCCCTTACATACTGTGGTTGCCCCGACAACTGCCCTAAACAATCCCCACCTGACTGGTGTGGGACCTACGACATGCAGTGTTAACAATACACCTGCATTAAAAGCTACATCTACCAGCAATATCTGGTTGAAGACTTCACCTGCCTAAGCACTGAACATTAAGCTGTTTGTGGCCTACTGACAGCTCAGATGGATCACTGAGCTCCATGCTGCCAGCTGTTCAGGTAGTCGCATCTGTAATTCTCTTATCAATAAGCCTAGTGTTGAATTGTATATTACTTAATTTTATTTCACGGTTCGATCACGGTTTACTTTTGCACCTTTGATTATTAATAATCAGCCTTAGAATGTCTTAACTAAACAAACCAACATATTATGATAAACAATTTCCTCATTCATTGTAAGACATGGATATCTTTGTATTCAACTATACATCACATTTTATCTTCACACTGTATTCATTATATGTGTGAATATCGTAAATAAATTACCATTCTGACATGACTCTTGACTTGTAATTTTTACACTTTGGTTTTTGTATAAATTAAATCAACAAGATATTCCATGTTAATCAGTGGGATTTTGAGGTGCAGTAGACAGATTTGGTTATGTTTGGCTGTTTCCCCGTTTCTAGTCTTTATCATAACTAATCTATCGGGCTGCTGGCTGTAGTTTAATATTTCGTAAAGTAAAGTAAGTAGTTAGTAAATAGATGAAATGAACTTTGCACTTAAAAGTTGCCTCAGTGAAACGCTAAATCACAACAAGATTTGGCCCAAAGTGGTCAGAGGTTTAACAGACGTATATTCAACTCATATAAGTTAGTGCAGCAAAGCTTTTCCTCCGAACAAGATCTAATGTGAAGGTCCTCTTTGATACTCTTTCTGATTTTAATCAGACTGAGGTATGTGCAGGTAGATATCAAAGATTAATCCATCCAGTATTTTTCCTTGTCAGCTGTGATTTTGGCTCTCAAACAAACAAGCTTGCATTACATTACATTGGCTCTTTTTCATGCCACCTTGACAACTAAACACTGACTTGTTAATATGTCACAGACAACAGAAATAATTGTTTCTTACCTTCCAATTCCTTCCTGGACGCATTTTGGCAATGAACATTTGATCAAACAGATGAGAAAAGGGCCCATGTCCTAGATATGGATATATATATATATAAGTTAAACAAATGATGATTGTGTGTGAACTGTATATATAGTGAGCTATTTGTGATTATACCTTATCAGGCCTGTTTTATTTGAAACAGGCGAGTATTAGAGACAGTTCTTTACTCTTAATTCGCCCCATTTAATAAGAACATTTAATCATATCTTTATAAAAAATATCATTATGTAATCTGCTCACATTTGCTGAATGAAAGAGTCACTTTTGGTTCGTACAAACATGTGTAACACTGTGAATGCCTTCCTGGACAGACTGTCAGAAAATGTGCGCCACCGTATATTTAAACTATTATCGCATCTTGCCCTCTTTTTTCCCTTCAGGGCTATATAAATGATTTCATTAGCAAGGTTTTTTGGAAGTATTGGGCATACAAATATATAAATGAGACTTGGATTATACTACACGAGTTGTGTGAGAGTTTTTAAACGGATGTTTTAATATAGTTTTGTGTTCACGTGGAGGCACTGGCATGCGAGGGAAAAAAAATGCTTTAAGGCAACACGGACTGATTGATAATACGGTTGGGTGATATGTTAAAATGTTCCTACCGGCCACCATCAGCCCAATAACTGGCGATTGCTGCTGGTGTGTGTATTTGTGGGTAACAGTAGCTCCCCAAACAAAGTCTGTCCCTGAGCAGCGGGTCTCGTTCTTTGGATGCAGACCATTACATTAGCAAAATAAAATGACAAAAAATCGCCCAATATAACCCCATCTGTGATGGACGATATATTCTCCAATCTCCCAACCCTAATTGATATACAAATCATTTTGGGGATGAAGTGCATGCGACAATGACACGTTTCTACTGAATATCATCCTATAAAGATCAGTGGCTGATAGATCTGGGTGTCCCTAGTTCTAATTGGCAGTAGATTACTACTGAAATGAGACCAACAGTTTTGTTAAGAAGAGAAACATACATTGTACATCATGTGAAAATGTGAACCATTGCACACATTGTTTTTATGTTCTGCTTTCATTAGGGACTAGCCTTTAATTATTAATGCCTGCAGCACTGCTGGTCATTAGATCAACAGTGGCTTTTATTTGACCATTTCTGGATAGTTTCACTTTCATTTTCACTCTTAATCACAACCAACAGTTACCATTTAAATCACATGTTGTAGTGAAAAGGTGTGTATCACTCACCCAGGTCGTGGCAAAGACCAGCAATCTTCACACAAAGGATGTCTCTCTCAGTGATGCCAAGTTCCGGCTGCACTGTACTCAGAGTTTGTACAAGCTGTCCTGCTAAGTGCCCCACCCTTTACCACCACATACAGCACACACACACACACACACACACACACACACACACACACACACACACACACACACATAAAAACCCAAACCATTTCACATTATTGCTTGAGTATCTTGCTGCAAAACTGTAAATATGAACTTTTATTATACCTATACTAAGGTATGGAATGTGTTTACTTTGGTTTTATTGCTTTTATTAGGTGTAGCTTAATTTGAATTGTGATTAGCTTAAGACACATAGCTGTGTCTACCTGTAAACATACGGACATACCCAATCGAGTGTTCAAAGCGGTTGTGGGACGCTCCGGGGTACACATAGTAGGCCCCTCCAAGCTGCTTGATGTTTCGAAGTCTCTGGAACTGAGGTGTGTCAATGATTTTGATGAGAAGTGGGTGCAACTCCATATGCCCATGGATGGGATCATTGAGCACCTTGCGGAAAACAACAGAACAAAAATCCTAATCACCCAAAAGAGTACCAGTATAACCAGCTCAAGTTCTCCTGACAGCTCTGCGAGCTACTCTTTCATTTCCTTCTGCAATTTCTCTCATTTTCATTTTTTCCAACCTCTTCTTCCAGAAAAGGAGGTGTGATGTAGGATTAAGTACATGATATATTACCTTGCTTTTCATCTGCCAGAGCCTCCTGATACTGTGCAGGATTTTCAGACGGTCACCACTAGGCCTATAGAAATAATGACAACAAAAAAGAAATACAGAAGACCATAACAGGGAATGAATTGAAAAGAGAAATGCGAGGTGGTAAACCTCAAAGAAATCCAGTAAGGTTGTTGTCATTGCACCAAATTAGTTGTACCATTTCAGAGAAATTTGCTTTGAACACACTTCCTCCTATCCAGGATTTGTCACGATCTGCTCCTTTTTGCTTTTCTTTTGTCACGTTCTAGCCCCAGCTATCTGTGTCACTGTTTTTCCCACGTCTGCACACTGCCCCTGTACTGGCCTTGGACTCTTTCGCTTTTCCCCTCACCTGCCACCCCCTTACCTTCCACCAGATGCCCTCAGCCTTTCCCTCCTTTCCCCATCACCTGACTTCCCCATCACCTGACTGCCCCACCCATCTAAACACCTGTCTCCACTCCTCATCAGCCTACTCCTCTCTCTGCCTGTCAGCCACTTCTTCCTCATTAGTCCAACTCCCTTCACCTGTTGTACCATACCTGCCGGTCTCCACTTCTTTCCTCTCTGCGATTGGGTCTTACCCCTGCTAACCTGCTACTCTCCGTGACAGGATTCATATAATTTTTTAGACATTGCAACTTAGTTTTGACAAGGGGAGACGCTCACGTTATGCCCATTTCCTCCAGATCTGTGTCCATGAGAGATAGCATGCTGTTACATGTGATGTTTTTCTCTGGGAAAAGAGGAAGCAGTTCATAGTAGTCCTGTAATTCATGTTATTTATTATGACAAGTTACAAGATATTAGCTTCCATGCCTCACAACACAGAAGGATAGGGAAAGCCCTGAGTTAAACAGACATTAACTGGCTAACTTACTTAGGCTTTTCATGATATGAAAAATAAATTGAATCTACCAAACCAGAAAACCAACCTCTAAATGTATCTTCCCAATCTCCATGTCCTTCTTGTTGCAAGTACTGACACCATTCCTCTACTCCCCATTGCTCATAGTTAAATGGCAACTCCATTGACGATGTCTTCTTTAGTGTTTTGAAGCTGTCAGAGGTTGGAGCTGAGTCTAACGGACGTTTTCGATGTTGATCTGTCAAGCCGTAGATATATCAGGATAGTCACACAAATAATGTTGTACAGCTGATCAGGGCAGACCTGAACAAATGACACCCAGTGTTTGAACGATGCCCTGCTTTTATGTCTCAAACAAACCTATCTATCTACCTACCTATCTGCCATCAGAGTGAATGTCTGGCAACCATAACAACAACAAACAAAACTGGCTGCCCTTATTTGTTTAGGAGGAAATGTTTTTGCTGCCTGCTTTAAGTTCACTGGCAATGTTTTTTTAAAATATGGAAAGCCTGACATTCTTATAACTTTATGAAAAGTAAAGAAGGTTTTTTAGAACATAAAAAGGTTGGGTTGTATGTTTGGGTGTACAAAGCAAACTCCCCCTCATACTTTTTGCTTCAATCATACAACCATTGGCTTTGTAGAGCATAAAAATGACCTTTTTGATTATGCTACTGATCAAGTCTCACAAATGAAATTAACAATATAGGAGAAGTTTGTGCAGTCAAGAGGGTTTAGTGAATTGGACTTGAAATACTAGTGGGTACAAACAAAAAAAGAGAGATCTGAACTGTTTTCTCTCCATTTAACACTGCAGTCATCCTGCCAATAAATCTTATTTGAATTTTAGAGAGAGCGCACAATAGAGAGTAAGTGAGCATGAAAACAGAACTACATTTGCTCCTAAACAAAAAAAAAGCCAAATTTGTTTAGGAGGAAAGTTGAGGAAATTTGATTGCCGCCTGCATTAAGTTCACTGGCAAAGTGTGATGTTCTTATACCTTATGAAAAGTAAGTAAGGTTTTGAGAATGTAAAAAGGTTGGGGTGTATGTTCAGTTGTAGAAAGCAAATTCCCCACATTACTTTTTGTTTCATTCATGCAACCACTGGCCTTTGTAGTACATCAAAACGACCTTACTGGTTTCACAACAAACAACATGACAAATTAGACAAAGCAATTCATTTTAGGGTTTTTTTTTTGAGGAAACTGTAGTAATTGGTTGTTGATGACAGCACTATCAGATAGGAAATAGTAGGATGTGTATGTTTTTCTTCTGTATGAAGAATATGCCCATTTCTGCCCATTGTGCCATTTGTGGAGCAAACTAAAAATTTATCTTGAAGCCATTATGTTAAGGCACATAACCGTAACTTGTGGCACAGATTTGAGAAAAAGGACACCCAACAAAGTATAAAAAGAGCTTGTTCACAAGTTGTTGCTTGCTCTGTTACTGTGCAATGCTACATCACAGTAAGATTAGCACAGAACAGTTTCAAGAGATATCATGCGCAAAACAAAATGAGCATGGGACCCCTCAGCAATTCCTCTATCGTGTTTCGGATCAAAACAATCCAAAGCTGGAATTGATAATATAACTGCCCACCTCAAAAGCTGGGCACTACTTGCCCTAGTGGACATCGGTGCCCAAGTCAGTATAGTAGATAGGCCTTAAAAAGACAAGTACTTACCTGATGTTGAAATTCGCGCACTTTCTGAGCTCATAGAGGAATAAAGTTTAAAGCCGCAAAGCGGTGGAAGTGGTGATTCAGGGGCAATCCGAGAGAGTAGCCCCCACTGTAACTTGACTGCTATGTGGAGGAATGTCCATCCCTGATGATGCAGCACAGACTATTATACACTTTGTACAGACCAAAAGAACTGTTGCACCTCATGGACACTTGAGAATAGGACAGAAAAATAAAGTAATCCTTAAATGCACTGTAACCTGGGTGAATTGTAGCATGCCACCTCAGCTGCCCCATCTGACTATTGTTTGCATCCAGAGGACAATTGTATGCAGGGGCAGCTAGTTACCAAGCTTAATGGTAAAAGTAACCAAACTCGAGGTTAACTTTATTTTTCCTAAACCAAAATGCACAATAGACTAAAACATTTACCATTTTATGGCTTAAAAACAAAAGCACAAAGGACTTTCCCCACAAAAGAAGAGTCTGAAATTCTGAAAACATGCCAAAGCACACAACACAAACCGAACAGGGCCAAATGAACACAAAGACAATTCTTTATCTTCCCAAAATGGTTAATTTGATTCCGGATGAGACCCCAGTATGCCACAACCCGGTTTAAGACTGAATAAAGGAGGGGAGACCATACAATGAGTTTAATTTAATGCCTAATTGCTATTTATTTATCTCTGTGTATTAATTTTGGTAAATTTTTGACTGAAATAAAATACTACTACTACTACTACTAAAACAAATATTTATTTTACATAACTAAAATGGAGAAAACAAACTACAAAAAAAAAAAAAAAAAAACTAAATACAACAAAACCAAAGTAGTAATGGAAGTAGGATTGCTGAAGTAAAGGAATATATCCAAGATCTTTTAGCAAAAGGAACAGGATCAGGATCGAGGACCTCACAGATAGGGACCGACTCCTAGTTGATTGGATCCGGCACCTCCTTTGTCACTGTTAAAATCTGTAAATAAATTTAGTGTAATACGTAATACTATCTGTTCTGTCTTTCTTTTATTTGTTTGTCTTGGGAAATGGTGAAATTAATCTGGCTAAATTAAAGGGTGCGTGTGTCGGTGCGTCGTTTTCCATAGTACTGAAACAGAGCAGAGGAGATCGACAGACAGACAGAACATCGGTTTCTTAGCCTGCTTGCTTTTTGTAGTTGTAAATAGAACGTTCCCCCTATTGTAGCAATCTACAGATAAAAGGGAAACAATAGGGAAGTGAAGAGACAGAGAGAGAGAGATTCCCTTCATCCCAGCATCCCTATACTCAGCCTGAAGAGCAAGCCCTACAAGCGGCCCTGCTGGCTGACTCTAAGGGGAAATTTCTGGACACAAACAAGCAAGAAAGTGTTGCCTAAATGCTGCAGCACCACAGGTCAGGCAATGAAGTTGTTAAAAAAGGAGCCCTCAATACCTGTGTGATCCACACAGAAACAAATGACCTGCACAGCCTCCGTAAGGACACTGCTGAGGAAGTAATAACCCAATGTAAAGAAACCTATTTGTAACTTTGGAAAGAAAGAACTAAAAGCCAAAGTAGATTTCAATGTTATCTGACCCTAAAAAGAGATTATGAATTGGCAGAATATCTCTCTATTGTCAGAGATAGAAAGCAGAGGCAGATCCTAACCAAGTACAGGCTTAGTAATCACAAATTGGAAATCGAAAAAAAGAACACACACACACACACACACACACACACACACACACACACAGAGTTTAATGTGAAATAGTGAAAATGTGAACCATTGCGCACATTTTTTTATTATCTGCTTTCATTAGGGATGAGCCTTTAATTGTTAATGTCTGCCACACCCCTGCCATCAGATCAACACTGCCTTATATTTTACATTTTTGGGATAGTTTCACTTTCATTTTTCCTATTAATCACAACCAGCAATTACCATATAAAACATATTACATGTAATAGTGAAAAGGTGTGTATCACTCACCTATGTCTTGGCAAAGATCAGCAATCAGCACACAAGGATGTCTCTGGCAGTGATGTAGAGTTCCGGCTACCTTGTACTCAGAGCTTGTACAAGCTGTCTTACTAAGTGCCCCACCCTTAACAACCTCATACAGCGCACACACACACACACACACACACACACACGAACGCACACTGAGTGTGTGTGATGTGATCTGTTGAAATGTAACTGGGGAGATGGTTACTGAATGAATTACTCTGTGGAGGGTGTATTGGAGCACCTCACAGACTCACTAATCCTCCAAACATGGTTTACCCAGACATCAGCCTACTATTCCTGCTCTACACAGATGCCTCTTATCAGGGACTTAATGCTGTACTGTATCAGTACCAGGAGAGTAAGCTGAGAGTTGTAGGTTACGGCTCCAGAACGCTCACACCGGCTGAGAAGAACTATCGTCTGCACAGGGGAAAACTGGAATTCTTAAATGGACAGTTTGCTCAAAGTTTATAGATTATTCTTACTACGCCCCACACTTCACACACTTGTAATAACCCATTAGGTTATGTAATGAGAAATGGCAAGTTCAACACTGTCAAACACTGTTCAGTTGTAGGAAGCTCCTTCATGACTGTAGTAATTGTAGTTAAACGATGGACTTCTGTAAAGACGAACCAGTAAAAGACAACAAATGGTCCTCCCCGCCACATACAATGGGACATATAGATTCAGAGGGAGTACTGTCTCTCGCTAGGGAGAGGTTTTACTGGCCATATATAAAAAAAAAAACAAAGTTGAGGAATATGTTACAAGGAATGGTCCTTGTACTGTATAAACCAAAAGAAACCTGCTGGACATGTCCGCACCCCAGTGGGCACAATCACTTCAAACTGCGGACTGCATCTTAGTGTATTTCACGCTTTGGATATCCTAGCAAGTTATATCCCAACCAGGGTCAGGAATCTGAAATGAGCTCTTCAGGACTCTACAGTAAGAAATCTGGAGTTGGACACTTGAGAACAACGCCATATCACCCAAAGGGAATCCTGCCAAGAGGTTTATAAGAACACTTTTGCAGATGACTAGGATGTTCGCTGGCAAAGAGAAAGAGCAAATGAAAAGACCATGAGCCTTAGTCCCCTTTAGTCCCCAGGAAAGGAGAGAGATTTTCGTCAGCCCCTGTAGCACACACGTCCAGGTTAGAAGGTCAGCTAGAGAGATGAAGCCACAGCAGATGTTCATATATTAAACATTGGGCAAAACCTCACTACAACCTCACCCCACTGTCAATGTATTCGCCACACTCACCTCGCCTACATACCTGCATGAACAACCACTTACCATATCCCATCACCCACAGGTTTCGCACTGTACATTCGCACACCCCATTAAACCATTGTTGTATTGTATAATTATTTTTTTATTATTATTATATTATATGTGTTGAGGTTTCTAAGAAGATAGAGGTTTTAAATGTCAGGATCCAATAAAAAAATTTTTTCAGGTAGTGTGTGACTCACAGCAGTGTGTGGTCACATTATGTGACTTAAATACGTATATTCTTTACAGTTTTCTTGTGGATATTGTTGTATGAGAGCCTTATTAATTTAGTTTTGTGCAAATTCATGTTGAATTTCAAATTTTGCATCAAAGGGGCATCGCCTCCCTAGTGAGATGGCTTTGTGAAACATGCAGCCGGTTCTGAGCTTCAGTCTGGCAGAAGCAAGTGAAGCACACTACCTGTTGCCTGCCTAATTATTGCTCTGTTCTATATGAGTTAATAGCTGTTAAAAAACATATATGTGGTCAAAATCATTTTGGTACAATGTACCCTTTTAAATGCCTTCATGTGTTCTTTTCTTTGGGATTTATACTTTTGAGTGTTGTAGAGTAGCGTGGTCAGCAGGGCATTTCCTGAAAATTTTGGGGCCCTAACAACATCTTACACTGGGCCCCCTCCCAAACCCAAACCACCACCACCCCTCTGGCTACGCCCTCAAGGCATCCAGTCATTTCTATATCCCCGAAAATGAATGACTAGGCATACTTTATAATCAGTAAAGCTTTTCATTAACAAATAAAGCACAATATGAAAACAATAAATAACTCATTACAAGAAAGTGTTTAAGAAAATGAAATTGCACAAATATTAGCAAAAGAGAATGACACACATCATTTCAGTGTAAATTACAAGATTGTTCTAATGCAATATAAAAACAATATATAACTGTTGGATCTTGACATCATGACAAGATGGCAGCCGTGAGGCTTGTCCCCATACCTGCTCTGCTACTATGTCTTGCACTTTTGTCTGTGGTATATGTCAGGAAAGCATCATGTCCATGGAAATACAGTTATGAGAAGATGCTGTCCATCAGGAGGACTACTTTTGGAGAGTTGGGAGTCTGCCAGTGCTCCAGAGGATATATTGAATATAAAAAACACTGGATCACCACCCTGGAGAAATACACGTAGCACAGGGAGACAGAGTTCTCTCAGGGTTCAGGAAACGACATCAGGGGGGATGGTGTCAGGACTGTCCCATTGTCTTTGGCTCTGTTCATATCTGGCATTAACTCATATGAATTGATTCTACAGTGCTGTAATGCTATTGATTACCATGTCTGCTGAAAAGGCAAAACAAACATTAACTAACTAGCTCACAACAAAAGCATTTCACAATATTAGCGCCTACGTCTGTAATAGGGCTGGTCGTTGTTCCTCACTTCAAAATGGCACAATTTACTTCAGAATCAGTGACAGACTTCGAAGACTGCCCTTTTTGGTCAGAATGCTAAAGCTCACTGACTGTGCTGTAGGTGTGTCTTTTAGTTAAGTTCATCACTTTGTCTTATTTTGAGGCTCCCTTGTGATTTAACAGCAACGTTTGTTTGCACCTCTGTCATTCAAAGACAAATCACTATGCCATGATGCACGCGAAGACACCTGTTTGCTGATCAGTAAAGAAACATGCGTAAAGTAAGAGTATCCCTATGTTTGTGTCACATGTAGAGATAAACATACATACAAGTAAGGACTAATGTTAATATGTTAATTAATATTAAAAAATGGGGATTTCTTTGGAGATTGATGTGTTTTACATATTGGAATATATGAAGGTATTTCCCTCACATGCTGGCCTATGTGAACTAAGCTTGATCATTTAAGGGTAAATGAGTAAGTGTGTATTGAGTCCTATTGGGCAATTTGCTTTATTTGACTCAAAATGACAGCATCAGGAGTTTTGACACAACTCGTCGTTATGATGATACTACCAATTTACAAAAAAGCTGTATTACCAACATGTGGTGCACATTGTGTGGTAATATGCTACAGTACACCCTATTTTGAAAGC
Organism: Lateolabrax maculatus; assembly: GCA_031216445.1. Lineage (NCBI taxonomy): Eukaryota > Metazoa > Chordata > Actinopteri > Acropomatiformes > Lateolabracidae > Lateolabrax > Lateolabrax maculatus. Next base: position 16,432,101 of record CM062201.1, on the reverse strand, counting down.
CCTAAAAGTCACACTAATATGAATAAGATGTCTCCCCCAGAAGTGATTACATCTGATCTCTTGAAATTCAGAAAACACACTTTTATTTTGATTCACAATTTTTTACAATTTCTTGTTGCACTGGTGCTGGTCACAATGAACTATTCCTGATCTAAAAGAGCTTTATTTGATATTGAATGGGTGATGTCAGTGAGAACTACATATTACAGTTAACAGAAGGCAATTTCTTAGTTAGCACAAGATGTTATAGTACTTTAATAGAAAATGTATGTGAATCTATCCATATGGCTTCCTGCCAGGTGTTGAAAATTGATATTAACTGTAATTTTAATAATAATATCATTAACAGCCACAGCAAGATTATTCACATTATATTTCAACAGACAATTTAAGCATTTATGAATTGCACAAATTATATGATTGATATGAATGATCTAAAACATTAATGTCAGAAAATAACGGTAACACAGTAACACTTACATCCATTAAAGTTCTGATCATTTCTCCAATTGTTAACACACTGTCTGCATTGAGTTATGTATAATAATTTTCACATACTTAGATGTAAAATTTTGCTCCTATTGTACACTATATACTGGTTCTTTTTGGCCAACTACACCAAATGGCCACAAGATGACACTGTTTTAAAAGGCTTTAGGGTTTAGTTTGCTTTACAGTAAGTGATCCAATAAAACGTGCTCTGCTGCACCATGTGCTCAACTATAAACTAATTTCTCCTTTGTCATAACTTTTGAACTAAACCTGGATGGAAATCAAAATCAGAGATTAACACCAAGAGAGCGAACCTTGAAACTGATTGATGATGTTCTCTAGCCTTTTTAGGATTTGTATGCAGAAGTATTTGCCAACAAAGGAGGTTGAACATCTCCAATAATATTATCATTATCATCTGCAACTGACATCAAACTTGTTATCTGACCTGATGATATGACTTTATTTCTGGGCCATGGTCCTTAATTAATAAGTAACTTTCCATTATAGAGATTATTAAAACTGAGCACCAAAAAGATAAGAAAACAGAAAGCGAAAGTAAACTGTGATATTTATTTTGATATTATTTAATTACTGCTGTGGTTAATGTTTTGTTAGGAACTGAAAATGAGGTGTGTCAAGATGAAATTGATTATACTGAGCTGAAATAAAGATAAAACTTTTAGTGTAAATTTAACCTCATGTAAACAGGATTACTGCAGTAAAAAAAATGCATGGAATTACCCTTAATTTAGATCACTTGCGAAAAAGCAGTCAGGGATGGGGTCATAAGAGGTATAGAGAAACTAAACTGTTAGGTTTAGTTAAAAAAAAGTATTTACTACAGTATTGTAAGTGTAATGTGATTTTACTATATAAACAAACACAAATTAGTAAGAAAATCTTACAAAACAACAATAAAAAAAAAATTCATACATACCTACCAACATGTATATAAACATATCCTCATATAGATTTAGACGTACTGTCCCTGCCTTCCTGCAAATACTTCTATATTTTTACCTTAGTGGAATTTAAATACAGGAGTTTTAGTATTATGGTTGTTTTTGTTGTTTTGACAACGTCCAACTCTGTGAACTGCATGCTCTAAAAAACCAAATTCAAGGACTCATAGCCACAGCATGTGGGTAATGAAGGATTTCGTCATCACAATGTTCCCCAACCGACTGATCCCCAGTAATCAGCCTAAAAACCAGTAAAGTCTGACTGCTTTTGTTCACTCAACAGTACTTTTATCCACACGTGAGGGAACAGAAAGAAAAAGCCTCTTGGCCTGCAAGACTTAGCTGTGAACCCCTTCCCCTCGGTTTGCATTAGTAATTATTGCAGATATTTGGAATACTTTAAAATCTTTAAAGTCCTTGGCATGGGAAAAGGGAATGGTATAGGGAAATTGTAATTAGGGAGAGGTGGGATTTTTTTTTCGGTTGGATACTTTAAAAATCTAGTTTACTCTTGCTAGTTTCTCCAAAGTTACCAACTCCAACTCTAAATAATGATGAGGTATCACCGAATATTCCTTGGACAGAAACAACATAACCACCACATAGCCTGGATCAAATACTACACCAGCTGTCCGTCATGTGCATGCAGTGTAAACATTAGCCAAACACAGTTAAATGGCATCTGATATGTAACAGAATGGTCTCTGGGTGAGTGACAGGAGATAACGACTGTTTTGACCCGTCACCATCATATCTCTGCTCTGGACATCATCCACCACTGGCCAAAGGAACAAAGAGCTTTTCTGCCATCAATCAACCATTCACATTAAAGTCATTAGACTATGTACTGAAACAGGAAGACCACTTAAATGTGTTATAACCATGCAAGTGGGTGGTATAAAGTAGGCCCTATGTTTATGTCAGCCATACCAGACTTCTCTACGTCTAAACAAGACCTGCTGGTGAGCTTAGCTTTGTTTCATCTTAATGCTTTGAAAACCTGTATGTCCAAAAGGGCAGTTTTTCAGGGAATAAGGAACACATTTATTTTATTTATCTAATAACATTTGATGGGATTTTGTGAGCCTAAGAGGTTGAAGAATTTTGTCAATCCATAGAGGAAAATGTAACCCTCCAATATGTAAAAACATAGAGATATGAGGTTTCTAGCCGACAGCGATGATGGTCTCTCTCCATTAGACAGAGGAAAGGCCTGCAAAACATGCGTTCTGTGTTTAGAAAAGTATTTAGTGAAAGCCAATAAAGGAAACAAAGGGAAAGCATGCATGCGTCATACTCAGTGCCTCATTGCTTACTTTTTTCAGCATGTAGTTTTGCAGTTGATGTATTAGTCCTTCTCTTTATATGAAACGATAAAATAAAATGTAAACTTAACCTGAAGTGAAGTGACATTTCTAGATTCAGAAACACATTTACCCTCAAGTTACTCCAGACCTGTAATTGAAATGCTAAATGCTTTATAGCATTTAACTGTTTTCTCTAAATCCTCATCTGACCTCTTCTGCTGAGTGTTTTCTTCTTTGAAATGCCTTTTTATTTAAGTACATGAACCATAATGAAAACAGTCTGTAGGGTAAGTAGAGCTCTGTGTTTATGGAGACACAGGACTCTGAAAGTTAATTAAATGGATAGCTTTTTGTCTGTCATAAACAACGTTCCTTGAATTCTCTGTATTGTGTCATGCTCAGAACCAAAAGGAGAAAGGGGTCCTTAACTTTAGAGAACAACATTTGAAAGGAGGATTTGTCTTAAAATGACATTTTTCACGATACATCTGTGCTTCATAATATTTATCTTTGCTCTTTTTAAAGCTGCAGGAAGTGCTCATTTCACCTCTCATCTCCTGCTGCTTTTCTTGTTCTTTCACCCAAAAAACAACTTCACAGGTAATAATTTATTTTATTCCCCCCCCCCAAAAAAAAAGTATGAAATGCTTGAACAAAGTTAACAGAATTATTTTCTCACAGTATGGAAATTACAGAGTTACAATCTCATACATCTACTGCATACATCACTTATTTAAATGTCCACAGCAGCATTAGTGGTGTCACACTGTGTCTGTTGGTGCAAATTGTGCACAGTACAGTATTACTGTGTAATACAAATATACTCAATAATGTGGTGAAATAGGTAACACTTTATTTTAACTCCTCCTAAATATTTAATGAATGGTTTATAACACTGCATTGTAGTTGTAAGCAGATATAAGCATTTATTCATGTATTTGTAGAGAAGAAGTGTAGGCTGGTGTATGAACAGATAATCAATGACAATATGGTAAAACACAGTTGTAATAATATTATATTAGAGAAGTAATAATTGTTGCCAAATATATATTGACAAATATTGCACATTAATAAACACATGTCCTTATCTCTACTTACAACTATATTTTAGTGAGTTATAAACCAGTTATTAAATGTTTAAATGTATATGTTAAGTGTAAGTTTACAGTTCAATTTATCCACACAATAAAGCTGTCTACAGTCCAAAGCTACTTCCATCCAAACGTAACAGGAATTTTAACCAAACTTCCACAAGATAGGCAAAAGAAAATGCAAATGTTTGTGCGTTTCTATCCACTACCGCTATGTGAATATTAGGAGTTGAGCACATGAAGATGAACTGTTGATGGTGATAATTCTCCAATCAGGTGCCATTAAAACCACTGCAGAAGAAGAGGGAACAACAAGATTATGAAAAGAGCGCCACTCAAGCCTCTAATGGCGGAAAACAATGATGGAAATGTGGCATTTATATTTGTTTTATGTGTTAATTTGAGGAATGTTGCAGCTTCCTCATCGCTCCACACAGATCTGATTTGCTTCTGGTTTTAGTCTCATGTATGTCATGATTTATTCACTAAGTCTATTTCAGTTGCACTTTGCTTTTATCAATAAACTATTAATTTTTCACCTACTTGTGAATGTCTTGTCTGTTTATTGTCACTTTTGACATACTGATACATGGAATCACATATCCAAGATGGCACTCGGTTATACTTCTCATCAGTTCCAAAAACCTGCAGAATTAATTTTACCAGATTACAGCATCAAGACTCCAGATGACCAGCTTTTCAAAGCTAATCTGAACAGAAATCGGCTTTAAAATCTAAAAGGAGGATCTATTGTGCAGGTGAGGACTGTCCATTCTGCCACATTCAGGTCCCATCTCTGTTGGCAGATACTGTATCCCCTTTAGTTGTCACTTAGTGTCTAGTGACTCTCTGTTCTGCCTCACATTCAGAATACAATTCAAATGTCAATGAAAACAGTTTAATATTAAATGGTGCTTTACATTGACAGTACAATGCACAGTAGAGTCCACATACTGGAGACCTGTCCAGAGTTCATTAAAGTCTTTTCAAGATGGCAGACACTGATTATCACAGTGAAGTGAACTGAAGAACTTGTGTTAATTTTTTTCACCACACTGATGTCTCCATCATAGGCTTATGTTAGCATTTCCTTCTGTCCTTCTCCTTCTCCACCAACCCTGTGTGCCTCAGCTCTCAGCAGCTCCAGGTCCTCTTCAGAGCTGCAGGCGCTGTGCTGCATTCCCCGGGAGAAAATTCTGCGACGCGACTGGGCACTGAGGTCGAGTAGGTCAAAGGAATCAGAGGAGAAAAGGCTGTCCTCGCTCACCACACTGGAGGGGCGGCTGCGGTGACCCTCTGTGCCCCCTGTGGTCTGGAGGAGCTGCTGCAGAGCCTCTGGGAATATCATGGGGGCTGAAGACGGAGATGAGTGGTGGTAATCAGGAAGATCCAGACTGCGAGAGAACTTGCCGTTACGTTTCAGAATACCCTTCCGTCTTCTTATTGCCTCTGTGCGCATGGTGGGGCTGTCTTCTGCCGCTGGGAGAAAAGTGTGCTGTTTGTGGGAGCACAAATCACCTGCATCACTCTCTTTAACTCCTGCTCCAGAGATCCTTCTATCTGAGGATGAGCCCTCACCCGACTCCCCTCCATACAAGTTTTTAAGTATCCCCTTCTTGGGCATTTTGGATGAGGGCTGACTGAATGTAGAGGGAGGCAGCAGACTGGTGGACAGGACATCGGCTTGTGTGTGGGCAAGTGTGTGTGTTCGATAAGGCTGGGGAGCAGCGTTACACGGTTGGGAGGGAGAGTTTTCTCTAGCAGGGCTGTGAAAGACTGAGTCAAAACTCCTCTGGGGTTTCAGAATACCTTTGGGCTTCTTTCTTTCAACGGCGGAAGTGGAGGAAAGTGCAGCGGAAGAGGCAGCTGCGGCGCAAACACCACCACAAGCTCCGAGTGCAGTCTGAGGGATTGTATTTTCCTTGCGTGACTTCCTGACGCTTGAGATTCCTCCACGGACCCTTCCTCCTCCTCCCCCTCCTCCTCCACGGTCGCTCTTCAAAGGTAAGCTGAAGTAAAATGGGTGGGGAGAAAGCTGAGGGGGACAGGAGGAGTCTGAGGATAGGCACCCTGGGTCAACAGTCATGTTGCTGGTAGCTGCGACTCGATTCTGCCAGTCGATGTAGCGCGCCAGCAGGGGGGAGGGGCATTCTTGGTGTGATGATGAAGGGCAGTCACACACACTCTCTTCGAAACCCCAGTTCACCCACCAGTGGTTGGCCACGTCCTCTATCGTAGCCCTCTCGTCCACGCGCACTGTCAACAACCAGTCGATAAGAGCGCAGGCGTCTGGAGGGAACAGAGTGTTATTTATAGCAGCCAAACTGAAATGTAAATATAATGTTGATGGAGACACGGACATTGCAAAGATTTACCTGAGGGGGGGTTGGGTCTGCGGTAGCGACCTTGGCTGATCTGCTCTGTGAGTGTGGTGTGACTGGCCCCATCAAATGGCATGCTGCTGTACACCAGGGCATATAGCAACACCCCCAGCGCCCAGCAGTCCACCTAGCAAACAAACATATACAGAACGAAGAACATGCCATGAACAGAACTCAGAAGTTCAGGCTTTAGTTTAATACAATGAGGTGGTACATGATTTGATATAATTTTAAGCATGAACAAAATTACAGTAGGAGTGTCTGGAAAGGTGCCTCATGTTTTGATTTTCTAGAACATTCAGCTTTATAAAATTTTATATCTGAGATTTTGAAAATTCTGCTTTACTTGACCTATTTACTGTGCATCTTCTGCAGCGTATGCAAGACAAAATCAATGCTCTAAAGCAGCACTGATAAATATATATATATAATGTGTGTGGGCAAGTGGTTTTATGACCCACAGCTTTATGGTTTTTGTTGGGTTTGGTGCATGTTTCCATACACCATATGTAATGCCAGCGATAGTGGCATGTTGACCCACCTCTGGCCCCTGGTAGGGCAGTCCTTTCACTATCTCTGGCGCAGCATAGAGTGGACTTCCACAGTAGGTCTGCAACAGAGTGCCCTTCTGGAAATGATTGGAAAGGCCGAAGTCAGCCAGCTGCAGAGTCAGAGAGAAAGAGAGAACATAAAATAATACATTTTGATTGTAATTATTTTGTATCCCTTGCTACTACTGCTCCTGAGCTACTATAAAACTAGATAACTTTTTATTAATCCCCAGAGTGAAAACTAAAACTAACACATATTCCAAGATGACATTAGTGTAAATGGGGGGAAATTAAACTAAATTAAAACACACATAGTATTCACTACAATTGATCTATTAATAAATAAAAAGCCAACCATCGGTGATGCTAAAAATTGAACCAATAAAGCTGGCAATAAAATGTGCCATATGTCATTGAAATGTTTCACATCAGTGGGCAAAAAACACCATTCCAGCATGCATATCTGTGTTTTCATATGTTTGTGTAAAGTAAACAAAGGGGTTTATGTGACAGTGAGTCTCAGTCATAGATGACGTAACAACCTAACAGCTGGCAACAAAGAATGCTTTAAATTTATGACATAGTGGACATTTCACTTAACCCCTTATAAATTTCACTCCCTCATTCACTTCAACACTCATCTTCAAGCAATCCAGATTCCTTTTCGGTGAGTATGTACTGCAAACTCGTGGCAAAAACACAGTAACACAAAGCAATGCCTTTTAAAGGAGCCAAAAATAGGTATGCTGAGCTTTTGCCAATGTAAGTGTGAGTGAGGAAAGAGAAGAGGGCCAAAAACATCAGGCTGGTTACACTCACATAACGGAACAATCACTCACTCGAGGCTGCAAGAGCCATACGCAGACATAACCGAGACTCCTCTCTATCTGAAGAGATTATTAACATGAGCACCAGTCCACTATCAGTCCTCTGGTGTTAAAAATACTCAACGTGACAACTTTATTTCCGTGGAACAGAGGTTCAGGGGAAGAGAGACCTCACAGACGGAAGATGACACTGTGTATATAAGCCATCTCACAGTTGATATTATACATAGAGTGGCAATAATATTATGTAGACTGAGCATGTGAGTCGTGCAGTTTATACAGATTTACTTTCTACAAGCCACTGTGTGCGGCTCCTGCAAACATTTCAGTGCTTTGGCAAAGACATTCCTCAGTGTTGAATGCTTGTATAAGACACACTCTTTCTTCTAAACATACAAACGACTCCTGTACACGTGCCTGAGAATAACATTGACTGTTGTGAGAAGCCACCGTCTCTCGTACACATGCTGGACTGAAGCAGATTGCTGTAAATGTTCTATAGTGGCTCACAGCCTTTAGAGGCTCTTGTGATAATATCATGTGAGAAGAAAGTACAATTTGGTGTGACTAACCCAATTATCTTGTTTGTCTGAGCTTGGATCAATATTTATTTGTGTTTGGCTTTATCAAAGTAAACATTATAAACTGCCCTCTTGTTCAATGAATAAATCAGCTTATCCCATCTGGTAAAACGGACCATATCTGTTTGAATATCAATTGTGGACTCACTGAGACTGACATATTATTGACTTTGCATCTGTGTGGCTGGTTTGTTTACATCTTGATACCGCACTTTGACTTAAGCATAAACATAAACATAAAGCAAGAAAGAAAAACATCTCCGTGGCTTAGGGGTTAAGGCGTCAACTTTGCAAAGCCCCTGGTTCAAGTCTGGCTTGGAGCTCTCTGGCATGTCCCTCTCCCATGTTTTCTGTCTTCTCTCTACTGGAACTATCTAATAAAGGTGTTCTGGTTGTAACGATGAGTGAGGCATCAGTGTCTATAAGCAGCTTAAAATAGTTCATGAATACATTAAGCAAACACTTTCAAAACGCTCAGTTCAGAAAATAGAAGAACAAGGGTGCAGACTTCTGCCACTTCTGAATTAAAAATAATCAAAGCCTGTTAAGGGACAGTTTAGAATAACGATATTGTTACATTATAATCTGTGACTTGACCCACACCCAACGCTTTAACTAACATGTCAGACTGTGCCTGCCTTCTACACATGCCATTAGGCAGCTATTGTGCAGGCAAAACACGCACATGCATTGCACAGAGGCCTTGTCATTTCCTGCATCGAATGCTGTGAGAGGCCAATGTGGTGAACCTGAGGTTTGCAATGAATGAAGAGCCGCTGAGAGGTCTGCACGTAGTGTTTTCTTTTGACGGACAGACAGAGCGTACTTATATTAAAACCCTCCGATTGGCGCGATTGCCACTGGATTCCCTGCATTCCCCTTTGGCCGTGCACAGCTCCCATATAAGGAGAGGAATACCCAGATAAGGCAAAAAATGACCCCTGGGTTCTTTTATAAGACCTGGCAGTATGTTTGTACTGGTTCAGTGTGCTTGGTTTAACAACACATGAAAAACAATGTGGGCAGAAAGTGCTCCAATGTACTGTATGCTCTGAATGCGCACTTTGTTTACATTTTATTTTGGAGCTGGCTAGATAATCCATAACCTGCTGCACTATGTGAAGCTTCATTCCAGCAGGCTAAATACAGCTGCAGTGGAAACCAGTGTGTCATAAAGATGTATGACTTTATGTTCCAAAACAAAATTACAATCAGGGGTCTTCAAATGATCCATGTGATGTATTTATGTATTTAAGGTTCAGAAAAACAATGCTTTTGTCACAGGACTTATCTACTTTTTAACCTGGGATAAATATTTTGTTATATATATTATATATATTGTAATATCTTGTAGATGAAACTCTCTTATTTATTTTCTCACTCATGCGTTATCACACTTCTTTGTTTGAAAGTGAAAAAAAGGCTCAGTTTGTGCATGTTTCATTGACTTTACCTTTACGTTCAGATCTTTGTCCAAAAGGATGTTCTCCAGCTTGAGGTCTCGATGCACAACACCATTCTGCAAGAGAGCAGAAACACATTCCCTCCGGTTTACAGTTGAAGTTTTCTCTCTGCATGTAAATATTAAACTGAAGGGTCTGAAGTTTGTCTTTCATTTATAATTTTATAACCATTAACGTTCCACTCAGGCCTGGCGTTGCAGGGCCATGTGTCTAACGTATCAAAAAGCCTTGAGAAAGGCTCTCAGACTGTTTAATTGTCAACAGGCATGAGGAAGTGCTTTGTTTGGGTTAATTCATCTGATGATGTGATTTAATCCCCTAATGGCATTAAGCACCTGGGAGCCAACAAACGGCCACAGAGTGTAGACAGCTGTGGAGACTGGTGAGGAAGAGCCAGAGTATACTGGAGGTTCGATGGGAGGAAAATTCTGTTGCAGGGTCACTTGTGTTTCACTGACATTGAATAGGTAGCAAATCACAAGAGGAGACAATGACGCTATAGATAACTGTGGCCACCCAGGAGGCTGTGTGATCCAGTGAAACTTTAATCGCTGCTGTCAGTTTCTCTTGAAGCCACTGACTAATGAGCCAGAATAGCCTCCTTTCTTTCTTTAATTACATCCTCTTCAGAGCACTTAACTGGAGGAAATGACCCATGACCTTAGACAATGTTTTGTGCACAGTATGTACAGTATGCATGTATGTGTATGTGTGTGTATGCAAGGCAGAGACAAGGAGATAGAAAAGCAGATTAAAGAAATCTATGTGGTTACCAGGTTATTATCCTTGCTATTTTTTAAATGATTATGAACAGATTTGGGAAAAAAGCTATAAAAAAAAAAAAAAAAAGGAAAAAAAACACGGGAGCCAATGACTCGGAATTATTTTCATTCTTCTCTAGAAGCCTCAATAATCCCTCCATGTGCCCTTCATACCTCAGAGGCACTTTCAATAATTCATTCATGCTGGAACATTCATGTCTATTTTGGGACAATGTTTGAGGGCACGAGGAGCACAAAATCCACCTCCCTGCCTACTACAAAGCCACTGGAGCTGAATGCTAATCTCTGAGTTTAATGTGAGGGATTCACGAAGAAGCCAAAATAAGAATGAATGAAAACAAAAACATTTTCTGTTATATCCAACTTCAGGCACAGACCCTCACTTCTACCGTACTGCATGTGTATTAATAGGATTTATGCATTTCCTTGATAATTCCTGTTTTCTAGCACAGATGTTGATTTTATGTACACAATAATAAATACAAAGAAACAAAGAAGACTTTGTTTCTTTGCCAGGGCTTACAGTAGCATGGACGGAGGAAGGAAGTTCATTTAGGCAACGTGTTTGTTAAATGTGTCAGTGTGTGACTGTAAAAAACAATCAAGAGATTATGCGCTCTTAACCCAGAAAGATCTGAAACTCAAGTCAAGTTTTCCTGCAGTATTAGGATTAAGATTTAGTGGACTTAGTGGTACTGTATTTGCTTGTGCACAGTGGAATACCGCAGCATGTAATTCAGCAAGTGCCTACATGTTGTTCCCTAATTTATTCTGAATTCCAGTAGTATTTTTTTACAGAAAGTATATGTATGTTTATAGTATGTGTGTGTGTGTGTGTGTGTATGTATATGTGTATATGTATGTCAACCTTGTGGCAGTAGTGGACAGCAGATGTGATTTGTCTGAAGATGCATCTGGCTTCTGTTTCTGGCAGTCTTCTCCTCTCCTGGATGTAATCGTACAGCTCTCCAGTGCTGGCGTACTCCATCACTATCACAATCTTATCCCGACTCTCAAACACTGCACAGGACACAAGACACATTTACAGTATGGCATAATGCAGATAATAACACATATGAAATCTTCACTATACAACAATAAGAGATGCTATCCTGCATGAAATGGAGACATGAAAACTTAAGAGGCTGGAAGTTTGATTATGTGTAGATCAATGTACATTCTTTTGGTGAAAGTCTTTGAATCTACATTTTGATTTTTTTTTTACAAATGACTACATACTTTCCCCCCAAATGTATTTAAACCAAGTAGAAACCAGAAATTGTGCACACTGTCTGTCACCCATGTGGTAAGATTCTTAACTGATTAAGGTTCACCATTCGAAACAGCTTAACCAAGTAAAGTTGGTACAAGTTGCTGGTTCCCTGCTTTACCTCAGAATTAACTTTATATAGCTCATATGAAAAAATGTCAACAGCATAAATATTAGAGACTTCTACGGGATACGGTTGGAGGGATATATACCCAATCTTATATTTTTGTTATTGTAAACAAATCCCATGAAAAGACCCAAACCAACAGTGTTGGTTCATGAGCACAGGATGAGACTATGTGTCTCATTAAGGTGTTTTTAATAGTTTTTGGACATCAGTGGAGGTCTATGGCACAGAGGAAGAAGATATACCGGAAATGCGACAGATAGGGAATACTTGTTAAAGGGATACTTTGCCGATTTTGAACTGGCTTTTTATCAATCGGCAAAATGTCCCTTTAATAAGATCAATTTATTGTTGGTGTTGGTCTTCACATGGGACTCATTGATAATAACAAAAACATTAAATATTTAATATTAAATTTATCTATCTATTTATTTATTTATATTAAATCATCAATTATGAATCAAATCTGCATTACTTTTGTCTAATGTAACTTTCTTCAAAAAGTCCAAAAATCTGTCTAGTGATGAGACTAAGCAATATACTAATGCTATTTGGGACTTGTGTGCATGTGCAATGGTTTTGTTGCGTTTGCAGACTTACCCTCATGGAAGCGTATGATGTTGGCGTGCCTGAGCGAGGAAGTGATCTCGATCTCTCTCTGGATGTGAATTCTGTCCAGGTCATCAGTGATGCGCTCCTTACGAATCGACTTGATCGCCACCTGAAAAAAAGAATCACTATTAAGTCTGTACATGTTATATGGAACTTTGTGTTCAAACATAGTTTGATCAAGTGATTAAGTTTGGATGGGTCACTTTTAAAGGATAATACACTTTGTATAACCATTGTTGTTGGTGCCCATTTTTACAGAATATCTGTCGCCAGCAAACACAAATTCCTTTCAAAATTCATTACTCTGTATACCCACCCATTCATTTCTCTTTCATTTCCCTCACAACAACCGAGTCATTCAAAATATTGAACACTGATAAATGCACAGCTCATGTACTACTTGCCTTTACATGAATGCAAACAAAGACATACATACTGTTGATAGAATTACACTCACATACACACACATATACAACTAAAATCTCTGGGTATTAGAGGTGATTATGTGGGTTTTAAAGGCTGGATGGTGAGGGCAGGTCTCCTGTGATCTGAGCACGCTCAGAGGCAGAAGGTTGACAGCTGCACTGTTCACACTCTACTTCCTTAATCCCAGGCACTCACTGTACCCCGATGTAACCCCCAACCACCGAACACACACATACACACACCGAAACAGGCATCCCAACATGAGCCCCTAAACCTCTTTGGATAGAGTAACTCTTACCAAAATGGCATCATACAGGGAGACGACAGAGGCGGACAAATAAACAGACATCAGGGTTTTTTCCATTTACAAATACTGTAAACTAAAAACAAGACAACAAATAAGTAAGAGATGTGGTATAATATGCAGATGAGTCTACATGACTACATGGTGAGGTTGACGTCCTAACATAGCACTGATCATACCCCTGTGTAAAACAGTCACCCCCGACAATGTCCCTATGGGCGAGCAGGCCTCTCTCCTGGGTCACAACTCCAGTATTCTCAGCTACAGCTCAGGAAAAACATCTACATCTGCACGAGGCATTGGAGTACACAATTCACATGCTCCATCAACCGCAGTAGTTATGCAACACAACACAAACACACTCCAGGGAACTCTCGGGATTGACCTGACCTTCTATAACTAAAACGATAAACAGCAGGAGAATATTCAGATTTTTAGGTTTGTATCTTTTTTTATTAACAAGTGCTGAAATATTTTGATTTTTCTGTCACATCATTAGACTCTCCAGACTGATGTGACGTCTCTGTTCATCCAGAGGTGCTGGTGGTGGGTCAGAAATTAGGCATATTCCGTGGTTGTCAGCTGAATGGCACGTGCCCAAGCTCACGGACCTATTAACATGCGTATGCTTGCGTGCTTATGATTGTTTTCTGACCCAAATACCTACTGACTGGGAAAGCAATGTGTGGAAGGGAAAGGAAGAATATGAAATAAATTGCAGGGATAAGGAGGAAGGACATAGGACAGGTGAAAGTAAAGGATAAAGTATGTGGACTATGTGGATTTTACTGTCAGTCTAAAATCTGACTTACACCCTGGACTCAGCATTAAGGCCTGATAAGCAGAGCACAGAGAAGAGAAACACACTCTGGGCATTGTTCAGCCTTCGGGGCAGTAAGAACATTTTTAAAGGGGAAAGCGCGTGTGGAAGAAATGTGTGTACGTGCGTGTATGATCTCACCCTTGTGCATGCAAATGTGCTGTGTATGCGTCAGGTTTAAGTTAGACCTCCAAAGTATCCTTCTAACAATGTCTCATTGTTCATCCAAATAATATGCTGCGTGTGAGATACTGGTGTGAGTCATGCAGATGTAATCAGATATTTTTATAAAAATAAAATGTGTGTAGTAACAGGGACATACAGTACATGTTGTAACTATACAGCCACTACCGATACCGTACCATATGTACGGAAAGATGCATGATGTTCTGCACAGCCATATCATAATAAGGCTTAACTTAAACCAGACAAAGTGGAACATTTATTTTCCTCTCCTCCCTTTTCTTCTCTGTCATACTTACTGCAGTGGCTCTAGTGCATTGGTTGTATCTTGACAACAGCAATGTTCCCCCATTGCACACATTTTTAGACTGCTGACTTACTGCAGGTGTTTTGTTCGTCTGTATGTGTGTGTGTGTGTGTGAAATCATGATAGGGGTCCTGTCCTATTATTCGCACACGCAAACTCATGCAAACACACACGCACACACACAAACATTCAAGTACACATCCCAAGAGCCTGAGCATCACTAAAGATCACTGCTGCATCTGTGAAAGATTTAACAGCAGGATTATACAGGCTCCTTGCCAAATAGACCCTTGGCCTCATCATCCAGCCACACACACACACACACACACAGACACACACGTCCCTTGACATAACCAGGAACTACAGTACTGTGCTGTGTACTTATGATGAGAGATAGGAAATGGACAAATACACAAACTCAATGCAAAAACACAAATAGGGCCAAACAATGTACTGTTTCACTGCTCACCGCCAAGAAATAGTCTGGCACATATACTTCTGTAAAACCACAAATTGTTGTTTTTTCACTTACATTTTTGTATGGATTAAACAAACAAAATATGAGATGTTAAAGAGTGAGCTTTAGAGTTGCTGGTAGTGTTGGTAGTCAGCTTTTGGTACTTTCGTACAGAGCCCAGACCTGTTTCCACTCTCTATGCTGACCTAAGCAAACCATACTGCTACTGAAAATAAAGATATCAGAATAGTATCAGTCTTCTGGATGGATGGAACTAAGTGTGTTTCCATAAATGTCAACCGAATTCCTTTTATCAGATAAATGATCTGATGAATTCTATTTTGGTTACTGGTTTCACAGGCACTCTTGCCTGCACAGCAAATCACAGTCTTTCTCTGAGCAGACTAATTAATTCAGCATACAACAACAAAAAAATCACATCTGGTGTAGGTTTTTGCTTCTAAGAAGCAAAACAGGTGCACATATCTGGTGAAGTTATGTTACTTTTTATAAACATCAGAATGTATACTGCACAACAACAAAAAAAAAACATCTGTTATTTTTTTTTCAAACATGGTTCAACTTTAAAGACTAGTCATTGAATGTAAGTGACCTACAGTACAGATTAGCAACCCTGCATACCCAAGACCTGGTATTCATCATCTTTTCCTTCCATTTCATCATGTACATTAGTCATGATCACCTCCTGCAGCAACACAGAACAAGCACATTTTACAGGGACAATCTCAAGTCAGCTCTTTACTGTAATCTCAAACCATTCATACTGCCTCCTCTTCCTGCTCTTCTTCCTCCTTCTTGCTCTTAAACTGTCTCCTCCTCTGCCTCTTTCCCGCACTCAAACAACAGCCCCATGGTCTTGTTTCCAAAAATAATGTCCGTTTTGTTTCAAGGAATCCTTGGTATGTGCAGGCTACAAGCTCAAAGAATTCAGCATTTTCCCCTTGTCCCACCAAACCCACTCACCCTGCACACACACACACACACACACGCACACACACACACACACACACACTGCATAGCTATGTCTGTCTGCTCCCCTCTCTCTGTATATTTTTCCATTTATCTCCTACCTGTCCTCTCTCTTTTACTCCCTCTCTCTGCCCTTTCTCACTCACAGATGTAGGTCGAAGAGTTACAGTGAAAGCAGCCAGAAGATTTAAGCCATCTCACTTCCACAATCTGATTGCAAAAAAGATTATCCCTATTACAGTGTGTTTACTAAAATAAGGGGAATTCAAGGCTGACGGGGTATCTGTATCTTTGTGCTCAAATCACAGCAGAGTGAGGGATTAAAGCCTGACCTTAGACATAAACCCATGATTATTCAAAGTAATCTGGCTCCACATTCTGTTTTTAACCTGGATATTCAGAATGTAAAATTAAACAGAAACATATTAGGCCTATATTATTATGTCTGTCTGAGTATGTTCAAGTGTGTGTGTGTGTGTGTGTGTGTGTGTGTGATTGTGTTCTGGTGGAAAAAGGGGTCAGACTCCTGTTGGAGGAAACCTATTGTAGTAATTTTATCCCCTTGTTCAAGTGCTGTGTGAGTCAGACCAAAGGCATCTCAGCCTGGCAGCACAGGAAGCAAGAACTGGGTTCAGCATCAGCCCATCACACACACACACACACACACACACACACACACACACACACACACACCACCCAGGAGCTTAACTCCACCTCCAAATTAATATTTAATAACCAATGATCAACATTCTTGAAACAACACACACACACACACAGGGAGGGAGCTGAATACCTCCCAGGAAGACAAAAGCATGAACAACATATCACATTATCTCTATAAACCTTTTGTATGGACCGGAGGAGGTTAAGAGGTCAAACATTTTCAGACACAGGTTCATCATTATGTAGACCCACATCGTTTACCCATCATCAGTTACTGTAATTTCATCTTAATATTTCATGTAATTTAAAAAAAAAGCCTCCTTCAGGCACATAGCTGTGGAGAAGCATTAATATTTTTGCATCATCTTCACAAACACTCACCGCCTTCATGCTGGCTCTCTCCACCGCCCTCTTCACTTTGCCGTAGGTGCCTTTCCCCAGAGTCTCCATCACCTCGTAGCGGTGTCTCAAGTTGTGTTTGTGCTGGTGCTTCTTCACCTCGGTCGGCGCCTCCACGTCTGGCTTCCTCTGCCGCGTGTCCGCGGCGCAGGGGCGGCGGCGCTGCGGGGACCGCTCGCCGGCGGCACGCCGGCCGCTGGCCGCCGCCTCCTGGAGGCACCCGAGCTCGGAGCGGTCGCCGGTGTCCATCGCGCCTCTGCTGTCTGCCTCGCGTCTGCCCATCCTCTCTGCGCACCGCGCGCACCTGTCAGCTTCCGCGGGGCGGGAGGGGAGGGGGGGGGGCTTGATCCCCAAATTAGTTTGCGCTCTGGTCGAAGGCAGGCAAGTGGCCCATACGGAGCGGCGATCAGAGCCACCAAGTGGACTTCTGGCTGCGGAATGAGCAGATCGAGGGAGCCCGTGCGTCCTCCTCCTCCTCCTCCTCCTCCTCCTCTCCTCACAGACACAGCAGCAGGAGCGGTGGGAGGTGGAGCCTCCTCCTCCCGCAGCCGGCTCTCACAGCCACATCCCGGCGCGTCACACTCGGTTTGGGATGTTTTTTTTTTTTGTTTTGTTTTGTTTTTGGGGTTTTTTTCGAGGGGCTCATACGTGACCGCCTCGGCAGCAGGGGGGGGGAGAGGATGAAGGCACGTACGGAATGTCACGCGGGTCAGACGCTCACCCCCAAAATCCACCACTTCAGTCGGACTTGTTTGTTGATGCCCTGCCATGTGGTGAGCTCAGACAAAAATAAAGCCTTGAAAGAGACTTTGGAGGAAGCAGAGACTTTGAAGTCAGAGGGGAGTCATGGTATTTGGTAAAACTGCAGGATTGCATTCATTTATTTAATTTCAAATCCACATATTATTAATGAAGAAACACAAAAGGTTGCTGATCTATGAAAAGGCAATTTAACTACTATCAATTTATTACCCCAAACATTTCCATATAAATATCATGCAGAAAGTGATTACAGTATTGCAGGACCACGATACAATAAGACTTACTTACGTTTATCATTTGTTATGGCTAAAATGTAAGTGTAACAGTTAATTAATAATTTATTTGTGCTTTACCAATCAGTAATGCGCTTTTATAAGGATAAAAAGGAATTACTGTCCAATTTACTGAATGAACATGGGTTTTCATTTTGCAACAAGAAATCAAGTCTATAGTTACAAATGTCAGTCAGGCATTATTAAATTACTATGACCCAGATAGTCTCCACCCTTCCTTCAGATGGCAGGAGACCATAAGAAGAGTCATAACTAATTTATGTAGCCTAAAGGACAAAGCAAACTAATTTGGAAGATTCTTTACCTCAAATGTGGGCTCACAACCAACCAAGCCTCATTATTAATGCTTTAGACATTGAGAACATTACTTACTATTAATTTACTCTTTTCAAATTACAATTACACTATCTTGTAAAGCCCTACTGTGGCTCTACACAAATGCTTAAATAAATATGCTTATTCTCTTTTTTTGCTGAGAGTAAGATGACAAAATCGATACCACTCTCATATCTGTCTGGTCAACATGAAGCTGGAGACAGGAGATGGTTAGCTTTGCTTGGTTCTGCCTACCAGAATCTCTAAAGCTCACTGATTAACAGGTTGTGTTTTATTTGTTTAATCCATTCAAAAAAATTGTGGTTTTATGTCAGTCTATTTCTTGGCCAGGCACAGTAACCTCGAGCTGACAACAAGACTCCATTAAAGAAACAAGATGTAATCTGTTAATTAGAGAGCTTTAGAGGTGCTTGTGGGTGTTTTTATTTCACCTTTGGACAGAGCCAGGCTATAGCTGTTTCACTCTGTTTCCAGTCTTTATGCTCAGCTAATCTAACGGTCTCCTGGCTTCATATTTAATAAACAGATATGAGAGTGGTATCATTCTTCTTATCTTCCCAAATGGCAAACTTCTCCTTAAAAAGCCCAAAAAGTTTTGGGACAGTCAGCCTCTTGAGGTCATGGTGACTGACAATGAATATTGTCTGTGAGAAGCAAAGGCTTATAACAGTGGACGATGAGGAAACATTCATATGAATTGTTTTTGCAAAGGTCATATGTGACATTTTCAAAGAAACTAACCAAATTTTAGGTACAAGAATTTTTTGATGGTTACATTTTAGAAACTGGACATCCAGATTTCACATGTATATTGACCTTAATATGTCTAGGAGTCAAGCCATGTTTGAATAAAGCTGTATGAGATTTAGAGGACAGAAGCTTGTTTCCCACACATCCTGACTCCTAGCACTGTTGCTCAGAGTCAGGAGGAGATTAATTAGGGTGTGAAAAGGTCTCGAGGATTGCAGTTAGCCACCAGACAGACGTCATAGCTGTCATGCATGGCTGCTCGTCTTTCCACCACCGTCCACACATTGTCTCCAGGGTCCAATTCCAAAATCTCCTTGGTGATGATCTCATAACGGCCTGCAGTCAGGAGAGAAAGTATGCAAGTTAAGGCTGACCAAAATCTAATTTCCAGAGATACTGCCTCATCAGTTAGCTGGCATTCCCTAACTCTGATGCAGAACCAGAGTGTGCTTTTCTGTACAACAGGAAGCATTTCAGCCAGCAAAGGCCATTTCACCATGAAGTTAAACTCATTAGGGGGAACTTTTTTTGAGAGACTACGCAAAACAAGCTCTTCAAAAATCGTGGTTGAGGCATTCATTAACTGACCAGCCCCCTTGTAGTATCCACAGAGGTAGAGTTTGCCCTCCACTACTCCTATATTGGAGGCATTGGTTCGTAGGGAGAGTAAAGAGGTGGGCAGTGTCGGTCCGGCCCTCCAGGTGTCTGTGTCTGGGTTATAGATCTCCACGGAGCTCAGACAGCGGCGTGATTGTCCTCGGTCCTCTCCATCACATCCTATACCACCTGAAGAACACACACACACATCTGGTACATCAGCCGGCTCCATTGTTTCTCATACAGAATAAATATTTAGGAATACAGTTGCAGTTTTACAAGTAGTCTGACCTAGTATGTAGATTTCTCCATTGAGGACGGCCGAGCCGCAGCGGTATCTGGAGTACTTCATCCTGGCACACTCTGTCCACCTGTCCGTGCCAGGGTCAAACTGAAACACGCGGTTACTCAGCTTGTCAGGCTCATCATCTGGCTGGTGCTGAGGAAGGAGAAGAGAGAGTTAGACAGACCGAAGAAGAACAAGACTAGACAGTGAGGTTGTAACTGAGAAATTTCAAGCAGGAATGAAAAACATTTTTATTTATGGAGTTTCCTACCGAAGAATGTAGCTAATCTGCTTCATCGTGACAGTGTGGGTGTGGATTGATCAAATTTGATTGACAGGGCTTGCAACAACCCCATAACTGGCATTAGTCTTTGATCTAAATATTGCTAAATCCTGATTGGTGCACAAAAATATGTGACCTAAAACTATTCATACTTTTTCCGAAAATTGTGAGTTCAAGTTCGACCGCATCATTTATAATAACAATATGTTTCAAGTTTACAGGGCCTTGAAATAATTGAGCCTTTATTGATAAGTGTGGTCTTTTTTTTTGGTTGTCTAAAGGTTAGCCTGAACCTGATAATGAACCAGTATCCTTTTGCTAAAGGACACTTCAGTACACTCTACTGCACAGTTAATATTAATATCTAAAGGTCTGTGTACCTGTGGTGTCCAGCCCCCGAGCACATAGAGATGCTCCTTCAGGCTGACGGCACAGTGGCAGGCTAAGGGGAGAGGCAGAGGAGCAAAGCTGAGCCAGCTGCCTCCTCTCTTCAGTGACCATCTCTCCACACTGCCTGTGATGATGTAGTGATTATGCACTTTCATCTGACCACCTATCATATAGAGGCCATCGCCTAGCAGCCCTAAAGCATACATGTCCCTGTAGGCTGCTGAGCACAGCTCCACCCAGCTGTTCTCCTCCGAATTATCATACCTGGAACGTGAACAGGCATTTTAGATCTGGTGTTGAATGCAGTGCCAGAAATATGGATTATTTATATATGAGCACACATAAACACCTGTAGATGTCCACCCTCTTCAACCTGTGTTGATCTTCTGCCTCTATGGCCACCAAGATGACGTTGTCTCGTGTCACTGCCCCAGCTGTGATCTGCCCCATGCCTCCATTGCCCTTCAGTGGAGAAGGGATGTAGTAAGTCCTTCTATCATGTGGGGCAAAGCAAAAACTGAGGTCAGCAAGTCCTCCACGGCGAGCAGGCACTCCCTCCTTAACCACCCCACCCAAACAGAGCAGCAGGTCGGTGGTCTCCATGCCGTAACGAAGGGCCGGCCGAGGTGGAGCTGACGTCACACACAGACCTGAGGTCTGGAGAGCAGCATCAATCATCCCAAAGCACTCAGCATCCCGCAGCAATACCTGGAAGATTATAGGTGTGGTGTCAATCTACTAATCCCTTGACAAATGTGGATAAGGAGTCTTGACTTTTATTACTTGGCCCTTCCCTCCCTTTAGTCTCTCACCGGGTTTCTCCTCCTGGCTTTACGGAGGAATCCAGGGTCCACAAGCTCCAGCCGGACACGTCTGAGTAACTCCACAGCCTGAGATTCACTCTGGGAGTCCCCCCTTCGCCTCTCCACCCAATGCAGCACCAGCTCCAGCACAACCTGCTCCTGCGAGAT
Organism: Lateolabrax maculatus; assembly: GCA_031216445.1. NCBI lineage: Eukaryota > Metazoa > Chordata > Actinopteri > Acropomatiformes > Lateolabracidae > Lateolabrax > Lateolabrax maculatus. Next base: position 16,410,435 of record CM062201.1, on the reverse strand, counting down.
GTTGAGGTCATCTGAACCCAGCAGGTCCCCAAGACTTTGGGCATCCAGCTCCAGCACTTCTTCTTCTTTACAAACCTTGAGACAGCAAGATAAAGAAGGGGAAAAAAGAATGGCTACAACGGAGTTAAAGAAAAATAATATATCGAGGATGGTAGGAAAGAGTGTTGAAGTGAAAATCTATACCAAATCAACAGTAATTCCCATCCCAACACCTGTGCCTGACAGTGCAAAAAAAAAAAAGTGACTTCTGCCCCCTTGTGGCAGTATTAAGTAGCTGAAAAATAGAGAATGGGAGAGGCTGATAAAATATTATGCAGCTGTCATGTACTTGCTGTTGTTGTTTTCCTGTATACACTACTAGTACTGAAAGCCCTACCTGTGCAAAGTGTTGGCAGAGGTATCTCAAGGCGCAGTCTGCCAGACCAGTGGCCCCCAGGTCTCTGGCCCAGTGGTACAGACCGACACAGTTGGTGGGGTCCATACAGGCCTCCATGTGACTCTGACACAACCTGAATCAGTAACAACAAGGTGTTGATGGAAACAAAATATTCAGTACTTCAGACAGAGGTCACTGCCCTCTAACCTATAATTAAAAGTTTTAGTTCTGCATTTCACAGAGGCAGTTAAAAGGAGGATAACAGGTAGGAGGATTCCTCTAATGTCCTGACCTAATGCCAAAAGTGAACACTCTACAAGTCCTGTTGATGTTAGCTTATTGAAACAATGATCAATTCCCAGTCTATTTCACTACCTGAAGGCTCCGTCTACATGAAGCAGGAAGGCAGCAGCAGCAACCCCCTGGATGTTGTCATTGGAAAGCGGGAGTTCACCTCGGTACATGTAGTCCAGTAGCAGCTCCAGGCTCCGAGCAGGAGTGTCTCTGAGAGGCACCTCTCCTCCCCGGGTCTCCTTTAGACCACATGTAAACATGGCCTGGACAAATAGGATTCATCAGTTCATCTCAGAGCATCATCAACCTTTCTGCAAAACACAGATTGCATCATCTTGTATTTTCCAGCACAATAAATTTCAGTAACCGTGGGCATGACCACTTTACCTGGAAGTAAGGGCTGAATGCAGACAGCACCACCTTGTGGCAAGAGAAGGGAATCCCCTCTGCCAGCAGCACCACATCAGTGAGCTCCTCAGCCGCTCTCATCCTCTCCAGCTGTCTGAGCAGAAATGAGCCATGCTCTGCCTGAGCAGAGTCCAGTACTGGTGCATCCATAGACCACTGCTTTGGATGGTCAGCATAGAGAGAAAGACCTTGTGGCAAAGCAGTGCCAAACAGGGATGAGATTAAAAAAAAAAAAAAAAGAGAGAAGATGAGGACGGAATGAAAATGTGAATGTACTATGTAACTGTGTTCAGTGAACTGGATCCTTGTGCACAACACATTTGGTTTCACTTTTCCTTTTTTTTCCAACCGAGGTTATGAATCACTACAGGGTGTTTTGCATGTGTAAGTTTACTGCTACTCATCACAATGGTCACTATATTATGAATACAATGAATGCACAAAACATGAGAGACATTTGGTTTGTTTCCTGAAGCGGGACAAGTGTGGGAATGCAGGTAATATCCACTGGGTGTGTCCCTCTTTGATTTCATGTATATCAATTTCACCTATAACCTGCACAAATCGCAAAAGAGACTATTTAGACACATGGATTGCAAAAAGGCAGCAGCATCAATAAGGTGTCTCTGATATTTTGTATAATTTGATTAAAGGCTAATGTATGACATACAGTAAAACATTAATTCTAAGGACAAACAGCAAAAGGAAGCCTCTCAGATGGTTTGGTTGGTTAGGAGAGGTAGGTAATGGCTTTGCTCTATTATTCTCCATGCTGACCAGTGTCTTGAACTGGTTCCTCCTCTAACCAGCTTGCTTACCAACTCACACACTCATGGAGGCAATAATGACACCGTCAGTGGGTGTGCTAAACATAAACAGGTCGCCTCACTTCAGGCAGACATGCACTCAGTTCAGAGTATGAGCAGTAGCATGTTAACATAACGTTAGGGAAGCACATGCAAAAAAACAGCCTCATACCAGTGGTGTCCTGAGACTATCCAGGGCCAGGATTCAGAGGTTTCTGATTTGAGATGACGTAAACTTTGATATCTAAAACTACTCTTTACAGCTTGTTGTGTTTTTGTTTGCTGGCAGATCTGTCTTGTGTTCTGTGCTATTTGTTGCCTGTGAGTGGGGGCACTGGTAAAAGGGTTTAAAATAGACCAGCAAGTGCTAGTGGCGCTATTGGTCTGTTCAGGTTTCTCGAAGCGGCTGGGTAAACAGTCTATGAGGCTTCTGTAACTTCGTCTTCTTTTTTTTTTTTTTTTAAGTGGATTTCATCTTCAAACAAAGACTCAGAAGCACAACGTTTACAGGTTGTTGACAGGTGTCGAAAAAAACAAGAAGAGGCTCTTTAGACGGTAGAAGGATCAAATCAATTTTAGTGTGAAGATAAATATTTCAGAAAAAGGACCACTGTCTATTTATAGATTGTGACTGTATATCTAGACCTAAACAGGACTAACAGTAGCCTAATGGACAATCATGAGAAAGGTGGTATGAGGCAGAAGTTGTTTTCTATGAAATCATCAAGTAGATCGGTGTGGTGAAAATGCCTCTGAATGAAATTATAAACAAGTGCTGGAAAGTAACTAAGTATATATTAGTACTGTACTTTTACTTTTACTTGTGCGCTTTTTAGGTTCTTGTGTTTCCATTTTTTGCTTTTAACTCCACTGCATTTACTTTACGGAAAACGTTACTAGCTACTTTTCAGATTAAGACTGATTTGCGGCCCTTTACAAAAAATGGTCTTGGGGCCCCTGGTCACGTTTCAGATTTGTATGAGTTTTTAGCAATTCCATCAACAGTGATTTCCCATTCAGGGTCTTTCTTACCCTGTTAATCATCTCACAACCTCCAACATTTATCTTGTGATCCCTTGGAGAGGGCCTGACCCCTAGGTTGACACTTGACTAGACTATCTTAATATATATAAAGTAGTTAAAACTAGCTCCGCCTCAACCATAATCTCAACACAGTATCAATAGTGTGGTAATATATCAGTAACAGAGGCCATCTGCAGAACGAGTACTTCTACTTTTGATACTTGAAATACATTTATCTGAAATGCCTTTTGTTTAAGTAGAATTTTGATTACAATACTTTCACTAATAGAGTATTTTACATTTTTTGTACTGGTACTTCTTAAGTAAAGAATTTGAATACTTACTCCACTCTGATATAAACAATATACTGTATACATACATATGCACAAAAACACCAACAACAACAGTTTGACATGTTAACTTACAAAAACATCCCAGACATTGCTCACATGATGGGACATTGCATTAATCAGATTTAGAACTAGAATCCACCTTATCGGCCATGTTTGCATAAACATACAAGTAATCACAAGGCATAAACTTTGCCAATCCAACTATAGTGCTTTACATAGAAGACGAATATATGATGGGACTTCACCATGGCTAAACCCACCCAATACCACTTCTTGGTAAGTTTGCTGTGTTGAACCACCTGGAATCAATAATGATTTATTTGGTAATCATGTTCTTGAAAGCAGATTTTATGGTTATATTGTTGTTTGTTATAGTACTGACTCAGCAGCCCCATGTCCCCTAGCCTTTTGTGGTACATTTTATGGGGATCTGTGGACTAGTGATGAAATCCACAACTGAACACATACAGTCAAGCGTTCACACAAATGCATACACACAAAGCATCATTTTATAGACTGTGTCACCGGTCCAATTGTGACAGGAGGTGTGTCTGCTTCCCGGACAGGTTATTTGAGGTTAATTGTTTTCTAACCATGTTTTCACAGTTGCACATATTGTATTACACAACAGCAAGAGCAAAACAGTGTGCTCTTTACCGTTTATAGGCTACACAGATTAATCATTGACTTCTGGTTAGGATGTTTTTGAACTTGTGCCCACATGTGATACATGTGCATGCTTATATGTGTGGGCCAGCTCTGATCCCAGCTCTTCATCAGGGCCTTTGGTCAGACAAAAAGGTCAACGTAGCCCTGACAACTGGTCTCAGAGTTACATTCAACCAGACTGAAATACCTCAGAAAATATTCATGTTCCTCAAAGGGTGAATCCTTTGACTTGTCTAGCTGCACCATGAGCCTGCATATGTGGTTTTAAATGAAATGTCTCAATAACTACTGGATGGATTGCCATGACATTTGCTCATTCATTCAAACATTCATTCAATATCCATGATGATCGCCTGACTTTTCATTGGGCTCCACCATCAGCTCAAAATTCTAAATTATCCAGTACTTTGGTTTATGACCAAAAACCTGCAAAATGAATGACATTCCCATGAGCCTCAGTTGTAATGTGTGGTTAGTGCAAACAAGCTGATGTTAACATGTGAACATCATACCTACTGAATGTCAGCATTCATAGTCTTGTTTTTTCTCTTTTATCACCTTCTTTCTTGTTTTCTCCCTCTGGCATAGCACTTTGTATTTTGAAAAGTGCTATATAGATAAAGTATGTTTGCTCGCTTGCTCTGTTATTAATGTCAAGCTGTTATGGCATTATTATTCGCCTTTCTGGCCACGAGGAAATCTATAACCCTTAACAGGTCATCACCTCGCCTCTTCATCCCGGCAGTTAAATGATTGATCACGCTAGACTATTTACCTATTGTTAAGAGGTAATACAAGAAGTGAGCAAATAAGATCCTATATTTAGAAGTTTAGAGAGTTAATACAGAGTTAATGGCACCTCAACCTCAAGATAACAGTGAGTTTTTTTTCAAAATATTTCCTTTGCTCAGCTCACTTGTTCTGTTTGTTATCTTGTGAAGCACGTATGTATGTAAGTTTCTTTCATAATGTTTTTTTTTTCAAGTTAGTTTGAGGATAAAAAAGCAAACATAATCCTTGATAAAAATGTTCCCTAGATGTCTTTTATGAAACCTCTGTCAACCAAATTAAAAAATAATTCTTAAAGCTAACCCTAACCCCTAACCCAGGACCTCGAACTATGACACACTTAAATAATAATAAACTTTAATGAGATCTAGACACTTTTCTCTGAGAATGACAATGGTGAGGCATCTGCAAATAACAGTTTCAAGCTCTGCCCTCTCTTTCCCCTTAAGTCCTTGTAACTTATATTTCTGTAGTATCCCTGAGATGTCCAAGTTTGTGACCATAGACTTACACCATTGACAAGGCTAGTGTTATTGAAAGTTAACAAATCCCATGAAAATACCAAAATCAACACTTTCTGACTTCCCTACCCAGTCTGTGCCACTCAGCCCCAAGACCACTGGTTCCTATTGAAGATGTAAAGCTTTAAGAAAAACTGCTCACAAATCTATTTTACTAATAAAAAGGCTCAGTGATGACCTAAAACAAATGGGCACTGTAGATTTTAGCAAATGTTACTCAAAGATGAGTAAATAGTGAATAGTCAGTCGTCTACGATAGGCACAGAAATACTTCTGACAATAATATTAAAGGTAAACATATCAAACATACACATACAATTTGGATCAGAAAAAACAACATGTAGGAATTTCAACTGAAATTTGTTTCATAACATATTTATTCTGGTCTCTAATACTTTTAAACACTTGTAATTATTTTTTATATATACATTTATTATACCTGCTGCAACACTTCAGTTTCAGTGATTTGAATAAAATAAGTGTTGTCATATGATCTTTGTTTAATCTGTGAAAGAGCTGTTTACGTGAATTATTATTTAATGTTCTCTCAGTTCAGTACCCAAGTTTTAACAGTAATTTACATTTGTGTGACAGAGGCCAGGGTTAATATGTGCAAGAATGTTTCCTGTTAACACTCATCTATTACTGTTAGTCATTTCAGTCACAAAAGCAAAATCTTCTCCTGTGAACCAGTTGTTCCTTTGCGTCAAATGGTTGTTTTGCAAGAGAAAACATATAAACCAGGCGAGGCTTACAAATGCTAAAACTAATTGCACATTTAGAGGAAACAAAACTACAATTTCAGGTTTAGGATTACAGTTGGAGTGTAAACATTGACCTCTGTAGAATTTGTTCTTTTATTTTTAAATTTCTCATAAAAAAAATAGATAGTGGTATCAACATGAACATTCATCACCTCTCTGTCCACATTTGAGCAATATCAGCTCATTTTCACACAGACTAAATAAGAAGATAAAGATAAGCCTCAATCAATAATTAAAGTTGTTTTGACAAAGACCCCTATTAATCTTTAACTAGCTCAACATAAACATCAAATAGATAATTCGAAGGTGCCCTATCAGGAGTGTGACTGATGAATTTGTGTTATAATGTTACCTGGTTCAAAGGTAAATTGGCTTAAAGTTTTGAAGCTAAAGTGATATACGTGGCCCTTTTTAAATATAGAATGTATATGGAGAGACACATATATATTGTGTATGACTTGATGAGTTTGTTCTTGAAATGATAAGGTGTTAATCAGCTTTTTTCCACATCTTATTTGTTATTTTCAGTGTATGGTTAGATATGTTCATTCTGTTTAGCACTTTTGTTGTATTTTATTTAGTACTGACACTTAATGTCAAGTAACATCTTATATGAACACATTCAAACAAAAATCTGAGTTATTTGGGTTTATGTGTATGAACTTTGAACAAAAGTTTTTTTAGACTGCCAAATTTCACAAAGCATATTGGGCAATGCCATTAGCAACATGTGTCATGACTTTCATGGAAGAAAAACGTTGCTACTTTATCTCCTGAATGAGTTAGGCAGTCATAAAGATAAGATGTTTCAGTCAATCTGGCGCAGACACACAAAAAGTCATAGCATACTGTCTGTTTCTACAACTGAGTGAGTTGTCTGTGATAATTATTTAGTTCTATGTCAAAGATTAGTATGTATTGTAGTTTTTGTTTTATGAAGCAAAGTGTGTGTTTTTCCATATGCATTAAATTATGTTTGTAACAGTTACAGTGTTTACCAAAGTTCAGCCTTACAACTGTAGTTTTCACTAAGACAGTTGACACTGACATTAACACAAACACACACACACACACTCAAACACATTGCCAAAGGTGTGTATGCAGAGGGGACATGTGGGGTGGTGGTTGATCTCTTATAAGAACAGGAAAGGAAAGGAACAGCCACTCCCACAGTCCAAAAACAAATCAATCAGTATAGAACAGCGAGGAAGCTTGACTCTCTCTGCACAGTGTTTGGTCTTTGTTGTGCAACTGTAACTGTCCTTTCCATTCAAGTAGACCCTCAGGCAGAAAAAGAGGAGCTCAAAGAGACACTGGTTTTACAAAGAGCTGCTGAATTCCGTCACAGACATGGACACAGAGGAGAGAGACTGTTCAGCTGGGGAGTATTTTGTGCGGAGGAAGGTTCTGGATGAGTTATGTCTGGAGGAAGTGGCCCAAAAAGGGACGTGGTCCCCTAAGCCAACCCTGGGTGAACGGATGAAAGAGTCCCTGAGGTAAAAATAGAGAGGAGAAGGCACAGGGAAAAGAGGTGTGACAGGCAGATGAGAAAACTGGAAAAAACACTGAGATAAACAATGACGCAAACTGACAAAAAGGATATTTTTGTGTTTAAATGTGAATGTATTTTTGCATTACTGTGCATGTTCTGTTTCTCCTACTGCTCACTCAACTGGTTAGGTGACTCATGAATGAGTGAATGAGGCATGGGTGAGTTTTTGTGTGTGCATGCAAATGTATATGTGTGGATGTTTAGTTAGTGGATGTAACTGTTTTGCTATCTCAAAGCAGAACAGTAATATTTTCAAAAGGCTGACTTAAAGTTTAATCTGAGTCGTTTAATGACAATGGATGAGCAAAGTTCCGTTTCATTTGCTTGGAAGCTTTCACAATACCCTGTAACACATCATATGCAACTCTTAAGAACAAATATTAAGCAATCACAATAACACAGAACATATTTTAAGACCAATTAGTTCCAATTCAATTTATGAATGGTATCCCTGTGACATTTCAGCAGAGAAAAAGACTCAGTTTGTGCTCTCGATGTAACAAGTTCCTAAACCTGCTCTAGCAAAAGATCTAGTATTTGTTTATGCAGACATTCTTAGATTTTAATATCCAGTTCACTGCTACACTTTATTTCTCATAAGAAATTAACAGTAGCACATTGGCATGCTGGTGTAATGCAGTGTGTCACTGTTTTACAAGGCCAGCTGATAAAAACTGTAGCAGGTGTTACAATTCACATGTCTCATTTCAGGATATTTGAATTTGTTCCTTTTTTAAAACAAACTAACAAAATTAATTTCATGACATTTCAAAAATTAAAATGTTTTACAGTAATTAATCACTCTTCAGCAAGCATAATTCAAATTGACTCACATCAAAATATATTCTTTTCTATACCTTGCACATGAATGAAAAGATTAACGCCAAAAACCTATACGTACATATTTTTGTCACTTCAAGTTGACACATACTTTCCTCAGGGAGACATACAAGGAAAAATTTAAAAGTGAAATTGTGGGCTAATCAATATCAATATTTCTTTGGGATGATTGTTGTAGGTGTTCAGCGCCCAGGCTGAAGCACACAGTGCTGAGCTGTGTCCCTGTCCTCGGCTGGCTGCCTCACTACTCCTTCAGAGAAAACGTCGTAGGGGACCTGATCTCTGGCTGCAGTGTGGGCATCATGCATCTGCCACAAGGTTTGTATGTATGAATGAACGTGTACAGCGGAGGGATCTCAGAGTTTATCCACCTCACACTTCGCAAACCTGTCGCTTTAAAGGAATAGTTTGAGATTTTGGGAAATGCACTTAAACACTTAACCTGCATCTGTACAAAAGTAACAAGATCCACAAGACCATAAAATAAATAAATAAAACATAAGTTCTTGTTTCTATGCTTTAATTTTTGTATGGATTAAACAAACAGTATAGCATGTTAATTAGTGAGATTTAGAAGTTCTGGGAGGCGGATTTTGTCACCTTTTGTCACCAAGCTGTTTCCACCTGCTTCCAGCCTATATGTTAAGCTCATGATCTCCAGTCTGAAGCTTCATATTTAAATTTCAGATATGAGAGTGGCATGGATCTTCTCTTCTAACCCTTGGGAAGGCAGCAAATAAGTGTATTTCACAAATGTGTTTTCCTTAAATGTTTTACCAGAATATGTCCATCCTAATTATTTGTTTTGGATAAGGGACAAACTTTGTTTTTTTTATTGTATCAGGCATGGCATATGCTCTTCTGGCTTCCTTACGCCCAGTGTTTGGCCTCTACACCTCCCTCTACCCAGTGCTGGTCTACTTCATATTTGGTACTTCCAGACACATCTCCCTAGGTGAGTGAGAAAGTGTGTGTGAAGGTGGCAGTGATTAAGAACACGAATAAACTCATCCGTGCTTGTGTCTTGTGCATGACTCTGTGTTGTACTTTATATGTTAAGGCACATTTGCTGTGATCAGCATCATGATTGGGAGTGTGACGGAGAAGCTGGCACCAGACAGTAACTTTATTGTAAATGGCACTAATGGAACAGGAACTGTGGACGTCGATGCACGGGACGGATACAGAGTACAGATAGCATGTTCCCTCACAGTCTTGACAGGAATATTTCAGGTGTGTTTGTGTGTCCAAGATTTGTAGTGACTGTACTGAGGTGCTGAAAAAACGTTTTTAAAGTCATATTTCACTACTTTTGACTAACTCTCTGTCTCTTTCCTTTCTAAGATTCTGTTGGGTGTGGTAAAGTTTGGCTTCGTGGTCACCTACCTGTCTGAGCCACTGGTTCGTGGCTACACCACAGGATCAGCGTGTCATGTATGTGTCTCCCAGCTCAAGTACCTGTTTGGAGTCACGCCAGCTCGCTTCACTGGTCCTCTCTCCCTTATTTATGTGAGTATGTCATGCATTACACAGTTCAGTTAAGGAGCACATCGTTATAGTTTTGCAGTAAATACGTTTGGTGAAGCTCATAAAGTTTAGTTTTTGTTGGGATTGTCAGAGGTGTTGATTCAACCTGATGTTTTATTGTTTTATTGTTGTATTGTATTTTATTGTATTCAAATATACCGGCTGCTATGACGACTTAATTGCCCTTCGGGGATGAATAAAGTAATCTATCTATCTATCTATCTATCTATGTTCCCTTTCTGACTAATTAACCAACAATCTAAAACTTTTACAGTTTGATTATCATTTTGAGATGCTTGTAGTCAAATGTCCTTAAACAATATTTAGTCAGGACGTGCACCTATTTGCTTTCTGGTGGACAATTAGATGAGAAGATCAATACCACTCATGTGTCTGTCCATTATATATAAGGCTAGAGCCAGCTGCTGGTAAGCTTAGTTTAGCACAAGACTGGATTCAGTGGAAAACAGCTCGGGCCAATTGTAACAAAATCTGCCTACCAGCCCATCTAAAGCTAAATAATTAACACAATATAGGCTACCTTAAGAATGACAATCTGGTGTTTTACATGTGGTTATGTGCCTGACTATTTCTTGACCAGGACCAGTTGCCAGGCAACCTATAACCGAAGAGTAGTTTTTGTACAGATTAAACAAATGAGATATAATCTCTAATCATTAGTGAGCTTTAGAGGTGCTGGTATAGGCAGATTTTGTTACCTTCTGACAGAGTCGGGCTAGCTGTTTCTCCCCCAAAACCAGTCGTATTCTGAGCTAAGTGAAGAAGCTGCTGGCTGTAACCTTCTATTTAAACTACAGATATACTATCAGATATACAGATACTACAGAACTTATACTTTTATACTTTTACCCACACACGCTTTGCTCAGATTGAAGTTGGGAGGATTTTTGCAGGGAATTACATGAGATCACCAAACGCTATGTACTAATATATGTGATCATGGTGTAAGTTGGTCCGCCCTCACAGCAACTTCACTAACAGGAAAGTGAGGAGGATGCCATTCAAGTAGAGTTCATACATGCCCACACACTCCTCAGAGGAGGTCTAATCATCCAACATCAGCGAAAGCACCTGTGTGGGTGTTCAATGGGTGTGTAGGGGTTTTAAATAAAGTTTAGTTTGCAGGACTTTTACTTTTAATGGAATATTTTTACCATGGCATTGCAACCTTTACCTCAGTAAAGGATTTGAATACTTCTCAAACCACACATTTATTTGGAATATTTGTCACTTTGACTCTTTATGATTTTGTCTTTGTGACTGATGAAGTGAGTCATATTTAGATGAAACAAAAGGCCATTTTTACAGCAGATATTGTGACTTGTAGGAAAAGCACAGGTGTTACTAATTACATTCATGAAGGCTCTGCTCTACACTAAATGTCCCAGTAAGCCATGACTGTGTGACAGTGAGCAAGCATAAACAGTACCAGGACCCTGAAACTGAAGCATCTAAACGGACTTGAGCCATAATCGATTTTTTTCCATGAAAAAGGTCAGTTAGCAGTAGGCTACTTGTCAGCTTTAGGTCTCACAATAACCATTTTTAAAAGTGTGTTCTCAAGGCTACATATGGTAAGTGCCTGAACTGCTGGAGCATCAGTCTCAAGTTACACACATTTAAATAATGTGGCCAGGAGAAAAGTTTCAGAAATCAGGATTATCAATGGTGGACACAGAAACATGTGTACCAGCAGGCACAAGACTTGTTAAACTCTGCACCTTGTGTGGTTTAAGCTATGCAAAAGACAACACAATTATTACAATCCAAATCGAATATCACAACAGAAACCTTTCCTTTATTTTGATCTTCTCCTTGCTTGAGGTGTAATCAGGTGCTCCCTCTTGTCAGGACTTCTGACAAGTATCTTCAGCCACTCGCAACACTACAAGTTAGAGGCTTAAAAAAAAATGAATATAAAAAAACACACCAGCTGCCAGTAAGCTTCCCCAACTTGCAATCAGTAAACAGTCGTGATTTGACTTCTTCCCTCTGTTTCGTCCTTCTCTCTTCCACTCTTTTCCTCACAGACTCTGGTGGATATTTGCTGGCTGCTGCCTGGGACTAAAGTCCCCGAGCTGGTGGTCAGCCTGGTGGCGCTTTCTGTTCTCATTGTGGTCAAAGAAGTCAATGCCCGGTTCAGACAGAAGCTGCTTCTGCCCATCCCGATAGAACTCCTAGTGGTAAGAGTTTCACTCTTCACTTTGCAGGTGTGTTCATTTAATAGTCCAGCAGGGGGCATCTTGACCACAGTGATCATACTGGACTGACAGAACGATGACCTTGTTTCACACTTGCCAAGAAGAGGTACATGCTGAAAGTATTTTCCCCATATACTAAACCGACATTCCTTGTGCCTTTTTTCAACAGATAGTAGCAGCAACAATCATCACCCACTTCTGCGGGCTTACGAGTAAATACAGCATTGATGTGGTTGGAGAGATTCCCAGTGGGTAAGTCAATCTTTGTGCGTTTGAAATGTGTGTGCGGACAAAACAGAAAGAGACAAAGAGGGGGTAGAGGTGAGATTCAGGACAGCAGTGCAAGACTGTTTACAAGATCACCCATTTGTTTCCTGGTTGTCAGATATATGGAGCTGTTGATAAGACAAAGTAACACACCCCACAGAGCAACAGGCTCATAGTGTGTGTTTGTGTGAGTGAGTTTCTAAAAAGCTTCTGTTCCTGGAAAGATTCCCTTAATGGAAAAGTCTTAAGTGAGTTTCCCCAGAAGGGATGTGTAAACATAGGCTATAATAGTTACTGTGAGCTTTTCACATGTTTTACGTTTGATTTTATCAACAGCTTTTGATATTCCAGGAATTCTGATTTTTATAGTTGAAGGTTGGGCGTGTCTCTAAATTACTGAAAAAGTGAGAGAAATGGTCTGAAGGCTTATTAGTTACATTTCTTTATAATGTTAAGAGTTTTTAACAACTTCTTGGGAAATGTGAGCTGTCCTAATGCCCTGAGCTGACTGTAGAGATGGCTGTGGGTCAGGATTATGTGTGCTGTACAAGGTACAAGGTGTGCTGAAACATTCATTTTTCTTCCTCGTGCTCCAGGCTCAAGGCCCCTCGTGCACCAGATGCCACATTGTTCTCAAAGGTGATAGGCGACGCTTTTGCAGTGGCCATTGTGGGCTATGCCATCAACATTTCCCTAGGCAAAACATTTGCCCTCAAACATGGCTACAAGGTGGATAGCAACCAGGTGAGGTATTGACACACTCACATAAGCCTTTGAATATACAAGGGGACACTCACAAAAACACTGTGGTACTCACAAACAGCTGTGAGAGGTATTCTTAGAGTCCCTGTTCCTGTCTGACTCACGGTAAACAGGGAAGAATCAAACTTTGCCTTAATATTAGACTTTAGTCTCTGCTCATTCGCAGTTGGTCATGACACATGTCACATCAGTGGAAAAATTATTCAAGTTGTCCTGTATCGAGCCGCGCCCAACAGCAGAGCCACGAATAACTCCACTGACCTGTTTTTTCTGTAGTTATTAATTTCAGGTGCTCAGCTCATTTCAAATAAATTAAATTCTGGGATGTTATTGGCATGAATTACAAAAGTAATTGAGATTGCTGCCATGACAGTGTGACAGAAGCAACACCAAAAATGGTTTTATGTTGTACTATTCTCTAACTCAACACATTTTTCAATTATTATTATTATTATATTGTCATTAACTTAAAAAAAAAAAACACATTATACTTTAAGTGGTGCTGTTTTTCAACAGATAAAGGTTTAAATTTTTCATTTGAGAAATGATTTTCCAAATTTCATATTGCATTTTTAATGAAATTTAGGAAAAGAGGTTTCTCTTGTTTCTTCATAGTCCCCATCAAGTAATTTTATGCTACATCAATGTCTGAATTATATCCTAATAGTAATGACAGACGGAAATTGGATCGCCTAAACCTCTTAAAGATTTGGCCAAAGATGCATTTATGCCACTAATTATACAAGTCCATTTCCAAACGTTATAATGCCACATACTTCTCCCACTGCATAATATCATGTTACAAAGCCATCCAGGATTCACCCCACAGTGGGGCACATACATGGCGGATGAACACACATAGTTGCAGTTCCAGTAAATGTACAGTATTTTGCAGTTTGTCTGCACAAGATAGCACTCAAGTCTTGCTTCTGATTCCTTCTCATATATCTGGCAAATGTTAATGAGATGTGGCTGTTCAAATAACCTACATGTTGCATGACACACTAGTGTGTATAAATGGGATTGCAGATTCTGCAGAAGTTGTCTCTCTCTGTCATTGAGATGTTTTTCTTTAGCTTTTCATTATCTTCTGATTATTCATTATTTATGCCAACTCATTGCCTGAGGTTGAATTGCTATGTCTTCCCTTTGCTAGTACATCAGGTCATGTCATCACTTTATTGGAAAAACTGTGAAATAGATAAACACAAAGGAAGAACCTCCAACAACCTGTGCTCTATTCACAATTCTATTTTTCACATGGGTGTGTAGACATACGTGTTGGGTTTTTTTCTATCTCTTTTTTTTGTCTATAGCACACAGACTTATTCACACACACACACAAACACACACACACACACACTCACACACACACGCACACTCACACACACACTTGCAGGGGCATGTGACTGGGATCATTCTGAGAGAGACAGACTGTGAGCACTCACAGCCTCTAAGAGCTGGCCTGCTAAATCATTAATGCCCAAGCTTTATGCAATAAAGTGTGTCTTATATGCTAATATAAGATAATATCTAATACACTTAGCACTGCTTTCAGAGTGGTAGTCATGTGTGTCATGGCCATAAAGTTCATAAACAGTACACTATGGTATTGACCCGAAGGCCATGATATTAATAGCATCAAATGTCTGATTCAATATCATAGGTAATCTGTTTCTCAGCATAAATGTTAGGTTGTTTACTTTCATTTGAAATGTCGTGTTTGTCTTGCTGTTTTTCCAGGAGCTGGTTGCTTTGGGCCTCAGTAACACAGTTGGCGGCTTTTTTCAGTGTTACTCTGTGACTTCCTCCTTGTCTCGCAGCCTCGTCCAGGAGAGCACAGGGGGCAAGACACAAGTAAACACACACATAGACATTTGTGCACGAACAGCAAAAATACCTCTGATTACATCTAATTCTTATTTTCAACTTGAGACCATTTATTGTACAATGAGTGTGTGTGTGTGTGTGTGTGTTTTGTCAGGTTGCGGGAGTGATTTCTTCCGTCATCGTCCTGATCACAATTTTGAAATTAGGTTCTCTCTTTGAAGATCTTCCCAAGGTAACACTCTCCCTCCTCTACCATTTCTTTGTAATGATCTGGATCTCTCTTGGCAGTGAATTTTACAACCATTAAGGCTGTGGGTATGTGCAAATATATCTTTTATGTGTGTGTTCCTCAGGCTGTCTTATCCACAATAGTGTTTGTGAATCTGAAAGGAATGTTCCAGCAGTTTATGGACGTGCCTTTCCTGTGGAAGACCAACAAGGTTGATTTGGTACGGCTAAATCCTCTTTAAGCCTTCTGCTCAGTTAAGTACTGTGTGAACCTCTATGGGCCTTTGACCCTGCTAACTGTCAGTGTTCATGCTGCCCTCCAGCTGGTGTGGCTGGTCACACTCATAAGCACCATTCTGCTCAACCTGGACCTGGGTCTGGCTGTCTCCATTGGCTTTTCCATGCTCACTGTCATCTTCAGAACCCAGCTGTAACTACACGCCACTCATTATTAATTATTGATGTATACGCAAACACAAAAAGAGATTTTGATGAGATTTTCGCAGCGCTGCAGTTTAATTCTTGCTGAAATGATGCCATTTTAATACCTTTCAGGCCCCGCTACTCTATCTTGGGCCGCGTGTCAGGCACCGACTTGTATCTGGAAACAGACACTTACAAGGAGGTAGGAGTCTTTTACTGATGAACGTTAGTTAAAGGGGTCAGTTCACACCCAATTGATAAAGAAAAAAAAATTCTCATTTACCACTTGTGGTATTTAGCCATGTGTATGGTTTGGATAAATTAGTTATTAAATTATATTTTCTCCAATACTTTGGAAATACATAACACACAAAACTAAGATGGTAAACATTAAATCTGTCTGACATCAGCATGCTCAGCATTTAGCTCAAACCGCTGTGTCTTTGCATAGCCTCACAGAGCTGCGACCACGGCTGCAGGCTCTTAGTCTTGTTTAAATGTAAATTTAAAATGCAGTTATTAACATTGCACTGTGTTGGCGACAGAAATGTCAAAAATTGGGCAAACGAAAGCAAAACTATCTGCATTACTAGATACAACTAAGGGCGAAGGAGAAAATATGCTATTTTCCCCTGAGATTTGGGGGAACTTACCCGTCACAGCAACACCCTGTGGAAAGAATTAGTTAAACTTTCAGTCATTAAGTGGCAGAATAACTCAATTTAGTCAGAAAACACCTAGGGGAGGTAGACAAATATGAGCAGAACAGGGTGTGACTTTGTGAACTCTTCTACTTCATGCTGTGTCCCTGCAGGCTAAAGAGATTCCAGGAATTACAATCTTCCGTTCATCTACAACTATCTACTATACAAATGCTGAGATGTACTTGGAGGCCCTGCAAGAGAAGGTGTGTGTGTGTGTCCATAAATCTGGATGTGTGTTTGTGTGCAAGCTTGCATTTGATTACAAGATGTAATCCCTGTCCGCTGTCTACAACAGCATTAATTGCTTTCATTATCTCACTGGCTCGTCTCACTTTCTCTTCTCTCTCTCTTTAATGTGATGCTTGGCTCTTTGTGCAGAGTGGAATTGAAATCGGGAAGCTGCTGACGGCAAAGAAGACACGAGACACAAAGCTGAAGCGTCAACAAAAGAAAGAGAAAAAGAAAGCTAAAAAGGACGCAAAGAGACAAGTATGATATCCTAAATGACACGTTTAGAGATACACCTACTTACACAAATTATGGATTTGAACTGATAAGTCACCGATTTTTTAACCTTTTTGCAGAAAAGCCACCTGTCCAGTGGCACATTCTCTTTGAAAGAGTCAGAGATGAATGAGGGCAAAGTCTCTGCAGGACTGAAGCGACAGAGTCAGGGGAATGTAGCCTTGAGCATGACAGAATCCTCTACAAATGGCCTTGGTAAAGGCCAAGTAAACTGGGCTTACCAACATGACAAACCCACGTCAGACTCAGATTCAGACACGGATTGCCACGGTGATGACAGCATCACCGAGGTGCCTCACCACAGTGATGAGGAAAAGGGCAGGGCCTGCGGATCAGACACGCACAGCATCATCTTGGACATTTCGACATCCAGCTTTGTGGACACAGTCACTGTTAAGACCTTGAACAATGTATGTGTGTGCCAGGATCGGTGTGTGTTGACATTATTAATGTAATCATCAGTGTTAAATAAGCGAACAAGTGACGAGAGAGGGCATGCATGTTCATCAACATTTTTAAAAGAATTGATAAAAACAAAAACATCAAAGTCAAATCTGTCTTCCCCCCCCTAGATATTCAGGGACTTTGGAGAGATTGATTTGGACATCTATCTAGCAGGCTGCCAAGGTGAGTCGTACACCAGACAAAACAGAGACAAAGTTAATGTCCTTAATGTGGATTCAAGGCACTGAAGCTTTAGATAATGAATGTGTCAAGGTCTCAGCCTCAGAGGCACCACATTGTTCTCTGTGAAACATATCAATCGAACAAAAATATTTATTTCTATAAATGCTTACTGTCTCATGCATTCTTAAGGGAGCTCATTGTCATGCATGGTTTTCTGTGTGTGTGTGTGTGTGGTCAAATATTAGCATGTGTCGTGGAGCAGCTGGAAACTGCAGGTTTCTTCACCGAGTCCATCCCAAAGAGCAGGCTGTTTGTCACAGTACACGATGCTGTGCTTCATATTCTCAGGAAACTGGGGCAGACAGACTTCGTATTGGTGAGTCCACCACTGTGAATGTTCATTACACTTCTAAACTCTCCCAGCTTTTCACTCGTCATTGCTTTTACATATTCCGAAATGTTCCTCCCTTCAGCCCCTGAATCTTTCTCATCTTTTTTCAGGATGGGTCCTGCAACACTCAGATGTGACCAGCAGGGGTCAGACTGTTCAACTCTCGCCATCTTCTTCCTCCTCCTCTTCTTAGGCTGCTGGCTTTTCTATTGCTCACCATTGGTCGTCATTGTCCCCTCCCACTTCAGTGGGGGAGAATGCACCACCTTGACATGGCGGCTGGTTGCCATGGAAATACAGGGAGCCGTTGCTGTGGCAACAGGCTTTTTATGATATCCTCTAATGAGATAGCCAGCAATACGTCATTGCAGCTCTCTCCCTCTGTGGTGTGTGAGAGACAGAGAAGGGGCGGGGGTTGAGTGGGAGAATGTAACACTGGACTAATAGCAGTCTGTATTTATAGCCTGTGTGACAGAATAGAGAGTGAGTGAAAGGTTGACTGTAAGGGGAAACTCATACGTGAGAGGCAGACCACGTCTGAACCTATTTATGCAGTTGGCCCTCCTATTCTCGAAAGAAAAGGATATACAAATGTCTTCCACAATGACTCACTAAAATGTAAATATGTCATTGATAGGCCGGGCCATTCCATCTCGGAGGGGGTTACCTTCCCGCTCATTTTCTCTAAAAGCCTGCAAGAATGAGCTGAATTGCAGATATGATGCGATAGGTGTTACGTATAAAAACAGCAGCACCATTTAAACACAACGTGGGTGTATTTATAGTCAGTATTCACACGTCTGATTCTGCTGTCATCTTGGGCCACCTTCTATTTATGGGATCCCGTCTCATGTTATCATCTGCTATCATAACTGTCAGAAGCTCAGCATAATATATGTAATACATTCTATATGTTTCCCATGCACTGAATTGATTTGGATAGCTCACCCAAAGATATTTGCTCTGTAAGAAAGGTCCAGTCATATGTGAAATTATATACATTGGAGAAAGTATTTCCTTATTATATTAGTGTTTTTCAGGGGAATGTCAGTGGGATGTCAGCACTTCCCACCACAGGTGTCAGGGATTTTCAAATTATTGATTCCTTGGGTTAACAACAATGTAAACAATGTCAAGTGTAATATTTCCTGCTTCTGTGCTTATCACTCACCCTTGTTCTACCTGACTAATTATACTTCTAGTTGTCTGTGAAATGTTTGACTTTCTAATTACCGGTAGCTTATTTTTATACAGGTGTAACATATTTAATGTGATTGAACCAGAATACATTTTGTACATATCTAGAGTATGTTTTATGAAGAAAGTATGAACGAGACCATGTAAATAAAGAGTCATAAAAACACATTGCATCCATCTTTATCTGGTCATTTATTGCTTCTTTCCTGACATGGCATCAAGTCTCTTTCCCCTCCCCACGACCCAGTCTCCTGCTCTTTGCACAATTCAGTCTAAAGTTTCTCTCATTCTCTTAAGGTGGAAATACTGATCATCATCCCCTCCAAAAATTGTTAACACTGATTCACAGACCCTACAATACACTGGATACTTAAGTTAGTTCACAACACACAGCTGGAAGTGGTGATGCATTGTCTCTTTTTGATATTTTTTTTTCTTTTTTACAAATGGAAGTTATTTTTGTACAGTTAATTGAGAGAATACAGTCAGCAGAAAAACAATGGCCAAAGGCAATGTCACATGTAAATGAAGACCCCACTGCCATGGTCCAACACACACTGCTTCTTACAGATACATGCACACGCCCACACTCACATGTACAGATATACAGGCACAGGCATATGTGCACACAAACAAACAAACAAACACACACGCACACACGTGCACACACGCACACACATTCAGAGCATGGCATATCAGCAGCAGATACGAGGTCCTTCATTTAGAAAGATTCATCAGAAAATTTTCAGTTTCTGCTCATTCAGCACAGAATGGCATGACATGTTGGGACGGATGAAACCCTGACAGGCACAGAAAGGGAAGATATCACAAGTACACTGGACAAATCACACTCACAGAACGAGACGGGACGGGACAGTACAAAGGCGGGAGAGCAGAAAGAAAGGGGAGAGTCAGCGAGGTAGAGTCAGAAAGCAGAGCAGGGGCTATATCAGCATGTGATGACTGCGTGGGTGTGTTTCAGTTCTTCTCCCATCTAATCTTTGGTCCATTTATACAGGGCTTTTCCATAGTTTTAAAACTGTGGGGTTTGTAACCAATCTGCACCTTACTCTTACCAGGCCTGTGTGGTGTGCATGTATTTTGTGTAGTTTATGTGTGTGTGTGTGTGTGCGCGCTGATGTCAAGGGCGACCTTGGCTCTGTGTTCTGTGGGGCTCAGCTCATCAGATGACACTTTCAAAGAGAAGCGTACTCTTGGTTCCTGCAGGGGGCAGCAGTTTGGCCTCACTCTCCGGGGCCAGGTACTCCAGGTGATGTCTGCCCCAAACTGGGGTGGTTAGGTGCTGCCACCGCTACATGGAGAATGACAAGGCCATAGACATGATGAGCTGTTTATTGGACAGATGCTTCAGCCATCTCTAATGAGCCCTCTCTAATGAGTAATGAAGAAATCAGCAAACCAAATAACGGACAAGGGAGGGAAGGCAGTATCCAAGGAGACACATTTTTACTGATTACAAACAGAAACAAACGCACAACAAAATGTGCATGACCATGCACGCCTGCAACCAGGCATACTGACCTCCCGCAGAGATCCTTTGCAGCGCAGTAGTTTGTAGAGAACGGTGACAGGGATACAGAGCATGGAGGAAAGGGCCAATGCCCAGCCAAGTGCTTCACCCCACAAGGGGTAAGTGTATACTGTGTTGTAGGTCAGGGGCTTGTAGTTTACCACGTGGAACATGAACACTCCCTATATGCACAAAAAAATATCAGCTGTTGGCAAATGGCAGGTAAAACTTATAGGGAAACATACAGAGCAGCACTTACCACACAGACAAAAGGCGTGATGTAGGACCAGCACCACTTCATGTAGGGTAGGGGCTGATAACCAATCATACGAGCCACGTCGTCCATGAAACGGTCTGCGCCTGACAGAAATGACATAAGAATGTTGTCAAAATGCTTTGAATTGAGCGGTTTGTGTGTTGTTTGGTTTGTAATTGTACGGCATTGTCTCACCATAAACCCATGCAATCACTATACACTCCCAGAAAGCCTGCCACAGCAGAGTGATGCCACTGGCAGAGTAGTAGTCAAACAGCTGGAAGACATACATCCCTCCCTGACAGAAACAGAGAGAGCAGTCAGCATCAAGACCACCCTGTTAATACTTTATGTGTGACCTATTTCCAGACTTGTCCCCACTGTTTAGGCTTTCATCCCAGTCCATTTCTGGCAATGGTTTCCTATGCCCACTTAAGTATCAGGTACACAACCCATGTATTTTAAAGAAACTTTTAAAATAATCATCTTCTAGCAAAAAATCTCAAACTCAGGTAAAAATCTTTGGCCTTTCATCTGGTTTCTGAATGGCATCGTAGAAGTTTGTTGTGCTATAATCTGCCAGCCTCCAAATGACTGTGCATCCCACCTAATTCTTAAGAATGGTGACTGTACCTCAGTGACCATGGACATGTCGATGAGGAAGCAGATGACACAGCAGATGGCTGCTACCACCTCTCGCCGCAGGGAGCCCACGGCAGATTTAGGGGGTAGCATGTCCATGATTCCCGTTATCAAACCCTCTACCCCTACAAACTGAGAAACAGAGCAAAGAGACAGCAGAGAGAAATACGTCAGTGAGAGAGCAAGAGACAGAGGGACACAAAGGTGAAGGAGTGGAGTTAAATCTGAAACATGCTTATGACTCTGTGTGTGTTCAGAGTGTGTACACGTAACCTTCATGTATTCACTGGGTGACAGCGTTTGATATACCAAAATAATAATAATAATCCAAAAAAAATAAAAAATACACACATAAACAAGTAAATGAAGTAAAATGATAAGAATTATGTGTAGAATTAAGCTGTTTGGGTCTTCGATTTAGTTGAGGGTTGGGTGTTGCCTGGGTGGGCCTGACCCCACTACTACTCGATAACTTTCCCTCCCAACTAATTAGCGTCTGTCGTACTGAACTGCAGGTGCACCTGACATGCAATTCAGATTTTGCAGGGGAGCATCCCTCCTCAGTCTTCCTGTGCAAGTGTCTCTTTGCAGAAAGCATATTTCACCCTCTAGAATAAGTTGAGAGGATAACAGCTGTGCAGCTATTTTTACATCATTTACTAGAAATGGCAGCATATGCGAAAAAGAGAGCGATGGACGGAGAAGAAATGAGGGAGAGAATGGAAAGTGAGAGTAAATGAATGGATTGGAGAGTAGACAGATGCTCTCTGTGTGAATCAGACAGAAGCTCATTGACAAATCCCTGGGCTGTAAAACAATGGATGTAGGCACTGGCTCAAACAGACACACAAAAAATAGGCTGCTAAGAAATGCTATGCTAAAACTGGACGAGAAGTGTCTAGACTGTTTGTATCGCACTTGTGTGAGAGGAAAAGACAAAGAGCGAAAGAAATGTAGATTACCCATCTATTCTACATAAAGTGCTACAGAATCAAAAAGACACCAAAATATAGAAGCAAGTAATACCTTATATTAGCATACAGTTCCACTAAACTAAATTATTTCTCCAATGCTTTTTATAAGTGTAAATAAACAAACAAACTCAAATGTCACAGTAATCAGTATTACCTGGCTGTCCAGGCCCAGTATGAGCAACATAAAGAAGAAAAGTGCTGCCCAGAGTGGCGCCAGAGGCATCAGAGTCACAGCCTTGGGGTAGGCTATAAAGGCCAGGCCTGGACCTGCACAGAAAGAAAGAGTCAGAGGCATAACCAAGGGCATATAGCTCTTGCTGTCATTATTCAGGTCATTGCACTGGGTTTTAAGTAGTCAATTTGCAGGGATGCTACATTCTTACCACTCTCAGCTACCTTACTGATGTCCACGCCTTGCTCTGCAGCCATGAAGCCCAGCACAGAGAACACCACAAAGCCTGCAAAGAAACTGGTCCCACTGTTGATGAGAGCCAGCAGGAATGCATCCCTACAGAGAAATACAGAGAGAAAGAAACATGAATAAAAGAGAGGGGAACAGAACAGAGAGAATGCCACTGACAAAAAGATGTATCATAATAGGCTGTAACATGAGGCTCACGTAAGACACTCAAGACAAACATTGGCAACAGAAGAGATGGGCTGGGATGGTGAATAGAGGATCAATAGCAATTTCTCTGAAAGCTGCTGTTGTCTTTGTAGTTGGCAGGTAGAGAGCATAGAGCAAGTCAAGCGGAAGTCTGTCTCAAGGTCTGAGAGGGGAAAGAGTGAAAGGAAATCCCCTATTGACTACTTGCTACAAATAATTATATCTAACATTATAATAATACATGCATGTATAAATTACGTTGGCGATCTAATTCCCATTTATGTATGAAGTCAACAACATCCTTGTTATATGGTCTCGAGTGAGGAATGATGTTATGTTTATCCTGAGAATTCAAGTGCAGCTGGCAACACCAGCCAAGAATCCTTTCTGATATGAAGAATGTATAAACAACAGTTGCACCGTGATGGTTATTATAACACTGTTACAGCTGTGTTCAGAAGCAACCTACACTCAGTCAACCGTCAAAAGGCTCTATTAATCTGGAACAGTACTTAGAGGAATGCTTATAGACATGTATAATCAAAACAAGCGACAGTTAGTATTTTGGTTAAGAATGCAGTCCATGGCAAGACCACAATTATTAAACAAGACTAAAAGTCTATAGCTGCACACGCAGCCCCATGAGGCTGTAATGCTCATTACACACAAGGAAATAAAGTTGCCTTAAATTGTTTTTGTCCACTGGTGGAGCAAAAAAAATTTGCAATAGGCTAGTGGAGATGTTACATACTGCTGTAAAATGGTAATTTTAGGACTTATCTTATCAGGCTCAGCTCTACATTGCCAGACATGGCTCAGCTTTCATCAGTCTAAGGGCTGGGTTACACTAGAAAATAAATTGTTCGCACAACATGTTGTCTGACCACGCCGGAAATCAAAAGTATTTATACCTGATTGGAATTTTCACACCTGAAGGTGAAAATGAGAAGCCGGCCATCAGTGAGAAGGGGAAGATGCGATATTGTTTAAATATGGGCTTTATTTTCAGACAATCTTTCCTGGAAAGCATTGATAGTATTGTACTTTGTTGTTCACATGAAAAGTAACATAGTTACATAATAGTTATACCAAAAATGAAATAAGAAAGATAGAGAGAGAAGTTCAAACCCTGGCTCCTTTCTCACCTCCGCACAGCTGGCCAATCACTGTGTGAAGCGGGTGTGAATGTCAGATCACCAGTTTCGGGAACTTATAGAAATGGTCGGACACAGTGCCCTCTAATCCACAACAGATACATTAGCATGCCACATTAGCATTAGTCATGTGAAGACTGCTAATGTATCACAATTCAGGGTAATCAATGGTTCGAGCTATTTCACTCTGGATCACAGTCTTGGACCAACAGATGGACAGACTGACATTGTGATCCCAACAGCTACACCACTAACATGGCGACGGAAAAGACAAATTAAATCAAGTTATGTGGTTTGGAAACAAGTGACCAAAAATTGAGCCCTGAGCTCTAAATGTACTATACATTGGCATCTGTGAGCAGTTTATATACACATCTCCCCAACTATTCCTGGGCTACTCCAAGTGTGTGTGAGAAACAGAGCTGAGCTGACATACCTCAGACATCTGAACTCATCCTTCAACTTCCAATTAAGGTCAAGGCAGAAAAAATGTCAGATGGCAGGATATTCATAAGGCTCCTCCTATTATGGGCATTCCAAATATGCAAGCAAGTGCTGAAATGTACAAAAAAATGATTCCTATCACTGCCATGGAGCTAACTACCTCATAAGGGTAATAAGGCTAATATGTTTACATATCTGTCTGTAAAGGGTAAACACATGCAAGCTCATCAACTAACCTACAAAAAAGCAACAGTGAGGCCAGCTGTTGCTAGAAACAGACAATGTAACTCAAATCTACATTCCAATCTTCATTAAGGACCAAACTGACCTTCTATTGTTCCAATTCATTTTTAACAGCCTTTCAAAAAGAATAACGGAATGATTGGCTGAAAATAAAATAGAGCTTGTTACATATTCAGGGCTTAAGGACACTGCTACGAGTCTTCCTGGCAACCTATTCCTTTCTATTTTGATCAGGGAGGGAAATGACTTTAAATCTGAAATGTGAGCCGTGTGCTAGGAAGTCTCTGGGCTTTTGATCGTAATTCCTGGTACACTCATACAGTGTATTTTAATTTAATGGTTGTTCCGGTGGCCAGGGCACAGCACAGACCTTACAATACAACATTCATTCAATGCAATTAAGAGCTTGTTTTTTAGGATAAAATGAACTAGTCTTTCGGCACTTTGTGTGATTAGTAAATAAAGAAAAAAGTTGCTGTCTTTCTGCCAAAGTGTCTGTAGTAAAATAAAGTGTTTTCTGGTTTGTTTGATACTACTACTCAAAACTACAGTCACATGCAGCAGTACGCTGAGTCTGGCTGGTGGTGCTTTTGTTGACGTTGGCCTCCTTCCAGTGACAGTGGTGTCTGATTTAATGTTGTGTATAAACTCACTGGTAACAGTTGTTATGGAAGCGGTTGTAGCTGCCCAGTGCAGTCAGGGCACCCAGTCCAATGGCATAAGAGAAGAAAATTTGAGTGCCGGCATCAATCCACACCTATCACAAACAGAACAACTGTTTACAATCTGTTCTTCTATGTTGATGTATAAATCTGTCATATTTTCTTGTCACTACACTGCTGCAGACAGATGTGCAGGGGCATCCAAATCCAAGCTTATGCAAAAGTTATACCTGTGCTTCTCCAAGTTTTGACCAGTCTGGTTTCAGGTAGTAAACAATCCCATCTAAAGCTCCAGGCAGAGTGACTCCATGGGCCAAAAGAACGACCAGAACCAGGTAGGGGAACAGAGCTGTGAAGTACACAACCTACAAAAAGATGTAAAAAGAGAGCTGTGAAGTACACTTCTAGATACTGTAGGACCAATTTGTCAGGTATACTAAAGGGTGGGGAGGTGAAGTTTGGGTGCTATGCATTAGAACTTGCATTAAGTGAAAGTAGAAAACTCCACAATAAACCCTTAAAACATTTTAACTCCTCACATTACATGAAGTACATAAAAAAAAAATTATGTATGTTATATGATGAATTTAACAAGCTAGCTGAAAAAGTTTAGTGCTTATCAACATGGTCCATCAGCTATGGTCAAATGTTTCAATGTAACTGCACCTAAATATGTTTTTATCACTTTGATTAAGCAATTACCTGCTTTGCAAATACTCAAGTCTTAAGTAGAAGCCCATTAGGTCCTTCCTGTAGTAGATGTGTAATGGGCCCTGTCATGTTACTTTGAAGAAAAGGTAGCCTGTAAATGGAAAGCCAGACAATTTGTAAACCTCCTGCAATAGCAGGGGTTTTTGGCAGACCTTTTCAGAAGGTAGTCTTTGTCAAGTTATGCTGAGAAAGCTGCCCCCTGCTACCTAGTAGAAGCATCAAGTCCCAACTAAATCAGTTTTGTAAAAGCAAAGTAGTGAGAAAGCACATATTTGCCTTGATCTAGGGTGAACATGGGCACAAAAGCCCCTTTCCAGCTCTCAAACATCTACATGGTGGAAAGTTACTAATCGGCTTACAGTTGGCTGGCTGGCTGGCTCAATCTCCTTCATTATTTTTTCCTTTGCTCCATGAGCTTTGGCTACTCTGGAGACACAAGTATGTATGCAAACACAGGCATCTCCATGTGCCACAAAATAAGGATGCATTCGTTATATATGAGAGCACACAATTAGAAGAATGAGGAGAGGGCATCTTTTAAAAAATGCTAAATGGAAGTCACATTGAACAATGTGTATAATAAAACATAATAGGGATCTACGGATTAGAGGAAGATTATAGCCTTACTGAAACAATAAGCTGCACATATACATAAATACACGTGAGAAAACCAGAAAAAACTACACAAATTAGCAGACATTGAAAAATTACGTGTGTGCTTATACTTGTGCTCCTATGTGTTTCTGTCTAGACACTGATCCTCTCACTATACCAAAGTGGATTTTGGGTCAAAGGGCAAAATGAGCCAATAATTTAAACATTTGCATGAAGCCATGCACATATTAGTCTGCACTCTATAACCCCTGACAGTGGCAAGTGACGTTTCGCATACAGTAAACGTAATAAACCATAAATATCAATCTGCTCTCCATAAACCCAAACAGTGACATGTAACATAAAGAATGGTGAATTGTACAGCCAGAAAAGACTTTACCTTGCCAGTAGATTTAACTCCTTTCCACATGCAGAAGTAAACAATGACCCAGGTGGCTATGAGACACAACACCATCTCATAGCTGATGTCACCAGGCTCGTGCAGCCCACCGGACAGACGGAGCACTTTACGTCTAGGAGGAAGTACACAAAGGTGTGCCCATTAGAAAAAAAAAAAAAAAAAAAGAAAGAAAGAAAGAAGAAAAGGTTTCCAAACACACCTTAGGCAGAGTCAAAAGCAAATAAGTGAATAACTTCAACACCATGACTGCAGCTTGAATTATATTTTACAAGTCAAATTAGGCTGTTATAGGCCTTTTACATACCAGATAAATACCAGAAAAATAAAATACAAGACTAATTTTGAGCTGAAAGAGCAGAATAAAGGTCTGCATGAAACTTGGTACATAGCGTAGTACATAATTAGGACCTCTAAACTAAATTTGGCAATAGATGAGGGTGTGAGTCACACGCTGCTCAACTTCTCCATGACAATTCTCAGACAAATTATGACATACTCCCAGAACTCGATGACTGGGGAGCGCATGCCCTCAGCCTCTGTGCAGCTGCCGTTGAGGAGGGACAGGGCTGAAGACAGGTTCAACGGGGACCTGGAGGAGAGGAGGTTGGAGGGGGTGGCATCAGATGATAGGAGAGCCAGCTGGGCAGCACTGCGGTTGTGGCAGCTGCGGCGGAAGTCCTGTGTACAGTTGGGGGTGTTCCAGGGGTGTCCACAGGTGGCCCAGGGCAACGGGTTGGTGAAGGAGTGGAAGAGAAAGTAGAGACCCCACACAAGAATCATGATGTAGTAGGTGTTACAGAAGAACACTATCACCATTGAGGCTAGGCCCAGACCTGACAGAGAGGGAGAGAGGAAGCCAGAGGAGGTATGTTTGTATGTCATTTACAAATCAGAGGTGATGAACAGCATTTAAATACCAGCGATATCAGAAAAACGTAAACGTGTTCACGGTGTGTCAGGCACACTAACAGACACAGATAGGTACCTTTGAAGAGGGGTGCGATGTTCCAGGCAGAGACCCCTCCCTGCTTCATGAACTGTCCCAGTGCAATCTCCAGGAAGAATACTGGGATTCCCCCGATGAACACAATCAGCAAGTAAGGGATCAGGAAAACCCCTGCAACATACATATTCGTCACATGGTATAGGAAAAAAACTCTGTTTCAAACTGGGAAATATTTTCTACTGATTGGTTGAACATTCACAAATGGTTATTACCTCTGTTCTAAAGTTAAACATTGGCAAGGATCGGATATCTATATTTCTAAGGAAATATATTTCTAGAGTATTTGAGCCTTCAGAATTTATGTTTAATGGTGCGAAGGACTGAATTGGTATGAATTGGATAGATGCTGTTAAATATGCTCAACAGACATATTGTTGATTATCCTTTATATATTTAAAGGGTGAACAATTATGGGGAGGGACAGAGACAGCAAGAGACAGCAGGAGAAAGAGGTTTGCAAATTTAAAGAGAGAATTATCATGATAATCACAATTAACATATTCAAGACGAGATATTTATTTCATAAACATTAAATTATGCTATTCATATCAAAATTAATTAATTTTCTATCTCTTAATTATTAAAACCAGGCTCATTAAGTTTGTCCTGTTCTTGGAAGACAAGTTACACTAGCAACACTTTATCAGGAGAAAAACTGAGGTAAAAGTCATGTTTATCAAGTTTTTAAGGACACAAGCTGCAGAAACACCGACATGGCTCTTACTAATCAAGCACTCGACACAACAAGAAACATTTGAGAGGAGGAGGAAGCAATAAAGGGCAAAAGAAAGAAAGCCAGGCAGGAAGACAGACAAGGTCACAGATAAAAGATGCATTGAATGTGTATGTGGGGGATAATCGTCTCCCATTCCACAAGTGTTTGGACAGTTTGGTTAGTATTGTCCTTGAACTTGAAAGCTGCTGAGGCAGACGAAGGACTATCAAATGGAGACTGGAAAAGGACAACAGACCCCAGCAGGAGTTATTAGTCCTGATAGAGACATCTAGGACTTGATTAGTAGTCATGGCCTAGGGCAATTGGTTCGTGCTCAGTGTTTTCTATATATAATCTCCTTTTGGATTCTCATAGTGTAGGAGAAGCTTGCAGTGATCAGGAATACACAGTCGAAAAAGATATGGAAAAAAAGCGGCATAAGACATTACACTCACTAAATCCAATACAATGATTTGGTTTGAATAATAACATAACTGGGTGATGCCACCACAGTGCGCAGATGGGAGGGTGTCACATGACCAGCTATGACGCAGAGCAGAGAGAGGCTAAGAAGAAAGGAGGGAAAGATGGATACATCACAGGAGAGGGAGGCAGTAAAACTGGGACAACGCTGTGGTAGAGGAGGTTCAACAAATACAAAAATGACACATCAAGGCATCGACCTGGTTGGCTCTGCGACAGTGCTATTCATTGACAATTTGTGTCTCATTCAGTCCATCATTCTTTCTGTCATTCTCTGGGAGCAGAGGGCTGCAGCCTTATAAGGAAACATTCATGAGTGTGAGTCTAAGAGAGAAAGGGGTGGGATAGCGAGAGAGAGAGAGAGACAGAGAGAGAGAGAGTGAAATGCAATAGGAGGCGTGAATGGAATGAAAGGAGAAAATGTTTGTGCTGACTGACATACCCCAATATATTGGCCAAATCATACAGAAACTGCATCCTTAATAGGCTTAAGTAAATCCTCTCTAATCATAACTGGACCAGACACATCAGGCCTAGCAGCTGAGTTACAAATAAATAAATAAATGAGATTTGCAGAGCATTAATTCCACGCATTATAGTACATTCATCTATTCCTGTCTCCAATGGTGTGTGTCCTTGTTCCAGTAACAAACAGCTCTGACTAAGAGTGCCAGCCCTTATCTGATACGATTGTTGTGCCACAAGGTGTTCCCTGGGTCAGTCAAAGACGTAAAATGAAGTACTGTATCGGATGTGGCTGCACTGACGCTGAGGGGAAGAAAGGACAAGCACAGTCATAGGACGGTTATTGTGTGACATATCCATATGCCTCCTTATCAGGAATAGAGTGGGAGAGAGCACCTTTGTATGCTACAAGAGTGCTGGGCATGAGCACAGGGGGTGGACTGTGTGAGGCAAGCCATTGTTATACGATACCAGAAGGTGGGTATCAGAGCCCACAGGTCACAAGACACACACACATGAGGGAGAGGGAGGGCTGAACTAAGATACACACACACACAGTTTAATTTCAATGAAACACCTCATAAAAAAAGAGACATCTGGGTAGGGCAGAGATAAGAGAAGTCAAGGCCAAAAGCTAGTTGGCTTAGATGAAAAGAGAGATGATACAAAGAAAGTTATACAACAATGCAAATAACCTCGTATGCCAACACTGTAGGTCCACTTGTGCAAAGTCTGTTAAGCAACAAGCGGCTACATTAAATAAAGTGAAACCACGTGGGTGGGCATGGCTTTTCAGCTACGTGCTCACAGCCACGCAGGCCCTGCTTTGTTGACCTATTCCTTTTATTACTTATGTGTCACTATGTTGCCTTTTCACTGTTGTCCTACCAACTGTCAGGAGTATCTGAGCTTATCTCAACTATTTTCACATTGATTTAAATAAACTGTTTTATTATCAAATTGACATAATTAAAATACCAGGATGATTCTTCAACAAGGGAAACTTCTCTGGCACCTGAAGATTTTCTTAAACTAGATTTTCTTTATGAAATGGCATTTTGTATTCTAATAGCTTGATAACAGTAGCTCTAAGGCTGCATTCAGACCAGATCAGGGGTTGCAGCGATTACCGCAGGGTTGTGCAGCAGCGTGGGAGTGTCACTACATGGCCCATTTGTGTTTGGCATCCTAAAAGCACTACCCACATTCACATGAGTAGGATGAACACCTGATTTGCTCTGAATGCCGCCTAAATCTTTTTTATTTTTACCTATACATGATATTGCATTATATTTCAAGAAAGCTAAAGAAGTCAAAATGATTTTTGTTGAATTCAGTTCAGCATTCAACACGATCACAGCCATGAAACTAGAGGACAAGTTTAGCACTCAAGGTCTGAGTCCCGCCCTCTATTAATGAATACTGGACTTCCTCAACAACAGACCCCAAACAGTTGGGATTGGCAGACAAAACGGGAAAAGGAGAGGTCGTCCGCATGCTGATATTTGCAAGCTTCCAAAATGTTTATTGATGCATTGTTTGTGGCAAACCAAATCCCAGTGACCCTCAGAGCTGTGTGCTCAGCCCCCTTTTGTCCACCCTGCCAAGCCATGACTGCATCTGCCGACATGTAGGACAGTGATTTTTTGCAGTTGACGCCACCATCATTGATCAGATTGCAAGCAACGATGATGGATCATACTGGGAAGAAGTCAGAAACCTTGCAGAGCGGTGCACTTTATGCATAGTTTGAATGATGAGTTAATGCACAAACTCACTATTTAATATTAAGTATTCCATGACCTTTGCTTGTACAGTAACACTTTATAGTCATCTGTAGTTTTGGAAAATATAAACCTTGAATATCATTCATAAAAATTAAATGGGCTCAAGAGATTTTGAAGTGGTACTTCTCATATGTTCATTGTAACACTGTGTGAAATTGTTTGCACGAATAACACAGAGACCTACATTAAATAACTACACAGTACTTCTGAAGCTCACCTCCTCCATTCTTGTAGCAGAGATAAGGGAACCGCCACACGTTGCCCAAGCCGACAGCAAAACCCACACAGGACATGATGAAGTCCATCTGTCTGGTCCAGGTTTCTCTCTCCACCACTGGCACTGCTATAGCCCCATTTCCAGTCCCAGCTGCAGCCCCGTCTTGGGTCTGCGGTGGGCCAGCCCCACCGCCCTCACCACAGCCCGGGCCCGCTCCAGGCACAGGCACAAGAGGGCGAGCTGATCCACCCTCCTCCTCGGACAGGGTCCCTGACTCCAACTGGGGGAGACTGATTTCACCTGGACAGGAAAACATGTACATGGGTCAGCTGAGAAAGAAGAACAGATAGCCAGAAGAATGACGGAGACAAGGAGTGCAAATGTAAACAGATAAGACAGTAGGAATCAGCATGTCAGAGTAACACTAATAAAATATTCACATTATTATCACAGTAGACTGCAGACAATATTTTATCACCAGTCATATCTCAAATATACACATTTACAACTTCACATCACACGTCAGCACTGGAGACAGATGAGCCACAGTCTCTTGCACTGAATGGAAGACGGAGACTGCGTGTTTTCCATTCATTGCAATACAGCGTCAGTACAAGCTTAGCCAATTATTACAAACCTCCACCAAGCAATAGGAGGCTACATACATAACTAGATTTGTTTGTTTAAACTGCCCTTACACAAATAGTATTTGGGGGGAAATTGTGGTGCAGTGGTATTGTCATCCCTAAGCCCTCCCCTGATGTTCATTCTCTCTGTCTCATGAGTGATAAGTGCGCTGAGGTACGACACAGCAGAGAGCCGGTTTAAGGCATATCTCAAGCTCCTCTGTCACTTACAAAGCTTTCGTTTTCTCGATTCCACACACACACACACACACACACACACCACTGAGCAAAACCCTCGTAGACACTCAAACACAAACAGAGGCAACGTGTCTCATCATTAGTGCCACTCCATGATATCAGTCTGCTGCTCTGTGCTGGATGCAAAGCAAGGCAGCTGAATCCAGATCAGAGCAGTTTGAGGGGGTGTGTGAACCGAGGAGGGGAAAAGAGTGGGGAAGGTAAGGGATGTCAGCATCTATAGAGCAACTTATTAAGAGGTTCCCTGTGGTTTAAGGAATTTTGTGATCATAGCTACACAGAGTATGTGACTATTTAAGGTCAATCAAACTAGATCACTTGTTAGGTTAAAACAATAACAAATATATTGTTCTTGGGCATAAATGGGGTCTATGTCGAGAATATAACCCTAAATAGTCACCTCTTCGTCAGACCGATGTAGGTACATGAGTCACCAAATTTAACAAGCGGGATAAGCCTTGCCAAATTAAATTATGATACTCTCCTGGTACTGAGATAAAACTTGACAATGATTCATCTGGGGAATAAGTTTCATCCCCATTCACCAGGAGTGACACCTGTTCAGCACCAGATTTGGGTTCACAGACACTTCCACGCAGTTGAGCCAGCTCTGGTGTGAAAGTGCACATCGAGATACCCTGAAGTGTACGGAAATTGTGGTGAGAAGTGTGGACGGAGACAGGTTAAGTGCAGCTGCTCACGTCCCCCAGTGAATAACGGCAAAGCAGTGGCCGAGGCAGGGATGCTCCCATTCATCACCATGTGGCTAGCCAGTGCTTGAATCGTATGGCAAACAACAAGTCATCATAAAGCAGCGGAGGTCATATATATCATACTCACCTTGGCCGCTCTCTTCCGACTCAGGTGACATGCTGTTGGGTAGCGGCACAAAAATAAGTTTTATTTTCTCAAAAAGCAAAGCTGGCCGTTGTTTTGGCCAGGGGGCTGCTGAAGTTTTATAGATGTGCCGGCTAGCAGGGCACCCGGCGGGCTCAGAGAGGCAGACACAGATGCAGCCAACAGTACGCAGGGCTCCAGTTGTCTTTTTTTTTTTTTTTTTTTTTTTTTTTTAATTTTTACTTCGCCTTCCTTGAAATTAAAAAAAAAAAAAAAAAAAAAAAAAAAATCGCAGTTTTTGTGATTATCACACGTTTGAACGCCTCAGCTCGGCCAAGAGATGGAAAAAAAAAATTTTTTTTTCACAAGGCGCCGCAGTCAGTTCAGCCGGTGACAAAGGAGATTCAAAAGCAGTCGACGAAGCACTTGAAGGTAAGCCTGAAGAATCTCATGGATAACAGTTAAATGAAAATGATACTGCGCCTTAGGGTGAAGAGGATTTTTTTTTTTTGTTTCCCCTTGTTGTGGTTTGAACGGCCCAGTCAGGAGTCCGTGAACCTGGACGCGACACACCGCGGCTCGACAGACCGAGAATGCAGATCCGGCTGCTCCGCGGTCCGTTAGCGGTGACGGACGCTCCCCCCGCCTCCTGCAGCCGCCGGCGGACGTGATTGGCTGGAGCCGGCCCAGTGCGGCGCGCACAGCATCAGCAGCAGCGGCGGCGGCGGCGGCGCTCGGTCACGGCGAGGAGAGTCACAAGGATGGGTTTATTACACCGCACGCGTCCTTGACCTGGAAACACACACACACACACACATGCACGTAACTGCGGTTCGACGCCCCCCCCCCTCCGCCTCCCATCTCGGGGTGCAGGGATCCCCAGGGGCCACTGAGGGGCCGAGATAATTTGCCGGTACCCTGTCGACTTGTTTTAAGCAGTCGTTGAGCTGCACAGGTGTGTGTTGTGATTTGGACCTGCGTATTCTCCTCTCGTCTCCGTCGTGGTCTCACGTGGGTGTAGCTTGGATTTTTTTTTTGGTGTCCACATAATTAGGCTTAGCGAGTGGATCCCGCTGGAGGTGCCAGCCCGCCTCCGGCTGCAGCCCCTGTAATCTTCTGTAAAGGATGTCTAACCCTAACCCGCGGCACTAAGGCTGTGGGGGAGCAAAACAAGAGAACATGTTTGGGTCCGTGAGGAATCTGCAGGTGCCATCAGGAAACGGGGATTTTAATGATTGCTCACATATTATTAGTGACAGGACACAGGGAAGGGTGAGCCTCCAGTATGTAATTTACACATATGCTTCCAGATACAGTAGACCTACAGGAGCTGGTGCTGACCGGATGCTAGTGCAGCAGTGGTCAATTATAACACAATGAGAACCACTTCTGAACTAGTTCACATTGAACTCACAGAAACTGTAGTGCTGTGTGACGTTGGGCGACATCTAGTGGACATTGTCTATTTTAATAGGTTTGCATGAATGATCACGGTCACAACACCAGTAATAAAACATTGCTTTATATATTTCATAACATAGAATAAATACAATAAAATACAGCAACAGATTCAGTGCAACATCAAGCTGTAATAAATATGCATTCCTTTAACTTAAATCACCAAATGGTGGTAATAAATAACACTCAAATAAATACTCACAGACAATTAAATATGTTTTAGTTGTAAGGATAAGAAAGACCAAAGTTGGAATATCAAAGACCTAAGTTTGAATTTGACCTGAAGCACTGGCCTCCCACAGCCAGTGTGACACCCGATCATTTTGTCCAGCCAAGAACATGCATTTGCAACATGCATTTGCAGTAGTTGTGGCAAACCCTTATTAAATAACATTTCATAATAAACTTTGGAAGCAAAACTGAAGACATAATAGATCTAAAAAAAACTTCCCACAGGAATATATTCACAGATGAATATTGTGATATGGCTTGTAAAAAAAGGCTCAAACTCTATAATTATAATAATGAATAACACTGACCTGCAACAGGGGCAGATGCCTAGTAAACGTAAATAGAAGGCAGGTAAGCAGGCTTATATCTCACATGACTGCATCTTTTCCAGCTAACATCATGGTATCCATACATATCTGTTGTTCTGAATAGGTGATATTTTCTTTAAGGTGTGATTTAATAGAGATTGGCATTCACTCTGTTTAATTCATATGTATTTGCTATTTATGTACTATAAATTAATTGAGAGGGAACCAATATATCTATTAAAATTCACCAAACTTTCCTAATGGAACTGTGGATACCAGAGTAGTGGCTTGAGAGTCATAATATAATCCAAGAAATATTTACTGAAAAGGAGAAGATATCTGGGATGCTTTTTTGTGCAATTTTCATTTCGATTACAGCATCTGACATTGTGAAAAAGTCTGCCAGGCCTCACTGGCTTCATAGATGCAAGACTGACTCAGTTTTAAAATGATAGTTGCTTTGTCTTGTCAGTAAAAAGGCCCGGCTATAGATCCTGGTGGAGGTCGCTGTGTGAGAGAGGTTGGTAATGATCCTCCATGCCCGACTTAGCTCGATGCCTTTGAGCAACTAGTCTCTGGTAGCGGGCCTGCCGCTCGTGGTCTGGGTCCACATTTACCCAGCTGTTGGCCACCCACTTCACCCCACGCCTGACTGGGCAGTCGCCGTGCAGGGAATACTCATCTAGCTCACCCATCCAACCTATAAAAGGCAGGGGAGAGGATGAACAGCATTTAACAACGAGGAATTAATGTAGTAGCTACTGGAGTGAGATGAACATGGTGAACATATTCAGATAAATGTCAACAACAAGTCCTAGTAAACTTTCAGAGATAACACAGGATTATTTAAGGACCAAAACATACATTTCTAAGCTGACTACTCTTTATTTTTTTGGGGCAGAGGACTAATGTTTCTGTTTCTGTTGTTACTTTGTTACGTTTTGTTACTGTTCTGCCATATGGCCATAAGTAACCACAATTTTAATATCTCATGGTATAGCTGCTGTATGCTGTTGCTTTATTAGGCACTTTAATAAGCTTGATTCTGATTGTTGAAATGGGTTATCCCTGGACATAGGAGTCACTCTGTTTCGTACAAAGCTGGACCGCTCTCCCTGAATCTAATGAGATAATCATTTTAGTTCAAGAGTGGAAAGAGAAAACAAAAATGGAGAAGACAGAATATATGAAAAAGAAAACATTAAAAAAAAACAGTAAAGGTCAGAAAAAGAAAAATTCCCCCACAGGCTCTCAGTCCATCATCTGCTTATCAGCTGATACTGGCAGAATTCTGAAAGAGATCCTTGTTTACTTAATTTATGTGGGTGACACATTTTGGGATCAAAATGGAGGACAGAACTTAAATATGATAATTGTTCACCTCTGTTTGGTGACAATACACAGAGAAGTTGGGATTATAAAAGTACACTGGATTCAGGCCTAAAGGCTAGTTATGTGGGCTTTAATGTACATTGCTTCCTACAATAGAAGGACCCAAATCAACATACTGTTCTGGAGCGCTCACTGGATATGTGTGTACATACAGATAAAGCCTTCTGTTCTTACCTCTACCATCAGAGAGATGGTTGTACCAGAGGAGAGCTGTCCCAGCAGTAGGTTTCATCCTCAGGTTCCCCCTGCCACATGTCTCCTGGGTGTTTGTCAAATCAACTCCATCCTGGATCAGTGCCTAAGACACACAAAACTGTAAAGAGCTTGTATCTAATTGTTTATTTTGGCACACTGAGTCCACTTAAGAGTCAGATTCCTTGTCATGGATCAGCACTGTCTGCTGGTTATTGGCAGCATTCATATACAGTTATCATCATTTCACAGTAGCAAAAAGAAGAGGGGCTCGGCTGTTTATGACTGTGTGTTGTGAAAGCACACTCACCTGCTCTTCATAGGTACGGTTGTCTGCCACAGGAAAGGTGGTCTCACCACCTTCCTCTACAGAACTGAGGTAGAATAACATGGTAAGATACCTGGGATAAAACAAGAAAGAAAGTGAAAAATACAGATAAGTGTGAAAAAAAGTCTCCCCATACCCAAAAGAGCCAATAGCAAAGACAACAGTTTGGCAATACAACTGTACTTTGAAAGTAAACATTTGGTTTAGGTAAGAAAAACAAAGGAATGATTGCGTAACACTGATCATGAAACAACCCTTAAAAAAAAATTTAATTACGGGTGTGCTAATAAACAACTGTCCAACCATTACACCAAAATCCAAGTAAATCTACAAATAAATCAACTGAGAAAACGACATACAGTGTTATGTTTCATAAACACATGTAATCAGTCAGACTGGTCAAATGAAAAGCTAAGCTTGGAGATAATAAAGGTTGTCTGTGTCCTGTGCGAAATTACATAACTGTTGAACTATCAAACCTTGCAAAGTAACTAAATATAAACTAAACAGAAAACATACATATCATATATACCTGCAAGAGACCTCTGTGAGAGCGGATGTGTTTCCTGCAAGTCGTGTGTGTGCGCAGGTGGTCTCTGAATGAGAAGGGCTGCTATCATGGTGGGCATTACTGAAGTCTCCGTGCTCATAGCGAATCACCTGCAGCGGCTCACTCAGCTCAACCAATGCAGAGGGTAGATGTGTCAGGCTGATTACTCTGAGCGAAAGACATAAGTGAAGAGGTATATAATCATGAGTGTATGGCCTACTACTGTAAGAGTACGACAGAGTTTATGTATGTGTGGTTACCTGTTCCTGAGTGTGTGCAGTACATGGTGGGATCCCAGGCCTTGGTAAAGCCACGTATGTTTGCTTCTCTGTTTGAAATGACTCTGGAGCTTCCCGCTTCGCTGTTGTCCTGGACGCTGGGACACATCATAAACACGCCTAAAGTCCTCCAAGGTCAGCATCCCTGCCAGGAACAAACACACACCCACGCACACAAAATCCTTTAGTAGACTATTTCTATTCCTTCATATAGGTGGGAGCCTTGGACAACTATAACTATACTATAACTATAGATATTTTTAATTATTAAACCAGTCTTCCAGTTGTGCTGTATCGCAATTTCAGATCAGTTTAATTTAATCTTGGAATCCTGGAAAATGTAGTGAATAGTAGGCTATAACAGCCTCCCTTCTCTCTTTTCCTCCATTCCTTCCCTCTTTGTCCAACTGTATGCTGTTACTCTCAGCTGAATGATCGTCTGGCCCCCATCAGTTCCCCTGGGAGACCGCGCCCCAGCCGCAACAATAGCTCTGGGGTGCCAGAGAAGAGGTGGCCGGGGAGAGGGGTGGGTTAACGAAAGAGTGTGGAGGAGAGAGTGGGGGAATACAGGGGATCCGGGGGAAAATTAAGAAAAGGGGTTGGAGAATAATCAGTTTTTAATGAGATAGGATGAGGCACATCCGGACTGGGATGTGTACAACGCCTGGCACAATGGCGTCAGGTCAAAATGGTGTCACCCCTCTTCCGGCCTTGCCACTCACAAAGACTTGCACGCAATCACAGCCACCAGGCAGCCACTTACTCATACCAGTACACAACCACTGCAGAAACACTCACACACAAAAGAAGGAGATAAGTCCTACATATTTATTATATACATTTTTGAATTTGTCATGCTCATTTTGAAGCATTGACTTAAAAAAAGTAAGCAATGAAACTGAATGAAAGTCCTATAAAGTTCTCTTTTGGAAGCACAGAAATCAGATGACAAACTTAAACTAGCTGTTAAATGTGAATAGTAGCAACAGTGTCTGGTTTATTTGGACTGAATCTTATATATATCTGTGTCTCAAAGAGCTCAATCATTATTCAGAACATTTGCTTTAAATTGAGTTACATTTAAAATCATAGTTTAAAAATGAATTCATTAACTTATTTAATTTTAAATCACATTCAGTTTATCACAATTTTTTTTTAAAGTCATTCAAACTTGTACTGTAAGTGCCCCAAGACTTAAAAGGAAAATTAAAAGATCTTCTCCATGTCTCTGGGGCGCAGCTCCCTGTCTCTAGGCGCAGCGGTTCTTCTGTCGCCAGTTGCATCAAATGATGCCGCTGGGAACGTATTTTGTGTCAAATGACGGCGCTTGAAGCGGAAGACCAGCTGCACCCAGAGACACGGAGAAGATAGGCAACAACTGGAGGCTTTTTCACACCATATCCCTAACTTGGATAGATAAAGGTAAGTTAAATTGGTAAATTTTCCCTTTAACTGATGCTGTCTTTTATATGGAATCAGTCACAACAGTCACAAAAGTACTGACACACACTTCAAACCGCAGGAGGCACTAACCTGTTGGGCAGACTTCCAGACCAGTGAGTATCTGCCGTAAATTGTCTGGGTTCAACCAGGTTCCATCTCGAGAGCGCGAGTGACTCACAATCTGGAGGAGAGACCAGAATGTTTTTCTTATTTCAAAAAAACGTTCTGATAGTTCATTTAATTTTTTCATTACTTGGATGGGATTTTTCTAAAAATCTATTTTCCTCCTACAGCTCTATGGCATATGGATAGAAGATATTTCTCTCTTGTCACCTCCTGCTTCTGAAGCAGCCCATCCTGGTTTAGGTCCAGCAGACTGAAGACCTCCTCTGTGCTTAGAGAAAGTAGTGGCTGGTTTGACTCCTCTTGTCCCTGGCTGGGTGCTGTCGTCTGGCTCTCCATCAGACCCTTGAGCTGAGCCAGCTGCACCACCACACGGCACTCCTCCTCTGACAGGAAGCCAGGGATCTCTGACAGGAACAGGAAAATGGCAACAGTGGTGAATGTTAGGACACATTGCAGCCTTGCAATGCACATGTGTGGTTAGATGCTTCCAAAACCTTTCAAATATCTTAATTTGAAATGGGGACACGTGTATTTCACGTACTCACTCAAATCATCTAATGTACAAAATTATTTTTTCCATTTAAAATCATATGGACTCTGTGGAGTCAAAATTTTCCCCAGGAGAGCCTACAAAAATATTTATTTATTTTAGTCACTGATTTTTGAAAGCACAAGTTAAGTGCCACACTATGTGACCAAATACACAATTACAGAAATGAAAGGTCCATATTTTTACAACACCAGCCAGCCCTCAGTCTAGCCAAGATTAGATTGAGGATCAAGGATATACAATCTATCAAAGAGAGTAGCTTGGAGATTATGGAACCCTAATCAAAAACATGCAAATGTTGGCTAACATTCTCTTTTGCATAATGATTCACACATTCACACGTGAAGGTTAAGATGGATGATTAGGAAACAGTGAAGCCACTAATTGAAAAAAAGGAAATAAACTGAAACATTTTCTTTTAAATTGCAGATTCTTAAATCTGAAAATTCCCACTCATAACATCTGCACACATAC
Organism: Lateolabrax maculatus; assembly: GCA_031216445.1. NCBI lineage: Eukaryota > Metazoa > Chordata > Actinopteri > Acropomatiformes > Lateolabracidae > Lateolabrax > Lateolabrax maculatus. Next base: position 16,369,374 of record CM062201.1, on the reverse strand, counting down.
ATTTAACTGTATTGCATACCTGAGGTGGTGAGTGATTGACTCTTTAAGTAGATTAGAAGATCTCTGTTGACAGTGCTGTCTTGATCTGTCGGACTAAATAGATTACTTTAGATTGCTTAACAAAACCCTTCAGTGTGAAGGGGCAATCTTGAGATAGTTTGATCAGTGTATGCTAATATTAGTATGATTAGGATGTGTAGGCCATAAAAAGCAAGACAAATACTATTAACTTCTTACCACAGTATTACATTAGTAAAAAACTTTCTCACTGAAACACAGACTCATAACTAGCAAGTTTTTAGCACCTCCTATTTTATCTGTGTTCAGAAAATAATGGCCATGCAGATGCTAAATGAATGTAATGTTGTAATGACCCAGACTACAAGAAAAAAAATTTAAATATAGGGTCTTTATATCACATTACAGTTAACTGTAGAAAACCACTTAATTATGGAGCAACAGCACATAACTTGGAGTTAATTAATTATAGCTTTCTCTCTTGCATGTTTTAGTAGGTGTTTAAGCACAGGGACTCTTTAGTGACAGTATACATAGACTGTGTATATAATGAATACAAGCTATTGCCCTCTGTCACTCCCCAGTGAGCCATTTGTGGTATAGCCTATCCCACGGGCAGGTTTAATGAGCGACGGCACTGGACTTCTCCCAGAGGAGGGTGGAAACTGTGCAGACTTCTGGGAGTCAGTAATTGCTAATATTAATTAGTACAAAGCAGTAAAAGAAACAGATTTTTATTTTCATTTACACCTACTATACTTAGTAAAACTGTTGTTCCAAGCCACCCCACATCAAAACAGTCCACACCACTTTTCTCAATTTTGGTCTAAATTTTGAGATCTGTTGCTAAACATTTCTTTTGGTACGTGGGTTTCCTACAACATTACTTGCACCAGCAGTCCTCTACGCTAGTCCAATTTTATTTATTTGACAAGTTACAATTATTGAAATTATTCAAATCTAAGTGTAAAGGCACAAATTAATGTTTTATGGTTCCTTCCTGTTCTCTTCCAGCAATCCATCCATGTCTGTCAGTCATTTCCCCCCTTAATAAAAGGCTTCCGGCAGGTTGGCTGCCTGTACAGTAGAGACCTTGTTTGTCACCCGTGTCTTTTACACTGTATCCACTTGGTTAATCCCCATTGTCCAGTCAAGCCTCATTAATCTGGATAACTGATATAAATTAAGGGGGACTGAGCCTTCCTCTTCCCCCTCCCAACACTGTCTCTTTCTCCCCCGGAAAGGAAGTGACCTGCTTGTCTGAACAGGAATCAGGCCATGGCTACACAGCAGGACGACACCAATTTTGTTTGTGTTCTACGCGCATGTTTCTCACACATTCAAATGCACTAGAGCTGCAACTACTAACTATTTTCAGTATTGATTAATCTGCTCATTATTTTCTCGAGTAATCAATTTATCGGATGATTCATAAAACATCAGGAAATAGTGGAAAATTCCTATCACAATGTGGCAGGGCCCAAGGTGATGTCATCAAATGTCTTAATTTGTATGCCTAACACTCAAAAACCCCAAAATACCTCCAACCTTAGAAGATGCAACCAGGGAACTTTTCCTCAAAAAAATTCTTAAAAATTGAATCATTTATCTAAATAGTTGTTGTTACATGTTAATTATCTTCTCTTTAAGGGTTATAACTCTGCAGTGACCCCACAATGTGGACAGCTTTATCGTCTCCATACTGTTCTCAGGAATAATTAGTATAAGTATTCATAAAAACATCCAACCTTTCCCTCTTAGCTGCAGGGTGGATAAAAAAAGAAGAGGTCAGGGCGGGACAGGGTAGTTAGGTGTGGGTTGGAAGAAAATGTGGGATGGAAGGGGTGGAGGAGTTTCACTACATGAGGGCCAGTCTGTTCCTCAATTCAAGCTGTGGGGATGGATATGGCAGAAAGCCAAAAGTATCCAATTGCCAAATCATACAATTTACTAATCTTGAGCTCTGTCAAACACACTTAAATCTACTTGTAAATGCAAGTGGATTCTCATCTCTAATAACAATTTAATGTGTGCCCCAACCCCTCTCCCTACTGTTCTCTAAACCTCCCCTTACCCCTTTACCCCTTCCTATGCAAATGTAATCACCGCCCACTATAAATACACCTATTCTGCCATTCTGTCCTGCACTGTCACACAGAGGTCTTCATTCACTCAAGAGACACACTTCAGGATTACTCCTCCTTTCCATATTCCTCTTCCAGGATGACTGCAGTGCTTTGCCCTCATTTTATCTCCAGAAAGTCCTCCCATTCAACTTCCCTACTATTTCTCCTTCTGCTTACTGGGCCTAGCAGCACAATAGCACTAGGTCCAGGTAGACTGAGAGCAGGGATAGAGGGACGAGCGAGGGCTGATGGTGGGGTTAGATCTGGAGTAAAGGACAAGGGCGTGGACAGGGCAAGTACTGAGGGCAACACTGACACTGGATTTGGAGATAAGCGTGTTTCTAGACCAGAAGCTGCAACAGCAGAGGATGGTGAGGCATGGGGGGACCCTGGTACTACTACTGGCTTGAGGTCCATGATTTCTATAGGTGAAGGTGGACTGTGGGAGCCCCGCAGGTCCTCTCGCTGTGTCCCTATCCCATCAGGAATGGCCTTGTGCCAAAACATTGGTTATGACACCATGAGGATGCCTAATCTGCTGGGCCATGAGTCTCCAGCTGAGGCTGTACAACAGAGTGCCAGCTGGTTGCCGCTACTTGCCAGAGAGTGCCACCCTGATGCCCGTATCTTCCTCTGCTCTCTCTTTGCACCCATCTGCCTTGATAGGTAAGTATACACAAAAAAGCTTTTTTCTGGTCAACTTCCTCAAGTTACAATTTGACTTTTTGTAGGAATTGTGATTTTTACATGACCACTGCTCAGTTTTTGTTTAGAAATGTACTTGTTATTGTAGTAGTGTAATAGCCAGGTTCCCAGTGTAAAACCACACTTACACTAGGCTGAAAAGTGAGTTACATAGGAGCAGGGTCATCAAGAGTTACCACCTTTTGAAAGCTATGCAAATTGTGCTGGTCTCTGAGGAAAGCCCCTGGTTTCACACAGAAACCAAGCCATCAAAGCACTATAATCTCCTTCTGTCACATTAGCGCCTCTCAATTTAGACACAGAAAAACAACCAAATGTTATCTGATCCAGTCTTGTTTGTTCCCCACCACTACACTATTGATTCAAATCCTCTAATCTACTCAATGCAACCCATGATCCCTCTCCATCTTTTCTTTATCAGGTTTATATCACCCTGCAGGAGTTTGTGCGAATCGGTACGGGACAGCTGTGCGCCAATAATGAGTTGTTATGGCTACCCGTGGCCAGATATTCTGCGCTGTGACCAGTATCCTGCAGACCATCTCATGTGTATCTCCTCTGTCACCAACAGCACTGTTCACACAGGGGGGCGTAGAGGTAAGAAACTGACTACATATACACACACATGCTTTCAGTTGACTTAATTCAACAAACAATTCAATTAGTGGTTTGACTGTTTCAGTGCCTCAGGCAAGCTGTCGGGATTGTGAGCTGGAGGAAGCCTCCCCTTCAAAAGATATACTGGAGACCTTTTGTAGGAGTGATTTTGGTGAATATCAGTATTCTTCCATCTCTTCTATATTCATAAATGAAATATTTTAGAAATTCTTCATTAATTCTGGACAACAATTAATAGTACATTGCTCCTTGTGAAGTTGATACCAATCATGGTTTGTGTTTATCTGCTTTCTTCCCAGTTGTGAAACTGCGTCTAACTCGGCTCAAGTATAGTCCAGTAAGCCTATCTCAGTTCTCGCTGGCTGCCAAACTGGACGTTCTGAAGCACGGACCCCTGTTGGGTGGGCAGATCCGCTCCCGCATCGAACTGTGGCTAGAGAGAGATGCCACCTGTGTAAGGAACATGACACGGCAACACCCACGAGGCGGGACCTTCCTAGTGACAGGCACAGTGCAGGGGGAGCGCCTAGTGGTGAATAGGGCTTACGCCTGGCAGAGACGAGACAAGAATCTGATGGCAGCTGCGCGCAAATGGAAACATCACAGATGCAGAAGCTAGGGTTATGTGCTAGGTTAGAAAATTCAAAATAACTGAGATGTAAAACAAGCATTAAACAGCTATGCATAGGGACAGGATAGACATTACACTTAGAATTTGATTAAATACCTTTGATTGTCATTTATGCTCGGTCTAGTCGTTTCAAATCATATCCAAACTTCTGTGGTTACGGAAGAGATAATACTGTATGCAGTCAGCTGTTCACAAAGGAGCTCATAAAGTACCAACACTGTGTCTCTCAGGCAGTGGAAGTCAAAGAATGACAGGTGTTTAATAGGAAATGTACATATCTGTGAATTTTAAGTAAATATTGCTGGTCTATATTTGTATGGCTTTGAGAAAAATTAAATGCTGTGTTTGAAATCCTGATGAAATGCCATTTATTCATGAATAGCAGATATTCCCCAAAGTCTACAGTGCACTTACCAAATAGCAGGGGTTTCAGGCTGATTGTCTTCATCTCGTGCGTTCTGTCTGGCACAAGGGACACCTGCTGAACATGACCCACCTGCAAATGGACAAGAGATATTATCAACTCACTCACAAAATGGTGGTTCAAATGCATGGGCATTGCTTAGGCAGATCTAGGTTAGGGTGCTGCAATTAAATTCAATTTTAGACAGGCAGCAAAATCACAGATTCATTTAAAATTTCAGCTGTGACTTATGTCATTACAGCTTGTAGTGAATATGCACTACAATTAGGCTATTAGCGAGGATGGAAGTGGGCAATAACCCCTGATACTGTGACTGGCCTGGGAGTAACCACGCTGTTACTGAGGTAACAGTTATTATACTGTAGGATCATTTCCATCAGAGAGTTAAAATGGGACACCTTCTTACCCGTATCCCCTCAATGCGAGGAAGACTGAAACTTTGACTATAGTCCTCCACGTGTAGCTCGCTTGAAGCTGGGGATGGATGGGGCAAAGGGCTGCCACTCTGGCCGACTGACGCCGAGGTGGCCCCGTCTCCACTGACAAGATCCCCGGGGCCGTTGTTGTAGTGCACGTAGAGCAGCAGGGCGATAACATTCAGGATATACACATGGAAGAAGACCATGACCACCACAAAATAAGCCCGAGAGCAGACACTACTCCTCTGGACCTGCAGTCGAGTGGAGCGAAAGGGGACATTGTAGCGCGGCGATAAGGGTTTGTCGCTGCCGTCGGGTTCCTCCTGCTCCATTAAATGTTCCTGAATGTCTTCCATCTTAACCCCACCGAGGGACCGTAAACCAAATCGCCCTGGGAAAGCTGGAAGTGCGTATTTACTGGGTAACGTTACCGCCGACGCCCGGCTTAACCGACGACGTTAGCTGGCCGCTTGGCGTTAGCGGAGCCCGCCGCGAACCGCTGGCTGTTTCCGCGCGAGCAGGCGCCGTCGCCTCCGCTGCTGTGACCCAGAGACGCGGGGCAGCTCGACGCGAAACGGTAGGTGCGCCGGCAGTCGTTTTCTGTGGTAAATAAATGTGTCATCATTACCTAAAGTCCCCTTAATCCCGTGTTAGCCTGTCCCCGCTGCCCCTGACAACCCGCCTGACAACCCGCCTGACAACAAGCCAACGACTGCGGAAGGAGCAGCGGCCGTTTCCGGACTCGCGGGGAACCGTGAGCGGCCTCTAGCGGTCGGCGCCACACACGTCAGTCACAGCCACAGTACAGCAATGTGAATACAGCCGACTCCATTATGGGGACAAGTTCTGCATTAAGCATTTTAGGCCACTTTGGTGAAAGTACAAAGGCAGGCTGCTAAAATGTAGTGGAGTAACAAGTAATATTTGCCTTGAAATGTAGGGGAATAAAAGTATAAAGTAGCAAAGTATGAAATTAATGTAAAAGTACCTCAAAGTGAAACTTAAGTACAGTGTTTTAATAAATATACTTACCACCACTGCACTGCACGGTTTTAAACATAAATAGGCTACCATCCCAAAACCCACATACACGTCTGAGCAGTCACCAACACAATTTTCTGATTCATTTATTTTGTCATTTTATTACACTTCTATAAAAGTTGGGGAAATTGGAAGAAGCAGATTTGAATGGTCCAAATTGAAACAGCAGAGGCTGAGATATCCTGATTTTTAGTCTCCAGTATGGGTCAAGCTCCAAAAACACTGGATCCTACATTGTCGACAATGCAACTTGATTATGTGTCTTTCAATAGACCGCCGCTGCCACCTAAATGTGCTCATGTGTCCAACCCTAGGGTGTAACACAACACAAGCCCTCAGTTAAAACCATAGACTGTATAAAAGAAGGTTAAAACATGTTAAACCTTTAGCCCAAAGTGAGATCACCCCAATGACATCATCAGAGCTCCCTCTAAAGCCACAGATTATATAATTGTTTTACAGGCTGAGTACTTCACATGTAAAATCTGTGGAGTGCTGTTTAATCCTTCAGTTAGGCTATATTTTAATTTATTGTTTTACCTTTTGGTTGAAAAACAATCAAAATTAAAAATTTAATCTAAAAATATCAGAATTAGCTTTCAAAACCCACCACGTGTAACTTTTGTCTAACTGCATATGGTCTCCTCTGAGCCTATTGTTAGACAGTTTCAGATTATTTAAGATCATGTGGTTGTTAAACAATCTAATAAAACCAGGTTGAGCAACAGCACCTGATTCATTTTTCAACAAAGTGAAACCTATTAGGCCTGCACGTCTTGTCTTGTGTTTTGTTTCTATAGCTATAGGCTACATATACAGGGACTAGTTGAAACTGTCTCTCTAGAATTTGCTCTAGTGAATGAATTTGGCCTGTGAATGAAAACACGCTGTCCTTGTTGAAGTAAACCACATGGTGGCGACGCAGACTTGTGCTCATCAACCGTGTTTGCTGTGTCATCTGTTATTTCTGACGTAATTTGGATGGCTCCGGATCCAGGTGATCCCCAAGAATACAAAAACAACAAAAAAAAAAGTAATCATTTAGTTTTATTCACTTTTATTTAATTCCAAAAAACATTTACAACAACATTATATGAAAACCTTGGCATCAGGCCTCCACAGTAGCCATTTTATACCAAAAGGAGAATTTCTGTTTCAGGTTGTTTTACACTCCGGCCAGTAACTCATATAATGTGTATCAGTATGAATTTAAATCTCACAATTTAGGGACCACGGGAAAATTAATTTCAACGCTCCAAGCCAGACAATTATCCTCACTCATGTCGATGCCAAATAAGCAGTGGTGGCTGATGGGCCTACAGTTGAATTTCCATAATATTCAGCCCATGCATTATTCACAAGGAATTTTCTTTGAGGTGCATATTTGGACAGGAATGGGGTTTGGGTAATGAAGGCTAATTTCCCCGATGACACTGGGCCCCCCTCTCCCCAAATTAATCGGTCTGACCCCCCCTCCCGTTTTCTTTACAGTGAGAGTGATGAAGGTGGGGGTGGAGAGTCTGATACACACACACACACACACACACACACACACACACACACACACCCCTTGCGGTGTTTTCCGGGATCACGCCTCCACTTGGGATCCAACACAGCGGCGGCGATATGGCTGATCACCGCGGGACGGGACGCTGCTGATCCTGAGCAGCGGAGCGGAGCCGGAGCCGGATCACGCGTCACCACGGGTCCACGATGCACTCACCCGGGCGCCGGGACGACGCGACACACGGTGCGAGCCGGGCGTGAGGCGAGCCTGAGAGGGTAACAGAGGGCGACCGGGAAGCGTTTTTCTACGGCAAAGTAGTTGGGGAGGAAGTTGTCGCAGTGGATCCATCCCAGCGTGCCGCCTGGATTACCACACACAAGTGGAACAATAGTCTCCTGCAGCAGGAACACTAGCAGGTCAGTGGCGGCGGCGGCGGCGGCGGCTTCGTTTGTGTTTGTTTATGTCTTTGCGCTCCACGTTTTTTTTTTTTTTTTTTTTTTTTTTTTTTTTGCCCCGACGTCGTCACCGCGGGGCAAAAAAAAAGCGGCCGTCCTCTCACCTGACATTGCAGGTGGAGTTTTTTTCGGCTCGTTAAAACAAACAAAAAAAAGGTATTCGGTGTTTTTTTTTTGGACTGGGTCCCGCTGCGTGAGTGTGCGTCCGTGCGGACCCGCGGCAGGAAAACAGATCCGAGTGGTAAAGGGCACCGCGGACCGACTCAGATTTAAGTCCCCGGAGCGACGTGTTTGACACATAACTGCTGGTCTCATGGGTCCTGATATGTGAATCCACGATCACAACCACGGGATACCCCCGGACACGACCCCCGGTCCCACTCCCGTGGAGCTCTCCGAGAACTTTTTCTCTTTGCCCTGCCCGAGTCGCCTCCTCCGGGATACTCGCGTCAGGAAAACACGGGGAGACAGGAACTGGCCGAAAAACGCAAAGGGCCTGGGAGGGAGGTGGAGGGATCTCTGCCAGCCAGGCCCGACACGAACCGCCGCGTATCTGCCCGAGAGTCCCGCGAGGTTCGCGCTGCCCTGCCCGCAGTCGTGTCCTCTGACTGCGGGGGATAACGTCGGGACCTCCGCTCGTCCTGCCCCCCGAGCTCCGGCAGCGTCGTCCGTAACCTCGTGCGTGTTCGCCCGAGGAAAGTGGTGTACCGACACCAGCATAGGTGGAACAGTTATTGCCTACAGGAAAAAAAAAAACAAAAAAAAAAAAACCATGTCTCGGAGCTCTTTATTTCTCTGCAGCGCGTTGGGAGTATCGTTTAGCGCTAAATTATTTATAGTCCTTCACCTCCGTGTGGGATGTTCAGATTGAAAATCGTGCACATCCGTCAGCGCATATGTCGTTGCGAGGAACCCCTAATGAAAAATCTCACTGATAAACCCAGACCAATAACAACCCTGTGTTAGTAGCCTACTTGCCTATATATTTCATGGTATAACTGTCCTGTCCTGTAAGGGCCTCGTTATATTCTTTAAAAACATCAAACAGAATTTCACGACTTTCCTAACCTCTTTGTATGTGTTTTTTTGTTGTTGCCAAATGCATGTCCTAAAACCAATTACTGTGCACAGGATGCAGGATGCAAGTGCTTCACTTAGGTTAAAATCCTCTTTTACCGGAGTGCCCGCGCCAGTAATAATAATGTTTAATGATAATAAATAATGTAGTTTTGGCTGGCCAATTGTTCAGTGTAACCTTGTACCAACTTTCAGTGGAATAATGTCATGATGACATGCAGGTCATTAAATTAAACAGCAATTTGATGATTTTATATGTACTTTGTGCATACATTTGCCATACCGATATTGGAATACTATTCTTTTTACTTTATGATATTGATTTCGGCCACATTATCCAGCCCTAAGTGAAGTTATAGGAATCTTGGTGTGACCCCTTTGAGCCATATCTCCCTAAAATCATAGACACTCTATCCTTCTTTCTCTTCTTATTGCTGAAAATGGCATTTAAGATCTTTTGCCTTGTCTTTTTGCAGTCTTGTGCTTCTGCTTCTTCATTCATCTTCTTTCCATAATTCCTTCTCCTCCTCTAACTCAGAAGATTTCAGGTTAAGTAACAGAAGAGATGCCGAGGAGGAGGCATTGAGCTTATAAATAGAATTAACTACTTTTTGGGTTATCTGTTGGTTTATGTGTGTGTTTGTGTAGATGTGTGTAGGATACTGTAGTTGGGCAGATTTGTGCATTACTCATGCATCCTGAGGCCACTGCGCCAAGGAGCGTTTGGAGTGCCACTGAGTGCCCATTCCCCTCTGCCACATTGTATGTGAGTGCATGCATGCGTGTGATTCATGCCACTGAATTACAGAAGAATGCTTATTTGTTTGTGACGAACGAAAGAGAGGTTCAGGAGGTAAGACAATATCTGGCTGAAACAAGATCTCCTTCAATCAAGCTGTTGAAATCTTCCCTGCTGTTCTGACAAAAGTAATTTCGGTGTCTGTGTGTGTTTGTCGAAGTGTGAGTGAAACCTGCAGCTCGCGAGTGTCTGTGTGTGCTGCAGACTCAGGTCTTCGGGTTCATTCATTCTTTTGCAAAGGCATAATTGGCAGAGGAATCCCAGAGTAAGTCTGGCAAGGTTTGCATGCTGCAGCACTGTGTGGCATCCCAAGTACCGGAGCGCTCGAAGTTTTGATGGCTGACATGAGCGTGTGTGTGTGTGTGTGTGTGTGTGTGTGTGTGTGTGTGTGTGTGTGTGTGTGTGTGTTTCTTCTGGGGGGATAGAGAGATGGGAGCTGGAGGCATATGAATTCTCAGCTTTTCGCCTCTATGTGTCTCCCTTCTTTTTCTCTTTACCTCAGAGACAAAACTGCTGTTCCAGCCTGGGCCTGTAACCTAGCAACCTAAAATGGTGTGTGTCTTGAATAAATCAGACCGTTTTCTTCCCCTGTCCTCCTCAGGGGTGTGTCACCTCCCCTCACCTCCGTGCAACCAGCCACACGTGCATTTGGAAACACATGTGCTCATGCTCACATGCTGTGAACAAACGCACGCACTTAACTTGGTACAAAGTTGAAGAATTTTTTATTTCTTTACTGCTTTTGTATCACTTCAATAACCTTTTGCCCTTTTGTGTTTTGTTGTTTTATCACGCGGCCAATGTTATAGCGCTTGTGAATTCATCAACAGTGCACTGCATTTTTTTTTTCAAACACAACCAGAACAGTAGAATTGCTTGTGGTGTCTTTGAAGGAATGAGAGCGGCCTCCGTCATCTGGAGTGTGTCCCTCCGTTTAGTGGGAGTTATGTATCAGAGTTGTTTGTGGTTTGCCGGGTGTCTGGTGAGTGTGGCCTGCACATGCTGCAGCCTGGAGCCTCATGTCTCGTCCCACTCACTGTTGTGCCTCTGCCAAGCTCTTTACACTGCCACGTCCATCTGCACCAGACAAGAATCAACATCCAACACACATTCATAACACTTCATTCTTCCTGAAACTTTTTTTTTTTACAAGTTGACCATAACAGATACGCTTGTACACTCCAAAAAAGTCTTACATTATCTTTAAGTATAAAAGCACTTACCCTAGCTAAGGCTTAGTTTATTCACACAAAGCTATTATTGTAGCTTTGTAGCAAAGATTTTAATGTACAGAAATATTAATGTAGCATCAAATTTAGGATAGAAAGTAATTAAAAGCCCCTTCAATGCGGTTGTCAGGAATAAATGTTTACAGTTTTGCATAAATACATACATTAACAGATAAAAGAAGATTTTTATCAGTACATAATGATACTAAAAGTTGGCGGGTATTTCTAGTATTTCATGAAATATTCCTTAAAAGCTGATGGTAAAAGTTATAAACTAAGTAGGAATAAGTTAGTTATTAAAATTAATGTTTGCATATTTTGTAGTTGTTGACAAGACAGTCTAGACAATTTTTCATCATGTTATAGGCTAGATAAAATTGGAAATTTCAACTACATATATAATATACAGTGGTACACTGAGTGTTTCCCTCTATGAGCTGCTGGGTAATGAGATTCCCACAGTATTACTGTTTGCTAATTCAACTGAGATAAGAGGAAGACTGTGAAATTAGTCATTATTGTGCGTCTGTATGTGTGTGTGGGCATGCTTGGATGCGAGCACAAGTGTGTGTTAATGATAACACTGGTATGTATTTATCTGGGTATATTTTCGCCTGTGCCCCCATAATGTGAGTCATTTAGTCCTTAAAATTGGTGGATGATGGCTTTAAGGTTGCATGAGGAGAACCCAGTATCCTTGTCCGAGCAGGCTTCCTCTCAAGTGAAGTCTGGGAAAACATGCAAATGAGGGGGGAGGGAGATTCGTTCCATACTGATAATCCATGGGAGACGGGTGATATTAAATGAGTTTGAGTTGTTCTCCTTTTGCTCTTTTGTTCCCTTTTTAAACTCCTTCTTTTTGTCTTGGAGAAACGCCTCCAGCAGATGTGCACACCGCATCCAACTGGGCTCATGTAAATTGGCAGAAGCAATGTTGTTAGCCATGGATACTTGTCTAAGCGCATCTTCTAGTGAAAAAAAGCCAGTCGTCCTGAGTGAGGATAGCTGGGTTTGAATTCCCTCAGAGCACTGGCGTTCTCTAATAGGCCTGAAAGACTGAGAGCCTGAAAGGATGAATGGCTTTTGTTGAAGCCTCCAAGGTTGGACACAAAGAGAAAGGCAGTGGGTGCCATGTGTGTTTGTGTGTGTCGGTGTGTGTGTGTGTGCAGTTGTGCATGTCAGCTCTCGAGCCCTTATGGGTTAGATAGCAGGAAGTGGAAGGGAGACAGAAATACTCCGCCATGGCTGCCTCTACCTCCAGGCCAGTAAAGCGGAGCGTAGAGGAACACAACGCACAAAGTGACTTCAGCACACATAAATACACACATGCAAAGACACATATACTGTACATAAACCCATAAACCAGATTATAAATGTCTGCTGAAGGGCACTCTAAACAATATATAACTTTGAAAGCTCACTGACGTTAAGAGGCATACAAACACAATACACATAGGCGGGTCACCAGTGAAAATGGAGAGCACTTTGCTGTAAAAACAATATGTGCCTTTTCCCCATTTATTTTAAGGATGGGATGCTTCTCTCTCCTGTGACCGCATACAGTAAATATAGTATATGAAACCAGTTTTCCGTCAGAGCTGTTGGTGTGACATGGACACTAGCTTAAGTTGGACTACTTTAGAATACACATAGATGGTGTGTATATAGAGCATCAAGAACTTTATTCTGGTGTCCTATGATATGTTTGTCTGCCATTTTTGTATTCAAATACTGTGTCTAATGTCTACTGTTTGAATGTCATTACTTCATTATGGATAGTTGATGGAAGTGTAGTATTGCTCATCTGAAACCTCTAGGGAGCTGCATAGTCAGCCATTTACATGTTTTTTTTTTTTGTAAATTGTTTGTCTGTTGTCTCTTTCTCTCTCTTTCTCTCTGTCTCTCTGGGTCTGCTCTCTCACTCGGTGTCTTTTATTTTGCAATGTTTGCACTTGGGATACATAACAATGAGAACACACGCTGCGTGAGCAAACACAATCATTGGGAGCCCAAAGAACTGTAGAAAATGCGCCGAGGCTGCACTGCAGTAGTTTCTCTCTACAATGAAGATTAACGAGGCAGTGTGGATCTAGCTGTTGATGGTTATAATGAGAACAATGGCTATGATTATGATGATTGCGATGCAGGTGGTGCGGATGATGATAATAATGATGTTGGTGGTTGTCCCCCCCCCCTCCCCCCAGGCCTCTGGGCCGCGGTGGTGCCCAGGTTGAGAAGATGGACAGGATGAAGATAATCAAGCGGAGGCTGTCCATGTCCCTACGCAGCGCTCGGCCCGTGGACGACTCACTGTCCGAACTGGCAGAACAGATGGCCTTGGACGAGCCATCCGCAGCCAGGGACAATGGTGAGACGAGTGAACAAGTGCACTCACACACAGGTATGCAGAAGCACCTTAGCAGATAGCGTCACACAGGCATGTGTAATACTTATACTTGTTACATACTATATGATGTGAATTGGATCTACATGCTGCATGTAAATACAGTGTCTCAGTCTATCACAGAAGAGAAAGTTTTAAAAAAAGGTTGCAAGGCAGCATGTGTTGCCATTATGATGAAGAGTAATTACGTCACCTCCACGACCCTCTTGGGAGTTACACAGTGATAAGTTTGACTCCAACATCTGCTATGACTAGTGTCTTACTGCACAGGAGCAGGTGAACTACATTATTTAATAGCAGTTTCTCATGTGCTCCAACAGTTCAAGACCATAAGACTTCATTTGAATCTTTTTCAGTACGTGAAGAGGCATTAACTAATGTAGTGGTATACAAATGATGATGTGGATGAAGAGAGTCAAAATAGAGGTCATAACTGATTGTTGCAGGAGATTCAGGGAGGTTATGCAAAATTATGGCAGCAAATATTGCACTGTCCTCCACTCTTGTATGTCTTCCATTTACACTGAACCCTTAAATAATGTATTTGTTGATGCTAGTATCTCATAAACGGTATGTTCTCGTGTTTAAAAAAATGTTTGTGTGTTCATATTTATTAGTATGCACTAATCCCTTGAAGGCATACAGACATGCAAACATAAAGCTGGCACATACACACCTGAATTTCTCAACCCACAGGAGCCATCTTAACCTTCATTGTCTTTACGTAATCATCAGCTTCATCGCCATCATTTCACTTCTCACTTTACTTCATTAGTTAATCATCAAGACCGAGAGGAGTAAATTCAGATAAATTGATTTGCGTATTCACATGAGTAAAAGATAATGTCTTAGCTCCTAGATGAAAGTGCAAAAAGCAACGTCATTCTCAGAAACTCTGGGTGCCATCTGCTGGGCATCTTCCAGGATTGCGGGTTCCTCTTTGGAAAAATCAGAGACCTCACCTGACACAAACACTGTGTGTATGTGTGTGTGATTGGTCCTTGTGTGTGTTTGCGTCCTGTTCTGGCTCCAGACGGAAACCAGGTCAGAGCAGAGTGAGGGAGGTTGCCTCCGTTTCAGCAGATGCTTTTGTCTTAGAGAAAAAGAATGAGAAAAAGACAGACAGAAAGTGACAAAACAAGAAAAGCCTGTGTTCAAATATAGCTGTGCTGTGTTTTAGGGCAGAGATGTCTGTCGGCTGCTTTGCAGTTTGGATACAAGGAGAGATAATGTTTGTTACTAGCTGTTGTTATTCCAGCTCCTGGGCTGCAACATCCATATATCTACTTGATTAATTTCACTCACTGCCAGTACTGTCCCTTTCCTCCAATTTTTTATCCCTCTTGTTAGTCTTTAATAGTTTGAGTTGTGTCAGTTAAATTTCAGAGAGCGCGAGGAGCAAGGAAGACAGAGGGAGTTGTATAGAGGAAGTGATGTAGAGGATGAGGAGAGGGACATTAAACTTTAACCACTGCACTACATCTTGTACTTACCATCTCCTCTTGCCCTTTTCCCTTGCTGTATCACCTTCCCGACCCCCACATCTTTATATATCTTAGTCAGACTGTGCAATAGGGTGGTAAAAAAAAATATTCCTCACATTTTTCAAAGTGCTAATTAAAAGCAATGTCGAATCTGGTGCTGACCTCAGATCTGCTCTTCCACTGCATTCTTGGAGAGGGAAGCGAGGCCGGGAGGGAATCATGTGAGGATTTTAGAGGAACCCTAATGCCTGGGGATCACAGTGGAATTTACAGTGCAATGTGGAAGAAATTAGGGATTATTTGAAAGATATAGGAGATGTGACATGTGGGCTTTCACCCACATTCTGGAAAAAGGATTCATTAATACAAATCAGTGTGAAAGAACGGTGATGATACATGCATGCTGACAGGGTATTCCACACATTTGTGAGGGATTAGGTTAAGGTATTTTGCTTTGACAAAGTCAAGGAGCATTTGCTTATCCATAAACTTAAATTTGAATCATAGACTTTAATTTTCTACTAACAGTCAGCTAAATATCTATTCTAACCTCCCATCCCATCAGTGATTCGGTTACTCCCATATCTCTGTGGCCTGATTCCTACTTTGCGTCTGCTAGTATTTTGTGTGCATAGCCCTTTTTTTTTTTTTTTTTTTTTTTTGTACTCTCATGCCTCACACACTTGCATGGCTTTTTCTATTACTGTGTAAACCAACAGTTTTCTCTTCTAACATGAGTACAGCAGCTGTATGTATTCCCCCCTTTTTATCTATCACTACCATATACTGTACTGTTCGTACATGTTCTGCTACCTCTCTGTGTCTGGTCTCTGTGTGACCCTGTGTCGTCTTTTCTTCTCTTTCTCTTTTTCTCCCATTCTTTCCTACAATTTCTGTCAACTGCCTGTCCCTATTTTGTTGCCTCTGTTCTCTCTCTTCTGCTTTTCCTCAATTCTTCATTCCTCTCTTTCTTCCTTTTTTCCTTTATTCTTGTCCTGGTCTCTGTGGTTTTTGACCCCCTCCTATTTCTCATTTCTTTCAACCTGCTGTCCTTCTGAGCTTTCTCCTCACTCTCTTGCCTTCTCTCTCACATACTCTTTTCTCCCTTCGTTTTCTCTCTCTCCCTGGCTGTCCGTCTGCATCGTGTGTCTCAGAGCCCATGGTGGTGTGCGCCGTGCACCCTCCTGCCTCCCACAGTGCTCCCTCCTTCCTGCGTCAATATGCTGGTCATCTTGGCCGCACCGCCCTGCGCAGAGAGCCGGGTGGGGGGCTGGAAAGAGACAGAGCCTACCTGAGCCTGCACAGGACTGGATCTCTGGGTACACACACACACACACACACACACACACACACACACACACACACACACACACACATATTTACTCAGTGATGCATGCACGCTCCCATAAGCACACAGAAAAACATATAACTGGATGTACTAAGTAAACTGGTTTAATTCCAAATTTCTTTATAATCAGTTTAGAGAATTAAACCAAAGCCTGAAGCAGATGCTTAATGCCAGAGGTCATTTAGGGAGCCATTTTAAAACAAACCAGTGGTGGAAAGTAACTAAGTACTGTACTTAAGTACAATTTTTAGGTGTTTGTACTATACTGGAATATTATATTCATATATTCATTAATTCATTTTATGCTGGTTTATGCTTCTACTCCACTACATTTAAGAGGCAATTTTTATATGCAAATATTGTACTCAACCACATTTATTTGACAGTTGCACACACTGTTTATAAAATATTATACATTCTTATTATCCAACACTACAGTAGTAATAGTAAGTACTTAGTATATAAATTAGCTTTACCTCCAACCGTTACAACATAAAACACACAAGTGAATTTTGGAAGGACTTTTACTTGTAGTGGAGTATTTTTACATTGAGGTATTGCTAGTTCTACTTAGGTAAAAATATCTGAGTTCTTCTTCCGCCACTGAAACCAACACACACCCTACATTTACTCACATAGACAACTCACCACACCATTTCCTGTATCATTCCTAGTCCAGTTTTTCCTTTGTCATTTTCTTTGTTTAACATTTTCTGCATATTTTCACTTCTACTGTGTGTCAAGATAACTCTTTGTGTCCTTGCATGCATTAAGAGTAAGCAACTGTCTATTTTAATTTTGTATTTTATTATATTCAGCTGTACATTTGTTTAATTTTATTAATGTTTCACCAGAGCAACATCAAGCTTGAGCATTACTGCCACCTATGGGTTGAAAACTCACAGAAACAACACTGATGTCATGTAGATGTCAATGTTGCTTACCATAAAGGGGAGTGTGTGTGTGTGTGTGTGTGTGTGTGTGTGTGTGTGTGTGTATTTTGTGCGGGCATGTATGTAGGTGGGTTTAAAACCGTATTTACTGACACAACTTGGCTATCCTCCCTCCATTTACTACCAATCTGGAAGGCTAAAACTCTAATGACCTTAATCCAACATACACAAACATGCACACAGGCATGCAGATGCGCACACAATCACTTTTTCCTTCTGTCTGTCTGCATTATGTAATGGAATGTGTGGTCAGCGGCTATATGGATCCTAGTAAGCTCATTTCCCACTGTGGCAGAATGGCTTACAGTATACTGTATCAGGAGCAGTGGGGTGGAGTGAAGAAGGGAAAGTCAAGGATGGAGGGAAACAGAAGGGGCTGAAGACTTGGATATGGGTTTAGAATGAAATGGAGCTTAGAAAACGGTGAGAGATTGATTACGGGGGCCTGAGCGAGCAAGAGGGAGAAATGAAAAGTATGGATGAAAGGAGGGAGTGCCAGACAGAATGGTAGGAGAGTGTTACTTCTACAATGGCTTATTCAGAAGTCATATTAGCTTTGTGCTGTGTATCCCCTGAGTCCTCGGTGAACTGCAGATAGACCACAACGAGACTCCTTGCATCCATTGAACTCTTGGCTGACAAGAGAACTAGTCTTGTATCAAGAGCTTACAGTTCATTGCCATCTTGCAAGCTGGGAATAAAATAAGAATGGTTGGATGAAACTTAAATTATCTCTTCAAAAAAATAAGTTCAGCAGCATAAGGCTCAATATAGTTGTACATTTTTCTAATATGATACCCGAGTTTCTTTGGTACCTTACTTTGACAAGTATAAACATGCTTTTCTACAGTTCTCAAATGTTAAATGCTGTGTAAACACAAGAAGCTGTAAAAGGACTTGCCTCCAATAAATTTGTCCCTTCTGATCAAATAATGATCTTATACTTCTGCTTTCTGTCTTTGTGCCAAGCTAAGCTAATCATCTCCTGGCTGTGGCTTCATATTTAACAAACATATGCAGTATAAGAGTGGAATCCATCTTCTCATCTTACACGCTGCAAGAAAGCGATTAAGCGTATTTCCTTAAACTATTCTTTTAAACATGACACATGTTAGAACACGGGAATGTATTGGAACTTTAAGAATGACGAGGACAAAATCTATGAATAACAAGAAATTATCGTCACTAGAATGTATTGGAACAGATTAATTATTAACAGGAAAGCGTAGGGAATATGGAGAAATACTAGTGATACTGGTAGAAAGAAGTGAACATACCACTCATAAGCCCTGTAAGACTGTTAGTCTGGCAGAGGGACTTCATTCTGTGAAATCCACAGCTGTCTCTGAGCTCTGAAAAGCCCTAAAAAGGACAAAGCTCGACTCAGAACTTAGAATAGATGCTATGCTATTATTAAAATCGTGATAAGGTGTAGTTTGAAATGTTAAGAGGTATGCTGTGTGTGTCTGTGTGTGTGTGTGTTTCCCACTGGATGGTCTTGCTGACTCACTGTGTGCCACTCAGCAATCAGAGCACGTCGCACCCTTTAACAGAGCGACATGATGATGCAATCTCTCCTTCCTGCTGCACTGAAGACATTGCCCACCCTTTCTCTCTCTCCCGTTCTCTGTCTTTCTCTAACATGCTCTATCCATCCATAGGAGTACTCTATTAAGTATACTTTTCATCTGTGTAAGTGGGCCTGACTGCGGGGGTTATACGTGTATGTTAGAGGAGTTTGGCCTGTGGCCAGAGCCCGGGAGCTTTTACAGGTTTGTGATTCATCTGTTGCTAACTGGGCCAACACCCACTCCCACCACACTGTACTTACAGTGAGGAAAGATGAGCACTGCACTTTTCCTTTTTTTTGCTTTTCACCCGCTACCTCATCTCTCTCTCTCTGTGAAGATCTGTAGTTACACTGTTGAGGATTAGTTGGCCCTCTTGTCTGTTTGAAAAACAGGACTGTGCTGAAAGCTGCCTACTCTTCTGTAAACCCGTTGCAGGCTGCTATTTCTGATACTGTCACAGATGTCTCCTCTCGTTCTTTTCTCCCCTCTGTCTCTTTCCCTCTACATACATCAAAATACTATATTTAACCTCCAGATGAAGCCAGAATGGGGCAAAGATAAAAGATGGAAAGCTTTTCAGACCAACCTTCTCTCTCCTTCTGTGTTGTACATCATGAGAGACCTTGTCTGTGCCAGGGATTTAATGTAATACATTAACACTGCATTAATTGCTGTAGCCCTTTCCCTCGCCCCATACACTCTCAGCCATCCATTTGCTCCCACTAACCCTCTTTGCTCACTCCCAGATAGGATATAATAAGAACAATGGAGTGGACTCCTTTTTATGTAGTTGGTCTTGTTTGCTTTTTGTGTGTGTTAGGATGGCTTGCTGTTACACTAGCTTATGCTTGAGGCAAATATGTTGCAAAAGAATTTTAGCAACTGGAGATTTTCGCATAGATTTATATATAGAAAAGGAAAGGGTTGGGTGAGGCACTGGGGACAGGCACATACGGAGCTGGTAGCTGACAGTAGGCACTCTGGTCCCAGTAATTGAATAATAAGATTCCTTAGATGCAGATAAAAGGTTTAGAGGTAATTACTGCAGTCTAAATTCTCTCTCCCTCTAGCCTTGTGAGTGCAATTCCCTGTGTGTGTGTGTGTGTGTGTGTGTGTGTGTGTGTGTGTGTGTGTGTGTGTGTGTTCCTCAAGGATGTTATATGCACTTTGATGTTTATCGTCTCCCTAGTCTGGAGGCAAACTTTGGTCTTTGTGGTAAAAAAACAAAAACAAAAGCAATATATTTCGAAATGTGACAATAAGGATGTTTAAGACAAGGTGGCAAGAAAAAAGTTAATGAGACCTTAGATGGAGTTAAAAGCTGTGTGGAGGTGGTTGCAGAGCAAGAGAGAAATCTTATTTTGCACTGGGAATACAAAGAGACGGGAAGACAGTGATGGGTGGAGGGCTGAGTGGCAAGCCATGACCTTGACTTTTTAAGCTCAAAGATGCAGCACTCTACATCAATATATGTCTGTCAGTGCACTGTAAATGACTATTAGATAGATAGATAGATAGATAGATTACTTTATTCATCCCCGAAGGGAAATTAGGTCATCGTAGCAGCCGGTATATTTAAATACAATAAAATACAGTACAACAATAGAATACAATACAATACAATACAATGCAGCAGAATAAAATAGAATAAAATAGAATAAAATAAAATAAAATAGAATAAAATTAAATGTTCCAGTATATATATATACAGTGCAAGGAGACATTTAGTGCAGTTCTGTGGTGGTGACTCTGACAGAGGTAGATGAGTTTGTAGTCGTATTACAGACTTACAAAGTAATATATTTATTTTAATACACTTCCCAGACCTAGCTAGATTAAAAATGTTGTTGTGTTAAGTATACAGTATACCAATGAACCACATGTTTACATATCTAACCCAGTTATCCCATTACATTTTATCTGTTTCCAAGAATGGTTGTGTGTTTGTGTACTTGATGTTATAATTAAGTGTGTCATTATTGACCTATAGGGTGTGAGAACTTTTTTGCATGAGTGTGTTTTGTTAGTTAAGGCATAAAAGACAACCTGGTTATTGACACAAAGGGAAAGGTGAGGTTTTATCTCACAGATGTCATTTGACACAGTTTTCAAAGTGTTAATCCTTGAGAATATTATATTGAAAGATGGCATTTGATGCTTTATCTTACTGACTTTTTGGATGAAGTTGCCATTCAACACATTCATGTTCTATAAACACTTCTTTTTATGTTAGTTTCTTTTGTGGCATGGTCCACAGATCCATCCATCAAATAGTCTTTCACAAAAATGTTTTGGATTATCTTTTAAATGGAGCACTCACACTTTAAAGGTCACGTTGAATGTAAACGTGAATGTCCTGGAAAAATGTTATTTCCAGTGGTGGAAGAGGTATTCATATTTAAATAAAGTTGAACTGCTTAGTTTTTTCAATGTTCCATTGAAAGTAAACGCTAGGCATTCAAAATTCAAATTATACTAAATTAAAATCGTAGCGGTATTTTGTGCAGAATGGCCCCTATTACTTTTATATGATTATATTATTGGATAATTTGCCTATTATTGATGCATTAACATATAAGCAGTTCTTTAATGTTGTAGTTAATCAAGGTGGAGCTAATCTTAACCACTTCACATACTGTTGGGTTGTTTAATCTGTAATAAGGCATCCTATTTTATAAAGTGACTATATGTTTTGTATGTAAAATCCTAATCTAAATTTGTGACTAGTAGATATCTCAGTTAGATAATGTAGTGAAGTTCTGGTTACCCTATGGAGCACTATAAAAAAAACAAACCCTCGAAGCTTGTAGTGTTGATGAGTTGATAGAGTATATTTTATTTGGAATGGAAGTTTGGGATCTGTACAAAGAAATCAGGTGTTTTCAGCTGAACATTCTTCAGGATTAATACTTCTACATACTGCTGAATAGTTCATTGTTTAAGATAAATGGTTTGTTTATATCATGTATGCACTGCAGGTGTGTCTCATAAAGCATGTATGTGTGTATTTTTTATAGGGATGTACAATAACCATGCGTGCAGTGGCATGTGTAGGGGATAGTGCGTGTGTATGTGTGCACGGGTTGAGAATGAATAATGGCCTGTACTTCAGGTCCATGGGGAAAGGAGGGAGAAAGAGAAAGAGGAGGGTGGAGCGAATGTATGAGAAGGGGGAAATGGGAGCTTGGATGCCAGAGGCGTCACTCAAAAGCCTCAAGGTTTCAATTTCTGCGCTAGAGAGTGATAAGGACGAGGATGCAGAGGGTGGAGAGGAGGGAAAGAGAGGGAGAGAGAAGGCAAATAAGATTGAGCGATAGAGACGGAGTGCAAGGAAGAGGCTGACCAGGCAGAAAATGTTGTCATTGGCTCCCGAATTGAAAGAGAGGATTGTACTGTATATTCAACACCATCTCTGGACCGAGACACAGATAGGAAGAACGAGGGAGGGAGAGATAAAGACACGTGGGAGAGCGAGCGAGAGATTGGTATCACATGAGAGGGAGGAGAGTAAAAGCAAGGTGAAGGGAGGGAATATGAGGACTAACAACACTGAAAGCAGTAATAGGGGCGCCAGAGGCACGGAGGGAGCAATCGAGAGAGAGAGAGAGAGAGAAAGAGAGAGAGAGAGGGAGTGGAAAGATGGAGAGCAGCACAACAGCCTGAATGGAGCGATGTGCTGAATAACAGTGGATAGAACAGGGAGGACAAAGGGAAGGGATCTGAGAGAAGGAAAAAAAACATCAGGAAAAAGAAGAAGAAACTGGACTATAAATTAAAAAGTAGATACTACAGATTGAAAGCGTTTTTCTTCCTAGGACAGTCTGTTAGTTTGGGTGTCTCCACGTGTGTGTCGGTGTGTGTGTGTGTGTGTGTGCACGCTTAAGTGGGAATCAAAGATATGGAGACAGAACACCTGTTATTCTGAAATGATGGGGTGTCACAGTTTTCAGCTCGTGCGTGTTGGACTGTCTCTGCAGCATTTTGTCTACCTGCACGGTGTTTGACCTTCCTTAGTCAGCAGGCAGAGTGTGACTGCAGAGAGAGAAAGGAGAGGTGGAGAGAGGGAGTGTCTACAGGAAAAGAGAGTGAGAGTGTTAAAGTGGAGTAGTAGCCGAGGGAGTTGTTGCATCGTGATTAGTGTGCCTGTGCAGTCTGCACTGTCCTCCAGACCTGTTCTCTGCTGCATGGGGCTCTCCTGGAGATACAGAAACCTGAAGATTGGATTTTTCCCAGAAAGACCCTCAATAAGCTACAACTCCTAAAGCCCTGGTCCCACCCAGACCTGTTGACTGGACACCAAGACTGGTCTGAAGTGGTTTCAACTCCTTGACAAGGGCTGTTTTTTTTTTTTTCTTTTTTTGCCCGTCTCTGGGTGAAATGTATTTTTGAATTTTTAATCGCACTTTCAGCTGTAGTGCTCTGAATCCTCTGGAACAATGGATACGTCAGGCAACCTCCAAGGGGGCCCTGCTCGTGCTCCCAATGCGGGAGACACAAGGATAGGGGAGGCTAGAGTAGGAGAGGGGATGAGAATGGGGGAAAGAGACACCCCACTGAGGCTGTCACCTTTCCGTATGCTTCGAGTGCTGGACTCATGCCGTCCTCCAGGAAACCGTATTGGTGAGTCTCATCACTGTCATCTCCATGATGTAGTTCATTTCAGTAAATCTAATTTGAGTTCCAAGAATATGATGATGACAGCAGTTTTTAATAGCAATATCTATGAGTTTGATAGATGGATGTAAAATGTTGTTCTATAGGTATCATCTGTGGAACAACATTTTATGTAGCTTAACTTATTTGTGCCATAAAATGGCCTGGAATAGTTGTATTCCTGTTGCATTAATACAAGTAATATGTCTTTACATACTGATTGAACTCTGTGGGACATTATATTTAGATCAAATGTGTGTCCTGAGGTTTTATTAGATACAAAGACCGGGATTTATGTTAATAGCTTTCTCTCAGAATCTGCTGATCCTTTCAAAATATTATTTCCTCTATGCGGCTGCTTTAAAGATTAGGAGGCAGTTGGTTGGCCGAGGGCAGTGTGTGTGGGTATCTTCAGGGATCCCACAGACACTGTAGAGAAGTGAAGAGAACCTGTATTTTTTATAAATTAGCTTGACAGCGCAATGACTGCAGTATCTCTGTTCCTGCCAAATTCAGACAGAATACTGTACTTTGCTTAAAAACAGTTTTGAGAACTCCTGGCCTTAGAGCAAAAAGAAAAAGTGAAATGCTTCAGTTCAAAGCCTAGTAATAATTGTACGTAATGCATTGGATGTGGACAGTGACTATTAATTCTACTAGTGCACCCTTGAGCAACCCCACTGAACTCGAAGTCTGGCCTTGCCGAGTGAGGGCTTATGACGAAAAAATCCCAAGATTGCCATTACTCTTTGAAGCGGCTCTTGAAGCGAATCTTACACTTACTTTACTGCTTTTAACATCCTTTCCACTGGCTTTTCAATCATATTCTGAGGCACTGCCAACATGTGCTGGAGATGGATTTCCAGCTAAGTGGAGTCCATGCAGAAGTTGGGTGAGGTAAGGATAGTCCTAAAACCAGCCCACTCATTCTTCCAGACGTGTGAGCAGGGAGTCAGCAACCCTAACTAGGCCAGCCTGGCTCTACACAAGGAGGCTGTGGTAGCTCATGACATTTACTGTCTGCTCTTAGTCTGCTATGGAAATGGAGCAGAAAGAACCTGCAGGAGACCATAAAAAAAGAATGCCCTGTGTGTTTAGGAAGTATGCACGACTGTATTTTCGGGAGCGAAAGTGTGTTGGGGAAGCTGGTGTATGCGAGACAAATGCACTTTCTGTGTTAGCAGAATATTATCGAATCATATTGTTTCAGGGTCACAGGGTCAAGGTGATGGAAATTTCCTCGCAGGTCAGCCAACTCTGTCTGATCCACCCGCATCTGCTTGACTGTTTACACAAACAGACAAGATCAGGACCTCTCCGAAAGTTAGAAAAGACCTGTGTCATATACTGGATACTCACTCGCAGTGAGTGTGCGGTCATGTGTGTGCATCTGTCAGTATGTAGATATCCTGGATCAATTTCCCCCTCACTCCGGTGTCAGTTACCTTGAGTTTAATGTTTCACCATCAGGGTTGTGAGGGCTGATTCCTGATATGACCACTGACTGCTCAGTTTTCTTACCAAGCTATTCTATATGCGTACCCTGTATTCTTGTGTCTGGCTTTGAGGGCCACAGGCAGTACATCAGACATGGAGATTTAAATGACTATGAAGAGGTTTGCTAAGCATTTACACAGACGGATTGTGTTTGAGTTGTGTTTTACTAATGAGCATATGCTGCTTTTGTCAACTGGTAGTTAGACCAATGGACAGATGTAAGCTGAAATTAGCAGCTGGGATCTACACAGGTAGTTTGTGTCGGTAAGAAAGCCTGACACAATTCATTTATGATGTTGGCTTCTGAAAGAAAAGATATAAAGTGTATAAGTAGTTTTCATTGTTTTCTGGAAAGTTTGAGTTAAGTAGGGCAAATAGGTTTTTCACTATACGTTTGTGACAAATGTGTTCAGGTCAATGTCAATGCAATGGAACCCTTTATGAATAGTTGACTTTGACATTGTTGCTGCTCTCGCTAACAGGTGCTAATTGGCTGAATCTGGCACCATGAAAAGTGAAATTATAAAATGAAAAATGACGTTATGTAAAGTGACACAGAATAGTGGAAATAAAAAGTGACGTGAAATACAAGTGTTATTTGGGAAAAATGCAATTTTGAAAGAACAGACTTTTGAAAAGTGCAATTTTAAAATAAAATATCCTTTTAAGAAATAGAAATATCATATAAAACCCAGAAAATAAGAATGATGAAGTAACATTTCATAATAATGAGTTGAGTTTTAATAATTTATTTTAATTTATATATTTACACAATTTTTATTCCTGTGATTATTTATTTCCCATTTATTTATTTATTTGATATAGAATACATTTTATATCAAGCTTTTAGCAGTGCTTAATATATGAGAAATCCATCTTCCACCAACTATATTACAAAGAAAGCTGTATTATTAAGCTAGTTATCTTACAGTATTAATCCATATTATCCATATTCCATCTATTCCATTTTTTTGCCCTAAGGCCGAGTCTGTAGACCAGCTTCCCTTTCTCAAATCATAACCTTGACTACATGAAAGAGACACACAAATGACCTAGAATCAGCCTGAGGTGGTATTGCCCCCCACCACAGCTGACATACAGCGCACTATGATAAATAGCTTTACCTACACGACTCTCAATCGTTCTATTTCGCGGCTGACGTGTCACAATCACTCAAGGGACTTATTTTTCTTTCCACTTATAATTCTTCTTCCTCCCACCAAAATCATCCTACCCCTGATCCCCTGACCTTCCCTCTATCTGTCACTCCTCTGCCTATGGTGGCTGTGTAAAATGTAAACAATAGATGACGGTAAAGCAAAATGTTATCAGTGTTGGCGTGAGCTTTATCATCTGTCAGTTTCTTCAACCAAACACAAGACAAACATGCACACACAAACACACACACATTACATGTGCTTTAATATGACCGAGACTTGGGCACCATACACTCAAACCCAAAGAGAGACCCCACCACCCTTCCCCCCACATTTCCTCACACACCATTGAAGGAGGCAGTCCTGTCTGCTGCACCATGACTCATTAATCAGATGGAGTCGGGGGGGCGGGCGGGCGGGCGGCAGGCAAAGACGGGAAAGCTCCCATCCCATGCAGGGTGATATCGATCTCGGACCTCCTCATCTTTCCACTGGCATTTTATACACACTCGGCTAACACCCCTGCATGGCTGGTGGTACAATCCATCATCTGGGGATTGGGACCCTATTCCACGGCTTTCTTAGAGGGGTCTGAAATCTAAGAAAGACAAAAGATTGTGTCCTCTGAGGGGTACATGGAGAGAGTGATAGTGGAGGAGGAGAGAGTGAAAGCAACAAACAACAAAAAAAAAAGCAGTCTAAAACACCTGAGTTGAAAGAAAGTACAGTGCAGTTCTTGACAATAACAGTCTGTGTGT